>JANAVB010026999.1:16913390-17513390 GCA_029216955.1 Iris pallida
ATGCTTCATCGAAGAGAGTATCTTAATATGTACCGCCCTCTTCGAGAATTGAGACAGCCAACCCGATACTGGAAGGTGACTCTTCGAGAACGAACCGATTATCGACAGAATTGACCGACTCTTTTTAGAGTTTTGGTTTTATTCTGTATGATTTCATAACGTGTGCCTTCTTTTTTTAGAGTGTTCATAACTTGTGCCTTCCCTTTTTAGGGTTTGGTTGCTGTCCAAAACATTGTTCATTTTTATGAACTGTGTTGCGCGAGTTTCAAACTTGTGCCCTATAAATTTGTATGATTGCATATGTCAAACTGGTGCAACTTGAGGCCACGCGCAACACAGATGTTGCGTAATGCTGGTGTCGTGCAACATAGGTGTCGTACAACACAGATTTCTCGCAACACAAATGTTGTGCAACACAGGTGTCGCACAACACAGGTGTCGTACAACCTGTGATTTTGTGTATTCTGCTTCATAGAATCAGGCTCTTTTTGAGACTAACTTGTGTTTGTTCTTGTTCTTTTTATAGTTGATCGTAGAGAAGACCCTGATGCTGAGAAATTTACTTCAGCTTTCAATGTACCAGAATATAAAGAAGACTTATCTCGTGTCACATATCCACAATACGATGCACCTGAATCCAGAAAGGCCATAATCACTGCTCAAGAAAGTAACACTTTGTTATATCTGATGAACGGTGAACCTTTGGAGAGTGTAGACAATGTGGTTCATAAGAAACCGACCTTCTTGTTTGGAGATGCAGTCAAGAAGACATCTCAACCAAAGACCAAGAAAGAAGAAAAGATTTATCAATGTAAGGACAAAATTATGTATCTCACTGAGATGTCAAGACACATGTCCTTATCCCGATATTAATTCTCCAGTCACCTTCGACGGATGGTATAGGACATGACTCCGATGCAGGAAGCTAAAGTCGGGATAATATGTTACAAGTTAGGTCCGCAGAGCATTGCTAAAGCTGAAGGAAGTACCCAGATTAGGCCATGCGTTTGACAGGCCTAGTGAACCCTGACATAAAATATTGGAGCAGCTTAGTGATTTGGATTCTGAATCAATTCAAGGACAAACTCCTCGAACTATAATTTTATAAGGTTATCTGGACCACTGTTCATGGCTTTCGCCCAAATGCTCATATGTTCTTGGCTCTGATTGAAAGATACAACGACAGAACCGGTACCTTCATGCACCCACGGGGAAATTGGTTTTGCACTTCATGAGATGAAATATCTCTCACATCTTTCAATGGGTAACAACCCATATGAAGAATATGTGCCCACTAATGGGGAACTGGATATTCTGTCTACAGAGAACCCTCAGACGATGGTGGCTGTGTTTGAGGAGCTTCTGTGCCATTATAAGATATGCTCCATTTATTACAAAAGTACTTCCATAGGGACTTGTTATATAACAAGTGGTTGCCGTATTTGTTTTTAGGTCATATCTTTAAAGACAAGATAGTCGAGAGTCAGGCTTGCGATCATTGTTTCTTCAAACCGCTCAGCCGTAGCAACATAGAAAAACTGATGGAAAAGTCCAAACATACCGATAACATCTTGGATGTGGACTGGCACCCATTTAAGGCTGGTGCTACTATTGATAGTTATCATAGGCAGGGTTATAGACCCATGTCAAAAGAAGCCGAGTTGGCAGGTTTTCTTTCTTTGTAGCTACGACGGTTTGTAGTTCCCTGGGCCAGTACAGTCGATAGATTTCACCGAGGCATACTACTTGCTGTTGTACGTCAAGTATTTGGCCACAAGATGGACATTCTTTCAGCGATAACTTGTCGCCTGAAAGGAGGACCGCGTTCTTTTGTTGACACTCTGCTACATGATAAGGCTATCCGACTGGATTTTCCCCGTACCGAAATGCTTTATACTTATTTGTTTGGGTGGTTATTACTACACCATCCCATCTTGATGGACCTTGAATAGGGTGAAGTTGGAGGTAACTTTATCACGCATTATTTTAGTACTTGATGGAATATAAATGCACTTTCAGAATGCAGAAGAGCTTTGTACCAAGGATCTGGATGGAGATTTCAATGTGTCCCTCCTCCTCCAGGATATGAAAATCTTCCCCCACAACTTATGGATTTAGAAACGGCATCTCTCCATCTGTCTTCGGCTAATTTTGCATGGTTGAAGACAATCCGGTCGTCTCACCTAGTATATCGATTTGAGGAAGAGTATTTTCTGGAAGCGTATTTGCCAAGTCGATTTGCTCGGCAATTTGGCTATGACCAGCTGCATGTGGGGAATGTTACTGCTTGCCTTCAGGCCAAGGGTTTCTTGATTGATGGTGCTAGAGCTTGGAGATATTATAATGCCAGAGGCACCAAAGCTATGTTCTCTATGCCCAATAATCTTGCTCAGGGTCCGCATATGTTATACACATACACGAATTTCTATACTTCGGCTAACACTTTTGCCAAAAACTTTTATCTGGCCCACAGTTTTGCTAGTGATAAGCGATCAAAGGCTGGAGTCCGTACTGCACAATTGTTCAGGGATGCAGAAGATCGAGATCTTGTTGATGAACCTCTGGAGGCTTCTCTTATAGGATTCCTAGATGAAGTAAATGATCCGTTGGATGTATCATTAAATGTGCAAAAGGAAAAGTCTCCTGCCAAGGGGCTTAAGAAAAGGAAGACTGGAGATTCATCTGCTCTTTTACATCATGATGATCTTCCTTTTTCACCTAAGGCTTCAGGAAAGAAAAAGACGAAGACTACTTTGGTCATTAGTGAACAGCCTACTACCAGGACAACTCGGTCCCAGTTGAAACAGATGCATACTGGGGCATCCCTTGGGGAAAAAGAGATAACTCCTTCTTCGGTCCCAAAATAGTGTAGAGTCGCCCGAGAAGAAGTGCCCAGAATGCAAGATGACCTTGATGAGGTCGAAGAAGAACCTGTAGCACCTCTGCTACGGAAGACCAAAAGAAAATTGTTGGGGACTCAAGCAGAAAATCAAACAATTGACGCTTCCTCTATCCCTTCTAGGCCAAAGGAATTTGATATATCATTACCCTCGTAGAAGGATTTGTCATCTCAAAAAGGTAATTTCTATACTTTTAAGCATAATTTAAGATATGAATAATATATATATTGATATTATTCTTTTTTTATCTACAGAGACTACAGCAATTGATATTCCAGTCTCAGTTACTACCGAGGAAATCCCAGGATATCGAGCTATACGGATGACTATTTTCGTAACTGCATTGGCTACAAAAAGAGTAACAATGTCATCCCTGACTCCAGATGTCTCAAAGGCTACATTCCCCGATGAGGAGTTGCCTCCTATAAAATCTCAAGCTGGAGTTGTCGATCTTCCGACCGCTCAAACTCCTACTCGTTCTCAAGATGATCGAGAAATGATAGATGCCCTCCTGGATTGTGATAATGGCAATGTGTCAATGAGAGATAATTCCACAAGTGCTGCTGAAGAAGAACCAGTTTTAGTAGATGTCCCACTGGTAATGACTGAAAAAGGCTGTATAACTGTTGAAGGTGAAGAACACCCCGTTGTTGATAAGAGGCATCCAAGCCCAAAAAATGATGAGCCTAAAAATAACAAAGATCAGACTACGGCTCTTGAAGATGATAGGAATGATGAAAATCCCAACACTGTTGCTACGGATACTCAGACCCCTACCGATCAAGCTTTTGAAGTCAGAGATGCAGAAGAGATTGCCCTAGCTAACCAGGTAGAAACAGGGGCCGGAAGCAGCCGTTTCCTATCAGGCGGCTCCGAAGCTGGAAGTAGTCAGGCAGCCGTATCTGAAACTACCATGGCCAGGCTCCGCTCTGATCTGGACATACCCCGTTAGACCCTATACGTATTGCCAGGATCAGGTAAAAATTTGACTTTTATTTACCTAATTCCTGTAATAATGTATAATGACTGTGTATCTTGATTATAGTAGGTCCTGTGAGGATACTTGCAACAGCTGTATCGACCATATTCAGTTTTAGCTCGACCATGGCTCCCCAAGATATGGGGACACAAACTGGATAGGGAAATTCTTCTATGATGCCAGTACTCGGGTCTTCTGGTGTACAATTTGTAATTCCTCCAGCTAGTACAAAAATAAGAATTCAAACAGAAGTGGCTACACCGGATATCTCAGCGATGAACAAATCTATCGTCGAAGATTATACTAATGCTTGCTTCACTTCTCTGAAGCCTCTAATTTAAATGGTCGTAGAAAAGGACCAACCTTATAAATCAGTAAGGGGTCCTTCCTCTTTCATCATTAGAGCCATCCGCAAGCTTGGTGATCTAGATAGAGTCAACTATTTAGATCATATTTTGAATGAGCTTAAAGAATCGATCAAGTCTTATAAAGATCTAACAAGAGAAAACATCCAGATACTCGTAGATGCTGAATACGAGGTGATGGGTCATGAGGCTGCAATATGAAAAGCAGATTTTGAATCTTCTGTGGTAGCTTTCTCATAGCGCTCTGCAGAGTTGGAATCTTGCATTGTCGAGACAACTTCTTCTGTTGAGTGCTATAAGACTGAAGCTGCAGAGAAAGAGAAAAAAGCTGCTGAATATCAAGTTCGCCTCCGGGATCTAGAAATTGAAATGGCTCGGCTCCAAGAAGCAGTCAAAGCAGCTCGACGACATGAAGAGGAGGTATTAAAAATGCATCAAACTGTTGCGAGTCAATTAGATGACTTGAGGAGGCAGTGGGATGCACTTATCCAAACCGACGGTGCAAACTGGAACGCCAAGCTGATTCGCTACAACCTTTTGATCCAGAGTCTGGGAGAGCTCTTAATAGACAAAGGGTACTTGACTCCAGAGTAAAGAGAGCCGAGAATTTAAAAAGACTGATCGTTGATCTCAGTACTCAGCCTCCTTAGTGAAGCAATCTATAGAAGTTTTTGACTCTTTGTCTTTCACATGATGTACTTTTCTTTTGACATTTTGAACATCATTGAATGAAAAATTAATACTCTTTTTGTGGTTTGTTACTTATTATATATTTATAGTAGATATAAGTAATAGATAAGAATAGAAAATATATTCAGAGGTACCGGACATGATATATCTCCTTAGAAAATAACAATACTAATTATATTTGTTCAGAGGTAATGTGGACGTGACAGAATATATTTCTTAGAATATTGTCATTTCAAAAGACGACTTTATCAGAGATAATGTTGATGTAATAAGTCGCTGATGTAGATAATAGAATTCATAGGTAATGCGAACATGATTTCATGTATTCATTGATTATCTTTGAATCAGCTAGGATTCAAAAATAAGATATCTTTTTAAACGACTGGGTTCCAAAATATTAGGTTTATGATCAGATGATATGATGTGGATATACTCCGCTGGGGATTTTGATAGTTTATCAATGAACAAAAGACAATAACTCAATATTTTTTTAGTATGTACAACATTCAAAGAATATCTTACATTTCCTTCAGACATAGTACTTTTTTAAGAATTTGTCGTTGATAGGCATCATAGCAACTCGGCTGTCCATCTCGGTTAGTTGATAAGCTCCGTTTGAGAAAACCTTGCTTACAACATAGGGACCTTCCCATTTTGCTTCGAATTTGCCCTTGTGTCATAGTCATAGGATATCTGACAGTAAGGACTAATTCGCCTTTTTGGAATGCTCATACTTAGCTTTGGAGATACGGGCTTCATATAGCTCAATATCCTGTTGAGCTAGTAACCGTTTCTCGTCCAATGGTTCAAGCTTCTAAAGCGGAAGACGATCATTATTTTTAGTTGTGAGTTCATTGACAATTGCAATCCTTAAGGAGGGGATTTGAATTTCCAATGGTAGGACAACTTCCCATCCATACACCAAGGAGAAGGTGTGCAACCGGTTGGAGTGAGTATAGTAGTACGATAAGCCCATAGACATTCTCCAAGCTTTTCACTCCAGTTTCTTTTATTGGTAGAAACGAATTTCTTGAGAAGCTTGATGATAATTTTGTTGAATGCTTCAGCCAGACCATTAGCTGCAGGATTGTAGGCCGTGGAAGCAACATTATTGATTCTGTTATCATCACAAAACCGAGTAAACTTTTGACTGATAAATTATGGTCCATTATCATGAATGATTCATCGAGGAATACCGAATTTGTATATCACATGATGTTTGATGAAGTTGATGACACTGCTAGTCTTGACTTCAGATAAACGTATAGCTTTCGCCCATTTCAAAAAGTAATTAGTTATAGCTAGTATAAACCGATGTCCTCTAGATGACGGTGGATTGATTGAACCAATGACATCCATACCCCAAGCTTTAAAAGGCCATGATGCGGTAGTCGGGTGAAGGAACTCCGACGGCTGATGGATGAAGTCTGTATGGATTTGACAGACTCGACATTTCCTTGCATATTCAATGGCATCTGATACCATAGTGGGCCAATAGTAGCCCATACATCGGATACGATCTTGTAGTTTCGGACCAGGCTAATGTGCACCACATACACCATCGTGAGCTTCCCGTAGTATTTGTTTTACTTCATCTCCTGCAAGACAACATAAGGGTAGACCATCAAATTTTCGTCGATAAAGGGTCTTAGAAGTGTGATTGTAATAAAACCGGAGTGATCATCTATAGATTGTTGTAGCTTCCTTGGAATCTTCAGGTAAAATGTCATGTACCACGAAGTCAATGAAGGGAGCTCTCTAGTCTTCACTAATGACATTGATTTCAGTTGAATTGGTGAACTCAATATTTGAATTATTCTCAATACAAAATAACTTTCTGTTAGTGATGACAATCATTTGTTGCATTTTTACTGGGATTGCTAATATGGCTGCTAGATTAGCTAATGCATCAACCTCCGTATTACATGCCCAACGTACATGTTCAATAAAGAAGCCTTTGAACGATATAGCCAACCTAACTGCTGTTTTATGATATGGGATGAGATCTTAGTGCCGAACTTCATACGTGCCCCTAACCTGATTGACGATCAGTTTAGAGTCTCTATATACTTCAAGATATTCAATATCTAATTGTTTAGCCAATTGGAGACCAATGAGCAGAGCGTTATATTCCGCCACATTGTTGGAACATGATTCGCTAAAGAATAAGCTTTTTGAATAGCTAATCCTTCAGGCGATACGAGGACGATTCCAACTCCAGCGATAATGGCACCTTTTGGTCCTATTATGGATGCACCGTCAAAGAATAGACGCCATGCAAGAATTTCTTCTGAAATCATATTGGATTCCAAAGTTTCGTCCGAAATCTCATCATAGAGTTTAGACGTTTCGGAATTGGATGAGCTGCTAGGAAGTCAGCAAGGGCTTGATCCTTAACAGACTTTTAAGGACATAAACCATATCATATTATGCTAATAATATGGCCCATGTAGCAAGCATGGAATTGAGTGTACTGTGCTTCTTCATCAAGATCCGGAGAGAGTTAACTCTAGAAATAACATGAATAGTTTGGCCGGTGATGTAATGTCTCACCTTTTGAACAACAAACATCAAAACTAGACATTCATTTTCTACTGGGCTGTATCGATGTTCAGCTCTGATTATTACGTCTGAGATAATAGATAGCTTGCTCATGACCTTCTTTATTCTTCTGAGCTAGTAAGGCACCCAATGAACGATCCATTGCTCGAACGTACATCAGGAAGGATATTCCTGAGACTGGAGGCACTAGAACTGAAGGGTTCATCAAGTATCGCTTTATGTCTTCAAATGCTTGCTGGTATTCTTCAGTCCAAATAAAAGACGCACATTTTTTCTTGAGTTGAGTGAACGATCTACAACGTCCAAAGATATTTGAGATGAATCTCCTGATGTACGCAAGTCGTCCCTGGAATCCTCGTAGCTCTTTTAGGTTGCATGGAGGACGCATCTCTTGAATGGCTTTAATTTTCTCAGGGTCAATATATATGCCTTTAGAGGTAATAATGAAACTGAAAATTTTGCTACTAGAGGCTCCCAAGAATGACTTAGTAGGATTCATCTTGAGTTGATGTTGGCACATTAGATCGAATATATTTCTTAAGTCTTGGATGTGGTCTTCCTTTAGACAATTTTTGACAGCAATATCATCTACATAGCATTCAACTGCCTTCCGCAAATGATCAAGGAAGATAGTACTCATAGTCCGCTGAAAAGTTGCACCAACATTTTTAAGACCAAACGGCATGACAGTGTAACAGTAGACTTCGAGAGGAGTGCGAATAGATATATGTTTCTCATCTTCTGGATGCATTTTAATTTGATTATATCCTAAAAGTCCATCCATAAAAGATATTCATTCAAATCTGCAAGTATTGTCGATCATAACATCAGTGATCGAAAGAGGAAACTCATCCTTGGGACAAGCATCGTTGAGATCTCTAAAAGACTCTGAACTTTCCCTTTTTTCATAACTGGGACAACATTGGCCACCTAGTCAGGATGTTGTTCTTATCTGACAAAACAACAAGAGATAAGTTCCTTGACTTCATTTTGTATAGCATCTATCATATCAGGTCAAAATTAACGCTGTTGTTGTTTGACGGGCATTGCATTGGGTAGGATGTTGAGCCTGTGGGTAACAATCTGAGGATCTAGTCCTGGCATATCCTCATAATTCTAGGTGAAGACATAAATGTATTCTCGAATAAGCTGAATGAATTCTTGTTTATCCGCTTTTGTGAGACTCTTGCTGATGAAGATAGGTCATGGCGAGCCTTCATCTCCAACATCAATCTAAATTAATTGATCTTCAGTAGGGGTTCTCGTTACTCAAAGCAAAGTTTCCATTGAGTGTCTATCCTTTGTGCCTATAGATTTGCTTCAATAACTTCAGTAAAGTTATTATTGTCTTTTGAGAATTCAGCAGACGCCATATTGCAAGATAGTATCACCCGATGGACATGACCTACACTGGTATCAAAATCCCATGAAACAGAATCAGAAGAGTTAGATCGCTCTTCTTTATCGAATTTGGAGGCTTGTGGAGTCAGAATTGGCAAGGTATAACCCAATCTCCATTTCGTTTCGCTGTAATATTGTTGTGACTTTCCTTTTGGAGCGAGGATACGAATAGGAGTTCGCCTTCCCTTACCGCCATTGAGACCAACTTTAAAAATATAGCCTATCTTTTGAATGATATCTTTTGATTGTTGACTATAACAACGTAGTTAAAGTCTTCCGTTATCATGATTTTCTTTCTCACTATCGGACGTGATCTTCTGTTCTGTTCCTTTACTAAAAAGAATAGGAAATTCATCTTTCTTCCTGGAAGGAACTAAGAAGAAGGAGCCTTGTACTGGTTCAAGCAATACTTCATCTTGGAGAGGTTGAACTGCTCCTATTGTAAGTGGTTCGAAGTTATCTAGCATTTCTAAGTAACATCGAGTATAATAAAAGACATCAGTATACTGTAAAGGAGATGCTACTTTATTGATTTGTACATCATTATTTACAACAGGATTTTTGGCCTTAACAGAAGGCTTAGTAAGGTAGATAAGCAGAGAAGGAGAAGGAGAAGGTGGAGGTTTGTTACAATGAAGGTCGATAACAAGAGGCTCAGAAGAGGTGAGCTCCCCCTGTCCCATCTTTCCAACAGGAGGCTGTTTGTTATGAGAGAAAAGATGGATAGTCAATGTCTGAAATGAAGATGGATGAGTAGTACGTCTTTTGACAGGGATTATGAAAACATTATCTGAGGTATTTCTCCGATCTTCCTTACTATCCATTGCTATTACAACCTTTATGAACTCTTCCTTGTACATCCGAGAATCAGTACAATATGTTACGATGCCTATAAAAGGATTTAGATCAGCTACTTCCTTGTGGACTTCTCCATTGACATCCACATATTTGAAGCATTGGTGGAAAGTGGATGATACAATGTTATGTTCATGCAGAAATGGGCTTTCCAGTAAAGTATTATAGGAGCCATGAATATCGATCACATAGAAGGTAACCTTTGTACGAAGATTACCGATTTAAACTTTCAAGCGAATCTTCCCCAGGGGTTCACTTCTTCCAGAATTAAATACTAAGATTGTTGTGATAGTTGTTGAAAGATTATGTACAGGAATCTTTACTGCATCAAGTATAGTCTTTGGCATGATGCTGAGTGCAGACCCAGGGTCGATCAAGATGCAATCAACTTTCATTGTATCGACATATCCCGTGAAGTATAGGGGTCGGTCATGACGATTATCTTCCAACAACATATCATATTGTATAAAGGTAATATTGGGCATCAGCTCCATCACACTATGATAATGAAAGCAAGTTATAGGTTCCTCTTTTGGGTTCTTGAGAAGTTTTAAACAAGTATCAGCTTGCATCAAAGCTTCACTCAACGTTTCTCGAGTTTTCTTTGAGAGACGTAGTAGCTCAAAGATTGATAACCTTGTCGAGGTTTTGGCCAGCTGAGCCAGTATATCAAAGTTATACGGCTTCTTGAGTCCCAGAGCTGGAGTCTTTTTTAATACTTTATCGAAGCGGACATGCTCCTTTGCCGGCTGCTGGCGGTTTGGAAGGAGTTGGTTCCACTGGAGGCGATAAAATCGATGGAACATTGACAGCAGGAGAAGATGATGCTTGAGGAACCTCCGGAGCTAGAGCAGGGCTCTCTTGACCTTCTGAATAGTCACTCAGGTAAAGTCTCCTAGGCCTGGTACTAGTTAAGGCTTCTTCTTCGGATACAGGTTCACAGGACACCATATTGCAACTCTTTGTCTGGATCTTGCTTTTGGAAGGCTTCCTTTGACAAGATAAAGAGTCTGTCCAGAAACCCAAACCAACACGAGATTGGTTGTGTGAAAGGCATAGAGAAAGAGGTACATGAGAAACTTTTTCATGATTCAGGTCAAGAACTTTTTGTAGATCATATCCCATCTTCTGCATGAGTTCACGGGATTGTTGAGTATATATATAGAAGGCTGGTTGATAATTGGTTTCTAGCTTTGGCAGCATTATCTCAGAAGAAGACGAAGAATAAGAATCTGCCGTCGAGGTGAAAGCAGCGTTAAAGGTGGAGAACAATGTTCACCCAATGAAGTCATGTGACATGACTTGTATTTGGTTGCTTTCTTGGACTTTATGGATGAAGAAGGTGCTTAAAAGTCAGCCATCAAATCAGGATGGATCCATAAAATCTCTCCCTTATCAGTAGACAGAGGAACAATACCATCAGTTCGTGCAGGTGGGAGATTAACAATCTCCAAAGTGGTTCTCGGAATGGGAATAACGCCATCCTACACAAGTTGAGCAGGAAAATTACCAAACTGTAGAGAGACGACGTTAGCCATTACAGTCTTTTTGTCTTGTTGGAGAGTGATTGCACCAGAATTAACCATCTCCTGGATCTTCCTTTAAGCACATAGCATGCTCGAGTCGGATGTCCGATAAATCTGTGGTAAACACAATACTTAAGGTGGTCAGTTTTACCTACTTCCTCTGGCCATTTTGCATCCGATAGCTGAAGTTTATTGCTCTTAATCAGGCAATCAAAGATGCCCATGACATCATCTTCATCAAAGGAGTATTCATCTTTCGGACGTGGTGCTCTTTGTGGTGGTGCCGTTGGAGTAGGTGTTGATTGACCTATATTGACGGCTAGAGTTTCTTTGTCTTTGACATTGATAGCCAAAGTCTCTTTACCCTTGCGGTTGTTCTGAAGGCCACCGTTATTTGATGTAGCATGTTAATCTCTGTCAAGATTAGGCATCTGAATATGTAATTGTTTGAACTTATCAACACTTTCTTCTGCCGCTTTAGCATTCACTATGAATGAAGGCCAATCCTGGAACTACATCGATCTAGTCCACATACTAATTATAGGTAACATGTTTGATTTGCAAGTGTCAATAGTCAAAGCATCTGGAGTTCCGAGAGGCATTTTGAGTGCCTCATAGCAAAATCGTTCAATGAACCGTTCGATTATTTCATTGTGCCGTTGTTTAATTTTAATGAGAGCAGACATAGTCATGTTGTTTGTTCCCTTATAAAATCATTTCAGGAACATTTGTTTGAATTCAAAGAAAGAGGTTATACAACCATCTGGTAAACTGTGGTACCAGTCGTAAGCTGCAACTGCTAAACATCCGACGAACACCCTAGTGAGTAGAGCATCATTTGGATGTAGTTGATCAGTCATTACCTCAAAGTGATTAAGGTACTAACTTAGAGATGTGCTACCATCAAACAACATAATAGTAGGGGATTTATATTTGGAAGGAAATTGAACTTCCTTTCACTCTATAGGATAAGGCTACTTGATCCCAAGCTTCTGTAAGCCGTCTTTCTGCTTGAAGGCTTCAAATTGAGTACGTAAAAGTTTTACGGCCTCATTAGTATCTCCCGATAATTGTGGAGCAGTGGACTGATTTGATATGTTGGGAGAATGTTCTGCATGATAAGTACTAGCCCCAGCACCAGATTAACTTGGAATAGCCTGCGCTAGTATGGAAACGGTGTGAGGAGACTGTACCCCCAGACCAATGTTGACGAGAGCTTATCTTCTTACAGGTTCTTAGATCAGAATCAGATTCACAAACGGTGGAACCGTATGTTGTGTCATAATAACAGCAAGCATACCTGTAATCATTTCAACCATGCTCTTCAAACTATCCTCTAAAGCAGCAATTCTATGCTGTTGACTATTAGAACTGGAAGCATCTTGATCTTTTGTGACGACATAAGCAGTCACTTCTCTAGCTATCGAAGATGAACTAGTACAAAAGATGGTCCATTCAGAAATTTTACTATCGGAAACAAAGTCATATAAGGAACTACCAATAGGATAAGTGATGGGGAGATCCCTTTGACTAAAGGGATCTTGGTTGGAATCAGGAAGATTCCTTTGACCGATTGTATCTTGGTCGGAAGAAAGATTCTTTTGATCGATTGTTTCTTGGTTGTAAGGAAGATTCCTTTGATCGATTGTGTCTCGGCTTCTTAATCTGGTGTGTTGGTATACTCCTTCGCCGGACTCACAAATCTGATCTAAGTACTGTTGACTGGGATTGCATGATACATTGCATCTTAGACGCTTTCTACCCCCAATGCTTCAAGACATCATGTTGACAGAGGCATAAAACAATTCGTCTTCATCCACTATCATTGGTTGAAGAACCTGAGAGTAATTCAGAAGGTCAAAGACAGACCGTTTAGCTGATTGACACAACTTCATTTGATAACCACCTCATGGTGATGATTACAGTGGTGTTCTTATGGCTGTATTACATATGGATGAGACAGATTTGTGATATTCCGCTTCTGTTTAAGAAGTTCACTGAGATCGCTTACAACAATATGATGAGAAAAAGTCGGAGGAACATATTCTTTAACGATGTTAGAAACATGATTCCAATTCTTGAGATGTCCTGTTCTCTGAGTGTACAAGGAAGTGCTAAGTTGATTGGCATATGTAAGAGGATTATTGACTTTAGAAGTTTGTCTCTGGCGCAAGTTAGCCACTAGCGCATGCTGCTTATGTCTTGTTGAAGTTGATACTGGCTGGCGCCTATTGAGAGAGGTGCGTAAGTCAGAAAGGTGTGGCACTTGTATATCTGTCTGAGATACTAGAAGTTTACCCGCTTAGATCTCGAGGTGTGCAGGTATGGAAAATCCTAAATTGCATTCTTAGGAGTAGTCAGAATCCCTTTTTGTGCTGTGCAACCTATTTCTGTGCTCTTAGCCTGGCGCAACTGGGAGGCAGAAAGTTCAGTTTGGATAGAATTACTTTCTTAATAGTGATTTGATTGTTTCTGTCAAGAAGAGTAAGATTTCTGATCAAAAGAGCTTTTGTACTGATTGGCACAAGGGCGCGACCAGAGTTGTTTTTCGCCGAGTCAAGGATCAGGGAAGAATGAGGAAAGGTCAAAGGTATCTTTCTTTTGTTCTGTGACAAGGCATGAATAGATGTATTCTTTACCATGTTCATATTTGGGGGAAGTGAGTGATTAGCTAAATAGTGTTTCCCTTTGTTTTATGGCTAAGATGCTACAGGCGCAGGATGAAGAAAGGCCAAAGGGCGCTTTCTTTTGTTCTGTTTAGCATTCCCGCTAGATAGGTTCTTCTTAGAATTCAGAACTGGAGGAGATGAGGAAGTAGCCAAAAGGCATTTCCTTTTGTTCAGAGCCAAAGAGGCAGTAGGCGCAGGTTGCACAAAGACAGTGGCCGACAGAGAGACAATAGGCGCAGGTTGCACAAAAGTAGTGGTTGGTACTGTAGAGGACTTGCAAGTCCATACAGTGTGTATCCTGTTCTTGATAGCAACTGAGGTGCGCCTAGTACTCCCAGCATTGATCATTGGTTTGTAGGCGGTTTGGTCGACTTGAACAACCAAAGTCTTATGCGTCTTGCCGATCGACGTGGTATCACATTGAGTTGTCACTTTCTCGTCGGAGGAGAAAGTCGTCCCCAGGAGAGTCGCTATTTTATTTACAAAAATAAAAGTTTTATTACAAACTAAAGAAAGAGTACAATAGTACAATTGATTTCTGGGGAAGTACAACTATAAGAATCTGATCAGAAGACGATCACTTCATCTCTTGGACGATGTGATATCGAAGACACAAGCCTCTGGAAGATGTAACAGTACTTTGTCAGTAGATTATGATCATTAGTGATGCTTTAAGACTGATTTGAAACTCGATTTATAGAGTTCTTGAAATAACTGTTAAGTAGTTATTTCGAGTGGCGCGCACTTCAGGTTGTGCACATCTTATCCAGTTGTACGAGCGGTTACTTCAACTGCTGGCGACGCATGTCATCATTTGAGTGAGATCCTCATGGTCGTAGACAGTGTAGTGGACACGTTCTTTGAGATTACTGGCATGCGTGCCACAATATCCTGCTTCTGGACATAAAATTAGATCAAGTGGCACCAACTAGCCAGGTTGCGCACGGGCACAACTCAACAACTAGCACCTCTGATTGGGTCTTTTGTACTTATATTAATTAATTTACGCACCACTTGACGACTTGTGTGGGCCAGCTGTCAACATTAATTACATGCTGACAAAATCTTCTCGAGCGCCACATTGCACGAGATTCAAATGGATTTTCTTTGATTTTCGTGCTGTCAGAGCTGTCAGTAATGATGAAAGCCGTTACAGCTTCTCGGGAAGGCTTGCCATGTGGCGTCGTGCACATTGGTTTTGGCGCAACCTGAAACTGACACAACCTAATGATCTGGCATCACTTGATGATGGTACACTTTAATGAGTGGCGCCCCTTGATTTTTAGCTTCTGCAATATGCATGTTTCGTTGTTGCTTATGCCTTTCTGTTTGTATCCTGGTTTCCTTTATACATGTTAATACTGTTTGATAGGATTGTTTTATGCATCTTGCCAGTCTCTAGAGGACCTGATGATCTCTTCAAGTAGATGAACGCACGGAGTTAGTTAGCTGATCATGATGGTGATTGATTACTTCAGATTTATGCATCTTTCATGGTTACATATTTATATCCATTATTTGTACCCTACTTGTTAACCTAGTTTTGTAGACTCATACTTTCTTTCGAGTCTAATCGGACATACAAGCTAGTAGTCTGCAGACCATGAACCATATTATTTATTCTTGATCTTTATTACTTTATGTGGATTGAGAGATAGTTTTGAGTTGCCATGATTAGACATTTTACCATAGTCTGGACAGCTTATACGTATCCGGATTGGATTGGAGTCTACTTGATACGTAGTAGGCATGCTTACGTATCCTGCTCCCACGTATTTTGGGACTAGGACGAGACAATACCAGTATCAGCCATGCCTTCAAGAAGATGCTATCAGTCAATATGGTCTCTGTAGATCCTCTGGTCGAGGATGAAGACCAGATGTTCAAATTCTTTGAGGATGACCCATTGACTTAACGCCTAGGATCCCAATAGGAGTGGTATTTCGAACAACGAGAACCTCCCACTGAAGAGGAAGTCGTCCAAGTCGAGCTGGGAGATGAGGCTTCCCCAAACCCATCTTCATTAGGAAAACCTTGACTGGAGAAGACAGAGAATCTCTAATATAGCTTATCCGAGAGTACCTCAATATCTTTGTTTGGAGCTATGAAGTCATGTCGGGGTTAGACCTGTAAGTCGCAATGCATCGACTCAACATCCTCCCAACGCTAAACCTGTCAAACAGCAACAGTGTCGCTTTTGCCCTAACATCATGGATGTTATCGAGAAAGAAGTCAACAAACTCATAGAAAGTGGCTTCAATCGAGAGGAGCAACATCCGGATTGGGTCGCCAACATTGTCCCAATCACTAAGATGCATAGACTTTAGGGACCTCAATACGGCCTGCCAAAAGACGAGATTCCCCTCCCAATCACTAACATGATGATTGATAATACTTGTGGTTTCGAGCATATGTCCTTCATGGATGGGTTCTTAGGCTACAACCAGATCAAAATATTTTCGGAGGACGAAAAGCACACCTTATTTAAGACTCCAACAGGAATCAATTGTTACAGAGTGATACCTTTTGGTTTGAAGAATGCGGAAGCAACATACCAGCGAGCTATAAGCACCATATTCCGTAAACACCTCCAAAAATGATGGAATGTTATGTTGATAACATTGCCACTAAGAAAAGAAAGAAATTCAGCCATTTAGACGACTTAAGGACGATGTTTGATTTGACGCGGATACATCACCTTAAGATGAATCCAACCAAGCCTTTCCTGGGGGTTTCTAGCAACAAGTTTTTGGGCTTCATCTGATGGAACTGGGGATTCCCAGGACCTTTTTTGGTGTGCGTATTGATCGACAGAAAGTTAAAGAGATCTAATACGTGTTCTAACCCTTCATAGGAGGAAACTAGGGTTCACGAATTATACCTGCGGCAGAAAGGAGACAAGTAATTCCTGGCAATCTCGAGCGGACGACCCCAAGATCTTCTGCACGTATTCCTTCCTCTAGTTAGATGTCGTGTGGGCGACGATCTCCCAACCTTTTCTTCTTCTTGGCAGCCCTCTCTATCTCTTCTTACATGAATCACGAATTTAGAGAAAGTTTCAGATTTCGGATCGGTAATATGGCGGCCAGAAAATAGAGGATATATATAGGCTACGGCAGGGACCATGAGGAGAAACTAGGGTTAGGCCTCCTAACGGATCTGGATATCCCGTGTTCAGCCCGAACACACAATCCAGGCCCATTAAAAATAGCTCGGTCCACTAATGAGCTATTGTTGCACTATCTTCCTAATCCCAAATTATGTTTGTGGGCTCCTTTTATTATATGCTCGTTTGGCTCCCCATGTTAAGATATCATATGTCCATCGATCAAATTAAGTTACTGACAACTATATTGATTCGATATATTTTATCCTTAAGTAGTACCGCTCAACTTTATTTGTCATGTCGGATATAATCCACCTGCAGGGTTTACATGACAATCCTTATGAGCTCCTTAAGGGGACATCATCAACCCGATGTATCGGGACATGGATTCTATTTATAATCAACAGACCATCATACATACAATGTTATTACCCAATTCATAGAGGTTGTTGATCCATAATGAATCTCACTCTTTTATGAGTCAAAATAATGCACACTGCATATACATGTCCGTTATTATATTCGAGTTAAGAGCACAAGCATCCATAATAACAGAGGTGTTTGTTCTCTTATGTAGTCAGTACAAAGAGAACAACCTCAAGTGGTCCTGTTCAATACACACAAAGTGTACTAGTGTAAACCTATAGTCAAGATAGACTAATACCATATTACACTACAACCTTTCCAATAGATTGTCCAAGTCCATCTAGGTTGTGAACTATTTATATACTCCATAGGAACTGATTATATGATCTTCTGTGTGACACCACACACCATATTATCTACAATATAGAATATCAGATATTTGCATTAACACTTGCAACAAATACAATATGCAAATATTTGCCCATATGATTCTCATTCAAAATTTAAGAAAATAAGGTTACTAAAAAAGTGATGCTTTTAGTATATAACCCTAACAATCTTCCACTTATACTCAAAGCATTGCTTTTCAGTATACTGTTACAAATCTTCCACTTATAATTAAAGTCATGCTGCTACACATCTGACTCCCATTCCCTCAACATGACTATCAAAAGCCTTAGCTGGTAAGCTCTTTGTAAAGGGATCATCTAGGTTGTTGGCGGATGCAATCTTGATCACAGCAACTTTTTCTTTCTTTAGGAAATCTCATATCAGGTGGTACTTGCGCTCAATGTGTTTGCCAGTCTTATGGGCTCGTGGTTCCTTCGAGTTTGCAACTGCACCACTATTATCACAATAAAGTGTAATAGACTTAGGCAAACTAGGTACCACATCCAAGTCCAACAGAAAGTTTCTGAGCCAAACCGCTTCTTTGGCTGCCTCAGAGGCTGCCACATACTCGGCTTCCATGGTGGAATCAGCAATACATTTTTGCTTGATACTCCTCCACACAATGGCTCCACCTCCCAAAGTAAACACATAACTGTAGAAGCATAGAAAATATCAGAATGATGATCTATGCGGCTCGGAACAGAAGAACCCCATGCGGCTCATACAGGAGCAGTCCCATGCGGTTCAGAGAGACTCTTAGTCTCATGTGACTCGGGGCAAGAGAGTCCATGCGGCTTACATAGGGACAGTCCTATGCGGTTCAAAGAGCCCCCCAGCCGTATGCGGTTCAGAAGTACATGCGGCTCACATACGACCAACAGAGATATGCGGCTCGATCAATACCACGTGTCCCCATGGGACCCCTTCACACAGCTGGCCATCGAGTAATGGCCCTATTCAATGCTCTGCCATGATTTGACAGCTGACGGCTCTGGCATGAAGTGTCATAATGGTCCTGTCATAATGACAGACTCTTTGGAAATAGGAGAAAAATCTCTGACACGATCCGAGATTGCCACGTGGCTATTCCCATGCGGCTCAATTGAAGAACAGCTTCATGCGGCTGGCAAGAATCATCTTCCTGCGGCTCACCAAGAAGCCATCCCATGGGGCTCGCAAGTACTATACCTATGCGGCTCACCGAGAAACTATCCCATGCGGCTCGTAAGTACTATACCTATGCGGCTCACTGAGACGCTGTCTCATGCGGTTCATGGATATCATGCGGTTCTGACAGGGTCCACCATTAAGACACATGGCATAGATTTAATGGCCCCCACGACTTGACAGCTGGTAGCAAGGATGATTATGGGATGCAGATCAATCAGAGATTTACCAGATCCCAATGACCATATTTAACGTTATCCTCATAATTAATGAGATCAGGTCATATCATTCATGATCAAGCCAATGGGACACGTGGTGAAAGATCCAAGCTTGACACAACCAATCATGAAGATTTAAAGCAATCAGCATTAATCATTCACATGATTCAATACTATCCCCATTTATGGCCCAGATCCTTCACGCCTTAAACTAATGGTCCAAATTGATTATACATCAGGCCGCCGCCACTTTGAGAATGGGTAATCATCTAAACCCTAATGATGCCCCCACTATTATAAATAGCAAGGTGCCATTCCCTTGTAAAAAAAGATACACTATCAGAGAAAGATATACGGAGAGACTCCCCCAATAATCAGAAAGAAAATACACAGAGAGAGAGAAGCCAGAAGAGTGATAGAGGGAGAACAAGAAGAGCATTTCTTCATCAACGCCAACCATCTCTTCACAGGAGCCAAGGCTGCATACCGATCGTCCAAGGAGTAAGGCAGGGCTGCCGTCGCCTTCCCGAGCCTCTATCGACACCCCCAGAATCTAAAATAAACAATTGTACTTAGACTGCTGTACCTAGGTTTTCGTCCCTAGGCTTTCTTTGTACAAGCGAGTTTGTAACGTGAAGTAAAAGTCCGGTCCTCCGATAATTGTTCTGTTCTTTTATATTTCATGGCAAACACGATGGCGACTCTGCTGGGGACAAACTTCTCCACGGCTGAGGAGTTGGTGACGCAATCGGATGCAGCCAAACTTGGCTCCACGCAACAAAAGATGGTCGTCTGCTTCGACCAACAGGCGTTTGAAGAGATGCTCTCCGAAGGAAGCGCTGGCCCGGTCCAGAAGCGCACCCGCAGGACGAAGGCTCGTAAAGAGTGGAGGCCAAAATCATTTGCTCCTCCCCAAGCCCTCGATGGGATACCCTCTGTTGCTCAAGACGGCGAGAAAGACTCTCCTGCGGCCCCACTTCAGACCGTAGACAACTCTGATGTCCCCAAGTCCGGCAGAAGAAAATACTATAATACTGGACTTGCAGGGGCAAAGAGGAACTCTATGCGATCCGAGCCGCATAAGGGTATTAGCCGCAGGAAGAAAGCTCATGCGGCTACATCCGCCCGCCGTATGAAGAAAACTCATGCGGCCACATCTGTCAGCCGCATAGCTTATACGGCTACGGTTGCCAACCACATGGATGAAACTTATGCGGCTATGGAAGTCAATCGCTTGCAGAAAACCCATGCGGCCACAATTGCCAATCGTATGCGGCCAGCCTGCACGGTCGTGACTCCTAGCTGCACAAAAACAACTCATCCGACAGCAGAAGACAACCGCATGCAGACAGCCTGCACGGTACCCAATTCTAGCCGTATAGCGTCCGTTCCACGCTTCTCTCGATCAGTCTTCGACCATCTCTCATGCGGTCCTGACCCTGATGGTTCTCTGGATGATAAGCCAGACTCTGTGGTATTCAACTTGGACTCCTCCTATTACGCATCCGCAAGTGCTAAAAAGAGGAAGTCTAGGGCAGCGTGGGCTCACCAAGCCCAGTAAGCTACCCCAACCTCTGATCATCGGGGCGTCCCGCTGATTATCACGCGGGCCTCTGATGGGAAGTTGTACAGAACTACTCGAATTCAGCCCCCGACGGCGAACGGACGGAGTGGTTCCTCTGACCTGCGTGAGGCGATCCTCCACAAGCGCAAGGAAAGAGAAGGGGCATCGATGTGCAAAGAGTCCTCGCTTGGACGGTACTGCACCCAAATCATCGTCAACTGCTGTTGCAACAACGCGGCAGTGACAGAAGACCGGCCGTCCGTCTTCCAAAGACTACAGCATCCGAGCTCAGAGGACGAGGCACCTCCTGTTGTCTCCTGCAATTCTACTCAGAAAATCCCCATCGAGGGGAGAAGAAAGAAGACAAGCATCTCCAGCCCCAAGATATCAACCACTACAGCTAAAAAACTGTCATCTAAATGGTTGTCCTCCACCGGAATATTCCAACACACCCGTTCAAAGACGAAATCTGCTGCAATGAGAAACTCATCATCTACATCGCTGGAGGTCGTGGAAACTGGGGGTAGCACTCCTCCGAACATCCACAACAATCCGATGTTTCAAGGAGCCAAGCCCAGGGAAACAACTCTCCCATCAGGTACAACAGACGCCGATGTCCCTAAGGACATCCATGACTCTCAAGACGAAGCAAGCTCTGAGGCTGGGGATACCGTTCCCTCCGAGTCCGAGCTTGAAGAGAACATTCCCACCTACCCCGATGACTTCTCGGTGTATGGGTATGACTCGGAGGGCACATCCTCTACCGTTCCTTCCATCACTCCTCATGTAAAGACGGTGTTCATGACGGACAGCAACCAAGGTGGTTCCAGCGATCGCCAACGCATCGACACTTTGGAGGCTATACTGCAGGCCTTGGTCAAGTCTGTAGATAAAATCAAAGTCGCTCTTCCAACTCTGCAAGGAGGAACGCCTGGCCAAACAAACACGGGTCCCACGGTCAATGCGGACTCGAACTCAGCAGCACCAAACCCGGGCAATAATCCTTCCGAAATAACAGTCCCTACCGTAACAAATGAGGCCCGAGAAGTAAGAAGAGAGGTCCAGGAGCTCCGAGCCATGTTCCATGCCCGAGAAAATGCTCAAGACCTCAGAATACGGCAACCATACCCTGCCGAATGGAGGGATGTTCCATTCCCACCAAAATATAAGCCGTTCAATATCAACCCATATGATGGCAAGACCTCAGCAAGTCGGTACATCACTTACTTTGAGGTCACCACCGTCCATCTGCCCCATGATGGTGCTATCCTCACGCCATTATTCATTGGGGCATTGGAAGGAGTCTCTTTCGACTGGTATCGCAATCTGCCGGACAACTGCATCCACTCCTTCGCCGGATTCAAGCGCCTGTTCTTGGAAAGATTCTACGAAGTAGGACAGGACGTCACCATGTCCACTCTCATGGACGTCGTCCAAGGGGAGAAGGAATTGATAAGGAACTACATTGAGCGGTTCTGCCAAACCGCCATGAAGTTGCCCTCCGGAAATCCAGATTCCTCTTTAATTGAAATTTGCCAAAAGAGACTGCTTCCAACGATCAGTCTCTGGATGGGCTAAAGTTAATTCAAAGATTGGAAGACGTTCATCATCAGCGCCACAAGCGCCGAAGAACGACTGAAGAAGGCTCGCCAACTGGGATTGCACATCTCGGAAGGAGAAAACAAGGGCAAGCGTCCCAACAACGATAATGGGGGTAGCCCCTCCAACAATAGGGACAGCAAGGGAAAGCAGGCTATGGTGGCCGATACAGCACAAAAACCTGAGCCGAAGCCAGCAGACAAACAATGGCCGCTAATCACTTACTCCTTCGAAGACGGTCACGTCAAGCCCATCTTGGACATGCTCATACAAGGGGACAGGATTCAGCTTCCTCCACCAAGATGGGAACCGCGGCCGGCAGAGATGGAGAATCCAAAGTACTGCCATTATCATCGCTATGTCCATCATGCTACACACGACTGCTACCAGCGAACGGTACATCCAGAACCTCATCGATTCGAACGCTCCGGCCATCGATTTCGAAGAGGTAACCGTGGCGGCCAATATGGTGTCCGTACAATTTGACAGCTTCCCTCCGATGGAGACTCAAGACGGGGTGGTCCCCGTCCCTCTAGCGACAATGGAGATTACCAATCTTCCACCTCCCCGAGATCAGGCTGCCGGTCTAGTACCTCTCACCACATCACGAGGGGAGGTCATGTGGATCCATCCAGACTTGGTGTCAGAAGTGACTCGGCCCACACCATCTCCCACCGGCAAAAAGAAAAGTGGAAAAGTCAGGACCTGCCACACAATCTCGGCAGACAACGAGGAAGCTACAGCCGTCGTCACGCGGTCCGGAGCGCAATCCCAACCTGTGGTTGACAATCCAGCTGAAAATCATCAACACACTACAACTGATGCTCCGGGACCGGCTCAGCCTTCGACGACCGACAAGCCTCCAGAATATATGAAGAGATCCCAGATGAGGTCGCCGACTCGCATGCAACCTCTCACGATAATATATGGCGAATGTTCTTCGACGGTGCTTCGAGGACCGGACCTAAAGGCAATATAGTCGTCGGAGTCGGGGTAGTGCTGATCTTCCCTTTCGGATTGGTGATTAACCGCGCTTATTCCCTCACCGAGCCCTGCTCTAACAATGTGGCCGAGTACAACGCTCTGGTCATTGGCCTCCAACTCGTAAGAGAGCTGGGGGTAGAATACCTTGAAGCATACGGCAATTCCCAACTAATCGTCAATCAGATACGGGGCTCATATGAGGTCCACCATGAAGACATGATCCCTTATCACCAAATAGCGATTGACATCATCACGTCGTTCGAGGGGTTCTTCATCGAACATGTCCCCAGACTCCGAAATATCGAAGCTGATGCCCTAGCTGATCTTGCCGCTTACCTAGCAGTGCCGAATCATGATCACCAATCGGTGGATGTGATAGGCCACGAACTGGTCTGTCCCAAGAACAATGTACAATTCGTGGCAAGTTATTCCGTACAGACGATCGATGATGCCCCAGATTGGAGACAACCATTCATCGACTTTGTCGTCTACGACATCCTGCCCGAGAACCCAAAGGAAGCCACTTTTATCAGACGACGTTCTCTCAGATTCTTCTACGATACAGAGACAAAATTCTGTATCGCCGCTCCTACGACGGATTACTGCTTCGGTGTCTGTCAAATGCAGAAGCCAAAGAAGCCGTACGAGAAGCTCATGACGGTGTCTGCGGGGCCCACCAGCCTGGCCCAAAACTGCAAGACCGCCTTCGCCGAATGGGCTACTATTGGCCCACAATGGTGGCAGATGCAATAGACTATGCAAGAAAATGCAAAGCCTGCCAAGTCCACGCGGACTTCATTCACCAACCATCCGAATTTCTACATCCGACAGTGGCGTCCTGGCCATTCGAAGCATGGGTAATAGATATCATTGGTCCAATCACCCCACCTTCCTCCCGAGGACATCGCTTCATACTTGCGATCACTGATTACTTCTCCAAATGGGCGGAAGCTGTCCCACTCGCAGAAGTCAAGACTTCAAACGTGATCAGCTTCCTTAAGCATCACGTCATCTACCGCTTTGGACTGCCCCGAAGGATCATCCATGATAATGGTCCGCAGTTTGCAAGCCACGCTTTCTATCGATTTTGCGATAAGCACCATATTCAGAATATTGCTTCGACACCGTACAACCCGGCAGCGAATGGGTTGGCAGAGGCATTCAACAAAACAATCATCAAACTCCTCAAGAAGTTTGTCTCCTCCAACAAACGCGACTGGAACGAGAAGCTCGGCGAGTGTTTATGGGCGTACCGTACTACAGTCCGAACAGCTACCGAGAACACACCATTCTCTCTAGTATACGGGAGTGAGGCAGTTCTCCCATTAGAGACTCAAATACCCTCACTCCGCGTCGCCCTCACGTATCAATTGACGACGGATGACAACTACCGACGTCGACTACAAGAGTTGGAGGCCTTAGATGAAAAGCGCCTCCTAGCTCAGCAAAGGATAGAGCTATACCAAGTACGCATCTCTGGAGCCTTCAACAAGAAGGTCAAAATCAGAACATTCCAAGTGGGCAATCTCGTTCTGGCAGTCCGGAGGCCAATGGTCATGACTCACAAGACCGCCGGCAAATTCCAGCCAAAGTGGGAAGGCCCATTTATCATTGAGGCAGTATTCTCCAATGGTGCTTACCGCCTTGCAAAACAAAATGGAGACTTGCTCATGTTGCCCGTCAACGGCAAGTTCCTGAAGAAATATTATGTCTAAACGACATTCTCTCCAGATCATCGAGTCATGTACCCGCTGGTACCGCTGAACTCATATCCACAACATTTCAGATTATCGAGTCATGTACCGGCTGGTACCGCTGAACTTACCTCCACATTTCCTTCAGATTATCGAGTCATGTACCCGCTAGTGCCGCTGAACTCACACTTTCTCAATATTCTAAATTACCGAGTTATGTACCCGCTGGTGCCTCTGAACTCACATTCCGGTCACTCTTTCAGATAGTAAGTCACGTATGATTATACCTCTGAACTTTCTTCCTGGAAGAGATCCTCCCTCATGATCCACTACCCGCACTCCCAGTGCACAAAAAGGGTAATCGATCCACAAAGTTCCGAAACGACCATGTCCTCATTACCTCTGAGTCGTTTTCACTTCCACCAAAAAACAAACCGCCCCCTCGCATAGAACTTCCACGTTCTCCTACCTCTGAGTCGTTCTATGTACCCCCTCTTTATTGAGTCCACTCCTGCCATGTCCTCATTACCTCTGAGTGGGAAGGTTCCGTTGAAGAAACCTTCATGCTTGCCATGTCCCCATTACCTCTGAGTAAGTATGTCGATTCCCTTTCAACCAATTATCTGTACCCACAACCGGAGTACGACAAGGATAATAGGTCCACAAATGTCCTCTGTTGACCACAAATGTCCTCTATTGACCACAAATGTCCGCTGTTGACCACAAATATCTTCCGTAAAGTCTTTCCTGCCATGTCCTCATTACCTCTGAGCAGGAAGATTCTACGATAAAACCCTCATGCTTGCCATGTCCTCATAACCTCTGAGCAAATATGTTGGTTTCCTTCCATCCCATTATCCGTATCCTGAACCAGGGTACGCCAAGGGTAATAGGTCCACAAATATCCCTTGCTAAGCTTCTTAGCATAAATCCACCATCTCACCATGCCCCGGGAGCCCAGCTGCTCTACGGCATTCTTTTTTCCAAATACCGAGAGCACCCATGACCACTTTGCCATGGCTGTTCCGGATATCCTGACCAAACTTGTTATCCGTACCTAAAACTAAGGTACGCCCAGGGTAACAGGTCCACAAATAATCCTCCAGCAAGTCCAGTTCTATGGACACCGCAAGTACAAGAAAGAGAAGATGAGTTGAAACATGCTCATTCATTCAAAATTTAAGGTGCTACATCATTTAGGATCGCATCCTTTACAAAATCAAAACAAAAAGACGAAAAAAAGAAAACAACAGCAAAAGAAAAACAGAAAGCCGATCACTGTTCCGGGGCACATAACACCCTGAGACGGTCCGTCAGCAGGGCAACCGACCGCTCAAACCTCTGGGTAGCTCGACGCTCCGCCTCTCGAGTCAGCACCGCCTCGTCCTCCCGTTGAGCATGGGCTTGCCAGTTATCCTCGAATCTCTTAAAGGCCCGCTCCAAGTTGACAGAAGATCGGGAAACCCTCTCGACCTCCCGGGCAATCGACTCCTGCTCCGCACGAGCAGCCTCCAGCTCCGACTCTAAGAAAGTCAACTCCCTCTGGAGTGCGAGAATCCGCTCCTTCGTGTCAGCGATCCCACGAGAAGCAGACTCTTCCCGAGCCCGACAACCTGACTTCGACGACCCAGCATGTCGTACGAAGCGGAGAACTTGTCAAGGTCTCCCTGCACAACTGGCCCGACAGTATCTCGAGCGACCTTGATCCTATCCCGATCAGCAATGAGGAAGCCCCGCTCCCGATCAATCGCAGCAGGCAAGCCCGCCTGCCGTATCGCCAGCAATTGGGTCATAAGCTGATCAGCCTCTGCCAACTTAGGCTCTAAAAGTGCAGCCAATCCCACCCCGCCAGGAAGAGACTTCAAAGTTGCAACCTGGCCCCGAGCGCACCGCAGAGACAGAGTAAAAGGGGTCCCCCGTTCTACAGCAGCGTCTACACCCCTCTTTAAGTGGCGATAGAAGCTGTCAACCACATCATGCGTCACCTCGTCCAGAGCCTCCGAAGAAGCCGGTGTCAACGGGAGTGTAGCTGGCAACGCTGAAGAAGACGCAACAGAATCTGCCACTCCTGCCACAAGAGAAACAAACTCCGTACGGAAGGACGCATGAACAGCGGCCAACTCCTCTTCGGCAGCCAGCAGAACTTGAATGCTCGGCAGGGTCGAGTGGTCAATCTCCGGAGCCGTATAATCAGCAGAGGATGAGACGGAGACCATCGCCAGCTCCATTCCTATCTGTCCGGAGCTGGCGGGAGGCCCCTCGACTTGGGACGTCGAAGGAGAGGGAGCGCTCCCTTCCCCCAGACCGCGGCAGGCCGAGCCTTCCCCAAGAACATCTACGGTAGGAAGTAAAGGGTCAGGATCTGTAGGGCCAAGACAACCATAAATCGATTTGACCCGGAGGATATGTTGGTAAAGCAAATAAGCCCCCTCACTAGTCAATATTTGGCTTATCTTACCAGTGGAGGAGTGTGGAGGCTGAGGATCGCCTACAGCCACCGCAGCCTCTTCACCAGCCATCTCCGAGCCAGGTATAATAGATTCCTCCGCCCCTGCACCCTCGATAGGGGATGCGACGAGATCGGTGTCGCCTTACGGAAATTCAGCAACCTCGGAGACAGGCCCGAGGGAACCTTCGACATCCCGAACTGAGGCCTCAGCGACCTAGGAGCTTCCAGCCGCCGCTGAGAGAGCCCCCGCAGAAAGGACCGCGGCACACATGTCGCTAATCAAAGCAGCAAGGGCCGGATCAACTCCAGGGGCGGCAGACGGTTCAGGAGAGCTTGGTTCGTCAGATGCCTACAAAGGAAAAAAATGGTCCGGTCATATCTCCAAGAAAAAGAAAACCACAACAAGGAGATGGCTCCGACTTGATCTTACCTCTGGAACATCATCTGCACCTTCACCCCTCTCGGTAATAAGTAATCCACGAGACCTAACGGTGGCTCTCTTCACAGAAAAGGTCGCTCTGCTGTCAGAAGACTCACGTCTGACTCGTTTACGTGAGGGACCAGGCACAGCTGGAGGCTGTTCTTCCCTCACTACTTCCTCTTGTGTAGTAAGTAAAGGATCCTCCGCCAGTTCACCGGGTGTGGGAAGCGGTTGATCCACTACTTCTTCACCCCCACCAGAAAGGGAGTCTTCGCTATCATGATCATCATCCTCCTCAGCCGACTCGGAAGGTTCTGATTCAGGGAGGGGAGTCTAGAGCACTAGTTGCTTTCTAGCCTTAGCCCCCTTGGGCTTCTCCTCTAAACCGGTACCCACGATGAAACTGGTACTCGGATCGAAATTAACAGGAGGCTTGTTCGCCATAACATGATACAAAGCAGCCACGTACAAAATTTCCTTCGGTGCCTTAGCATCGGGGACCGAGAAGCTGGCCCGAGTATGATAAATGTCATAATAATTCCACGCCCTGACACCATCAAGGACGCTACCTTCAAAGCCCAAACAAGGGTTGGGACAATCAAGGAATAACTGGCTATAGCCAAATTGGCGGGAAAACCTACTGGGTAGGTAGGGCTCCAGGTACACATTATCACGATTACGATAAACCAGATGCGTGGGACGGATGTTGCGCAACCAGGTGAGCATATTCGGAGACAGAAAGTGAGAAGGTCCGGTACCATCAAGGTATACATTCCTCACTTTCTCATCAGAAAAATGAGGAACAGACACAAAAAAGTCACACCCATCAACCCTCGCCAGTGCCCTCCGACAAGCTGGCATAGTATTGTATTCCCAAGACCGGCGATGGCATTTGAAAAGGAAAGCGTCTTCATCTGTAGCATCTTCCGCTATTCCAGGTCCCATCAAAGACTTGTAGTGCATCGCCAACCACCCCATCAAATAGTAGAAAGGCAGTTCTATGCGCTTAAAATCCAGCGTCTTATTGCGCGCAATAACCTTGGACGAGAATGTTCGAAGACCATGGTGTATGCTACACACCATAGCAGGAAGAAGGGCCAGTCTAACTCCAAATACCAGTTTAACGGCAGGGAGAATGAAGTGGCGACCGATCCTCTCGATAGAACCTGCTCCTCCCGAGACTACGCAGTTCCATAGCCATATCATTAAAAATCCAGCCAGGAGCGCCTTCTCTGACATCTGTGTGGTTCCGTAGTAAAAATAGCTAAGAGAGTCAGTTTGACTCCCGAATATGTCGCTCTTGGACCGCGACTTCTTGACGCTCGACATCAGGTCCTTTATCTCTCCATGCGTTCGAGGGGTTCGAGGAGTAACTTCGCCAGAAGGGTGAACTTTAAAAAGATAATTGACCCAGGATGTGGTGTGGGGAGCGGTCCCTTCTGAGCTATCCACCGTTTTTATAGCCATTTGGTGACAAGCACTATGATGGCACAGCAACTCCTGATACACCGCAACAAAACCTGGGAGTCGTCGGTTCATGTCCTCGAACTCCTCATTCGACGGGGTATATACCTCGAAAGGCTCATTCCCCCACGGAAGTTTGGAGACAGTATACATCTCATGGAGAGCAAGCCCCAACTCCCCTCCGGGTGCAAAGAACGTCTCCGTTCGCCGGTTATACATCTCCAAGAGCGCCACGAACAGTGGTTTATTGATAGGAAGCCCGTGACAAGTGCCCCGAATGGAATGGTAAAGTCCCACCTCCCACAGGAATGTTCCGTAGGTCTGCAGAACACAAGTGGTCAACTGGGCCCACGTAGAAGTGGGGTTTATCCAGTTCAGCAATGCCAGTTTGCCAATGGGATAAGATTTTTTGCGAGCGAGTCGATTCAGGAATGTATCAGCTTGAGTGAGTGTGAAGTTGGGACCGTATAAATTCATGAAAGAGCCTGGGGCCAGACCCATCATGTACGGGAGGACGGAATCCTTACCCGCGTACGCTGACCGCATGTTCGGGTTATAATGGATGTTGCCCATCAACATCCCTGATTGGGTAGGAGTTAAGTTACACTCCATCTTCCTATCCAACAACACCATATTGAACCACGACAGAGGATAATGACGTTCCATGAGAGGAATATGGATCGCCATCCCACCCAAAGAAAAATCCCAGTTCTCAGAAATCTCTAATACTCGGGGATTCTTTATGATTAAAGCGTCTCCAAAGAGGAATGAAGGCTTCAGATATAATCCATCCAGCTTTCCAGTATTCATCATGGCACGGAGATAATGGAGGGTCTGATTCTCGATGGCGTTCAACCTCTCCGAAGGCTCATTAGCAGGAAATTGATTCAGCACATGCTTAATTAAGTCGTCAAGACGCACGCCCAAGGCGAACTGATTTGAGCCCACTATAAGTTCCCCTGCAGGATTTACTGGCAGATTCACTGAAGAAAGACAAAAGAAACAAGTCAAAAAGATAGCCGAAACACAAACTACGTGATGCTTATGCGGCTTAGCTCAGTATAGCCTCATGCGGCTCAGTTTGAAGGAGCTCATGCGGGTCAGTCCGAATGAGCTTATGCGGTTCGGTTCGAAAGGAGCATATGCGGTTCAGTTCGGATGAGCCCACACGGTCCAATTCGAATAAACTTATATGGTTCGGCTCGAAATAGGCTTACGCGGTTCAGTGCGGATGAGCTTATGAGGTTTAGTTCAAATGATCTTATGCGGTTCAGTCCGAAATAGGCTTATGCGGCTCAGTTTGAAAAAGCTCATGCGGTCCAGTCCAGATGAGCTTATGCGGCCCTGAGGATGAAGTAGTTATGCTGCTGCAAACAACAACTTTCATGCGGCTCAGACCTAGGTCATATCCCATGCGGCTCGAACATGAGTCGGACACGCAACATACTTGGAAATACAGGCTCGCGCATAAAATATGTGGCGTAGCCGTGACAGTTCATGTTGATGGTCCTACCAGCAATAGGCGGGTGAACGTCGGGGTAAAAAACAGGCACGTCAGCCGGTGGAGGTGCCGCCACGTTCACCACCGTCGATGAAGACGCGGCCTTCTTGTCTTTCGCTGCCGCAGACGACGACGCGGCCTTCTTGCCCGTAGCAGCGGTAGTCTTCTTGGGAGCCATTGGCAATCGTTGATGGAAGAAGACGAAGAGGAAGTCGGCAACAAGGAGTTCGAGCAAAAGAGAGAAGGTAAAGAAACCCTCAAAGAATAAAATTACTCCTATTTATAAGGCGAAGGAGGCTCAAAAAATCAAATAAATGTCTCGATCCACGCACCGCCTAAAAGAATAAAGGCAAAACGCTTCGGTCAAAACAAAACTGACCCTTGGGATCCTCCTCCAAGAGGCGGCGTTAATTCAAAAAATGAATCAAGGGCATTTAATACAGAAGATTTGCACACGTGGTTGGGACACGTGGCAAAAAGTCTATGCGGCCTAACAGCTCATGCGGCCAGATAAATCCATGCAGCTGAATCATCTATGCGGTCAACAAAGGCCATGCTTCTTATTCAAAGTATTTCAATTTTGTAAATTGAAAACTTTGAAGGGGGTCTTGTAGAAGCATGGAAAATATCAGAATGATGATCTATGCGGCTCGGAACAGGAGAACCCCATGCGGGTCATACAGGAGCAGTCCCATGCGGTTCAGAGAGACTCTTAGTCTCATGCGGCTCAGGGCAGGAGAGTCCATGCGGCTTACATAGGGACAGTCCTATGCGGTTCAAAGAGCCCCCCAGCCGCATGCAGTTCAGAAGTACATGCGGCTCACATATGACTAACAGAGATATGTGGCTCGATCAACACCACGTGTCCCCATGGGACCCCTTCACACAGCTGGCCATCGAGTAATGGCCCTATTCAATGCTCTGCCATGATTTGACAGCTGACGGCTCTGACATGAAGTGTCATAATGGTCCTGTCATAATGACAGACTCTTTGGAAACAGAAGAAAATCTCTGACACGATCCGAGATTGCCACGTGGCTACTCCCATGCGGCTCAATTGAAGAACAGTTTCATGCGGCTGGCAAGAATCATCTTCCTACGGCTCACCAAGAAGCCATCCCATGGGGCTCGCAAGTACTGTACCTATGCGGCTCACCGAGAAACTATCCCATGCGGCTCGTAAGTACTATACCTATGCGGCTCACTGAGACGCTGTCTCATGCGGTTCATGGATATCATGCTGTTCTGACAGGGTCCACCATTAAGACACGTGGCAGAGATTCAATGGCCCCCACAACTTGACAGCTGGTAGCAAGGATGATTATGGGATACAGATCAATCAGAGATTTACCAGATCCCAATGACCATATTTAACGTTATCCTCATAATTAATGAGATCAGGTCATATTATTTATGATCAAGCCAATGGGACACGTGGTGAGAGATCCAAGCTTGACACAACCAATCATGAAGATTTAAAGCAATCAGCATTAATCATTCACAGGATTCAATACTATCCCTATTTATGGCCCAGATCCTTCACGCCTTAAACTAATGGTCCAGATTGATTATACATCAGGCCGCTGCCACTTTAAGAATGGGTAATCATCTAAACCCTAATGATGCCCCCACTATTATAAATAGCAAGGTGCCATTCCCTTGTAAAAAAAGATACACTATCAGAGAAAGATATACGGAGAGACTCCTCCAATAATCAGAAAGAAAATACACAGAGAGAGAGAGAAGCCAGAAGAGTGATAGAGGGAGAACAAGAAGAGCATTTCTTCATCAACGCCAACCATCTCTTCACAGGAGCCAAGGCTGCATACCGATCGTCCAAGGAGTAAGGCAGGGCTGCCGTCGCCTTTCCGAGCCTCTATCGTCACCCCCTAGAATCTAAAATAAACAATTGTACTTAGACTACTGTACCTAGGTTTTCGTCCCTAGGCTTTCTTTGTACAAGCGAGTTTGTAACGTGAAGTAAAAGTCCGGTCCTCCGATAATTATTCTGTTCTTTTTATATTTTATGGCAAACAATAACCTGAGGTAGATTTCCTGGAATCCCTATCTGACTGAAAATCTGAGTCTGTATACCCCAAGGGAACTAAACTATCTGCCTGGTAAACTAGCATATACTCTTTAGTCCTTTACATGTACTTCAAAATATGCTTTACGGCAGTCCAGTGCTCTTGTCCTGGGTTAGACTGATATCTGCTGACCATGCCTACGGCAAAGCAGATATCTGGTCTCGTACATAGCATTGCATACATTAAGCTTCCTACCGCTGAAGCATAAGGAACTGCCTTCATGTTCTCTATCTTTTTTGGTGTCCTCAGACACTACTTCTTTGATAGAGCAATTCCATGTCTAAAAGGTAAGAAACTTTTCTTAGAATTTTGCATACTAAAAAGAGTTAGTACAGTATCGATATAGGAAGCTTGGGATAAGCCTAACATCCTTTTCTTGCGATCTCGTAGAACTTTGATCCCAAGGATGTGACCTACTTCTCCCAAGTCCTTCATATCAAACTGTTTGGATACCATACCCTTACATCAGATAACACCTTCATATTGTTTCCAATGAGCAAGATGTCATCTACATAAGGTATTAGGAACACCACCACGTTTTCGTCACACTTTCTGTATACACATAATTCATCCTGACATTGATCAAATCCATAGGATTTTATCACCTGATCAAAATATATGTTCCAAGATCTGGAAGCTTGCTTAAGTCCATAAACGGACTTCTTGAGCTTACAAAAAAGATGCTCATGGCCCTTTTCAATGAACCCGTCTGGTTGCTTCATATAGATGTCTTCCTCAAGACTTCCATTAAGGAAAGCTGTCTTGACATCTATTTGCCAAATCTCATAATCGAGATGAGCTGCAATAGATAAAAGAATCCGGATAGACTTAAGCATGGCTATAGAAGAAAAGGTTTCCTCATAATTGATACCCTCTCTTTGAGTAAAACCTTTTGCTACAAGCCGAGCTTTAAAGGTTTCAACCTTACCGTCTGATCCAATTTTTCTCTTATAGACCCACTTGCATCTAATGGCTTTACACCAACGGGTGGTTATACAAGCTTTCAGACCTGATTAGAATCCATAGATTCTATTTCAGATATCATTGCTTTTTGCCAAGACTCTGCATCTTTATCTTAGAGTGCTTCATTGTAGTTACAGGGATCATAATCTTGTTTCTCAGGGACGAAATCTGACGACTCTCCCAAGAACATATATCTATCAGGTTGTATCACAACCCTCCCACTACGATGAGGTACTATCGGTTGTGGTGTAACATTTGTGACACATTGTGCAGTAATTTGTGGTTCATCCTCTTGTACTGTTGGTACTGAAGTACTTGGTGTCTCACGTCTCAGTTCTTCTAGAACAACTCTACTTGTGGGTTTATGGTTCATTACGTAGTCTTCTTCTAAGAATCAGGTATTGGTGCTAACAATGACCTTCTGATCCTTAGGACTACAAAATAAACCTCCTTTCGTTCCTCTTGGATAGCATACAAACAAGCATACTTTTGTACGAGATTCCAACTTATCTGCTTTTCCATTCAGCACATATGCTGGACTACCCCAAATGCGAACATGTTTCAGACTAGGCTTACGTCCAATCTACAGCTTTGTAGGAGTAAAAGGTACTGACTTAGAAGGAACCAAGTTCAAAATATAAGCTGCAGTCTCTGAGGCATATCCCCAAAACGAATCTGGCAAATCCGAGTAACTCACCATTGATCTAACCATCTCCATAAGAGTTCTATTCCTTCTTTCGGCTATACCATTCTTCTGGGGCGTTCCAGGTGCAGTCAATTGGGATGCAATCATAGCCTCTGATAAATAATTCCTAAACTCTTCAAAGTGGTACTCGCCACCATGATCTGATCGTAATGACTTGATACATTTTCTATGACGTTTCTCCGTTTCAGCCTTGTACTCATTGAATTTCTTAAAGCACTCAGACTTACGGCGCATCAAATAAATGTATCCATACCTTGAATAATCGTCAATAAATGTGACAAAATATTCAACGCCACCTCTAGCTTGGATAGTCATGGGTCCACACAAATCAGAATGAACCAATTCCAACACATCTTTGGCCCTATACCCCTTTGCCGTAAAAGGCCTTTTGGTCATTTTACCTTCCAAGCAGGATTCACAGACTGGTAGTGCCTCCACTTCCAATGAACTCAAAGGTCCATCTTCAACCAGTCTTTGAATCCTTCTTAGGTTAATATGCCCCAATCGCAAGTGCCAAAGATATGTTTGGTTCATACAAGAAGGTTCTTTTCTCTTATTTAAGTTAGATGACATATTATTCATTTCCATAAGTTGCATTGTGGGCGAAATAGGATTAATGACATACAAATTATCAACCAATGCACCAGAACAGATAAAATGTTTATTCTTTCTAATAACAATATTGTTATTAAAATAAACTGAACATCCATCCTTAACTAACATAGAAGCAGAAACTAAATTCCTTCTAAGTGAAGGTGCATAAAGACAATATCTCAATGTCAAAGACTTATTTCTACCAAAAGATAAAATAACATCTCCTAATGCAACGACCGATACTTTTGTAGCATCACCCATGAACAAGCATATCTCTCCATCACTGACCCGTCTGGTTTCCTGGAACCCCTGCAATGTATTGCAGACATAATTAGTGGCTCATGTATCTACACACCAGGTGCCGGTAGATAACACCGCTAAACATGTTTCAACTACTAGTAAATGAGATATACCTTCTTTGTTCCCTTGTTTGAGAAGTGGACAATCAGTCTTCCAATGTCCTGACCCTTTGTACTTGAAAAATTTGCCTTTCGGCTTTTTCACCGCGCCTTGAGGTCCCATGCCCTTCTTTGCTGAGTTTGCCTATTTCTGAATGTTATTCTTCTTCTTACTGCCTTTTGGCTTAGAAGTAGAAGCCTTTTCAGAAACAAAAACATGACCACTCTTCCTAAAGAGAGATTCATCATCCTGTAGCTCTTTTGCAAGTTCTGTCAAACTATACAACCTTTTGTTCATGTTGTAATTAAGGCAGAAATTGTCAAAACTTTTAGACAGAGTCCCGAGAATGATATCGACCTGGGATTTTCCATCGATTTCAGCTCCAAGGATCTCCATCTCATTCAGATGATCCATCATCTTGAGAACATGATCCCTTACTGGTGTACCCTTAGCCATTTTTGTAGCAAACTGCCTAGCTGCTCTACTCTGATGTCCGAAGAGTTCCTTGAGGTTATACATCATGTCATAAGCAGTGGCCATGGCCTGATGTTGATGTTACAGTATATTTGACATAGATGCCAGAATGTAACATCGTGCCATCTCATCTGCCTTTTTCTACTTCTTATAAGCCTCTTTGACCTCTTCATCAGAGTTAGCATCAGGCTTAGGTGGGCATTCCTCAACAAGTACATATTTTTACTCCTCAGCAGTCAGAACAATATCCAAATTACGTTTCCAGTCAATATAATTAGGTCCAGTAAGTTTGTTTTCTTTAAGAATCACCATAAGTGGACTGAAAGAACCCATTTTTGAAATCCTGAGAATCACAAAAATAAAATTACGTAGGGCAAAAAAAACTTTTTGAATTAACTAAATATTGATTCCCTCAAAACAATAATAAAAAATTCACCAACACCTTGAACACCATGAATTTAGCATGCCACGATAGTGTCGACGTATACAAATTCAACTTTATTCAAGTAGGTTTTTCTTATTAATTTTACTATCATGTCAACATAACTTTATGACAAATAAAATTAATATGCTGGTCTTGCTTTGGTCATACAAATAATAGCAGTGACTCCAATGGGGAGGATACAATTATTAGTGTATACCATTACTTAATACTAAGTCCATTATCTTGTAATGAGTTCCTTCAGATGGAGAAGTGAACACATACTAGGTAACTTTCTACAATTATCCCTAAGGAAGTTTGTACTGGTGATCCATAATTATACTCATCCGATGTGGAGAAAAGCACTATAGCCAACACGCAAGTATAATTACATCACCTACAAACCAGTAATGGAGACCATAGGATTTAAACTAAATAAATATCCTCTCCCACTTAGTTATTTAACAATGAGGGTTTTTCTACTAGTTGATATTATGTCCATGTTGTCCATTATTAATGTAGGGTTGGTTTTTCAAAAAAAACAACCACACAATAATAAACATGCATAATCAAAAAAAGCAAAATGACAAAAATAAGAGAAAATATCCAACTATTATGGTCATCTTTGTTGCTCCGTCCTCAACTATCCGAATCCAAAATATGGCGCTGCGTAGATCTATTCGGGGTTCGACCTGCCCGGTCAGGTCGTGGGGTTCGGCTGTCGATTCCTTCATCGAAAATCATTTGTCTGTCTCTGGACTGCTTAAAACCAGCATCTCGTCCGACGCCAGAAACAGCCACCATTGCCATTATGATTGATCAAAATTAATTAAAATTACATCAATCCAATGCCTCCCGAAGGAGTTCACATATAATCTAGATTACAAAATTAAAATAATAAGCACAATCAACCTCGTAATTTTAATTACATTCACAGCAACAACAACATCCACGACACGTCCTTGGTTTAAACAATACAATCAAAAATATGCATTGGACCATAATAGTTGGATCTAAGATGCCTGTAAAACCGAGTTAGAACAGATCTACATCTACCGACTATTACACAGCGCAGGTTTTATTGGACAACATGGACGTATCAATCAATACGTAGATCCAAAGTGGCTCTGATACCAATTGATGGAACTGGGGATTCCCAGGATCCTTTCTTTGGGGTGTGTATTGATCGATAGAAAGTTAAACAGATCTAATACGTGTTCTAACCCTTCATAGGCAAAAACTAGGGTTCACGAATTATACCTGCAGCGGAAAGGAGACAAGTAATTCCTAGCAATCTCGAGCGGACGACCCCAAGATCTTCTGCACGTATTCCTTCCTTGAGTTGGACGTCATGTGGGCGACGATCTCCCAACCTTTTCTTCTCCTTGGCAGCCCTCTCTTTTTCTCCTTACGTGAATCACGAATTTAGAGAAAGTTTCAGATTTCTGATCGGTAATATGGCGGCCAGAGAATAGAGGATATATATAGGCTACGGCAGGGACCATGGGAAGAAATTAGGGTTAGGCCTCCTAACGGATCTGGATATCCCGTGTTCAGCCCAAACACACAATCCAGGCCCATTAACAATAGCTCGGTCCACTAATGAGCTATTGTTGCACTACCTCCCTAATCCCAAATTATGTTTGTGGGCTCCTTTTATTATATGCTCGTTTGGCTCCCAATGTTAAGATATCGTATGTCCGTCAATCAAATTAAGTTACTGACAACTATATTGATTCGACATCTTTTATTCTTAAGTAGTACCGCTCAACTTTATTTGTCATGTCGGATATAATCCACCTGCAGGGTTTACATGACAATCCTTATGAGCTCCTCAAGGGGACATCATCAACCCGATGTATCGGGACATGGATTCTATTTATAATCAACAGCCCATCATACATACAATGTTATTACCCAATTCATAGAGGTTGTTGATCCATAATGAATCTCACTCTTTTATGAGTCAAAATAATGCACACTGCATATACATGTTCGTTATTATATTCGAGTTAAGAGCACAAGCATCCATAATAACAGAGGTGTTTGTTCACTTATGTAGTCAGTACAAAGAGAACAACCTCAAGTGGTCATGTTCATTACACACAAAGTGTACTAGTGTAAACCTATAGTCAAGATAGACTAATACCAGATTACACTACAACCTTTCCAATAGATTGTCCAAGTCCATCTAGGTTGTGAACTATTTATATACTCCATAGGGAACTGATAATATGATCTTCTGTGTGACACCACACACCATATTATCTATAATATAGAATATCAAACATTTGCATTAACACTTGCAACAAATACAATATGCAAATATTTGCCCATATGATTCTCATTCAAAATTTAAGGAAATAAGGTTACTAAAAAAGTGATGCTTTTAGTATATAATCCTAACATCATCGTCACAGCTAAGGGTATTCACATCGACCCCAAAATGACCAAAGCCATCCTGGACATAGCTCCCCCGAAGAATCTCAGTGAGCTTCGAGGTCTGTAGGGACGATTGGCATACATTTGAAGATTCATAGTAAATCTCTCTGGACGATGCTAACCCTTTACTAAACTGATGAAGAAAGGGGTATTTTATGCTACACTGAAGAGTGTTAGCAAGCATTCGACAACATCAAGAAATACCTCACCAACCCACCAGTCCTGGTAGCGCCAGTCGTGGGAAGACCTTATTTGTTATACGTCCGAGCCATGGACCACTCTTTCGGTGCTTTGCTAGTCCAGGGAAGCAACAAAGGCCACGAACAGGCAATCTACTATCTTAGCAGGACCATGATTGGTGTTGAGCATCGGTATAATCCTATGGAGAAGGAGTGTCTCGTGCTAGTCTTCGCCATTCAAAAGATGCGCCATTATGTAGTTGGACAGACAATTCACATCATCTCCCAAGTCAATACCCCAAGAGTTCTCATGACTAAACCAGGGGCACTAAACTCGCGGTTAGCCATATGTGCACTCCTTTTGACTCCTTATGACATGGTGTTTGTAAACCCCCTAAATTTCTACTACGATTTTTTTAAATATTTTTATACTTCGTATTTACACGTTGCATACGAGTTTGCATTATTTTGCATAGCATGCGAGATTGCATTTCGCATTGCTCGACAAGTGCGAATATGTGTCGAGCTACATATTTTAGAAAATTATATTTTATTATAAATTTTATTTTAATACAAAAGTACATTTTCAAATAAAGGGGATACATAATTTCTTTTGTATAAAAGAGTTATTTTGGTCGTCGTTTAAAAATAAGTAGTAATTTGAAAATTTTGGTTTATATGAAATGTTTTCAAATGTTTTGCGAAATGTGAAATTTGTTTATTAATAAATTTTGTTATTTATAAAAGCTAGTTTAAGATTTAATATTTAAGTATTTATCGTAATTTTTGAAATTAATTATTACCATATTTATTTAATTATGAAAATAATATTTAGGATTTTGTTAATGATAATATTTGATTAAATATGGTAATTTAAATTGGAAAAGATTTTATTGACCCTATTTAAAATACTTTAAATTAAGTATAGAATTTATTTAGATTGGATTTGATTTGGATTGAATTATTTTTAAATCGGTTTGAATTAATAGATGATTTACCTAATTGGTATTTAAATCATCCAATCCCTATCCAACTGGGAATTCCCATCTCCTATAAAAGGAGAGATACTCCTCCAGAAAATTTCCATCCACAGCAGGTGCATCGTGTCTGTGTTCCACGCCTATCTACTATATTTTCCATTACATTTGCAATTCCCTCAAGGATTCCCGACCCCCTCTCCGTCGTGTCGGACAGCCCGGACACGATGATACACACCAGCAGCAGCAGCAGCCAAACACCACCATGTATCGACTCCATCACCAATACTCCGTTTCCCCGTACCCGTCTCTGGCATCGACCACCTCCGCCATGGCCGCCACCCCATCGCCGTCATAACCATCTCATCACCATCCCGACAATGGTCCACTAGGCCAGATCAATCAAAACACCCAACATCGTCCACAATGGAACCTTCACCACAACCACCACCACCACCATCATCAACTTCGCCGACAAATCATCCACCACATAAAAAAAAGAGAGAGAGAGAAAACCCTTACCTAGGACCACCGTGTCGGAGTGCACGTCGCACGCGTGCTTCCCGACCGCAGGATCTCCTCCTTCAGTTATCTCCGACGTCTTCCGTCGAAGCCCCCAACGCGGCGGAACAGCCGCCGCACCCTGCCCGTCGGTCACCGGCGTGAGCGCCGGAACGTTGGGCGCCATCCCCTCCGAGCCCGGCCGAGCGCCGCTCCGACCGAAGGGCGACGATCCGCCTCCGCCGATTCCCTCTATCCTCCGCCACCTGCATGCCCCGGTGCCGACCCCGAGCTCCGCCGCTTTCCTCCGGCCGTTCGGGCGCCACCACCTCACCCGCGGCACAGTCGTCGCCCCGCCTCGGTAAGCCCTTCTTTCCCTCGATTTTTCTTTCCTACAAAAGCTACTCTCTCTCCATCTGTGTTATGGGTGGTTGTTATTATAGCCTCACTCCTTTTAGGAGAAGGCAACATCACCTGCTAAAAACTTGACCTCTTATGATAACATTATTTTATGTTTATTTATTTTTTTGTATACTGTGTTCCTTAATAAACAGTAAATCAATATTTTTGTTAAACATTCTATCATTTGTATTCTCTGTTCTTTGATAGTGTAAAAAAATATATATAGAAGTATTATTGTTAAGTAATAATATTCTTATTATTTTAGTACTATTATTGTTGTGGGTTTTAGTTATTTTAAATAAATAAATAAACTTATTTTGTAAAGGAAAATGTTTTATTTACATCGATTATCAAACGGGTTTAGGAACACCCAAAATATTATTTTATTATTATTTTGTTGTTGTAACTAGATATATATACACCAAGCTATGGTTCTTTTACCGTAACAAAATAAATTTTTCGTACTTCAAGTATTTGTGTAAAATTATTTTAACTAAAAAAATGGTAGTTTCCAAATTAAAAACTCACTTTTTTCAGGAATGTATTTATCTAAAATATTTTGGACTAAAGAAATATATTTTTCAAAGAATTATAAATATTTTTACAAAATAATATATGTATTATTTGCACAAAATTCATCGGTTATCAATTCTTGATCATGACTAAATCGTGCCTCCCTATTTTCTCGTGGACTTCGGGCCTCTACACATCGAACATGGCTATTGGACTATCGGAACATGACAGATCATCGCATCACATCAGGCGACCCGCCAGGCAAGATACCTTGCCATTATACTGTTTATATTCAGTCTGCAATTTATTACATATCACTGTTCATTAATTCCAGTTATTACAGTTCTTGATTTACTACATGCTCAGTGATTATTAGTTAACTTTGTTACTATCCTTTGGTTGCATATGAACCTATAGTTAAGGGACTACCGTCTGTAGTGTATCGCATATACCTTAACACAGTTGTACCACGAGGATGTGTGAGATGAGTAGCATGTAGAGGTTCTTGCGTGTGGGCTGATCCCCCATGTGTATGTGTTAGGGCTAACTGCTAATAGAGGCATGTTAGGAGACTTAGCAGTTAGTAGAGGTATATGGTCGTGGATGCGACTTAAATAAGAGCATCGGGTGGGGAGAACCTTACCTGACGTATGGGCTTCTTTGTACTTCTCTGCTTAACTGTGCGCTCCGACGGAGACGCAGGCTCCAGGTGCCCTCTGACGTTTTCCAGAGCGTTATGGACGTAGCCCCTTGCACATGATGCCCTCTGATGATCTTCGGACGTTACGGACGTAGGCCCCTGGTGCCCTATATGGGGACTATGCCGATCCTATTTACAGCCAGGGCTCATGCGTCGAAGGTTTGTTTCTCAACTGCATGTTCACTTTAGTATGGTTAGATTACCTTATTGTTTCTTATCACTTTCTTTGATTGTGGCATATTTTATATTCAGTATTTATATGGCATGTTCTTTCTGTATCTTGTTACGTCCCTCTGAGGACCTAGTAATTTCTCCAGGTGTGTGTTCGTGATTTCTTGCAGGTGCTCTAGCTAAGGCCATGTCTTTCTTCCTCCGTGATGATTGCTCTCGGACTCGTTCCTTGCTCTCGCTTACTCAATTCTTTTCTTGTATATTTTTCCATATTTAATTTAGTTGGTAGTGGATTTGTCTCCGCCCACGATTGTATACATGACAAATTCAAAGTTGCTTTTATATAATTATTTATCTTTGTGGATAAGATTTAGTACCTTGGTTACTGTATTTTACAGCTTATGTATATATACGAGGGTCCATGTCATGACCTGATCCCAAATAATTGGGTCGAACCAGATTATGCCCAGCCTGTACCGTTGTTGAGATGGCGGCAGTAAGCTGTTCCATTAGCAGGTAACCACAACAACATCTATATTTGTCACAACTCAATATTCGGGAATTAAAAACTTTATTAAACATTGAAATAAATACAACTGGAATTAAAAGAACTGAAATCAAATAACAGAATTTTTCGAAGAACAACAAAATTGGAAAAGAAAATCTAGCTAAGTATTCGGCTCATCGGCCTCAGCTCCTGCGTCCTCCAAAGGGGACTGGCAGCACCACGGGGTACAGAACCGGGTCGTAATAGCTGTTGATTAACAGCTCAGCATCCTCAATATCCCCTAAAAATGTATCTCCAGTCATGAGGAAGCAAGGTACAATTCATGCTAATTTGACAATTAAAATAATAATAGAATCATGCACTTTTAAACAATTTGAAGTAAACAGTTTTCTAGCAGTTAAACAGTGTGATTTGAATAAGCAATAAATATGACCGGCTTGGGTTGTACAGTTGAATCCTATTGATACGATATGGCTTGTCCCCGTGTGTAAGAGGGTTAAGCCAATACAGTTCTAAGTTATCTTTGGGATGTGGTTATAAACATTACACTATTCCTCCAGTACCCAACAGTCAATCAGTCAGTGCTCTCAGAGAGAGTTCCGTGTTGCTTCGTGGTTTAAACTTGCAGTAAAGCGATTATTAAATAATTGTAAACTAACACAAAATGTACTTGCCTCAAATTGGACTGGACTTGAAGGGTTGAAGACTTCGAGATGGGATTTAGACTCGTCCTCGAAATCCTACATTCGAAAAGTTGACTCAGATTCCAGAGTTACCAAGCTAACTATGCTAGTTGCAATCTCTAATTGTGTCCTAATCAATTTTAATCTTTATTTATGGAATCACAAACAAAAACGCGATTATCGGTGCGTTGTAATTAATAACAAAGAAAAGATCAATTTAACTTGTATTTTGGAAAAACTCGTAGTTATCAATTTAATTGGTTAAAACTTTGTATTTTTGTAATTATACATATAAAACTAAATTTCTTATTTAATGAGAAAAACATGATTGTTATTTAAATATTACAAACTTGTAAATTTTAATGTGAGAAAAACTTTATTAATTTTCTATTCAAAATAATATTTATTTTAGATTTACGCGTACGCTAAAAACACGCAAATCCAGAGAATGACAGAAAAACCTACGCTACAAAATTACAGGCCACAGAGAAAGAAAAATAGAAAAGCTGGGCTTATGTCCTTACAATTTATTTTACATAAATTGAATTAAGAGAAACAGTTGTTAGTTCTAAAATTATCCTAGAATTTAATTATGAATAAACTAATAATTAAAATAAATTAAATTAATAATGAGTCTCAGATATTGGTCCAATCGTCATATAGGCTAATGCCTCAACGTCCGGGCGAAACCGGTTTCATTTGCACTTAGCCGGGGCCCTTTGACCAATACGGTCGTCGGCCAAAAATCCAAAATAACAATATTTTCTGAAAAACCATTTAAAAATTATTTTAAAAATATAATTAAATTTTATAGAAAATCCGGCAATATTTTCTCTATTTTCGGTCAACCCAAAAAGTGGGAAAGTGTGCCAATATTTCCTGCAAGTATCCCAAACCAGGGAAATCCAAAATATATATCTATAAATAACCACAATCATTCCCAATATTAATTCGGAACAACCCGAAACGAATTCGGGAATCCGAAACCAAGCCAGAAAACATCACAGCACAATTCAGAAAAGATCCGAAAACCAAATATTCCCAGAATTCCTTTCCGAAAGTTTCAAAAAATCAAAACCAAACTAACATAGGCTTTCCCAAAAGCCTTTCGAAAAATCCCGGAAACAAAACGTAACCCAAAATTGAATTTCCCGATGGAAATTCGTAGACCAATCTCATCATAGACACGGGAGGGACGAACTACTATGATTAACCAGAAATTACCCAAATCGACGGAATCCGAAGGGTTGCCTCGGACTCGGGACACGTGAATCCGCGAAAACGAACTCGGAAACTCGTGGACAGCGCTGGACAGTGCTGTCCAGATCAGCGGGGCACGGGCTCGGGATGGCGATACTAGGGCACGGCCGAACAGGGATGGCGTCGAAGGGGACACAGCCGAGGAAGGCTCTGGACGGGCTGGGTGCGCCGGAGAGGGCGCTGGCCGGGCACGGGGGCAGCCAGCGAGTACAGCGCCCGCGGCTAGGGCACGGGAGGCGGGGCGCGGCCGGTTCGGCGGCACCGCTGGAGGGGCGCGGCCGGATCGGGGGTCCGACGGACGGAGCCGCGGCGTCGGCGGGAGGCCGAGGGCGCGGGGCGGAGGTAGATGGGGCGCTGGCTGGATCGGGGTCCGGCGGGGCGGCCGGGAGGTCGCCGGGGCACGGGCGGCTGAGGTTTGCGGGATGGGGCGGATCTTTGGAGGGGGTTTGCGAGAAGGGGGTTTGTGAGGAGAGTTAGAGTGGGAGAGTTGCTGTAGAGAGAAGAGTGAGGGGTAGGGGAGTGGGGGAGAGTTGCTCTCTGGAGGGAAATGGAGAGGGGAAGAGTAATGGGTGGAATGGTGTGTGTGTGGTGTTGTTTTAAAAGAGGAAAGAGTGGGGAGTTGTGTGAGCTGGAGTGAATGCAGGAGAGTGAAGTATGGGGAGAGGGGAGAACGTGTGGGAAAAAGAGTTGGTCCATGGGTGGACCAACTCAAGGGGTTTAAAAATATATTTTTTAATAGAAACCAGAATTTAAATGAAGGGAGAATGGGTTTAAAATTGGGTCTGGGTTTCGGGAAGCTGGTCCGGGCTCGGGTCTTGTCACAACCGAAAAGCCGATTTAATTTTGAAATTAATTTTTTTAAAACCCACCATTAATAATAATAATAATAGTAATAATATTATAATATTAATAATAAATCATATTATAAAACTGGGTTTCACAATCTTCCCTCCTTAGAAAATTTTGTCCTCGAAATTAAAGGCAGGGTTGGGGGTTACCTCAAGTCTCAAACAGGTATGGATACTGCTTCCGCATCTGATCTTCTCGCTCCCAGGTAGACTCGCCTGGTGAGTTGTGCCGCCACATGACTCTGACTATCGGCGTCACAGAGTTCCTGGTTCTCTTCTTGCCTCTGTCCAAAATTGCCACTGGCTTCTCTGTAAGGCTGGGTCCAATTTCCAGCTCTGAATGGTCCAAGATGTGGCTCGGGTCCGGGATGTAGCGTCTCAGCTGCGAAACATGGAAGTCGTTGTGGACGCCTTCGAGACTTGGAGGTAGAGCCACCCGATAAGTCACTTCTCCAATCCTGCTGAAGACTTCAAAAGGACCAATATACCTGGGGCTTAGCTTTCCTGCTCTGCCGAAATGGATGGTTCCTCTGGTAGGAGAGATCTTCACAAACACACTGTCACCTTATTCAAACTCCAAAGGCCGTCGACTGCTATCGGCCCAATGCTTCTGTCTGTCCTGGGCAATTCTGAGCTTGTCTCTGATCATTCTCACCTTCTCTGCTGCATCGGTCACCATCTCAGGTCCAAGCAACACTCGTTCTTTGACGTCGTCCCAAGCAAGTAGAATGCGGCAACGACGTCCATAGAGTGCCTCGAACGGTGTCATACCGATGCTAGCCTGGTAGCTGTTGTTGTATGAGAACTCTACCAAGTGCAAATGGTCTTCCCAAGACCCTCCAAATTCCAAGACGCAGGATCTCAGCATGTCTTCTAGCGTTTGGATTGTTCTCTCTGATTGTCCGTCAGTCTGGGGGTGGTAGGTGGTGCTGAACTTCAGTTGCATTCCCAAACTGTCATGCAAACTCTTCCAAAAGTGAGAGGTAAATCTTGTATCTCTGTCAGACACAATACTTACCGAAAATCCATGAATTCGGTAGATATGCCGCATGTACAGTGCTGCCAACTTCTCGGTGGATAGACCAACCTTGAAGGGGATAAAGTGAGCTGACTTCGTCAGTCGGTCCACGATAACCCAAATGGCAACCTTCCTTCCTTGGGATCGAGGCAGTCCCGACACGAAATCCATTGTTATGTGCTCCCATTTCCACTCCGGGATGTCGAGCGGCTGCAATAGTCCTGCTGGTCTCTGTCTACTAGCTTTCACTTGCTGACAAATTAAACATCTAGCCACATACCTGGATACGTCCTTCTTTATTCCGTACCACCATACTATAGTACCCATATCCCGGTACATTTTGTTGGCTCCAGAATGTATGGAATACTGCGACTGGTGCGCTTCTTGCATCAGCTCGTTCCTCAGTTCGCCAGTTGGTACGCAAAGCCTCGTACCATTCTTCAGTGCTCCGTCGCTGGCGATTGAGAATCCCTCAAGTGTTCCTGCCAGCACTTGGTCTCTGAGTTTGCAAAGTATCTCGTCTTGGAATTGTGCCTCCTTGACTCTGTCCATAAGAATTGAACGCACTTGTAACGGCATCAATGATGATTCAGCTCCTGGTACGATGGTTTCCCTTTCCAGTTTCTTCATCTCTTCTTCAGGCAGTACAATCTCCAATCCAAGCTTCTCCATGTCCTCCAGTAAATGACGCTCCTTGGTCAAGAACATTACCATCGGGTATCGACTAAGTGCATCTGCAATAACATTAGCCTTACCCGGATGATATTGCAGGTTGATGTCAAAATCCTTCATCATCTCCAGCCATCGTCTCTGTCTCATGTTCAGCTCCTTCTGAGTGAAAACATATTTCAGACTTTCTGTAAATATTTCCACTCTCTCTCCATAAAGGTAGTGCTTCCATAGCTTCAATGCAAATATCACCGCTGCAAGCTCCAAATCATGTGTGGGATAGTTCTTCTCATGAGTCCGTAATTGCCTAGATGCGTAAGCAATTACTTTCCCATGTTGTTGAAGAACGCAACCCAATCCCTTACCGGAAGCATCACTATAAATTGAGAAACTGCCGGTACCTGCGGGTAGCGCAAGTATCGGCGCCGTTGTAAGCCTCTTCTTCAGTTCTTCAAAAGCTGACTGGCAAGCTTCAGACCAAATAAATTCTTCGTTCTTTCTGGTAAGCTTCGTCATTGGTTCAACAATCTTGGAGAAATCTTTCACGAACTTCCGGTAGTAGCCAGTCAAACCTAAAAAGCTTTTGATGTCTGCAACCGAGCTTGGTGCAGTCCACTTCTCAATAGCAGCTATCTTCTTTGGATCCACCGAAATTCCTTTTCCCGTGACAACATGGCCTAGAAATTCCACTTTGTCTAAAAAGAATTCGTATTTAGATAGCTTACCATAAAGCTTCTCCTTCCTCAAAGTGCTCAGAACTTTTCTCAGGTGCTCTTCATGCTCTTCTTCAGCCTTTGAGTAGATCAGTATGTCATCGATGAAGACAACAACAAACTGATCCAGGTATTCATGGAAAACCTTGTTCATGAGGTTCATGAATACCGTAGAAGCATTTGTCAGTCCAAACGGCATGACCAAGAATTCAAATTGCCCATACTTGGTGTTGAACGCCGTCTTAGGAATATCCTCCTTCCTGACCTTGATTTGATGGTAGCCTGATCTGAGATCTATCTTCGAAAATACCTTGGCTCCACTCAGTTGATCAAACAGGTCGTCGATCCGGGGCAGAGGGTACTTGTTCTTGATGGTGATGTTGTTCAGCGCCCGGTAGTCAATGCACATCCGTACGGTTCCATCCTTCTTGGGCACGAACAAAACTGGTCCTCCCCAGGATGAAGCCCCGTCTCTGATAAATCCTTGTGCCTTCAGTTCGTCAATCTGATCCTTCATCTCCTTTGCCTCCTTAGGATTGACTCTGTAGCATCCCCCAGAAATAGGGAAAGAGCAGGGTACTAGATCGATGGTGAATTTTACATCTCGATCTGGCGGCAATCCTGGAAGACTATCTGGAAAGATGTCTATGAATTCCGCTATGATAGGGTGAGGAGGCCCGGGTTCTTCGGTGATAGAGGAGTAGGTAACACTCTTCATGTCTTCCGGAGCTCGAGAGATTTCAAACTCCGGTTCTCCTGGTGGGCTGAAGACAACCGCGATGACAATCTATCAGTGCATGCTGCTCGTTTAACCAGTCCATCCCTAGGACTACATCATAGTTGGACAGGGGCATCACAAGTAAGGGTGTTAAGAATTTATGGCCTGAGATAGTTATAGGACAGTTACAAGCCTCAGTGATGGGTATGGAACTACCACCAATCATAACTCTACTAATCACCTTGCTAAGTCCCGTATCTAGGTGGTGTACAGAAATAAACTCTGATGATATAAAACTATGTGATGCACCCGAATCAAATAATGCTAGAGCAGGATGTGAAAATACATAAATAGAACCTGTGATGACATCAGCGGTGGGTTCCTGCTCTGGTTCCTGCTCATCAGCTGTTCGGGCAAAAGCTCGCCCGGTCTTCTGTTGGTATTGTCCGAACCGTTGTTGCTGAGTGGGTAGGAGAGCTCTTTGCTGAGTTGCTCCGGTCCGGTGGACTGACGAGGGGCAGTCCTTCACTTGGTGGATGGCAGACCCACAGACTAGGCAGTGTCCTAGCCTCTTTCTGCATATGTTCGACTGATGTCCTGGCCTCTTACAATAATCACAGACAAGGATCTGCCTCTGAGGCGCTTTGTCATTGGTCCTTGCTTGATGGTGCTGCTGCTGGTGGTGCGAAGGCCTATTTTTGTTGTTGTTGGGCCTCTTCTGGTTACCCTGGAAGTTGCTAGTTCCAGGATACTCCCTCTTGGATCGAGAAAGCTGGCTCTTCTCCACGTTCTGAGCTCGTATCAGGATCCTCTCATATGTCTTGGCGCCACTTGCGATCACAGGGGTGCAAATCTCTTCTCTTAGTCCATACCAGAATTATTCAACACGATCCTTGGGGTCAGCAACCAAGTTCTGGGCAAAGCGGCTAAGTCGGCCGAACTCTGCCGCATACTCGCCGACCGTCATGTTTCCTTGCTTCAGGTCCTGGAACTGTCTTTCATCTCCCGCATCTCTGATGTTGGGAAGAACTTCCTACGGAACAGCCTCTTGAAGGTGTTCCAGTCAAGCTACTTGTCCTGGAGTCGGGGTTCATTCCCATACCAGGTGCTTGCCACATCTTGCAGCCGGAGTCCTACTGCTTCGGTCTTGAGGTCCTCTGGGAGTCGAGCGACGCTCAAGAGACGCTCCATACTGTCCAGTCATTTATCGACGTAAATGATACCCTCGGTTCCTTTGAAAGGTCGAGGGCCTTGCTTCTTAAAGCTCTCTATATCTCCGACCTTCATGTAATAATACGCATCTAATCAAAAGAATGGCCTTAAAGATATAAAACTTAACTCCTGAATCATGCTTACCTTGGCAGGTCGGGACTCCATTGAAGTGGTTCCTCCTCTCTCGAGGGCAGCCATAGCCACATTGTGGGCATTCTCCATGCCTTCTCTCATGATCGCAGTCTGCTCGTGATGGGCTTCAGCTTGGGCTACAGTCTGTTCTCGATGAGCTTCTGCTTGGGCTCTCTGGGCTTCAAGCACTCCATGTAGCATGTCCACTAGATCAGTGGGATCTACGGGCACTGGTGGGGCAGTTGGTGCGGGCATTACCGCAGGGATCTACGGCTCAGTCCGAGGAAGTGTAGGGTTTGCCGCTTGAGAAGTAGTGGCGTAAGTGCCACGGAGTGCTGGAGATTGATGGGGACGGTCGGTCAGCTGCAACGGTGAAGGGTCTGGTCGTGCTGGGGGAGATGGGGTGTGTTCGGATGATGACACCTCATCCCCAGCTGGGGTGGTCTTTTTCTTGGTCATATTCTGGAAGGTTTAGGATGCAAACATAAGCAAGGTATCCTACCAGTCTATAATCAAACAAAAAAATTTATGTATATAATTCAGACCTATGTTGTGATAAATCAATGTTCTAGTGTTCTAATTATTTCTAGGTATGTTTTACTAAGTTGTTGTACTTGACCTGCATGGGCCACCACTAAAAACATGTCACGACCCGATCCCAAATAATTAGGTCGAACCGGATCATACCCAACCTGCACCGTTGTTAAGACGGTGGCAGTAAGCTGTTCCATTAGCAGGTAACCACAAAAACATCTATATTTGTCACAACTCAATATTCGGGAATTGAAAACTTTATTAAACATTGAAATAAATACAACTGGAATTAAAAGAACTAAAATCAAATAACAAAATTTTTTAAAGAAAAACAAAATTGGAAAAGAAAATCTAGCTAAGCATTCAGCTCATCGGCCTCAGCTCCTGCGTCCTCCAAAGGGGACTCTGGCAGCACCACGGGGTACAGAACCGGGTCGTAATAGCTGTTGATTAACAGCTCAGCATCCTTAATATCCTCTAAAAATGTATCTCCAGTAAGGAGGGAGCAAAGTACAATTCATGCTAATTTGACAATTAAAATAATAATAGAATCATGCACTTTTAAACAATTTGAAGTAAACAGTTTTCTAGCAGTTAAACAGTGTGATTTGAATAGGCAATGAATATGACCGGCTTGGGTTGTACAGTTGTATCCTATTTATACGATATGGCTTATTCCCGTGTGTAAGAAGGGTAAGCTAATACAGTTCTAAGTTATCATTTGGGATGTGGTCATAAACATTACACTATTCCCCCAGTACCCAGCAGTCAATCAGTCAGTGCTTTCAGAGAGAGTTCCGTGTTGCTTCGTGGTTCAAACTTGCAGTAAAGCGATTATTAATTGTAAACTAACACAAAATGTACTTGCCTCAAATTGGACTGGACTTGAAGGGTTGAAGACTTCGAGATGGGATTTAGACTCGTCCTCGAAATCCTACATTCGAGAAGTTGACTCAGATTCCAGAGTTACCAAGCTAACTATGCTAGTTGCAATCTCTAATTGTGTCCTAATCAATTTTAATCTTTATTTATGCAATCACAAACAAAAATGCGATTATCGGTACGTTGTAATTAATAACAAAGGAAAGATCAATTTAACTTGTATTTTGGAAAAACTCGTAGTTATCAATTTAATTGGTTAAAACTTTGTATTTTCGTAATTATACATATAAAACTAAATTTCTTATTTAATGAGAAAAACATGATTGTTATTTAAATATTACAAACTTATAAATTTTAATGTGAGAAAAACTTCATTAATTTTCTATTCAAAATAATATTTATTTTAGATTTACGCGTACGCTAAAAACCCACAAAACCAAAGAATGACAGAAAAACCTACGCTACAAAATTACAGGCCACAGAGAAAGAAAAATAGAAAAGCTGGGCTTATGCCCTTACAATTTATTTTACATAAAGTGAAATAAGAGAAATAGTTGTTAGTTCTAAAATTATCCTACAATTTAATTATGAATAAACTAATAATTAAAATAAATTAAATTAATAATGAGTCTCAGATATTGGTCCAATCATCATATAGGCTAATGCCTCAACGTCCGGGCGAAGCCGGTTTCGTTTGCACTTAGCCGGGGCCCATTGACCAATACGGTCGTCGCCCAAAAATCTAAAATAACAATATTTTCTGAAAAACCATTTAAAAATCATTTTTAAAATATAATTAAATTTTATAGAAAATTCGAGAGCATTTCCTCTATTTTCGGTCAACCCAAAAACTGGAAAAGTGTGCCAATATTTCCTGCAAGTATCCCAAACCAGGGCAATCCAAAATATATATCTATAAATAACCACAATCATTCCCAATATTAATTCGGAACAACCCGAAACGAATTCGGGAATCCGAAACCAACCCAGAAAACATCACAGCACAATTCGAAAAAGATCCGAAAACCAAATATTCCTAGAATTCCTTTCCGAAAGTTTCAGAAAATCAAAACCAAACTAACATAGGCTTTCCCGAAAGTCTCTCGGAAAATCCCGAAAACAAAACGTAACCCAAAATAGAATTTCCCAAAGGAAATTCGTGGACCAATCTCATCATAGACACGGGAGGGACGAACTACTATGATTAACCAGAAATTACCCAAATCGACGAAATCCGAAGGGTTGCCTCGGACTCGGGACACGCGAATCCGCGAAAACGAACTCGGAAAATCGTGGACAGCGCTGGACAGTGATGTCCAGATCAGTGGGGCACGGACTCGGGATAGCGACGCTAGGGCACGGCCGAACAGGGCTAGCGCCGAAGGGGACGCAGCCGAGGAAGGCTCTGGACCGGCTGGGTGTGCCGGAGAGGGCACTGGCCGGGCACGGAAGGCGGGGTGCGGCCGGTTCGGCGGCACCGCTGGAGGGGCGCGGCCGGATCGGGGGTCCGGCGGGCGGAGCCGCGGCGTTGGCGGGAGGCCGAGGGCACGGGGCGGAGGTAGATGGGGCGCTGGCTGGATCGGGGTCCTACGGGGCGGCCGGGAGGTCGCCGGGGCGCGGGTGGCCGAGGGTCGCGGGATGGGGCGGATCTCTGGAGGGGGTTTGCGAGGAGAGGGTTTGTGAGGAGAGTTAGAGTGGGAGAGTTGCTGTAGGAAGAAGAGTGAGGGGTAGGAAAGTGGGGGAGAGTTGCTCTCTGGAGGGAAATAGAGAGGGAAAGAGTAATGGGTGGAGTGGTGTGTGTGTGGTGTTGTTTAAAAGAGGGAAGAGTGGGGAGTTGTGTGAGCTGGAGTGGATGCAGGAGAGTGAAGTATGGGGAGAGGGGAGAACGTGTGGGGAAAAGAGTTGGTCCACGGGTGGACCAACTCAAGGGGTTTATAAAAATATATTTTTTTAATAGAAACCAAAATTTAAATGAAGGGAGAATGGATTTAAAATTGGGTCTGGGTTTCGGGAAGCTGGTCCGGGCTCGGGTCTCGTCATAACCAAAAAGCCGATTTAATTTTGAAATTAATTTTTTTAAAACCCACCATTAATAATAATAATAATAGTAATAATATTATAATATTAATAATAAATCACGTTACAAAACTGGGTTTCATAGTCCATATACTTCGAATGTATACAGCTGGCATGATTAAGTTTCTAGTCCTACTTATTTTGGGACTGGGGCGTTACATATTTTTGTGGTGGCCCATGCAGATCTAGTTTGCCGTTTCGGTTACATGACTGTACCGAACGGGCCTGCAGTATAGGATTAGAGTTTAGAATCTCATTCACTTACCTGACATCCTTTCTTGACTTCAAATTCTGAACTCTCGTTCGACCTCCTTGAATTGCATCTTGCTTGACTCCTGCTACCGTAAATTCTTAGTTTCGTGTTTAGTAAGATGACTATACTAGTATATGCCCATAGGTTAAACACGTGGCTAGATGGATTACATTGACAATTAGTATGCATTGGGATTTTATTTGTGTTATAATGACATTTATTTTCCTAGAAATATGATTTTAAGGATTAGTCAATTTTAAGTTGGGTAGTAGCGTATTACCGCCTCCAAAGGATAGTTGGAATTTTATTTTGCTATTACATGGTGGTATACACAAGAGAATAGCTAGATCGAGAAAACAAATTTATGATTTATAATTTTTGGAAATTGTAAAATAGTTTATGATTTACATCTTTAAATTGTGACACATGATTTACGATTAAGTTCAAGTTTGGATTGAATATGTTAAAGTTTATCTCGAATTTATTAAAGTATTTTAAATTATAAGTTATGATTTTGTAAATGACTAGAGAATATGAAGGGTTTATGATTTACGGTTTATTAGAGAGCTTGAGGTTTTAAATTGATTCTACGATTTACGAATTATAAGTATTTAATTTTGAGCTTGAAGAGATAATGGTAAAAAATTTGTTAAAATATTTTTGGAAGATATAAAATCGACTTTGAAGGAAAATTTAAATATTTAAAATTTGCTCATATGATCTATGATATATAAAGTTATTTAGATTTCGAGTTTAAAGTCTTGATTATGGATATTTAAATTTTGGTGAAAAAAAGGTCATTTTTCAAGTTGCGATATACCAGGGTTGTTTCGAGATTGACTAGAGATTTAAAATTTGGATTAAAGTTAACAGTATAAGATAATTGAAATTTTGGCAAAGTATCTTAGAAATTTTATTGAGAAACTTTCGAGGAACTTAAAATTTTAGATTAGATCATATATTGGTGAAGGACCATGAAATAAGTAAGGTCACCCTAGTGAGATAGAAGTATTCCACATTAGATTGCCATGCCACCTATGACTATGATATTGCATATACACAAGTATAGTTAGTCATCGACCAAGCCGATGAACATATCTTTGACTTACTCGACCTTCCCTCAAATCTAGATCATTATTTGTAACCATCTAATTGTTTGAAACATAGAAATGATTAGAGTCGTTCCCTTGACCATACCCTTATCTATGAGACTATTTTCTCTCTAGAAACTGTGCCTCTAACTTATCTTAACTTGATCTAGGAGATTTCCTATTTATCTTTATTTTGTGCTTTAACCTTTTATTTTTGGTGCATTAATCAGTACCTTATGAAAACCCACTTTCTATTTTGATCATTTGGCGTTCCCCATCGTGACTTTGATATTTGGAGCACAACATTAGACTTCTCCTTCCAACAAATTTCACATGCAAGACCTAGACGAGCTCACCTCATGTAGGTATATCATGTTCCACTAAAACACGTCCCCTTGTACTCTATTTTTATGGTACGAATTTTGGGCCATACAGACTCAACCATAACCCTTACCATTGTACCAATATGGACTCCTCCTCGATTCAAATTTTTCAACCTAATATGTGATGGTGATCTATTAAATACTCAACTTGCGTTTATCTTGCCTGCTTAACCCTTCTCAATTTATTTCCTTGTATTATATTGATTTACTTAGACCCATAACACCTTTTACTCTTCATGCAATATTAGCAACACTTACTTTCCTCCCTTCCAATTAAATTGTTTACTTATATTTCACTACGATTCCTCAATAGTTTATGCAACCTTGTTCCTTGTTTGATTCCCTTATGCGAAATAAAATTTGATCATGACAATCTTTGGTTAGTAGAGGTTAGATTGGAGAACCCCACAGCATGGATAAATAATGTAGTTGATTTAGATAATTACAAGATTACGAGGTGTAGATGGGACATAAATAAGTGTGCGATAAATCCAAATATATGAAATAGGGATGATATACGGTGTTTTGATGAAACACTCAAGAGTAAATAGACTTCTCGAATTTCAAAAGCTTGTTTTGAGGTAACCAAATATCGAGTGAAGAGTCTTCTAATGTGTTGGTGGTTTAAGAACCGAAGTTATATATTAAAGTTATGGATGCAAATTTTTGATAAAGGCAATGTTGGCGTTGCCTTCGATAACATATAGTGTTATGACCATATTTTTCAAGGATAACCAAATTATTGAAGAAAGAAACCTTTATATTTTGATGCAGGGAGAATCAAGTTCTAAGATGATTATGAATATGAAGCAAGATGAGTTCATTTCTACCATCAAGAATAAAAGATTGTTGAATTCAAATTTTCGAGAGAGACTAATAAATATTTTAGGAAATTTTTAGTTATGATGATAGAAGATTGAGTTATATAGGTATACCGTTAGTTTTCGAGATTTATCGAACATTGAAGACGGACTTTTATTTTGGTATCTGTGGATGAATTGTGCGTTGACCAATAAATACAAATTTGTAGTAAGGAGATTTTAACTTCTACTTGGGCCAAATTTGTTGAAGGTTTTTAAAATTTTAATTTCAGAGAAATTATGGCTTGGAAAGATATGTATAAGTAAGCTAGTATAATAAAGATTATGGAATTCAAAATTTGAGACTAATTGAAATTCTATGACGAGATAGAGGAAGTTAGAGTACATTTACAATCGAAATTGTTTTGTTAAATTTTTAAGGAAACGTGGTACGAAAGTAATTTTTTTTTGAAAGAACGATTTATGATAAGAGAGATTACATGAATATTGATGATATCAAATGATTAAAGAGTTTATTACCTACTTATGAGGTTACCCTTTTTAAGGTTAATGTTTGGGTTGATCGAGCTTAGTCATTGATTGGTTGTCATATACAGGATCGTAATCTAAATTGAAACCACCGAAATTTTCTGTTCTAGTCGCTCAAATGACATATTGCCATTGAATTGTCGCTTGCCTCATCGTCGAATATTTTGTTTGCATTCTCGTCCCAAGAAGATCTCGTAAATCTATTCGAATAAACCCGTTCCATCCCCTTCGCCCTACCTACCCTAATTTTTCCTAAATTTTGAGGACAAAATTCTTTTAAGTTGGGTAGGATGTAAATCCCCTAAATTTCTACTACGATTTTTTTAAATATTTTTATACTTCGTATTTACACGTTGCATACGAGTTCGCATTTTTTTGCATAGCATGCGAGATTGCATTTCGTATTGCTCGACAAGTGCGAATATGTGTTGAGCTACATATTTAAAAAAATATATTTTATTATAAATTTTATTTTAATACAAAAGTACATTTTCAAATAAATGGGATAAATAATTTCTTTTGTATAAAAGAGTTATTTTGGTCGTCGTTTAAAAATAAGTAGTAATTTGAAAATTTTGGTTTATATGAAATATTTCCAAATGTTTTGCGAAATGTGAAATTTGTTTATTAATAAATTTTGTTATTTATAAAAGCTAGTTTATGATTTAATATTTAAGTATTTATCGTGATTTTCGAAATTAATTATTACCATATTTATTTAATTATGAAAATAATATTTAGGATTTTGTTAATGATAATATTTGATTAAATATGTTAATTTAAATTGGAAAAGATTTTATTGACTCTATTTTAAATATTTTAAATTAAGTATAGAATTTATTTAGATTGGATTTGATTTGGATTGAATTATTTTTAAATCGGTTTGAATTAATAGATGATTTACCTAATTGGGATTTAAATCATCCAATCCCTATCCAACTGGGAATTCCCACCTCCTATAAAAGGAGAGGTACTCCTCTAGAAAATTTCCATCCACAGCAGGTGCATCGTGTCTGTGTTCCACGCCTATCTACTATATTTTCCATTACATTTGCAATTCCCTCAAGGATTTTCGACCCCCTCTCCGTCGTGTCGGACAACCCGGACACGATGATACACACCAGCAACAGCAGCCGAACACCACCGTGTATCGACTCCATCACCAATACTTCGTTTCCCCGCACCCATCTCTGGCATCGACCACCTCCGCCATGGCCGCCACCCCATCGCTGTCATAACCATCTCATCACCATCCCGACAACGGCCCACCTAGGCCAGACCAATCAAAATACCCAACATCGTCCACAATGGAACCTTCACCACACCACCACCACCACCATCATCAACTTCGCCGACCAATCCGCCGGAGATACCCAAATCATCCACCACATAGAAAAAAAGAGAGGGAAAACCCTCACCTAGGACCACCGTGCCGGAGTGCGCGACGCACGCGTGCTTCCCGACCGCAGGATCTCCTCCTTCGGTTATCTCCGATGCCTTCCGTCGAAGCCCCCAACGCGACGAAACAGCCGCCGCACCCTGCCCGTCGGTCACCGGCGTGAGCGTCGGAACGTTGGGCGCCATCCCCTCCGAGCCCGGCCGAGCGCCGCTCCGACCGAAGGGCGACGATCCGCCTCCGCCGATTCCCTCTATCCTCCGCCACCTGTATGCCCCGGCGCCGACCCCGAGCTCCGCCGCTTCCCTTCCATCGTTCGGGCGCCACCACCTCACCCGCGGCACCGTCGTCGCCCCGCCTCGGTAAGCCCTTCTTTCCCTCGATTTTTCTTTCCCCCAAAAGCTACTCTCTCTCCATCTGTGTTATGGGTGGTTGTTATTGTAGCCTCACTCCTTTTAGGAGAAGGCAACAACACCTGCTAAAAACTTGACTTCTTATGATAACATTATTTTATGTTTTTTTTGTATACTGTGATCCTTAATAAACAGTAAAATCAATATTTTTGTTAAACATTCTATCATTTGTATTCTCTGTTCTTTGATAGTGTAAATATATATATATATATAGAAGTATTACTGTTAAGTAATAATATTCTTACTATTTTAATACTATGATTGTTGTAGGTTTTAGTTATTTTAAATAAATAAATAAACTTATTTTGTAAAGGAAAATGTTTTATTTACATCGATTATCAAACGGGTTTAGGAACACCCAAAATATTATTTTTTTATTATTTTGTTGTTGTAACTAGATATATATACACCAAGCTATGGTTCTTTTACCGTAACAAAATGAATTTTTCGTACTTCAAATATTTGTGTAAAATTATTTTAACTAAAAAAATGGTAGTTTCCAAATTAAAAAATCACTTTTTTCAAGAATGTATTTATCTAAAATATTTTTGACTAATAAAATATATTTTTCAAAGAATTATAAATATTTTTATAAAATAATATATGTATTATTTACACAAAATTTATCGGTTATCAATTCTTGATCATGACTAAATCGTACCTCCCTATTTTCTCGTGGACTTCGGGCCTCTACACATCGAACATGGCTATTGGACTATCGGAACATGACAGATCATCGTACCACATCAGGCAACCCGCCAGGCAAGATACCTTGCCATTATACTGTTTATATTCAGTCTGTATTTTATTACATATCACTGTTCATTAATTCCAGTTATTACAGTTCTTGATTTACAACATGCTCAGTGGTTATTAGTTTACTTTGTTACTATCCTTTGGTTGCACATGAACCAAGAGTTAAGGGACTACCGTTTGTAGTGTATCGCATATACCTTAACACAGTTGTACCACGAGGATGTGTGAGATGAGTAGCATGTAGAGGTTCTTGCATGTGGGCTGATCCCCCATGTGCTTGCGTTAGGGCTAACTGCTAATAGAGGCATGTTAGGAGACATAGCAGTTAGTAGAGGTATATAGTCGTGGATGCGACTTAAATAAGAGCATCGGGTGGGGAGAACCTTACCTGACGTATGGGCTTCTTTGCACTTCTCTGCTTACCTGTGCGCTCCGTTGGAGACGTAGGCTCCAGGTGCCCTCTGATGTTTTCCAGAGCGTTATGGACGTAGCCCCTTGCACATGATGCCCTATGACGATCTTCGGACGTTACGGACGTAGGCTCCTGGTGCCCTATATGGGGACTATGCCGATCCCATTTACAGCCAGGGCTCATGCGTCGAAGGTTTGTTTCTCAACTGCATGTTCACTTTAGTATGGTTAGATTACCTTATTGTGTCTTGTCACTTTCTTTGATTGTGGCATATTTTATATTCAGTATTTATATGGCATGTTCTTCCTGTATCTTGTTACGTCCCTCTGAGGACCTGGTAATTTCTCCAGGTGTGTGTTCGTGATTTCTTGCAGGTGCTCTAGCTAAGGCCAAGTCTTTCTTCCTCCGTGATGATTGCTCTCGGACTCGTCCCTTGCTCTCGCTTGCTCAATTCTTTTCTTGTATATTTTTCCATATTTAATTTAGTTGGTAGTGGATTTGTCTCCGTCCAACGATTGTATACATGACAAATTCAAAGTTACTTTTATATCATTATTTATCTTTGTGGATGAGATTTAGTACCTTGGTTACTGTATTTTACAGCTTATGTATATATATGAGGGTCCATATACTTCGTATGTATACAGCTGGCATGATTACTTTCCTAGTCCTACGTATTTTGGGACTGGGGCATTACAGTGTTCATCGCATAAAAGGCAATTAAAGGGCAAGCATTGGCCGATTTCCTGGCAGCACATCCTGTACCGAAAATATCGAAGCTCTACGACGGCATCCCTGACGAGGGATTAGAGTCAAATGCGGTCTCAGACAATCCCGTCTGACAGATGTTCTTTGATGGTGCTTCGAGAACAGGACCCAAGGACAAAATCATCGCAAGGGTCGGACTGGTCCTCATCACTCCTGACGGTCTGGTCATCCACCGTGCATATTCTCTCATGGAGTGGAGTTATGCACCAATAATTTTGCTGAGTACAATGCTCTCATCATTGGACTCCAGCTCGCTAGACAGTTGGGGGTCGACTACCTCGAGGCATACGGCGACTCGAAACTGATTATCAATAAGGTTCAAGGACAATATGAGGTTCGACATGAAGATCTAGTCCCTTATCATCAAACGGCAATCGATGCCATCTCTGTCTTTACCGTGTTCTTTATTGAACATGTACCCCGATTGCAAAACCTGGAGGCCGATGCCCTTGCTGACTTTGCCACTTCTGTGGCAGCTCCTGTTGGAACTCATTACTTCGTCACAGTGATGGGTCGGAAGCTAGTTTGCCAAAAGAATAATCTATATGCGTGTCTAAGTTACTCTGTACAAACAAAAACTAATATAGACGTTCGAGTCTGGCGATTCCCATTCATAGACTATGCGGTTTACGGAATCCTACCCGAAGACTCGAAGGAAGCTACTTCAATCAAGAGGTGCTCACTCCGGTTCTTCTATGACACAACTACCAAAATGTTGTATCATCGTTCATACGACGTGTTGGCCCATTCAGCCATAGTCAAAGCACTTTCGATAATTGACTTAAAACTCCGAGTTTGATATAAAATGAAACAGAAGATCGTAGATTCTATTTTTTATATTTTATTATGTATTTTTTCTTTACTAAGTCTAGAAAAATTGTTCGTCAGGATTACTGGCATTTAGAAGTTCCAATCCTTGACCAAAAACAAACCAATCCAAATCCTTAACCCAAAACCAAACCAATATCCAAAAGTCAAATCAAATTGACCAGAATCCCTAGCAACCGACTCGGTCGGAGTTCTGCCCGAACTTGGTCCGAACTCGGTCCCCTTGGATTTCTTCTGGTCAGAAGCTTTCCCTAGTCTTTTGGATCCCAAATGTTCAAAATTATGAACATTGCCCTAACCGAGTTATGCCCAAACTTTGTCTCAAAAATTCCTATAAATTGAGAAGATTTTGTCATTTCTACTCACTCATTCAATCTTCATCTTCTCTATCTCTTTCTAAGCCTTCAATCTACTTTAAAGAGCCAAAATCTTCAAATCTCCAAGACAACTCCTATTCTTCTAGTGCCGGTGGTTTTCGATTAGGAGTATTCGAGTTGTACAACATTGGCATATAAAAACTTTTCTCAGAAAGGTGTTGTTATAGTTTGATCGTAGACTTCGGATAAAAAATGACTATGTTGAAGTTGGCATGTTCTTCGGAGTAAAACATGCGGTGTAATCTCTATTCAAAATAGTGGATTATAGCGAGCAAGAGTTCTCACGAACTGGACTAGTCCTCTCAGAGGAAAACTAGTATAAAACTGTTGTGTCTGCTTATTGCTTTCTTGCTTCCACTTACTTATTGCTTTACTTGCATTTAAGTTCATTTATATTTGCTTCACCTGCTTAGATTTAAATTTGGTAAATATTTTTTGCTGCACTCTATTCACTCCCCTCTATAGGTGCCATCGATCCTACACGACGGACTTCTTCTTCGGTGTTTATCTATTGCTGAAGCATAAGAAGTACTCCGGGAGGTACATGATGGTACCTGTAGAGCTCACCAATTTGGTCCTAAGTTACAGGATTGACTACGTCGCATGGGCTACTGCTGGTGACAGACGTCGTAAATTATGCTAAGAAGTGCCAGGTATGTCAGTTGTATGCCGACCTTATCCACCAACCTTCTGAGTTCCTATATCCCATGCGACCGCCTGGCCATTTGAAGCATGGGGAATGGACTTCATCGGGCCGATCAGCCCTCCATCCTCTAAAAGACACCGGTTCATCCTCGCCATCACTGACTACTTTTCCAAGTGGGCAAAAATAGTACCACTGGCTGAGGTAAAAATCTCGAACATGATCAGGTTTGTTAAGCATCATGTCATATACCGCTTCGGAGTTCCTAGAAGGATTATCCATGATAATGGCCCCCAGTTTGTAAGCCATTTATTCTATCGGTTTTGTGATAAAAATCAGATACATAATATAGCGTTAATAGTCTACAATCCTGCAATGAATGGACTAGGCGAAGCATTCAATAAGACGATTGTCAAGCTTCTCAAGTAAGTCATATCCTCCAATACGCGACTGGAATGAGAAACTCGACGAATGTCTATGGGCTTACCGTACAACTATTAGGAAACCCATAAGAAACACACCATTCTCTCTCATCTACGGGAGCGAGGCGATGTTTCCTCTAGAGATCCAGCATCTTTACGTGTAGTCATCACCAACCAGCTGACTGACGAAGACAATCAACGTTGTCGGTTACAAGAACTGGAAGCGTTGGACGAGAAGTGTCTGCTAGCTTAGCTGCATATCGAGCTTTACCAAGCTCGAATTTTTGGATCCTTCAACAAAAAGGTCCGAAAAAGAACATTCCAAGTGGTTGATCTCGTCTTATCAGTTCGGAGACCGATGGTGATGACTCACAAGACAGCTAGGAAGTTCGAGCCCAAATAGGAAGGACCGTTCGTTGTAGAAACGATCTACTCCAATGGTGCTCACTGACCGGCCAAACCTAACGGTGATTTGCTAATGATGCCGATCAATGGCATGTTCCTGAATAAGTATTATGTCTGAGGTCTAAATTGGCATATATTTCCACATCCCTCGGAGGTGTTTATTAATTCTATTAATGGATTCATTCCTTACATATTTTTCCAGTAGAAAACATTTCACGTCCATATTATCTCTGAGTTGTTTTTCTATACCCTAACGAAGTTCATGCCTACCATGTCCATATTACCTCTGAATAGACATTTCTTCCATGATAAACCTCAGATTGTCATAATTATCTATAGAACATTTCACGTGCATACTACATCTGAGTTATTTTATACATCCGTAAAGTCTTCCTTTACCATGTCCATGTAACCTCTGAGTAAGGAAAATTCTACCACAAGAGATTCCGTGTTTACCATGTCCATATTACCTCTGAATAATCATCCCATCCCCAGCGGATTACCTCTATTCCATCATGTTAAGCCTACCTCTGAGGGAATTCTTACTGCTATAAAAAGTTCATAGTAAATGGACAAGGAAAGAAACAAAACTAAGATTCTTTCATTCAGCAAAAGGAAAAGTTTTTTCTTTCTTTACTACAAAAGGGCCTCCCAAAAGAGAGGAACAAAAAGACATCAACATTGCGACGACCGACGCATAAGTTCTTCAAGACGGCTCCTCAAAAGGGAAATCTGGGGCCCAACCAACTCTTTGGCTCGGCGCTCTGCCTCTTGTCGTCTGGCGGCCTCATCCTCGAGCTGGGATAGGTTCTGGCATGCGAGGTCTAACTCGGCCTGACGAATACCGATTACTTTTCCTCTCCCGAGCTAAGGTCTCGGATCGTTGGTGAAGGAGCCCCTGCTGGTCTTTTGACTTGTCCAGTTCACCCTCGGCGAAGGCCAACGTCTTTTCCAATTGCCGAATCTGTTACCAAAGGGTCTCACAATGTTCCTCCAGAGTTATTTGATAGCAAACTTGAACTTCTTCAGCATCGGTCACCTCTTCAATCTCTGCTTCAACCTCGGCAAGCCTGAAAGTCAGAGCCTGACGTCTCTGTTCGTGCTAGGAAAGTTCATTGGCCATTTTCGCTAGTTTCGCATCCACCAAAGACGAAATACTAGGCTCAAGACCTTGAAGCTCTAAGACTGTGGCTTCTAATTCTGTCAGAAGAGCCTCTATCCCATCCGCTTTTGCCTTATATCCCTAATATTTACGCAATACTACTAGCTGGACTTTTTCTGCAGACCGAGACCGCCTAAGGATGAGGTTGGCATAATAAGCATTGTCATCCATAGCCATTGGGGCATCAGAGATGCCGCAATGAAAGGTCTCAAAGCAGCAGCAACAGCTAATACATGACTAGCGATTGCGGCCTGGGCAGGTGGTGCCATGACTAGGATAGAGGCCATTAATGGAATAATTACGGTACTTGTCGATGTTTTCTGATGGATGGCTGGCTCTTTAACGGGATCCCTTATCGGCTTTTGATAATTTTAGTAATTGACGATTGGGGAGCCTTATGGACTGGCTCTGGAACGATCTCCGTGACCAACCCTTCAGCAGTCATCTCGACCAACTCATTAGCAGTTGGCTCGTCAGTAGTCTCTTCGACCAGCTCGGTAGTGATGGCATCAACGGAATCATCAATAGTTGACTTGTTAGATCGATTATTCAACAATTTCCTCGGCTGGGCTGTCAATGGGCTCCTCAGCAGCCTTTTCGACCACCATCTCAGCGACTACGTCGACCGGCTTCTCGGTGACCAACTCATCAGCAGTTCCTTCGACCTCCATCTCAGTGGCTACGTCGACCGGCTTCTCGTTGACCAAATCATCAGCAGCTCCCTCGACCTCCATCTCAGTGGCTACGTCGATCGGCTCCTCGGTGACCAACTCATCAGCAGCCTCCTCGATCGGTTCTTTCGTGGTCCCCTCAGTTGCCTCTCCCAGGACCATGTCGGCCAACTCCTCAATAACCTCCTAGGCCGCTTTCATAATGACCTCATCGACCAACTGCTGGATGGTAATCTTGATCGGCTCCTCAATAGCTCGACAAACTAGCTCGTCAACAGCTTTCGTTGTTAACTTTCTGGCATTCTCTTAAACCGGCTCCTGGGGCGAATCTCTGATGTATGCTTGGGGTAATTTTGTAGTTACTGGTTCCTCCTCACATCCCCGAGGAGGAGGTTTCACAGGGGAACCACCTGTAATGCCTTCAGCACCCTCGACTGGGTGACCCATCTCGGGTATAGATTACCAAGATGTGCCTTCGTTCACTATAGGACCAACCTCGGGTATCACTACGGGTCCGCCCATGGAACCCACTTCTTGGTGTGAAGCCATAAACTATAAAAAATATTGAGTCTCATGATCAAAAGAGACAGATGAAGAAACATCTTCTGACTCAACAGCCTCAGCTGCAGTTGTTGGGCCTTCCTCAGGAATACTAGCCTCTTCGGCCCTCGCGACAGAGGCGGTTCTTTCTTCCCTTCTCGAAAAAGAATCTTCGACAGACAAAGGGATGGTAACCCTAACCGTCGGACGTAGTGGCCCCCTAAGGGGCACCTCGGGAAGAAGATCCTCAACAGGCGAAATACTCTATTGCGATAAATTATGCCGCCTAGGTGCTTCCCATTTGATTCTCTTAGCAGAAAGAGGATTCACCACCGAAGAAGCTCGACGTTTTGGTAGGGAATTTAGAGGCGCTGCATCCTCCCTTCTCCCCTGAGAAGCACTAGAACCATCTGAGGACCTACCGTCCGCAACTGCGAAGTCTTGAAAGCCCAACTGAGGCCTCTCGAACTTCATGCCCACAATAAAACTCTGCTCTCGGTCATAATCGGACGAAAAGTTGTTTACCAAGCAGTAAACTTTAAAGCGGAGTACAGGATACGGGTTTTACCGTGTATCCCAGGAATTGTAAATTCTGTCCCAGTATATCCAGCATTATAATAACACCATGTGCGGGCACCATCCAACAAACTTCTCTCGTAACCCAGGCAGGGACTTGGGTTATTCATCATAGTCTGGCTATAGCTGAACTGTCGTACGAATCGGCTAGGTAGATAAGGCTCCCGGTACACCCGGTTCTGGTTTCGGTACACTAGGTGGGAGGGACGAATAGATAGTAACCAACATAAAGCACCGACGGCCAGCTCATCCCTTTTTTCCTTCCGGTCGACTAGCTTATCACCTGCGAGGTAGCCGTTATAGGAAGGCAAAATCATGTTGAAACTATAGTTGTGCAGGGTCGCGTCTCCCTCCTCAAAGCAATCGATCGTGGCAGAAGCAATTAAACCAGTATGATGCAACGCTATCCAAGCCATCAGATAATGGTAGGAAAGTTTCACACGAAGGAATTCACTGGCACACCCACGATATTCTATTATTTTCTTCGAGAGCTCCTGCAAGCCTCGAAGTGTATTGCATACTATGGTAGGGAGCAGAGTCAGGGAATGCCCAAAGGCTAACATCACAGCTAGCATGATAAGCTCTCGATTGAGCCATCCCACAGAGCCCGAACCTCCAGGTACCACGGCCTTCCTTAACTACATCATCAAAAAGGCAGCCAGTGCCGCTTTCTGACTCAGGGCAGTCAAGTTTTGGTAGAAATAATTATGGACTATAGAGGTGGGTTTTCCCTCAGCATCCAACGGAGGAGCTGGCACCTTTACCTTCGCCATCATATCTTCTACCTCGTCAGTGGTATACGCCCTCCGAGTTGTAAAACAAACCATTCCGGGCTCCGACGGTTCCTGGGTAAAGAAGTACTTCTTTCATGCATAAATGTGGGGATGAGCCTTCACAGAGTCCAGACGCACACACACCTGATGATGGCAAATCAGTTCTTTGTACACTGCTATAATCTCGGGTTACTTGTTTTCCAGCCCTATGAACTTGTCTTGGCTAGGTGTGTACTTCTTATACGGGTGCTCACCCTAAGGCAATTTCGAGATAGCAAACATCTCATGGAGGGCCAATCCTATCTCTCCATACGGCATGAAGAAGGTCCCGGTGTGGTGATTGTATAACTCCAGCAAGGTCAAAAATAAAGGCTAGTTGATGGGGATACCATGTTCAGTAGCCTTTATGGCACGGCATAAGCCAGTGCCACTCAGATATTTCTTAAAGGTACCCAATATCCGTCGGGTCAAGTAACCCACTTCTTGTCAGGATGAACCCAGCCCTCGACCGGTAAGGTCCCGTCGGGTGCGTACATCTGGCCGCCAGAAGCCTATTGGCAAAGATAGAAGCTCCGAATGGATGGACATCCGCGATAACCGTCATTTTCTTTGCGGGTGCTACTCCAAGAGAAATGACACTTTAGGCATGCTCGGTGTGGCCCCGAATAAGCATATGACCAAAGAGTAGTACCCGCAAAGAAAACGACGGACCACACCGAGCATGCCTAAAGTGTCATTTCTCTTGGAACACTTATCTACTATAAAGCGACTCGCAACTAAAGCCCCTGGCTCGGGGTCAGATTCCACTCCATGCACCGTCTTTCGAAAAAACAGGAAAAGACTGACAGCGATAGGTGTCGATCGATCGCCAACATATATAAAGCTAGGCTATCATTCTCAAAATACCAGTCCGTCTTGAGTTTTAGGAGGTTCGTCTCCTTCAAAGCCAGCTGTTCGACAAAAAGAAACTGTGGCTTTAGCATCTCCGAACCAGCACGGAGGGAGGGCATTAACCTGCCATGATCTAACATACGACAAAAGTAGCCCTGACGCTGCTCTTGTATCTGATCTAGTCTTCATGTCGGTTGATTTTTGGCAATAAACCTCCTGGCCGGTTCGACGAGGTCCTTATCAATGTTTGTTCCAAGCGCACAGACAGAAGAGTCGAAAGGAACATTATTAAAGAGGGATGTGGTCACAGAAACTACACAAAACAAAAATCAGAAAATATTTTTATTTTTTGCGAGGCAAGCGTCCGCACATGCACTACTTAGTACCATGTGTTTCAGCGAGTTAACATCCGTACAAGTACGACTTCGTAGCAATGCGCTTCAGCAAGCAAGCATCCGCACAGGCACTACTTCATAGAACTGCGCTTCAACAAACAAGCATTCACGCAGGAAGTACTTCGTTGCACTGCATCCGCGAGGCACTACTTAGTAGCACTGCATTTCAGCGAGCGAGCATCCGCATAGGCACAGTATAGTGTCCCTACGCATCGGTGGAAACTTCAGCACTACTTACGGTCACTCCTTTATGAAAGTAACGACCATGCGCATCGGTTGATAAAGCTTCAACGCATCAACATACACTTCTCCGAAGAGCAGTGCCCATGCATATCAGCGAAAAGAGCTTCAGCACATCTACGAGACACTACTCCGAGGAGTAAGCGCTCATGTGCATCAGCAAAGCAGATAGTCAAAGTTTATTACTTGCGACAGGCGGCCGTACGTTGTCGTGCACTTTGACACCGACGGCTGGTGGGTCATCAACGTCGACGACCTATGAGGCTGGCCGCTTTCCTTTGGCCTTCCTTATGCTCACCGCAGTCGCTCGGGGAGCTTTAGGGACTTTCGAACTCTTAGGAGCCATGGCAAGAAAATTAGGGTTTTGGAATGAAGAAGAAAGCTCCGACAAAAGCTTCGGTTGGAAGAGAAGGCAGAAGGCAGGAAAGTTTTCTCTCTTTGAGCAACCCCTTACTTATAGGATGGGGCCACTTCAGTAGATAAAAACAAAATGCTTTGTATTTGAAGAAACTCTTCGAACGTCGTGGGAATTAAAATCGAGATCATGATCGTCGTTTCCTAAAAATGAGGAGTTATCATTAACTTTAAATGAAACGATGACTCAAGGCATTTAATACTGAAGGCTAAGTATGACAACAGCCTGTTAGAAAGCTTGTTGTGCACTTTTCAAAGCCACATGTCATTTCATGCTTCTGTTCATAGTTTTTCTAACTTGGTCAAGTTTGAAAACTTTGAAGGGGTCTTGTAGAAGCATGAAAAAAGTGCAGCATCTACGAGAGCGCAGGAAACAACCATACTACACTGAAGCGCGGGAAGCACCAAAGTTGTTGCGTACATCACTCAGAATCACAAGAAAAATAGGGTACAAAAAGAAGTTCTTTATTAAAATTCATGTCTAAATCTATTATAGATTCTTCATGATTACATATCAAGACTAAAATACCTAAAATCTACAAATGAGCAATCTTCAGAAACGCGCAATCGCCACAAGCGCAGTAGCGTCAGATCAAATTACTTCTTTATCAGAGCGAGCCACTTCCTTGTCAGATGTGGAGGAACTCTAATATGGCTAATGAAGCAGCAATTGGCCTAAGCAAGAACGTAGCTCCTACGCGAAGCTTACAGCACAACCTATGGCTCTTCTTGAGCAGGACAAAGGACAACCTGTGGCTCTTCGGATTGGCAATCGATCCAAACCCACTAGCTTGGACCTTGAAGACCTTCAAGATGTTGTTCAGGTTCGAACCCCTTATGCCAAATGCTCAAGTGCATCTCGAAACTCAGTAGTTGTTCTTCTACAAGGTCACAACTTCTTTAAACGAAGATATCTACAACCAACAGTCAACTTGTGCAAGGCCAATGGCCTTTCGAAGCAAAGTCGAGATCGAGCATTGCAGTGAGAATGCTAGGAGACATATATAAGCTATGTGTGGTCCAACTCACATGCCACGTGTCAATCGGCCAATGACCCCCGAATTAATGGGTTGAACCTAGGATTCAGCATAATGAATCCCATTTAATAGGTTCATTTGGCTGAATCCTAGGCCACGACTTCCAAAAATCCCCAAAAAGTGGCGGCAATTAAATACACATTGACTCGGCTACTCAAGGAGATGTAGTAGAACATTGAAGTTCCTCATGGCTATTTTGGGTGGGAAGTAGGTTCTGAATATGAAATGTAAGCGTTGAAACATCTTTATACCCATCTATTAATCATCATGCTTATTGATGAAATTGCTCTTCGTGAAATATAAATATGCTGTTGCTGGCACTTCAGTCTTGTAAGATTGAACTCCAATTCAATTACAGTTTCAGTCAATTTAAGTTCTTAACCATTCATCCCTTCAATATTTAAATTGTTTGTTGTTATTCAATGCAATTACACTTGCCTTGTTTTGTACATCTATTCTCTATGTTGTGTATATATTTTTCCTCTCTATACCCTTTCCTGATCATTATGTTGTTACTTGTTGTCTAATGCTAGCCAGAGTGTCATCTTACAGGGGTTAAAGATTGCATGGAAGCAGGGACCCCTTCCTGAAGAGTCCTACGAAGTCACCCATGATGTTCATGGATTATTTGATGGACCAAAAAGAGGGAGAATCAGACGCGGAAAAGGTTTCCTCTCCCTGTGTATATTCTCTGTACATTTAGATTTAAACAATACAACGCTTATTATCTAAAGTTAAATGAATTATATATGAAACAACCATTGCAATATATCTCACAAACATAATAATGTATATTGTGGGGCTTCTATGTTGCAGGCACCAAAACTGTTCACTGTGTTAAGTTTCTATTTCGGTGGCTACTTCGTGCCCTCCTACAAAGGATACCTTGTAGACCTTGTTGTAGCTGCTGGTGGAAATCTTCTAAAGAAGAATGACTTGACACACACCTGTAGAAGCATGGAAAAGAACAAGAAGAAGCCCATGCAGCTCAAAACAGAAGAAGCCCATGCGGCTCAAAACAGAAGGAGCCTCATGCGGCTCAGGAATCTATCGGAGCCTCATGCGACTCAAAAACTCTCCAATAGCCTCATGCGGCTCAGGAAAGAATCACGTGGCCCTATACAGCTTGCTTTTTACAGCTGGCCATAAAGTGACTGCTCCTATTAAATGCTCTGACATAAAGTGATGACTCTGACATTAAAGCTGAAATGATGAACTCTGACATGACGGTGCGTTCTTCGAGAAACGAAGAAAATCTCCTGTACAGCTGGCACGATCCACCAACTCCAAAGCTCCCTATGCGGCTGCCACCCCCCATGCGGCTGATGCTCTTATGCGGCTCGGATCGTGGAGACCATCGTTATGCGGCTCAAATCCTTAGAAGCCACCCCCCATGCGGCCGCTGTCCTCATACGGCTCAGATCATGGGGGATCATCTCCATGCGGCTCAAATACTGAGAGGCCATGCCCATGCAGCCTTGACACGTGGCTAGTCTTATGCGGCTCAATTGGAAACCACCCACATGCGGCTCAAATTTCGGAGGCTATACCTATGCGGCTGCCACCTTCATGCTACCCTCATGCGGTTGTGGCTCACGGTTATGACACGTGGCAGAAGGTCAGTTTCCCCGTAATGATGGTTAGATACGTGGCATTAAATCAATTAAGACTTATTAAGAAATCCCAACAACCAGATTTAGTGCAATCATCATAATTACCCGAATCAAAGCAGATTTATTGCAATCACGCGGATTAAACACGTGGCAGGAGATCCGAGCTTCCAAAGATTCATGGCAATCAACATTAATTGTCCATACGGATTTTACATAATCAGCGTTAATTGTCCAGATTCGTTACAATCAAAATTAGTGGTCCAGATTAATTGCCAACAAAATAAGATCAAGGAAAATGGCAATTAAGTCCCCAAGTCGCCGACTTTTTTTAGGGCAATCATTGCAAACCCTAATAATGATACCCCCACTCCTATAAATAGCAAGGTGCCATTCCCTTGTAAACCCCCCGACTGGATACACAGAGAGACAAAGGTACGCACAGAAGAGTCTTCCCACACGTCCCGAGAGCATTTTTTTATCAGAGCCGAGGCTACGTCCGATCGTCCAAGGAGTAAGGCAGAGCTGTCGTCGCTTTCCCGAGCCTCTATCGTCATCCCCCAGAATCAAAACTAAACAATTGTACTTAGATTGCTGTACCTAGGTTTTTATTCCTATGCTTTCTTTGTATGAGCGAGTTTGTATTGTGAAGTAAAAGTCCAGTCCTCCCATAAAACTGTTCTGTTCTTTTATAATCAATGGCAAACACGATGGTGACTCTGCTGGGGACAAACTTCTCTACGGCTGAGAAGTTGGTGACGCAATCGGATGCAGCCAAACTCGGCTCCACACAACAGAAGATGGTCGTCCGCTTCGACCAACAGGCGTTTGAAGAAATGCTCTCCGATGGGAGCGCTGGCCCAATCCAGAAGCAAGCCCGCACGAAGAAGGCTCGCAGGAGTGGAGGCCCAAGTCATTTGCTCCTCCCCAAGCTCCGGAAGAAGTACTCTCTGCTGCCCAAGACGGCAAGGGCGACTCTCATACGGCTCCACTTCAGGCCATAGAGGACTATGATGTCCCCAAGTCCGACAGAGGAAAATACTACGATGCTGGACTTGCAGGGGCAAAGAAGGACTCTATGTGGTCCAGGAAGAAACCGAATAAAGGCACCAGCGGCATGCATGATGCTCATGCAGCCAAGATTGCCAGCCGCATGCATGATGCTCATGCGGCCAAAACTGCCATCCGCATGCAGAATGTCCATGCGGCCAAGACTTCCAGCCGCATGGAGGAGACTCATGCGGCCGAGACTTCCAGCCGCATGAAGAAGGCCTATGCGGCCATGACTGCCCGCCGCATGAAGACTGTTGATTCCAGCTGCATATTATCCACTCCATGCGGCTCAGGCTCTGTCTTCGACCGCCTCTCCTATGGCCCTGATCTCTTATGCTCCCAAGAAAATATGTCTGACTCTCTGCAGCACCACTTAGACTCTTTCTACTATGTGCCCTCAGGCGCTAGAGTGAAGAAGTCTAGGGCAGCGCGAGCTCGGCAAGCTCAGTCGGCTGTCCCAACCTCTGACCATCCGAGCGCTCCGCTTACTGTTATGCGGGCCTCTGATGGGAAGTTATACAGAACCACTCGAGTCCAGCCCCCGGCGACAAACGGACAGAGTGGTTCCCAAAAGTCTTTCCGCAACCAGGGAGCAAACGTGGTTGCTCGAGACCCATCTGACTTGCGTGACATGATCCTTCAAAAATACAAGGAAAGAGAAGGGAACTCGGTGTACAAAGAGTCATCCCACGGACATCGCTGCAACCAAGTCATTATCAACTGCTGCTGTAACAACGCGGCAGTACGAGAAGACCGGCGGTCCGTCTTCCAAAGACTGCAACAACCAAGTTCAGAGGATGAGGCGCTTCCCGTCGTCTCCTGCAACTCTGCTCAGAGAATCGCCGCCAGCGGGAGATGGAAGAAAATAAATATCTCCAGCCCGAAGATTTCAACCACTGTGACCAAGAAACTATCATCTAAGCTGTTGCCTACCACCGGAGTTTTCTAAGGTACCCGTTCGAAGACGAAATCGACTGCATTGGGAGATTCATCATCCACATCACTGGGGGTCGCTGGAACCGGGGGTAGCATTCCTCCGAACATCCACGACAATCCGGTATTCCAAGAAGATGAGCCCGGGAAAACGACTCTCCCAACAGATACAGCAGGTGCCGACGTCCCCGAGGATGTTCACGACTCTCAAGACGAGGCAAGCTCTGAACTGGGGGTACTATTCCTTCTGAGTCCGAACCAGAGGAAAACATTCCCACATACCTCGACAACTTCTCTGTACAAGGGTATGATTCAGATGGCACGTCGTCCACCGTCCCTTCCACTTCGGCTCATGTGAGGACGGCATTCATGACGAACGACGATCAAGACGGTCCCGGTGATCGCCACCGCATCGACATTCTGGAGGCCATACTGCGTACCTTGGTCAAATTTGTGGACGAGATCAAAGCAGCTCTTCCAACTCTGCAATGAAGGACGCCTGGCCAAACAAGCTTGGGTCCCGCGGTCAATACGACTCAAACTCAGTGGCACCAAACCCGGGCGACAATCCTCCTGAAATATCGGCTCCCACCGCTGCGGATGAAGCCAGGGAGGCAAGAAGAGAGGTCCAAGAGCTCCGGGCCATGTTTTACGCCTGGGATACCTCCCAAGACCTCAGAATACGACAACCATACCCTGCTGCATGGAGGGATATCCCTTTTCCACTAGATATAAGCCGCTCAACATCAATCCCTATGATGGCAAGACTTCCGCAAGTTGGTACATTACTTACTTTGAGGTCACAACCGACCATCTGCCCCATGACGACGCCATCCTTACACGATTATTCATCGGGGCATTGGAAGGGGTCGCCTTCGATTGGTACCGCAACCTACCAGACAACTGCATCTATTCCTTTGTCGGCTTCAAGCGTATATTCTTGGAGAGGTTCTATAAAATAGGACAAGACGTGACGATGTCCACCCTCATGGATGTTGTTCAAGGGGAGAAGGAGCTGACAAGGAACTATATTGAGCGGTTTCGCCAAACCGCAATGAAGTTGCCGTCTGGAAATCTGGATTCCTCCTTAATTAAAATTTGCCAAAAGAGACTGCTCCCAACAATCAGCCTCTAGATGGGTGAAAGTCAATTTAAGGACTGGAAGACGTTCATCATCAGTTCCACTAGCGCCGAAGATAAGTTGAAGAAGGCTCGCCAACTGGGATTACACATCTCGGAGGAAGAGGACAAAGGCAAACGCCCTAATGCCAACACCAACAACGGGGGTAATTCCTCCAATAACTGAGACAATAAGGGCAAACAGGCTATGGTGGCCGACGCAACCCAGAAGCCTGAATCAAAGCCAGCTAAAAAGCAGTGGCCGCAGATGACTTACTCCTTCGAAGACATCATGTCAAGCCCATCTTGGACATGCTCATACAAGGAGATAGAATCCAGCTCCCTCCACCTAGATGGGAACCTCGGCTGGCCGAGATGGGAAGCCCCAAGTACTGCCATTACCATCGTTAAGTCCACCATGCCATGCAGGACTGCTTCCAATTGAAGCGATATATTCAGCAACTCATCGATTCGAAGGCTCTGGCCATTGATTTCGAGGAGGTAACCGTGGTAGCCAACATGGTGTCGGTACAGTTCCGCAGCTTCCCTCCGACAGAGACTCAAGACGGCGTAGTACTCGTCCCTCGGGCAATAATGGAGATTGCTAATCTTCCACCTCTTCGAGATCAGGCTGCTGGTCTAGTGCCCCTCACCACATCACGATGAGAGGTCATGTGGGTCCATCCGGACCTGGTACTTGAAGTGACTCAACCCACACCACCCTCCACTGGCAGAAAGAAGGGTAGAAAGGTCAGATCCTGCCGTACAATCTCGACAGATGTCGAAGAAGCCACAGCTGTTGTCACCCGGTCGGGTGCGCAATCCCAACCTACACCGGATAACTCGGCTGAAGATCATCAGCCGGCTACTGTTGATGCTCCAGGACCTTCTCAAACTCCAACGACCGACAAGCCTAGACCGAAGGAGACTCGCTTTGACAAATCCCTCCGAAAAGAGGCCACCTCATGGGCTGGAGAGGCCCTACAACTTTAACATCTTGGCACAATTGGCCAACACATCGGCCAAATTGTCATTATACGAGCTCCTGAAACTCTCCAAAGATGTTCGCGTGGCACTGAGCAATGCACTCCAGAATACCGACGCATATCTGGCTCAGGTCAACCTCACGAGAGAGAACCCGCCTGTAAATCGTCATAACAGCACTTGCACAGGTGCAATGCCCAACATCGTCTTCACTCCGCAGGATATGCTCATTAAAACCAACCTACACGATCGTCCGTTGTATTACACTGGATACATCGGTGACGCAAAGGTGGATCGGATGTACATTGATCCCGGTTCTTCCATAAGCATCATCCCAAAGAGTCTGTTACATCATCTTCGCATCCCTATACATCGCCTGACGCTGACAAGCACCGCCATCAGCGGTTTCAATTCGGGCAGGAGCTATCCGATCGGGAAGATTCGCTTGAAGTGCCAAATCGGCGATCTACAGTCAGAAGTGACTTGTTATGTCATAGATGCGGATACTTCCTACAATATTCTCCTGGGGCGTCCTTGGATACACGATTACATGATCGTGCCTTCCACGCTGCACCAGTGCTTCAAGTATATCGACAAGCACGGCTTCGTGAGGACAGAATTTGCCGACATCGATCCCTTCAAAGGGGTCGAGTCTTATTACTCGGACTCCTGCTTGTACGAGAAGTCGAAGAGGCACCTTGTCAAAGGAGATATGCAAGCTCAAACTAAGACAGCAACGGGATCAAAAGAACCTCTGACGATCCACCTTCAAGCTCACAAACCTGGCAAGACCGTACCCCTTACGACCACTCTACGTAAGGATGCAATCAGTCTCTCGACACAAGAGGGGCAAATGATAATCCGACTATCAAGGTCTGGCCAAGCGCTAAAACCCACAACGGAGCCACTGACAATCAGGCTACCAAGAGCCGGCCAGCCACAAATAAAGAAGCTCAAACCCTCTGACAAGCCAATAACGATATGTCTTTCCAAGATGAATCGTCAGCCTAATGCGAAGTCAGGGACTCCTAGCGAGCCAACAACTCCCCGCCTAGCATCAAGTACCAAACAGGGGGTCGCTAGTTCGCCAACTACTCCACGTTCTGTCCCACCAGCGGAACCCCTGATGATTAAGCTGCCCAAGTTATCCTCTCAGTCTTCATTTGTACAAGGGTAGCCGAAGAAGAACCAAAATTGGCCAAGTATATGGCTGCTCATACTGATGTTCCATCCGCAGATGATGTAATCCTACTAGAAAAGATACCTTACTTCATCAATAAAGGGCTGTCTTTGAACTACCTCGAGCTTGATAAGCTTTGTACAATGTATACAATGGAACGCGATATAGGCACTCACCTACGCACGCAAGTGACAAATGTTTACATCATAAATCAACTTACTCCTATGGAAGGCGCCTACTTCATAGTCGAGGAAGAAGACCATCCAATCATCTTCGGCTGGAAGAATGATCCACAGCCCTTCGCAATAGAGGAAGTCGATCTCGAATCGAACGCCGGGAGACTGCCCCTTTATCTGTATAGCTCCAATCCAAGTACCTTATGCAAAGACAGGGGTATGATCTGGAAACTACACCAGGCTTGAACTATGGCACTTGTCAGCGGTTACCTTTACAATTGCCAGTCCCAAAGGGAAAACTACGGGATTACTACAACAAGACCCGATGTGGACTGGGGTATGTTACGCCTACAACGACCCCTAAAAGCTCATATGAGTAATGCGACTGGCATTCACACTCAACCGGATCACCAACTTCTAATTCAAATATCAGCATCGGGGACGTATTCAGGCAAGTCTCGTCTGTCAATATGGCATTAGCCGACGCTTACAAAGAAGAAGAAGATACTCCTGAACTCCTTGAATTACAGCCGTGGGCCCAACAGCTGGATGCACAATAGGAAAAGCAGTTCGAACAAAGAGAGCCTCCTACTGAAGATGAGGTTATGCAAGTTGACCTCGGCAATGAGTCTTCTCCAAAACCAATCTTCGTTAGTAAAAGCCTGGCAGACGAAGAGCAAGAATCGCTGCTACAACTCATCAAAGTATATATTGATGTGTTCGCCTGGAGTTATGAAGACATGCCAGGGCTAAAACCCGAGATTGTACTTCATAAACTCAACATTCGGCCGGATGCAAAGCCGATCAAGCAACAACAGCGACGCTTTCGCCCGGATATTATAAATGCGATCGAAGCCGAAGTCAACAAACTGATAGCCAGCGGCTTCATTCGTGAGGAACAACATCCGGACTGGGTCGCCAATATAGTACCGGTCCTCAAGAAAAATAGGAAGATTCGAATCTGCATCGACTTTCGCAATCTGAACGAGGCGTGTCCTAAAGATGAGTTCTCTCTCCCTATCAAGGACATCATGATTGACAACACCTGCGGCTTCGAGCGCATGTCATTTATGAATGGTTTCTTGGGATACAACCAAATCAAGACGTCTTCCGACGACGAGAAGCACACATCATTCCGAACACCGATTGGCAGATACTGCTACACAGTCATGCCTTTTGGTTTAAAGAATGCTGGTGCCACGTATCAAAGAGCCATGAGTGTCATCTTTATAGACCACTTATGCAAGACCGTGGAGTGCTATATTGACGACATCGCTTTCAAAAGTCACTATAAGGAAGACCATCTGCAGGATCTAAGGACGATATTCGACCTGATACGAGCGCACAACTTGAAGATGAATCCTACCAAATCCTTCTCGGGCGTATCCAGTGGAAAATTCCTGAGTTTTATCATTACTGCCCAGGGGATTCATATAGATCCGGAGAAGACAAAGGCAATCATGGAGTGGGTCCCCCAAGAAATCTCCGTGAACTCCGAGGCCTTCAAGGGAGGCTAGCTTACATCATGAGGTTCATTTCCAACCTATCCGGATGATGTCAGCCATTCACTCACCTCATGAAGAAGGGCATCTCATTCATATGGGATGAAGAATGCCAACGTGCCTTCGACAGCATCAAAGAATATTTGTCGAACCCTCCAGTACTGGTGGCCCCGGTTGCTGGAAAACCATTCTTGCTCTATGTACGAGCGATAGAGCATTCTCTCGACGCTCTGCTAGCACAAAACAACGATGCAGGCCATGAGCAGGCTATATATTACCTCAGTCGAATGATGATGGGGTCGGAACACCGATATACCGCCGTAGAGAAGGAATGCCTCGCCCTGGTGTTCGCCATTCAGAAGACGCGACACTATGTCATGGGACAAACCATACATGTGATCTCACGAGTCAACCCCTTCAGTGTCCTCATGACCAAGCCTGGGGAACTCAGCTCTCGCCTCGCTACATGGGCGATATTGTTGTCTCCCTACCACATGATCTTCGTCCCACAAAAGGCTATTAAAGGTCAAGCTCTGGCAGACTTTTTAGCAGCCATCCAGGTTCGGAGTCAACCAGGATATACGAAGAGATTCCAGATAAGGTTGCCGACTCACATGTGGCCTTTCGTGATACCATATGGCGAATATTCTTCGACGACGCTTCCAGAACAGGTCCCAAGGACAACATCGTCGTTGGAGTCGGAGTGGTGCTGATTTCTTCCTCTGGGTTGGTGATCATTAGGGCTTATTCCCTCACGGAGCCCTGTTCAAACAATGTGGCCAAGTACAATGCTTTGGTCATTGGCCTCTGACTTGCAAAGGAACTTGGGGTAGAATACCTTGAAGCATACGACGACTCGTAGTTAATCGTCAATCAGATCCGGAGTTCATATGAAGTCCGCCATGAAGACATGATCCCCTATTACCAAACGGCGATCAGCATCATTTCGTCGCTCGAAGGGTTCTTTATAGAACACGTTCCCAGACTCCAAAATATCGAAACCGATGCTTTAGTTGGCCTTGCCGCTTTCCTAGAAGTTTCAAACTATGCTTATCACTCGGTGGATATGATAGGCCACGAACTGGTATATCCCAAGAATAACATTCAGTTTGTGGCGAGTCATTCTGCTCAGACGGTTGACGAAACACCAGACTGGAGACAGCCATTCATAGACTTTGTAATCTATGGCATCTTGCCCGAAAACCCAAAGGAGGCCACCTCTATCAGAAGGCGTTCCCTGAGATTCTTCTACGATACAGAGACAAAAATACTGTATCGACGATCCTATAATGGATTACTGCTTCGGTGTCTATCAAATACAGAAGCCAAAGAAGCCGTACGCGAAGCTCATGACGGTCTATCAGCCTGGTCCAAAATTATAAGACCGTCTTCACCGGATGGGCTATTACTGTCCCACGATGGTAGCAGATGCGATAAACTATGCAAGAAAGTGCAAAGCCTGTCAAGTCCACGCAGATTTTATCCATCAGCCATTTGAATTTCTACATCCGACAGTGGCATCCTGGCCATTCGAAGCATGGGGAATGGACATCATCGGTCCAATCACTCCACCTTCGTCCCGAGGATATCGCTTCATACTCACAATTACAGATTACTTCTCCAAATGGGCGGAAGCTGTTCCGCTTGCAGAAGTAAAGACTTCAAACGTGATCAGCTTCCTCAAGCATCACGTCATCTATCGCTTTGGACTGCCCCGAAGGATCATCTACGATAATGGTCCGCAGTTCGTGAGCCACGCCTTCTATCGGTTCTGCGACAAACATCGAATCCAAAATATTTCTTCAATGCCATACAATCCAGCAGCAAACGGGTTGGCAGAAGCATTCAACAAAACCATCATCAAGTTGCTCAAAAAGTTCATGTCTTCCAACAAACACGACTGGAATGAGAAGCTTGGTGAGTGCTTATGGGCATACCGTACTACAGTCCGAACGGCCACCGGGAGCACACCATTCTCCCTGGTATACGAGAGTGAGACAGTTCTCCCATTGGAGACTCAAATCCCCTCGCTCCACGTCGCCCTTACCTATAGGTTGACGACGGACGATAATTACCGTCGCCGGCTACAAGAGTTGGAGGCCTTGGATGAAAAGCGCCTACTAGCTCAACAACGAATCGAGCTATACCAAGCACGCATCTCGAGAGCCTTCAACAAGAAGGTTAAGATCAGAACATTCCAAGTGGGCAATCTTGTTCTGGCAGTTCGGAGGCCGATGGTTATGACTCACAAAACTATCGACAAATTCTAGCCGAAGTGGGAAGGTCCATTTGTCATTGAGGCTGTCTTCTCCAACGGTGCTTACCGCCTCGTGAAACAAAATAGAGACTTGCTCATGTTGCCTATCAAGGGCAAGTTCCTGAATAAGTATTATGTCTGAAACAACATCCTCCAAATCCCAGATTGTTGAGTTATGTACCCGCTGGTACCGCTGAACTTACATTCTGACTCTATATTTCCCAGATAGTTGAGTTATGTACCCGCTGGTACCTCTGAACTTACATTCTGACTCCATATTCCCCAGATTTTTGAGTTATGTACCCGTAGGTACCGTTGAACTTACACTCCTGTCACTCCAGATAAATCTATATCGCGTCTTTTAGGTAGTAAGTCATGTATGATTCTTCCTAAAAGAGCTTCCTCCTCATGATCCACTACACGCACTTTCAGTGCACAAAAAAGGGTAACAGATCCACAAATTTCCCAAAACAACCACGTCGATGTTACCTCTGAGTTGTTTCACTTCCGCCAAAAATAAATCACCCTCTTACATAGAACTTCCACGTCCTCATTATCTCTGAGTCGTTCTATGTACCCCTTCATGGAGCCCACTCCTGCCACGTCCTCATTACCTCTGAGTGGGAAGGCTCAATCGAAGAAACCCTCATGCTTGCTACGTCCTCATTACCTCTGAGTAAGTATGTTGGTTCCCTTTCGACTTATTATCCGTACCCAAAACCAGAGTACGCCAAGGATAATAGGGCCACAAAAGTCCCCTGTTGACCACAAATATTCCCCGTTGAGTCCACTCCTGCCACGTCCTCATTACCTCTGAGTAGGAAGACCCCGCGGTAAAACCCCCATACTTGTCACGTCCTCATTACCTCTGAGTAAGTATGTTGGTTTTCTCTATACTCTGAACCGGAGTACGCTAAGGATAATAGGCCCACAAATGTCCTCTACTGACCACAAATGTTGTACCAAATTTCTTGGTACATGCCCTTCATTTTTCATCATGCCCCAGGAGCCCAGCTGCTCTATGGCATTCTTTCTCCCGATACCAGGAACATCCATAACCACTTTACCGTGGAATCGTTCTAGGTATCCCTATCAAATTTGTTATCCATACCTAAAACCCAGGTATGCCAAGGGTAACAGGTCCACAAACAGTCCCCCTGTGGGGCAAACACCACTATAACATCATAAACACAATAAGCAACACAAATGAAGGGTAAAATAAATTATACTCTTTTATTTGAAAGCCAAAAATACTACATGTTCTGGGACGGAGGAAAACAATATGAACATAAAAAGCAAAAAAGCCGACTATGCTCGGCGGTACATAATTCCAGGAGACGGCTCCTCACCAAGGCAGTCCCCCGTTCGAACCGCTGCTTGGCTCGGCGCTCGGCCTCCTGAGACAACCACTCCGCATCATCCAAGTGCACGTGAGCCCGCCAACCATCCTCAAGCTTCTTCAGAGCGAGCTCCAGGCCAGCAGAAGCTCGAGTAACTTTGTCGGCCTCCTGGATAATCATCCCCTTTTCTGTACGGTCAGCTTCGAGTTCAGACTCCAAGAAGGCCAGCTTCCTCTGAAGCTCGAGGATATGCTCCCAGGTGTCAATTACCCCACGGGAGGCAGTTGCTTCCCGAGCCATGCAATCTTCACTCTCGTGGCTCAACTGATCATATAGCTGAGACAGATCACGAAGATCCTTCAGTATGACCGGCTTGACCGTATCCCGAGCGACCCTTACATTGTTCACGATAGTTATGAGGAAATGAAGCTCTTGATCTATCGCAGCAGACAGATCAGCTTGCCGCAGCACCTGAAACTGGTCCACCAGCTGATCAGTCTCTAGCAATTTTGGCTCCAGAAGCGTGATTATCCCCGCTCCACCGGAAAGGATTTTGAGAATGTCAATTTGGCCTTGGGAGCATTGTCGGGCCAAGGCGAAAGGGGTCCCCCGCTCCACAGCAGCTTCTAATCTTCTCTTCAAGTGGCGGTAGAAACTATCAACCACGTCCTGTGACGCTTCATCCATAACATCCGTAGAAGACGGCGTCAAAGGAAGTGTGGCCGACAGTGTCGAAGGAGGTGTGCTAGAACTCGCCACCCCTGCCACCAAGGAAACAAATTCCGAGCAGAAAGACGCATGGATAGTGGCTAACTCCTCCTCCGCGGCCCGCAGAACCTGGATACTCGACAAGGCAGAAAGGTCGACCCTCGGAGCCACTTGAGTATAGGAGGACGCAGGGACCATCGCTCCCTGTCCCGGCTGTGCCGCCACCTGACCTTCCGAACTCGATTCAGCGGAAGGCCCTTCATTATAAGTCAGAAGAGGAGGGGGCACGCTCCCCTCTACTAGATCCCCTCTGGCAGAGCCTACCTTAACAATGTCCGTCATCGACACTGAAGGGGAAGGACCTGTATGTCCAGTGTAACACCCAGTTTTTCAAATGAGGACAATTTTGAAATTTTATAATTATAATTATTATTTATTTATATTTATTTCACATTATGATTTTTGGTAATTTTTAATCATTTTTAAACTATTTAAAAACTGTTTTAAGTCGTGGCTTGTGATTTTGATGCCTTGCTAGTGTAACCTGAGAGACTGTCTGACCTAGAGCCTAATCACGTCATTAGGATAATTTATTTTTTTACTTTTGAGCATGAGAGTATTTTGGTCATTTGGCCTCTTTGAATTATTTTATGATTTAATGCATTAGTGATTGTTAAATTTGACTTTTTGCTAGCTGTGACTTAAGAGACTGTCCAAGACTTGACCTTGACTTTGGTGACTTAGTAGACATGGCAAGGGACCCTAATCTAACTTAAGTTGGTCTTGGTTGACTTAAGTTGGCTAAGTTCATGAAGAGAGTAGGAGGATTTTTGCATTGGACCAAAGGCTAAGGACTTGAGCTAGTTAGCTAGTGCAACTAGGCCCATAGCCCATTTGACTAAACACTAACCCTAATTTTTACTTTATGTCCAGCCACTAGGGCTCTCCTTCCCTATAAATAATCTCTTCATTAGTTCTTGTCTCTTTTATGTCATTTCAACACATAGAGAAAAGAAAGGTTTGTCTATTCTTCCCCAACCCATAGATTATTCATTTTAAATCCTTTTCCACTCTAGTTTCTTGCAATAGAGCCTAATACTCTCATATTTTCTGATTACGGAATTTAATCCCAGCTTTGGGACAATTTGGGAGCATTTGGCTAGCAAGGAGGAATCCCCCATTTGGAGCTTTTTCAAGCTTTTTGCCCCTATAGGTAAAATGCCATAAATTGATCTAATATTCTATTTTCTTTGCATTTAGGGCTTGATCTAGGAGTCCCTTAACTGTCCCTAAAGTTTGGGCCAATTTCGTGTCCATTTGGTGTCCGTATCAGATACGTGCCACAGTGTACGTATAGGTGTTTGATCAAATGTCACTTAGGAGTTTATTTTTTATTTTTGTAAATCTAATTATATGAATTTGTAGATCTAAATATTTACATTAATTTTTGTGAAGAGTGTTTTGTGTTTCGTGTCATTTTGTGTCGTATTTTCGAGTCGGACATGCAGCACGAGACCCCCGTGCTGTGCCCTGCTACCCGACACCAATTTCTTACTGTACAGGACACGGGGACACATGGAACTTGACATGAAGGTGGGGGACATGTCTGTCGACATGTTCCCAAAGTTTCGTGATGTTTCGTGTCGTGTCGAGTGAGCATTCGTGTCTGCACTGAATTCATACTACACTGAGATACTGTTAAAACACGTTCTGACACTCACTGTTTGACACAACATGACACGACATAGATCCAATTCAGACACCTAGACACCTAGCCCTAGTCCCCCTCTACCCCTAGACACAATCACGATGTGTCACGTGTCGTGTGTCACACGCACGAATCTATGACACGTGTGCACGAGGCACCACACTGTGCCGTGCTCTCCCCTGCTACTCGGGCCCTCTGTAGGACATGACACGGATTCTCTTGACACGAGTTTTGGTGGACATGAGGGGGCATACACTGACATCATGCCCCCAAAGTTTTGTTGGATTTTATGGAGTGGTTAGGGTGAAAGTCGACCTGCACTGTCTCGACCACACGTACACACACGCACACAGGCACGTCCTGATACGTGTTCGTATCAGGGACCCGGCGACACGTTGGCCTATTTCAGGGTGATACATACGTACCCCTATGTCCCCTCTAGGACTGTGCACGAGCACGGGTCATATCGAGGTCTGTATCGAGTCCACAACGACTCGACACGCCAGCACGAGGCAGTCTTTACTGCCAGTTTTTGATATTGTGCCACTTCGAATTTGGATACTTCGTGTCCTAATTTTTGGACACATTTAGACTCCATTGGACACATGGGGTTTGCTAGATACAGTGTACACTTGTTTTACTGAGATTATTTTGAAGTTTTGTTATTTTGGGCCTTCGAAAATTCATGTTCCCATGAGGACTGTGTATGTTCCAGATTTGGGGATATTTCAAATTGGCAATGTTTTGATTCCTGAGATTCATACGTTTGATGTTGGTTTTGTTTGGGTTTATCAGTATCCTAAGATTGTTAGTTAGCAGGTGAAGGGGACGTATAGTGATACATTAGTTAGTGACCAGATTTAGAGTTTCATTATGTATCAGAGAATAAGTTTAGTAGGTATCAGAGTATCTAGGCCACTTGAGGGTTAGTTTCCGATTAAGGTTAGTTTCATGGGGGTTCGAGTGGAAGTTTTTGGTAGGATATCTAGTATTCTATTAGGATTAGGATGGAAGTTAGTTGGTGGGTGGTTGAGTGTTAAAGTGGTAGGGAGTCTAGGATTAGAGGAGTTGGTACCTTGGTTTGGGACTGAATGTTCAGTCCATTCTACCATCGATTTCAGCCCTTTTTTTTGACATATTTCAGTCCACACTGTGAACTAATCCTTGGTTGTTAAAAGTTGACTGAGATGTTGGGTTACTTCTGTAATCTGATGAAGGGGTATTTACCTATGTTGTTAACTGAGATTAATATTAAGTTAGTTCTGGAACTTAAGGTTTGTGTAAATACATATGACAGTTGCTTGTTAAATCCATTGGGTTCTTATTTTTTCTGAATTCACATCACCAAATTCCCTGAGAATTCCCCTTGCTGCTACCACACGCACTCTCAAACACTCAAGCACTCACTCACTCCCTACACATTGACTGAAATCTGAAAACTGTTGAAACCTGGAAATGTAGTCCTTTACATGTATGCACACACACCCTTACACACGCTAACCTACTTCCTATTTGAATACATGTGACACTCTTCACTAATCATTCCTATCACAACTGAGAACACATTGGTTCACCTGTTACACACACACACTTATTCACAGTCCTGACAGTTTTCACACACACAGACACATGATTATATCCCACAGACAATTATACACACACCCATCTATAAATCCTGAGGACTGTGAACTGACCACATAGCTGATACCATCTGCACATTGCTTGCATTGACACTCCTCTTTGCATGTCTGTACACTTGTTGAGCACACAAAATCCCTATTACCTATGCATAAATATTAGTATCTTTGCATATATATGAATGTGTCCTATATATATATTTGTAAGTGTCTGTGTCGTATATATATATATATATATATATATATATATATATATATATATATATATATATATATATATATATATATATATATATATATATAACCTATAGATATGAGGGTATGCATATTTGTATATGAGGGTAGCTAAGATTAGCAAGGTAGTTGATTTTACCTTGGTAATAGGGGTGGAATAGCCTAGTTGACCAAAACCCTAGAATGACCAAGTTGACCAAATAGTTTAGGATTGACTTGGTTAGTCTAAGTTTGACCAGTTGACCAAGATAGCCTTGTTGTTGACCTAGTTTGACTAGATGTTGACTTGATTTGACCCAGAGTTGACCAAGTTGGACTTTGACCTAGTTTGGCTTAGAAATCATGTAGATTGTGTCGTAAACTTCATTTACCTTGTTTTAAATATAGTATAACCCATATTACTCTGTTTAGGGTATTGTGACTCTAGTGCAGACATCTGATATTATACTACTCTTTTCAGAGTAGCAGGCGAGTACATTCTCTGATAGTTCTCTTATTTATTTGTCAATTACTGTACTTCAGTTCTAGTTAGTTGTATGTGATTCTCTGTTACCACACGTATGAATATTTTTTGGATTCATGTATGGGACACACATACCATATGGTCTGGCCTCTATTACTGGTATCATCATGTCTGGCTTCTATTACTGGAATCATCTACTGGAATCACCCTGGAATCACTTGCTGGTATCATCACATTTAGCTGGACTCATTCTGATTCTCGTGTCGTATTCTGGATTCACTTGTACTTGCTGGGAGGGGAAATGCTTGAGTAAGACATGTAGACATACCCTAATCTGGAATCTTCCAACTGGAATCTACTGGAATCCACTGAAATGATAGCCATCTCACACCCGGCCAGGTGTGTGATGTGCCGTATTACCTACAGTCATTTACATGTCGATCTCGGTATTTTAAAACACACTGTTAGAGTATAGACTGGACTCACCCTGGAATCATTGATCACTATGACTGGAATTCTCTCGTACTGGATTCATCTTGTATTAGATTCGTCTTGTACTGGACTTATACTGGAGTTACACTTGTCTATATTACAGTCTGAACTTATACCATGTTACTCTAGTTCAGCTAGATTATATTTTACAGTCTTTATTGCCTTGTTTCTCTTCTTATTTAGTTACTTCCTTTTCTTGTACCTTAACTGTTCTCTATATTACTACTTATATAAAACTGCCATAATTCATCAATATAACTGTCTATAACTGCTTTATAGTTCTCTGTTATTTACTTGGGATTTTTTGATGAGTTGTACTCGTTCCTGTCCTGATTGAGTTACAATATCTTATACTTGTCCTCCGTTCGGAGTTGATCATGATGAGTACATTATAATTACGTGATTTGCTGGTTAGATAGTAACCTAGGACAGCGTTCTACCGCCGATATTGCGACGTAGGCTGGGCGTTGTTACGTGCTCGTACCCTCACAGTGGGTGCGGGTCGTGACACATTTTTAGTGGTGGCCCATGCAGGCCGAGAGTCGCATTAGTACGATATCGTGGTAGTACGTCGACTTAGTTGTACTGCTGCGAGCCTGCGATAGGATTGAGAGATATGCTTTAACGGAGAGTGTACTCAATCACAGTTAGGACTACTTGAGAAGATTCCTGGGATGACCCTTGAGAATCTCATTATAAGCTATCTCAAAATTCGATTCTGACAGTATCTGTCTATCTTCCTTGAATCATCGTTGAATTTGTTTCTTGGTATTCATTTTTGACTTGATTCCTACCAAGATAACATTATGGGCAAGGTTGCCTCAGTCATGGAATCTAGAGTCTTCTACGGCCATATCAGCTGGTTGGGCGATGAGATAGAGTCTGATTTTGGATGTATTTCTCGAGTGTGGGAATTTAAAGTTTTTGCAGCCAAGCTAGCGGCAATGCGAAAATTTTAAATGCCATAATTCTAGAGGTATGTACATTAGTTGTGGACTCTATGGATTATCGCAGCCATACTTACTGGTGTGACGAGGATTCTGGTAACATGGTTCTGGACAGACGGGTATGATTATCAGATTGCAGAATAGATACCATATAGATGGTGCCCTAGTATAATTGAGTGAAATATCAGGGTGGATATTACTTGAGTGTCAAGGATTAGATAGAGGGAGCTAGGCCACCTGTAGTGCAGCACCGTGCCCCGCACCATCAGAGGGATACACCCCAGAGGGGCAGGACTTTTGTGCTGACAGTCGAGTAGACCGATGCTACGGGTGACAGGTTAACATGTCTGTCTTCATGTTCTTCTTTCCATCTTGTTGTGTGATTCCATTCGTACCTGCTAGGATATGCTTGTGATATGTTAGATAGTGTAGTGGCCCTGATCAAGATCGTGATATCACGGCCAGTAGGACCACAATTTGCATATTTTAGCTATAGTTTTCTTGACCTTAATTGTTGGGGGGTTCGACCTAGAAGGTGTGTGATCATCTTAATTTCGAGGACGAAATTTTTCTAAGGAGGGTAGGATTGTAACACCCAATTTTCTAAATGAGGGTAATTTTGAAATTTTGTAATAATAATTATTATTTATTTATATGTATTTCATATTTTGATTTTTGGTAATTTTTAATCATTTTTAAACTATTTAAAAACTGTTTTAATTCATGGCTTGTGATTTTGATGCCTTGCTATTGTAACTTGAGAGACTGTCCGACCTAGAGCCTAACCATGTCATTAGGATAATTTATTTTTTACTTTTGAGCATGAGGGTATTTTGATCATTTGGCCTCTTTTAATTATTTTATGATTTAATGCATTGGTGATTGTTAATTTTGACTTTTTGCTAGCTTTGACTTAAGAGACTGTCCTAGACTTGACCTTGACTTTGGTGACTTAGTAGACATGGCAAGGGACCCTAATCTAACTTAAGTTGGTCTTGGTTGACTTAAGTTGGCTAAGTTCATGGAGAGAGTAGGAGGATTTTTGCATTGGACCAAAGGCTAAGGACTTGAGCTAGTTAGCTAGTGTAACTAGGCCCATAGCCCATTAGACTAAAGCCTAACCCTAATTTTCACTTTATGTCCAGCCACTAGGGCTCCACTTCCCTATAAATAATCTCTTCATTAGTTCTTGCCTCTTTTATGTCATTTCAACACATAGAGAAAAGAAAGGTTTGTCCATTCTTCCCCAACCCATAGATTATTCATTTTAAATCCTTTTCCACTCTAGTTTCTTGCAATATAGCCTAATACTCTCATATTTTCTGATTGTGGAATTTAATCCCAGCTTTGGGACAATATGGGAGCATTTGGCTAGCAAGGAGGAATCTCCTATTTGGAGCTTTTTCAAGCTTTTTGCACCTATAGGTAAAATTCCATAAATTGATCTAATATTCTATTTTCTTCGCATTTAGGGCTAGATCTAGGAGTCCCCTAACTGTCCCTGAAGTTTGGGCCAATTTCGTGTCCATTTGGTGTCCGTATCGGACACGTGTCATAGTGTACGTATAGGTGTTTGATTAAATGTCACTTAGGAATTTATTTTCGATTTTTGTAACTCTAATTACATGAATTTGTAGATCTAAATATGTACATTAATTTTTGTGAAGAGTGTTTTGTGTTTCGTGTCATTTTGTGTCGGATTTTCGAGTCGGACACGCAGCACGAGACCCCCGTGCTGTGCCCTGCTACCCGACACAAATTTCTCACTGTACAGGACACGGGGACACATGAAACTTGACACGAAGGTAGGGGACATATCTGTCGACATGTTCCTAAAGTTTTGTGATGTTTTGTGTCGTGTCGAGTGAGCATTCGTGTCTGCACTGAATTCGTACTACACTGGGACACTGTTAAAACACGTTCTGACACTCACTGTTTGACACGACACGACACGACGTAGATCCAATTTAGAAACCTAGACACCTAGCCCTAGTCCCCCTCTACCCATAGACACAATCACGACGTGTTACGTGGCGTGTGTCACGCGCACGAGTCTGTGACACGCGTGCACGAGGCACCACACTGTGCCGTGCTCTCTCCTGCTCCTCGGGCCCTCTGTAGGACACGACACGGATTCTCTTGACATGAGTTTTGGTGGACACGAGGAGGCATACACTGACATCATGCCCCCAATGTTTCGTTGGATTTCGTAGAGTGGTTAGGATGAAAATCGACCTGTACTATCTCGACCACACGTACACACACGCGCACAGGCACGTCCTGATGCGTGTTCGTATCAGGGACACGGCAACACGTTGGCCTATTTCAGGGTGATACACACGTACCCCTATATCCCCTCTAGGACTGTGCACGAGCACGGGTCATATCGAGCTCTGTGTCGAGTCCACAACGACTCGACACGCCAGCACGAGGCGGTCTTTACTGCCAGTTTTTCTGATATTGTGCCACTTCGAATTTGGACACTTCGTGTCCTGATTTTTGGAGACATTTAGACTCCATTGGACACATGGGGTTTGCTAGATACAATGTACACTTGTTTTACTATGATTATTTCAAAGTTTTGTTATTTTGGGCCTTCGAAAATTCATGTTCCCATGAGGACTGTGTATGTTCCAGATTTGGGGATATTTTAAATTGGCAATGTTTTGATTCCTGAGATTCATACGTTTTGATGTTGGTTTTGTTTGGGTTTATCAGTATCCTAAGATTGTTAGTTAGCAGGTGAAGGGGATGTATAGTGATACATTAGTTAGTGACCAGATTTAGAGTTTCATTATGTATCAGAGAATAAGTTTAGTAGGTATCAGAGTATCTAGGCCACTTGAGGGTTAGTTTCAGATTAAGGTTAGTTTCCTGGGGGTTCGAATGGAAGTTTGTGGTAGGATATCTAGTATTCTATTAGGATTAGGATGGAAGTTAGTTAGTGGGTGGTTGAGTGTTAAAGTGGTAGGGAGTCTAGGATTAGAGGAGTTGGTACCTTGGTTTGGGACAGAATGTTCAGTACATTCTACCATCGATTTCAGCTCTTTTTTGACATATTTCAGTCCACACTGTGAACTAATCCTTGGTTGTTAAAAGTTGACTGAGATGTTGGGTTACTTATGTAATCTAATGAAGGGGTATTTACCTATGTTGTTAACTGAGATTAATGTTAAGTTAGTTCTGGAACTTAAGGTTTGTGTAAATACATATGACAGTTGCTTGTTAAATCCATTGGGTTCTCATTTTTCCTGAATTCACATCACCAAATTCCCTGAGAATTCCCCTTGCTGCTACCACATGCACTCTCAAACACTCAAGCACTCACTCACTCACTCCCTACATATTGACTGAAATCTGAAAACTGTTGAAACCTGGAAATATAGTCCTTTACATGTATGCACACACACCCTTACACACACTAACCTACTTCCTATTTGAATACTTGTGACACTCTTCACTAATCATTCATGTCACAACTGAGAACACATTGGTTCACCTGTTACACACACACTTATTCACAGTCCTGACAGTTTTCACAAACACACACACATGATTATATCCCACACACAATTATACACACACCATCTATAAATCCTGAGGACTGTGAACTGAAACTGAGTTCATTTAGCACACCACATTGCTGATACCATCTGCACATTGCTTGCTTTGACACTCCTCTTTGCATGTCTGTACACTTGTTGAGCACACAAAATTCCTATTACCTATGCATAAATATTAGTATCTTTGCATATATATGAATGTGTCCTATATATATATTTGTAAGTGTTTGTGTCTTATATATATATATATATATATATATATATATATATATATATATATATATATAAAAACTATAGATATGAGGGTATGCATATTTGTATATGAGGGTAGCTAAGATTAGCAAGGTAGTTGATTTTACCTTGGTAATAGGGGTGGAATAGCCTAGTTGACCAAAACTCTAGAATGACCAAGTTGACCAAATAGTTTAGGATTGACTCGGTTAGTCTATATTTGACCAGTTGACCAAGATAGCCTTGTTGTTGACCTAGTTTGACTAGATGTTGACTTGGTTTGACCCAGAGTTGACCAAGTTGGACTTCGACCTAGATTGTCTTAGAAATCATGTAGATTGCATCGTAAACTTCATTTACCTTGTTTTAAACATATTATAACCCATATTACTCTGTTTAGGGCATTTTGACTCCGGTGCAGACATCTGATATTACACTACTCTTTTCGGAGTAGAAGGCGAGTACATTCTCTGATAGTTCTCTCATTTATTTGTCAATTACTGTACTTCAGTTCTAGTTAGTTGAATGTGATTCTCTGTTACCACACGTATGGATATTTTCTGGATTCATGTATGCGACACACATACCATATGGTCTGGCCTCTATTACTGGTATCATCATGTCTGGCTTCTATTACTGGAATCATCTACTGGAATCACCCTGGAATCACTTGCTGGTATCATCACATTTGGCTGGACTCATCTCGATTCTTGTGTCATATTCTGGATTCACTTGTACTTGCTGGGAGGGAAAATACTTGAGTAAGACATGTAGACATACCCCAATCTGGAATCTTCCAACTGGAATCTACTGGAATGATAGTCATCTCACACCCAGCCAGGTGTGTGATGTGTCGTTTTACCTACAGCCGTTTACATGTCGATCTCGGTATTTTAAAACACACTGTTAGAGTATAGGCTGGACTCACCCTGGAATCATTGATCACTATGACTGGAATCGCCTCGTACTGGATTCATCTTGTATTAGATTCGTCTTGTACTGGACTTATATTGGAGTTACACTTGTCTATATTACGGTCTGGACTTATACCATGTTACTCTAGTTCAGCTAGATTATATTTTACAGTCTTCATTGCCATGTTTCTCTTCTTGTTTAGTTACTTCCTTTTCTTGTACCTTAACGGTTCTCTATATCACTACTTGTATAAAACTGCCATGATTCATCAATATAACTGTCTATAACTGCTTTATAGTTCTTTGTCATTTACTTGGGATTTCTTGATAAGTTGTACTCGTTCATGTCCTTATTGGACCTGTTGAAAATTTTACAGATGATTGCCCTGAGGACACATGCCCTACATATTATGGACCCGGAGACGGGATGGCTACCTTTGGCCCCGACACTCAGGAGTGATCGGGATTTAGTTTAGTAGACTAGCATCTATTTTTTATGTTAAACTTGTTGTAGTTGTTTTGAGACTAGTGTAGTATTTGAGATTGTTGAGAGTTGTTATTATTTTAGTAATTGTCTTATATTTCTTAGTTATTTCTTCTGTGTTATATTATCGTGCTTAGACTGTGATTGAGTTACAATATCTTATACTTGTCCTCCGTTCGGAGTTGATCATGATGAGTACATTATAATTGCGTGAGTTGCTGGTTAGATAGTAACCTAGGACAGCGTTCTACCGCCGACACTGCGGCGTAGGCTGGGCGTTGTTACGTGCTCGTACCCTCACAGTGGGTGCGGGTCGTGACATCCAGAGCAACCATCAATCAGTCTAACCCGAAGGATGTGATGATAGAGCAGATAGACCTCCTCACTAGTTAGGATTTGGCTTATCTTACCAGGGGAGGAGTATGGAGGCTGCGGTTCGCTCACAGTCGCCGTAGTCCCCTCACCAGCAACCTCCAAATCGAATTCAGCTGGTTCTTCTGCCCCAGCCACCCCGAAAAGGGATACGACTGGTTCAGCATCACCCTGCTGAAATTCAACAGTCTCAGGGACAGGTTTAGTAGAGCCCCCGTCACCCTGGGTTGAGTCCTCAGCAATGTGGGACTCCTCGGCCACCTCCGGAAGAACCCCAGCAGAAATGATCGCGGTACACACGTCACTGACCAAAGTGGTCAGGGCCGGATCGACTTCAGCGGCCGGTTCTCGAGAATCTGACTCCTCTGACGCCTACAAGAGCAAAGGAAAATAATTAGGCCATAGTGCAGGAAAAAAGAAGGAGAAGATAGTTATAATTCAAGTCACCTCAGAAACAGCGTCAATATCCTTGATAAGTAGCCGACGGGACCTAACAGCAGCCTATTTTATGGAATAAGTCATGCCGCCAGCAGCAGACTCACTTCTGCTTCTCTTGCGCGAAGGACCAGACACATAAGGCGGCTGATCCGCCACCACTTCATCAGTCACAATGGGCGGCTGATCTGCCGCCACCTCGTCTAGAGGAGGGAGAGAGTCATTGGCACCCTGCTCGCCATCCTCTTCATCTGCAGTAGTGGACTCCGAGTCCGGCACAGAAACCGTGTTTGCCCTCTGCTTCCTCGTCTTCGACCCCTGGGGCTTCTCTGCTAAGCCGATACCTACAATAAAACTGGTACGATGGTCAAAGTTAACAGGAAACCTGCTCGCAGTGACGTGGTAGAGAGCCGTTAAATACAAAATCTTCCCTTGCGTCTCAGCGTCAGGGACCGAGAAACTAGTACGGGTATGAGCAATGTCATAGTAATGCCAGGCCCTGATTCCATCCAGAACGCTGCCTTCAAAACCCAGGCAAGAGCTGGGACTCTCTAGGAACAGCTGGCTATACCCAAACTGGCGGAAGAACCGGCTGGGCTAGTAAGGTTCCAGGTAGACGGTATTGCGGTTGCGATATACTAAGTGCGAGGGATGAATGTTACGCAACCAAAGAAGCATCCTCCCGGGTAAGAGGAGAGGAGGCCCGGTACCGTCAACGTGTACACTCCTCACCTCCTCAGCAAAAAAATAGGGAACAGACACGAAGAAGTTATATCCATCCACCCTCGCCAGCGCCCTCCGATAGGCGGGCATAGTATTGTACTCCCCGGACATCTGGCGGTACTGGAAGATAAAAGCATCGTCGTCAGTTATACCATCTTTTGGGCCAGGTCTCATCAAAGACCGGCAGTGCATTAATAGCCACCCCATCAAATAGTGGTAGGGCAACTCGATTCGTTCAAAGTTTATCGCCGTGTCACGGGCAATAACCTTGGACGAAAAGGACGGAGGCCACGGTGTATACTTCACACCATGGCCGGAAGAAGAGCCAGTCTAACCCCGAAGGCCAGCTTCACGGCAGGAAGGATGAAATTTCGGCTGATCCTCTCGATGGAACCAACTCCTCCTAAGACTACGCAATTTCGTAGCCATACCATCAGGAACCCTGCCAGGATTGCCTTCTCCGGCAGCGGCTTGGTATCCTGATAAAAATAACCGAAGGAATTAGTTTGACTCCCAAACGTGTCGCTCAAGGCCCTCGATCTCTTGGCGATTAACACCAGATCCTGTACTCGCTCTCGGGTCAGAGGATTCCGGGGAGTAACCCGGCCTGAGGCACCTTGCTGAAAAAGGTGGGAGAGCCAAGCCCTAGTATACGGAAGGTTCCCTTCCGAGCTACCATCCTTCTTGGTCGTCTGCTGACAGTAACTGTGGTGATACAGTAACTCCTGGTAGACAGCAACGAAACTCGGATATCGTTGCTCCAAATCTTCGAACTCTTCGTTCGTTAGAGTATATACTTCAAACACTTCATTGCCCCAGGGCAGCCTAGAAACTACGTGCCTCTCATGAAGAGCGAGACCAATCTCCTCTCCAGACGCGAAGAAGGTCCCCATCCGCCGGTTGTACATCTCCAAGAGAGCCATGAACAACTCCTTGTTGATGGACAGTCCGTGACATGTACCCCGGATGGCGTGGTAGAGACCAACCTCTCGCAGGAAAGTCCCATATTCTTGCAAAATCCACCCAAATTGGCCCACGAAGGGATGGGGTGTATCCAGTTCAAAATTAAGAACCGGCCAATGGGATAAGACCCTTTCCGAGCAAGTTGATTCAGGAAGGTGTCGGCTTGAGAGAATGAGAAATTGGGACCTTGCGTATTTAAGAAGGTACCCGGGGCCAGCCCCATCACGTGGCAGCTGACTGGTTCCCTGCCCGCGTACATTGATCCAATATGCTTATTATAGTGGATGTTACCCACAATCATTCCCGACCGGCTGGGGGTCAAGGATTCCGGCAACTTCCTGTCCACCGGCAACATATTGAACCACGCCAATGGGAAATAACGCTCCATCTGGGGGATGTGGATTACCCTCCCAGCAGAAATAAAATTTCAATTCTCAGATATATCCAATACCTGAGAGTTCTTCACTGTCAGGGCATCTCCGAAGAAGAATGCCGGCTTTAGGTACTTTCTCTCCAATCGCCCTGAGTTCAGCATGGCACAGAGAAAGCGAAAGGGCTGGTTCTTGATAAGATTCAGCCTCTCCTCAGGCTCGTTTAGGGGCAGTTGCTCCACCACCTGCTGGATTAGATGGTTAAACCGAACTCCTATGGCAAATTGGGCCTGACCCACCAGGGGTTTTCCTGCAGCATTGATTGGCAGATTTACTGAAAAGAGACAAAAGAAACAAAGTCAAAAGACGGCCAGAAAACATTTAGAGTTCATGCGGCTCTGATTAAACGAGTTCTTATGCGGCTCGGTTTTTACAGAGTACATGCGGCTATGTTTAGATGAGTCTTTATGCGGCTCGATCTTTTTTACAATGTTCATGTGGCTCGGTTTAGACGAGTCCTCATGCGGCTCTGTTTAGGTGGGTTCATATGCGATTCTGATTCGTGGAACGCTATGCGGCTCAGTCCATTAGGAGCTCATGCGATTCTGATTCAGAGGGCTTCATGCGGTTCTGTTCTAAAGGCGTTTATGCGGCTCAGGCATTCTCATGCGGCTCAAACATAGGGCATACCCCATGCGGCTCGAATATGAGAAGTTCATGTGGCCCATACAACATATGCGGCTTCATAAAGACGAAGAACGCATTGAATGCTGAGGGAAAGAAGGCTTGTGCATAAAAAACATGCAACAGAGCCATTGTTTCAGGGTTTGAAGTGTTCGATCTTCTATATAGTCCTTATCCTTGATGGCAGGATGGACGTCAGGATAGACTGGGGGTGCTACAGTCGGCGATGAGGCTGCCGCCTTCTTGCCTTTCGTCGCAGCAGAGGCCTTGGGAGCTTTGGAAGCTTTGGGGGCCATTGTCGATGATGATCGGAGAAGAAAACACAGCAGCTTAGGGCAAGAGAAGAACAAAAGAAAATAAAGAAATCTCCATGACCTAAACACACCCCTATTTATAGGAAAATATGGGGGGCATGTGGACCGATAACCGCTTTGGGGCGTATGCTGCAGGCAAAATCGACTCCTAGATTTTGCCCCCTCTCATAAAGGAGATTCACCCAGGGCATAAAATCCAAATATTTAATGAACCAACTCTTGGGATTCTTCCAACAGACGGCTCTAAAACGAATTAAGGGCAATTAATGAGACGCACGCGTGGCAGGGAGCCCATACGGCTAGGGAGTCTATGCGACCAGACATGCCATGCGGCCAAGAAGTCCATGCGGCCAGAACATCCTATACGGCCAACGGAGCTCATATAGCCATGCTTCTTATTCAAAGTATTTCAATTTTTTAAATTGAAAACTTTGAAGGGGGTCTTGTAGAAGCATGGAAAAGAACAAGAAGAAGCCCATGCGGCTCAAAACAGAAGGAGCCTCGTGCAGCTCAGGAATCTATCGGAGCCTCATGCGACTCAGAAACTCTCCAATAGCCTCATGCGGCTCAGAAAAGAATCACGTGACCCTATGCAGCTTGCTTTTTATAGCTGGCCATAAAGTGACTGCTCCCATTAAATGCTCTGACATAAAGTGATGACTCTGACATTAAAGCTGAAATGATGAACTCTGACATGACAGTGCGTTCTTCGGGAAACGAAGAAAATCTCCTATACAGCTGGCACGATCCACCAACGCCAAAGCTCCCTATGCGGCTGCCACCCCCCCATACGGCTGATGCTCTCATGCGGCTCGGATCGTGGAGACCATCGTCATGCAACTCAAATCCTAAGAAGCCACCCCCCATGCGGCCGCTGTCCTCATACGACTCGGATCATGGAGGATCATCTCCATACGGCTCAAATACTGAGAGGCCATACCCATGCAGCCTTGACATATGGCTAGTCTTATATGGCTCAATTGGAAACCACCCCCATGTGGCTCAGATTTCGGAGGCTACACCTATGCGGCTGCCACCTTCATGCTACCCTCATGCGGCTGTGGCTCGCGGTTATGACACGTGGCAGAAGGTCAGTTTCTCCGTAATAATGGTTAGATATGTGGCATTAAATCAATCAAGACTTATTAACAAATTCCAACAACCAGATATAGTGCAATCATCATAATTACCCGAATCAAAGCAGATTTATTACAATCACGCGGATTAAACACGTGGCAGGAGATCCGAGATTCCAAAGATTCATGGCAATCAACATTAATTGCCCATACGGATTTTACACAATCAGCATTAATTGTCCAGATTCGTTGCAATCAAAATTAGTGGTCCAGATTAATTGCCAACAAAATAGGATCAAGGAAAATGGCAATTAAGTCCCCAAGCCGCCGACTTTTTTAGGGCAATCATTGCAAACCCTAATGATGACACCCCACTCCTATATATAGCAAGGTGTCATTCCCTTGCAAACCCCCCAGCTGGATACACAGAGAGACAAAGGCACGCACAGAAGACTCTTCCCACACGCCCCGAGAGCATTTCTTCATCAGAGCCGAGGCTACGTCTGATCGTCTAAGGAGTAAGACAGAGCTGCCGTCGCTTTCCCGAGCCTCTATCGTCACCTCCCAGAATCAAAACTAAACAATTGTACTTAGATTGCTGTACCTAGGTTTGTATTCCTAGGCTTTCTTTGTATGAGCGAGTTTGTATTGTGAAGTAAAAGTCCAGTCCTCCTATAAAACTGTTCTGTTCTTTTATAATCAATGGCAAACAACACCCAAGAATCAGCTTTCAAGGATCTCTCTGTGAACGTCTATGTTGTCTATAGTGCTGATCCTCCACACAAAGATGTGGCAGATATCGATGAGGTCTTACATAAGAGATGTGAGGAGGTGGAAGCCTTTGCGGTCAACTTTGGTGGCCTTGTTGTTCGTCATACTTGGGTTTTGGATGCCATTACTGCTAGAAAGTTGGAACTGGACCAACAACTGTTGGATCATTTTTTTCTCGTTGGTGAAGAAAGATGTTCTTGGTGTGAAGCCGTTGGCTAACTAATTCCGATGTATTTATTTTTCTTTGATTCAATTTGATTGTTGATTCATTATTATGTCTTTGCTCATTGGTGAAGAAGGTTCTTTTAAATGCATGCATGAAAAATGTTTGAAACATTTCAAAGAAATTAGCAATAGTGTGGTATCCTAATTTCTTCATGGGCTTTGGCTTAACTAGGTTCTTATCAGAGGGAATTTATTTGGGTGTAGAAGACTGTACCAATGTTATGTTTGTGGTATTTGTGCTATACTATTTTGTAAGCCAAACAAGAAGATTTGTTAAAGAGGTTTTTTAAATATAAAAATAGGGTTCAATAGTTTCTATCAAGATTTATGGTTATTGATTATGGGCCGGTTTCGATTAACATTTAGGCCTCGTTTGGTTCACGGAATGGAAGGGAAAGGAAATCAATTCCCTGTCATTTCCTTTTCTTTGGGAAATTTTAATTCCTATTGATTTTCCTTTCTGGTGTTTGGAAATGTCAAGGAATTTGGAAAGGAAAGTGAATACTTCAATGTAAGAAAGTGATTCCTTGCTTGGATGGATGGAATCACATTCCCTCCTAATTTCCTTTCCATTGGGAATCACTTTCCTTTCCTCCTCAATTCCTTTGGCACCCAAACATAGGAAAGTAATCACTTTCTTTTTCCAACCCGAAGATTCAGTGAACCAAACGAGTTCCATTCTCGATCAGGACATTTTTTCAGAACAAACTCGTGATACAAATGGCTAATAAATGTCACGACTGTAAGAGCATCATTAAAGAGAATCCTTAGTAAGGATTATCATCATGCCCAATTTCTACTTTCAGAATTTTGAAATTTATTTTGTAGAATAGTAAGTCGCATCCCTAGTCCCAATTTCTACAATTTCGGTCCCATTCCACCAATAGGTGCTAAGGGTTCGGCCTCCCAATTTCTAGATTCTATATTGTAGGAACTCATTTTGTAGAATAGTAATTCCCAATTTGGAGCTCAACTTTCTAGATTCTAGATTTTACATTATTTTTTTCTCACGTCAGTTTTTGACTACACAAACTTTGGGACCGGAGCTCACTTTATTATTTTCTATTATTCTCATACAAATCCAACCCATTCTACATTTACATTTTTTTTGAAAATTTGGGCCCCAAATTGTATTGGAGAGTCCCAAAACTACTAATAATGCTCTAAGGCTCATCCCAATTACTAGATTCTACATTTAGAATGTAGGACCTCATCTTGTAGAATAGTAAGAACCATCCTAGGTTTCAATTTCTAGATTTTTAGGTCCAACCTACCCACAAGAGCTATAGGTTGGGTCTAAAAATTTCTAGATTCAGAATATAGAAAATCATTTTGTATAATAGTAAGTCCCAATTTGGAACCCAATTTTAGATTTACATTATTTTTTCCACATTAATTTTTTAACCACATAATCTTTAGGACCAAAGCTCATTTTATCATTTTGTACTATTCCCATACAAATCCAACACATTCAACATTTATCTTTATTTCAAAATTTTGGGCCTCAAGATAAAATTTTGAGCAACATCTACAAATGATGCTCTAAGTCGACCAAAGAACAAAAAAGTGAACCCCAAACGGGTGCTAGCGTGCCTCTGCTACAGTGATGCACATCGTTCGGAAGGTCCTTGGGCTTTGCGACTAAATCTGAAAAACAACTCGAGACTGTCAGTAACAGTTTAGCAATGTACCAGAAAACAAAGTCCAATAATATTCGAACCGCAACAATAGTAATAATAGAAGATACTAAAATGAAATGCATGCGAACAATAAGATAGTAGGGCACCAATTAGTAGTAATGATAGTAAAGTAAAACAATCAACACTATAACCATCAAGACTGGCTCTAACAAAAATGGTATCCTAGGTGATTCTAAAAATAGGGACCGCTATGTAATTTTTTTGGACTTTTGTAAAATTTAGAGGACCTTTGTAAAATTTAGGAGACTTTTGTAAAATTTGAGAGTCTTTAACCATAAGATAACTATAAAAGACTGACAAACCCTATGGTGTATACATGACACTATATAGAGTAATCTATCGTCGGGCACGAATACATATGGAGCACAATACTAGGGTTATAGTGACTAGTTATTCTCCCCACACAATACTTTGTCAAAAAGCTAGTTGTTTAATCCTACATTCATTCAGCAGCCCGATCATCTAGCACTAGCTCCATTACCAGCACCGACTGATGTCGTCACTATTTTGGGGATTATCATATATATGTTGATGACCTTGCATCAAAACTCTTAGCAACATGCTTAGTATGCCCAATAACTCCAGCAGAATATGCTACTCCAACAGGGCATCCAGCTAGCTTTAGATCGTAATGCATATTAAGCAATCAACTTCCAGTGTCTTAAACTTCCTAGTTTCCTGGGCACGGAGGATGCTATTACATATGACACACGACACTAGAGCATAAAGACCTCTTAGAGGCTTAGGCACACCTGCAACAGATAGAGTGACCATCCTGAAGCTTCAGCTATTCAACCTTGACCCAACATTCGTGGGCAGCCCAGGAGATAGCCCTTCCACATCTGATTACTTAGGCAGTATTCAATGAGCGCTTCCAAGAGAAGTATTTCCATACTACTGCCCGATATGATCTCCAGCAACAATTTATTAACCTCAGTCATCACACTAGGACAATAGAGGCATATGCGATCGAGTTTTGCCGACTGGACAGATTTGTATCGATTATGGTGGTGACAAAGGAGGACAAACCTTGGAGGTTTGAGCAAAGATTGATGCTGTAGCTACATGATAGGATTGTGAGCTACGAGTTCTCTACCTTTGATGCAGTCTTAAGATTAGCTAGGAGGCAGGAATCGGTGGCAGGGAGATTGGTAGCCATATTAGGAGGACAAAAGAGGACGCATACCACCATGAGAGGCTCCACTCCTCACTCATCCGCACCAACCTTAGTAGGACGAGCCATAGAGGCAGGGGCACCCCGATATCCTACAACAATAATCCCGACACAAATTCACCAACAATAGAATTCCGTCATCAGCCTCTACGACATATCATACATGCATGATGTGTCTATTATGGGAAGCTAAGTCATACGATGTCAGAGTGTATAAGGGCCAATTGCTGGTGCCTGAGATGTGCAACACCAAACAATATGGTCCATTCATGTCCGATGTTGCACCTAGACTCTCAAATCAGTCTTCAACTTCTAGCACCACCACCGGTAGTAGTAGCACCTAGATGACCAGCACCTCAAGTTCAAACAATTCAGAAGAGGCACCTAACGATGCAGTCAAAGATGTTCTAGATACAGTAGGCCTAACAACGTGATGTAGCGTACAGTCAAGTGAAGTACATGCAACAATCGCCATATAAAGGAGCCCGACATGGGCGAAGGGAGTTTTATTACATATCAGCATAAGATGCTCTAGTAGAAGGCGGAGTGGTAGCATGTAATCCTCCTTCAGCCAGCGGTCTTATGTTGGGTTCTTGTTAGCAACTAGGTATGCCACCTAGATTTTGGGATACTTAGATTTACGTGACATTTTTGACCAAGTGAAGGCGAGTCTCTCGTCTTACTCATCCGCCTATGTACCTCAAGAAGTGTGATAGAAATCACATATCCCGAGTTCGTGGGTCATTCTCTCGCAAGAGCCATTAGTACCAACTTAATCTAAGAATTAACCTTGTACATGTCATGGCTATATTCAAATTTTATTATTATAATATTTATTGGCCCATTCCATGGTCACACCCGATTTTAATAATCGACACTAACTTAAGTCAATACACAAAATATACGAACTGCTGCTAATCATTTCAGGTCTAGTAAAATCAATATCAAAAAACGTACTACTACATCAGCAAGCATGCGAATCATCATTCTGAAGCTCATTCTCATTGGAATCAGTCCGAGTCATTTTATAATTTATTATGTATTTTATCTTTATTGAGTCTAGGATATAAATTGTAAGATCGACTGGATACTACTGTCTTAGGTTAATAATAGTCCACTCTCCTATACAGCCAACCCATCCAAAGTCCACTTACGAAAAATATCTTTCATTTTGTGCAACAAAATTTGACAAATATTTTACATTTTTACTGAGACAGAACTCAGGCCGAGTTCGGTTTGAACTCTGACCGAGTTGGGTCTATTTGAATTTAAATATTTGTTGCCTCCAAATCTACATGTAACGTTCGTTTGCAAAATCTTTGCATCAGAACTCTGCTTGAATGCTGTCTGAGCTCCATCTTCGAAAACACCTTTAAATAGAAGAGAATTTCTTATTTCAAATCACTCAATCAATTCATCTTCTCTTCTCTCTTCAATAAGTGTTTTCATTTGATCTAAAGCTTTCATATTTCACCTACATATCTCTTAGCCGAAAGCCAGTAATATCTATTTGATCTAGAGTCTTTTGGTTCTCAAGAGTTGTAAAGAGGTTGTTCAAAGTTCAGAAACTATCTCTGTTTTTGGAGCCGGTCGTGCGCTCGTCGCCAAATACGGTGTTGTGAAGTCGGTCGTGCACTTGTCACTAAGCACGGTGTTATAAGAGACTGTAAGCTCTCAATTAGCTTGTGCCATAGTGGATTAACATCGAGCAAGAGTACTCGAGACTAGATTAGTCCTCTCAGAGAGATACCAGTATACATCACTGTGTCACTGAGTTTGATCTCTCTATATCTTGTTATATTCATTTACTGTTTCTTTATTCATTGCTATAGTTAGCTGTTTTTAAATTTTAAACTGGTGATTATTTTCTACTGCACTCACACTCACTCTATTCACCCTCCTCTAGAGGTGCTCAACAGTCCTACAATTGGTATCAGAGCAGGTTATATTCTAATATAATAAACCTCATAGAGTATATAGCAGTCGTGAAATCAATATTCAACGGTGAAAGGCAATCCACAAATAGACCCCCACTATTTGATGGTACAAACTATACTTACTGTAAAATACGAATGACATTCTTTTTAAAGTCTCTTGACTTTGATCTTTGGTCTATAGTTGTTGACGGTAATAAGAAACCGACACCTACAGTAGTTGATGGCGTGCTTGTAGAGAAGCCTCATGACAAATATACAGAGGCCGAAAAAGCAAAGGCTAGTCTAGTTGCTTGTGCCATCAACGCACTATTCTATGCAATTGACAAAACGAAGTTCAACAGAGTTTCAACCTGTAAGATGTCTCATAAGATTTGGAAACTTCTTGAGGTAACTCATGAAGGTACTTTCCAAGTGAAGGAATCCAAAAACTAACACAGGAATATGAATCTTTTATAATAAAATCCGGTGAGTCAATTACACAGATGTTCACTCGTTTCCTTGATATTACTAATCCTTTGCAACCTCTTGGTAAGGATTACAGTAATCACGAGAAGATTAGAAAAGTGCTACAGGCTCTAATAAAGAACTGGAACCCAAAGACAACAACAATCATTATAGGAAACGATGTCACCCCCATGTCTCTGGAAACACTTATGGGCAAGCTCATGACCCATGAGCTTGATCTACAAGAGTTTGAAAAAGCTACCCCAAAGGAAAAATCTATCGCCTTTAAAGCTCAAAACAGAAAGTCAACATGCAATGATTCTGAGGAAGAATCATCAAGTGGTGATGAACAAGCCCTACTAGTGAAGAACTTCAAAAAATTCCTAAAGTTTGAGAAATCAAACAGAAGGAAGAGAGATATCCAAGAAAGCAATGTAGAAGAAATAATATGCTTTGGATGCGAGAAATCAGGGCATATGAAGAAGGACTGTCCATGTTCAAAGAAAGCAGTCCATACGATAGATCAAGATCAAGCAGAAAAGCAACAACTAGTCGAAAGTATGCAAATACAAGTATCTAGCATGAAAGCGATGCTAGTGATACAGAGAAAGACGACAGACCCTGCGGAAATGCCAATGTTTGTCTTATGGCTTTTGATAAGGCATCCTCAAATCCTTTGTATGACGATTTTACTTTCGATAAATTAGAAAATGCCTTCAGCGAACTATTTGAAGAACACAGAAATATGCTTGACAAGTATAAGCAATCTTGAAAAGAGGTTAAGGCATGCACAACCGAAGTAGCTAGACTGTCCAGTCACATTGAAGACATTAAAGAGACGTCTACTACCTGTAATACGGAAGAGATAGACTATCTTAAAGTCGACTATCATGAGGCTATCCTCAAAATTGAAAATAAAGAAAGAGACTATGTTAAAATACAAGAGTCATATAACATAGAGAAGAAGAAGCACTTAGTCACAGAACAAAGACTCATATATATGACTGCTAAATATGAAGAGTCTTATGCGGTTTCTAAAATGTTAGAAATCAAGTTAGGCAAACAGGCAATACCTGTGACACAGCCTAAGTTTAGTCCTAATGCTAAGCATACACCTAAGAGGACTAAAACACAAAAAGCACGTAGGAAACACGAATATTACCATGCTTTCACTTATAGGCTTTTAAAGAAACCACATATGCATGTCAAGACAAATTTTACCAACATGTTTTCAAAACTTACTTGCACATATTGTGGTACTCATGGACACATGTCACAATATTGTTTAGCAAGAAAACTTGTTGACAATCGCACATTATTTTGGAGACCTAAGACTAATCAATATGGACCCTTCAGTAAATGGGTACCAAAGGATTCATCTACTTGTTTTGTAGGTAGCACTTCAATCCTCTCATGCTAAAAGCAAGTGGATCCTCGATAGCGGATGTTCACGGTACAAGACTGGTGATGAATCTTTGTTCGCCACGCTATCGATTAAGAAAGAAGCATACATCTCCTTCGGAAACGACCTGAGAGGTGATATCATTGGAAATGGCACTGTTGGTATATCTCCTTATCCTGTAATAAAAGATGTTTGTCTAGTTACAGAATTGAAACATAACCTATTAAGCATAAGTCACTTGGCTGATAATGGTTATGGTATTAATTTGTATAAGACAAATGTACCATATATGACATGTCATCTGGTAATCTCGTATATGAAGGGATTAGAGAAGACAATATTTATATTTTCTTTCTGGAGAGTACTAATAATGTAGGAAGATGCCTAGTAGCTAACCTAGATAAAAGTTGGCTATGGCATATGAGACTAGGACATGCTAATATGGACACGATCTCACGACTGAGCACTAAGAAGCTGGTAAAAGGACTCCCTGAGGTACCGTTCAAGAGAGATATGGTATGTACTGACTGTGAAAATAACAAAGCACATAGGTCTACATTTAAATCCATCAATGCTGTAAGTACTTCCAGACCTTTGTAGTTGATACATATGGATTTATTTGGTCCTAGTAGAGTCGCTAGTCTTGGCGGTAAGCTCTACGCATTTGTTATTGTTGATGATTTCTCTCGTTTTGCTTGGGTTTACTTTTTATCAAACAAAAGTAATATTATTTTTAAATTTTAGTTATTTTGTAAAAAGGTACAAAACGAAAAAGGCTTCATGATTACTCGTATCCGAAGTGATCATGGTGGCAAATTCGTAAATACTAATGTTAAAAAGTTTTGTGATGATAGTGGATATTACCATGAATTTTCTTGTCCTAGAACTCTTCAACAGAATGGTGTTGTGGAGCGGAAGAATCGTACTCTAAGCGAGATGGCTAGAGTCATGCTGAATCAGCAAAATCTTCCTAAATAGTTTTGGACAGAAGCTGTAAGTACAGTCTGTCATGTTTTAAATAGGATGTTAATTCGACCCATCTCGAAGAAAACATCTTATGAATTTTGGTTCGGAAGGATTCCAAACATTTCTTATTTTAAAGTTTTTGGATGTCAGTGCTTTATCCTGAACACCAAGGACAACTTGGAAAAGTTTGACTCTAAAGCAGATGAAGAAATATTTCTCGGATATGCTGCTAAGAGTAAGGGATATAGAATTTTCAATAAAAGATCTATGATTGTTGAAGAATCCATTAATGTTACTTTTGATGAGCTCAATAGTCATAGATCTAGCGACAGTGATGACGAAAATATACAATCATGAACTGATAAGAGCCCTGTGAAAGATCTGACTCATACATTTGAATCATTAAAGTTCTTACCAGATCATCCTGAGACACTCATTATAGGTAACATATCAAAAGGTGTAAGTACACGCTCTTCTCTTAGAGATTCTGAAATAACAACAAATATAGCTTTTATTTCACAAAAAGAACCTAAGAATGTAGAAGATGGTTTTAATGATGAGTTTTGGATTAATTTCATACAAGAGGAACTTAATCAATTTGAGAAAAACCAAGTTTGGGAACTCGTTCTTAAACCTATTAGTCAATCGATAATTGGTACCAAATGGGTGTTCCGAAATAAACTAAGTAAAGATGGACAAGTTCTACGCAACAAAGCACGTCTAGTGGCACAAGGTTATAATCAAGAAGAAGGTATTGATTATGACAAGACATATGCTCCTGTTGCTAGACTAGAAGCTATCCGTATGTTTTATGCATTTGCATGTTTTAATAATTTTAAATTATTTCAAATGGACGTGAAAAGTGCATTTTTAAACGGATTTCTGAAAGAAGAAGTGTTTGTGAAATAACCCCCCGGTTTGAAGATTTTCAAAAAGCTGATCACGTCTTCAAACTTAAGAAAGCACTCTATGGACTCAAACAGGCACCTCGTGCTTGGTATGAACACCTAAGTGCCTTCTTACTTGATAATGGTTTTTCAAAAGGAAGAGTTGATACAACTTTGTTTATCAAGTCTTTAGATGATGATATTCTTTTTGTGCAAATATATGTTGATGACATCATATTCGGATCTACTAATGAAAACCTTTGTCAAGAGTTTGCTAAGTGTATACAGAGTGAATTTGAGATGAGTATGATGGGAGAGCTGAACTTCTTCCTAGGATTCCAGATCAAACAACACTCAAAGGAAACATTCATCAATCAAGCCAAATATACGAAGGACATACTGAAAAAAGTACGACTTCAAAAATGTAAAGCCAATCGGAACTCCATTGGCTACAACTATAAAGCTTGACATTGATGAAAGTGGAAAACCTTTCGACCAGCGTAAGTAGTAAGGTATGATTGGTAGCTTATTATATTTAACTGCTAGTCACCCTAATATTATGTTTAGTGTTTGCATTTGTGCATGATACCAGGCAAATCCTAAGGAATCACACCTATATGTCGTTAAGCGTATCTTCCGATACCTTAAGGGAACTTCAATAGTCGGCTTGTGGTATTCTGAAACCAAATCATTTGACCTGATAGGTTACTCGGATGCGGATTTTGCAGGATACAAAGTAGACCGTAAAAGTACCAGCGGTACGTGTCATTTCCTAGGAAAGACCTTAGTCTCATGGTTTAGCAAGAAATAAAATTCTTTAGGATTATCAACTGCTGAGGCTGAGTATATCGCCGCAGGACGTTGTTGTGCTCAAATTTTGTGGATGAAGCAAACACTAGAAGACTATAATTTGCACTACACTAAGATTCATATTTACTGTGATAACACTAGCACTATTAACTTGACTAAGAACCCTGTATGTCACTCACTCACAAAGTACATTAAAATTTGTCATCACTTTTTACGTGATCACCAACAACACGGGGACATCTGCTTAGAATTTATTGACACAGATCATCAACTAGTAGACATTTTTACAAAACCACTTGCTGAAAACCGCTTTAACATTATGCGGCAAAAGCTCAGCATACTTGAATTTTCAGATTCATATTGTAGTATGTTTATTAAATTTATTTTATAACTCAAAACTTTATAATTTATTAATAGAAATTATTTTGGGTACAAGCCGAAAGAGTCCTTCTGTCATACAGGCGTAAATAACCTGAAGCGACACGGATTACTAGTCTTCGGACTCCCGCTAGTTGGGATCCAGCCCCTACAGCTAACCCAAAGTAATAAAAATTATTAACTAAAGGAGTTTAACAGTTATAGATTCAAATTTTGAACAAATACTGCATTTATGACATTGGAAATACAAGAAGCCGAACTCGGACCGAACTCTGACCGAGTCCGGACCGAGTTCGGAACGAGTTCGGTCGGCGCTATGCAGATTTCCAAAATCGAACAGCCGGCCCTAGCCCTATTTAGTCACCTTCTTCCCTTCATTTTTCTCCACAATTCAACCGAGAAAAACCCTCCAAATCTTAAGAGAGCTTCTCCTCCTTCTTCTCCTCAGGCTTTTCGGAGTCTTGTGGTCGTCCTCTCCACCTTCTTTATCCTTTACTCAAGGTATTCACCTTCCTTTTTTCTTCATCCATGGCACCCAAACATCAGAAGAGAAAAATTGATTCCTCTCAAGCAGGATCATCTTCCTCGGATTATGTTCCAACCAATGTCTTCAGTCCAGCCCGTCCTACTGGATCTGATAACTGTGACTCCGAACTCTTTCCCGATTAGGAATTTTCTGATCTTTGGTTCGATTCTTTCTCGGGCCGTAAAATTTGTGCTGGGACACGTTTTAATTTTGCCATCTTTTCTGAGTATGCCCCTACTTTCAACCGTCTTGGTTTTCGTGATTTTTTCGAAGTTGCTGAAATTATTTATGACAATGCTGTTCGTACGTTTTACTGCAATTTGTAAGTAAAAGATAATGGCAACTTTTATTCTTATTTAGCTGGACAGGAACTAGATTCCAATGCCACAGACATTAGTGAGTATTTTTATGTTTCTGATGTAGGTGAGGCATTAGTGGGTATTCACCATGTCCAATTCCCTGAAGGTGTCACCCTTGATTCCTTCAAAGAATTCTTGTGTCACCCTAAAGCTGTTCCTAGAAGGGTATATTCCAAGCATCTGAATCAAAAATTCTATGAACTTCATAGGTTTATATTTTTTGTTCTTCTTCCAAAGAAGGGATCTTCTGACGAGATTACCTTTATGGAGTTATCAACCATGTACCATATTCATTTTGGTATCCCCTTTTCTGTTCCCAAGACTGTCATGGCATGGATGCTTAACTGCAGAAATGCGGCACGCAACCTTGTCTACCCTATGCACTTGGCTTCCATTTTCATGAGGTTTGAAATTGATCTTCAAACTTGTCCTTACTCCGCCACTGACATTGAACTCAGTAGGCCGAGGTTATATCCTATCCTCCTCTGCCTCCTGGTGCTGAACCTGTTCATGATGATGACCCCGAGGCTCCTGCTGCTGCTGCTACTCCAGCCCCTGCTCTTGGTTTTGACCCCAATTTTTATCAGCGCTTTGATAATTTTGTTGTCCTCTCAGCGCAACGACATCAAGGATATCTTGATTCTGAGTTCCGCCATATCACCCAGGCTCAGGTATTGCAGAACAGTATTGCTGATATTCACTAGAGTCTTTCTCATGACCCTATACATCCAGTCACTATGCTTTATCACCCCAGCTTCCCTGGATCTAGGTTCGATGATGAGACGACTTTTCCTTATTTCGATCCTACTGCTACATACTTTCCACCGGATGCTCCTGGAGGTGACGATACGCCGATGTGATGAGGACTTTAGTTAGTGGTTCTTTTGGATGTAGTTTGATAGATAATGATCTTCTGTTGTCTACTTTGTGTCTAAACTTTATAGTTAGACATTTATTAGCAGTTTGTGATGGTTGTATCTTTCATTATGTATGACATTTCCATATTTCACTTTTAGTTATTTTTGCTATGCACTTGTTATTTGTGGAAATTTTGTTATTTGTGGTTATCTCTCTAGCATTACTTTGTCTTTTGATGAGCATTGTTGGCTTCACACATTACGGGGGAGCAAAAACCATTATTTTACATTGACAGAAGGGGAGAAAAAGCAATACCAAATCAAATCAACAAACACCACCATTAATTTTTCAGGTATTTTTTCCGTTCTATTTAGATATATTTTGGTATAGACTCAAGTTTGTCAATTATCAAAACGGGGGAGATTGTTGGCCTATTCCATGGTCACTCCCGATTTTAATAATCGACACTAACTTGTCAATACACAAATATACGAATTGCTGCTAATCATTTCATTTGTGGCAATTTTGTTATTTGTGGTTATCTCTCTAGCATTATTTTGTCTTTTGATGAACATTGTTGGCTTCACACATTACAGAGGAGCCAAAACCATTCTTTTACATTGACAAAAGGGAAGAAAGAGCAATACCAAATCAAATCAACAAACACCACCATTAATTTTTCAGGTATTTTTTTCCGCTCTATTTAGATATATTTTGGTATAGAATCAAGTTTGTAAATTATCAAAACGGGGGACATTGTTGGCCCATTCCATGGTCACACCCGATTTTAATAATCGACACTAACTTAAGTCAATACACAAAATATACGAATTGCTGCTAATTATTTTAGGTCTAGTAAAATCAATATCAAAAAGCGTACTACTACATTAGCAAGCATGTGAATCATCATTCTGAAGCTCATTCCCATTGGAATCAGTTCGGGTCATTTTATAATTTATTATGTATTTTATCTTTATTTAGTTTAGGATATGAATTGTAAGATCGACTAGATACTACAGGCTTAGGTTAATCATAGTCCACTCTCCTATACAGCCTACCCATCTAAAGCCCACTTACCAAAAATATCATTCACTTTGTGCAACAAAATATGACAAATATTTTACATTATTACTGAGACAGAACTCAGGCCGAGTTCGGTTCGAGTTCGGTCTGAACTCTGACCGAGTTCGGTCAGTTTAAATTTAAATATTTGTTTCCTCCAAATCTGCATGCAATGTTCGTTTGCAAAATCTTTGCATCTGAACTCTGCCCGAATTCTGTCCGAGTTCGGTCATCGAAAACATATATAAATAGAAGAGAATTTTTTATTTCAAATCACTCAATCAATTTATCTTCTCTTCTCTCTTCAATAAGTGTTTTTATTTGATCTAAAGCTTTCATATTTCACCTACACATCTCTTAGCCAAAAGCCAGTAATATCTATTTGATCTAGATCCTTTTGGTTCTCAAGAGTTGTAAAGAGGTTGTTCAAAGTTCAGAAACTATCTCTGTTTTCGAAGCCGGTCGTGCGCTCGTCGCCAAGCATGGTGTTGTGAAGTCGGTAGTGCACTTGTCACCAAGCACGGTGTTGTAAGAGACTGCAAGCTCTCAATTAGCTTGTGCCATAGTGGACGAGCTAGAGTACTCGAGACTGGATTGTCCTCTCAGAGGGTTACCAGTATACATCGCTGTGTTACTGAGTTTGATCTCTCTATCTCTTGCTATATTTATTTACTGTCTCTTTATTCACTGCCATAGTTAGCTGCTTTTAAATTTTAAATTGGTGATTATTTTCCGCTGCACTCGTACGCACTCTATTCACCCCCCTAGAGGTGCTCAACGGTCCTACAATATTAATATATTTTTTACAAAAAATAATGAAAATAAGAGAGGAGCTCAACCTACTTAGCAACTACTAGCTTAAAATTCTTCTTCTTCATCACCTACTTGTCATCAACTTAGTTTACCTACTTGTCACCAACCTACTTAACCTACTTGTCATTAACATACTTTACCACCTTCACCTCCTTCACTCCTTCTTACCTAACACTATGGGTTGGCCACCTATTCACTTCTTCTCATTTCTTCTTACTTCTTCCTTAAGACTTCTTCTTCTTTATTATTCATTTCTTCTTATCCTTTAATTATTTCCTCTTCTCTCTCTCTCCCTTTCTCTATCTTCCCTTACCAAGAAATTCGGCTATACTATACCCTCTCCATCCCCTATCAAACCAAGAACACTACCAGTATGCCACCTCTTCTTCACTCCTCTTCACTTTTCTTCACTTCTCTACATACTCTCTTTCTCCTAGCACAAAACCGAGAGCACACACCCTCTTTCTAGCTAAAATCTAAGAGCACAACACACCCCTTGCCAAAAGAAAGAGAGCACACTCTCTTTCTTCATTCTTCAATGCAAAGAAACACAACTCTTCTACTTGTAACACAAAGGCAAGTCCTCATTTTCTTAAAAATCTAATTCCTAAACTATGTTTTCAGTTAATTTTAAATCAATCTATGCTTATATATATGTGGTTCCAGCTTTTAAATTTTCATCCATGTGTAGGACCATTGAGCACCTTTAGAGAGGGTGGGGGGTAAATAGAGTGTGTGTGTGTAGCAAAAAATATCACCACTTAAAATTTTAAAGCTATATAATATGATAGATAAAATATAGTAAATAAATACCATAAAGTAAGAGATCAGAGAATCAAACTCAGTGACACAGCGATGTATAGTGGTCTCCCTCTGAGAGGGCTACTCCGGTCTCGAATACTCTTGCTCGATGTTAATCTACTGTTCACAAACTACATGAGAGCTTGTAGTCCTTTACAATATTGTGCTTGGTGTCGAGCACACGACCGACTCCACAAAGTAATTTCAAAAACTGAAACATTTTTTGGAAGATGCCTCTGATACAACTCTTCAGTACCAAAACTCTAGATTGAACAAAACTGGACTGCCTTTGGCTAAGAGTGGTATCGGCTTGATTTGAAAGCTTTAGATTGTTGAAAACACTTAAAGAGGTAGAGAATAGAGAATGAATGAGTTGATTGAAATGGTACGAATTCTCCTATATTTATAGTATTTTTGCTGACCGAATTCGGGCAGAGTTCGGGTGCAAGAATCTCGCAAATGAACATTGTAGGTAGATTTAGTGGAAGAACAAAACAAATTTGAAACTGACCTGGCAGAACTTGGGCCGAGTTCTGTCCGAGTTCTGCTTAGGTTAGGTCAAAACCTTTGGATCAAAAACAGTTTAGGTTTTGGGCTTTTTGGATATGTGGACTTTTTGGATTTGGATATGTCACGCCCCAGAACGAGAATACTGGAGAGCGAGGGACAGACACAGCTAGATATGTACATTAAAGTGCAACCCACTTCGCAATACGGTCACAGCTGTCTAGATGCATGAGGGTTAAACTACAATCCATTGGTCTCTATAGTCAAGAACATGCCTAGTGTCTCAATCTCAAGCAAGCAAATAAATATACAAGATGTTAGATCATCTGACAAACAAAGTAAGGCATCCCAAACAATACATATTCAGATGATCATGAAGCTAGTCATACAAAATACGAGACTAGCAAGAGTTAAGTCATATATAATTAACCCTAAGATTTGTCAATCATGTTACAGCCCTTAGGCAAACAGAATTTAAGTTTCAACCCGAGCTAACACTTGTTCGGCGACTAAAAGCCTCAAAAAATAATTTACAATAGAGTAGAGAGCAAATAAGAACCCACTCGTTGCTAGGATTACGTTGGGTTCTCACCATCTGGCTGGAAGACAGGTGGATCCTCGGGTTCTACTCCGAAATCTGGCCATAAAAAACCTGCTAGGTCAAAATCCAGAAGAGCGAGTGCCACAAGGGAGGCTTCATTAAGGAACTAAACTAGCAGGTTAATAAACAGAAGATATAAATAGTGAACATGATTAAGTAACAAGAAGACAGGGTTAGAATAAAATAATAGCCTGTGTTATGAAAACAAAAGACAGAATATAATTCCCATGTTAACCACAAGGCAAGCATTCAGGCACGACCAATCAAGTCTTACGGCTTGCTATCTTTAGCTAACTAGGGTTATCACAGGCCTAGTTACTAATGATATTCATTTGAGATATTTTCGAGTCACAAGCCCTGCAGCTATCCATGTTATCCAGGCGAAGTTGCTTAGAGTTATCAAGAGTTTAGAGAATCATTAGGTGACTCGGAGTGTAACATATGGCAGTGTGCTTTAGTACTTATGAATTCAAGAAGTGCCCCACATAACATTGGACTGGAAATGTGCCCTAATCATCGGCAGGCTACAAGTTCACTCAGGTGTGGCCGGGATAATGGGATCGCCTGTAATTGGAAAAACCTCTCTATATGAACTACTTGATCAATCTAGTCATTAACCTAGTCAGATTTATTATGAATCCCTGACTGTGGTAACCAGGAATCCATGTCCTCGACATGATGCAGGGCGAGACAGGTAGCTTGTACAATCACAATCAGAAAAATCAACCACGGTGTCAAAAAAGGGTTACTTAGCAAGTCAGGGTAGTTGTCGCAACAACATTTCAAGATTATCATGTCATATCGGATTACTTGTTACTTATCAAGATTACTTGTCAGGGGTGCATCTCGACGGGCCACTATCAAAATTATCATGCCGTGTTCAGGTCAAGTTACTTATCATGTCAAGACTGCTTGTCAAAAGTGCATCTCGACGGGCCACTATCAGTATTATCATGTTGTGTTCATGTCAAGTCATGTTCATGTCATGATCAATACTGGCAAGTCATGTTATGCTCAACAAGTTATCGAGCCGGGTCATCACAAGATACGTCAAATACAAGTTACATGCAAGATCACAGGCATATACAATAAGAACTAGGAGAATATGCATGGGAGGGCAAGAGGCAAGGGGTATCATGGAAACGAGTGGTGCTGGTCAAGTAGCGCCAGAGAAATGGCAGGTGGCACTAACGGAGACAGGTGGCATCTGAACGGGGTTGCGCCAGTGGGGTACGCCGGGTTAGGTTGCGCCAGGCACTAGGGTGCGCTGGGCACTGGGGTGCGCCGGGTCAGGTTGCACCAGGTTAAAGGGCACTGGGCTAGGTTGCGAAAGGCTCTGTTCTTCTTCTCCAAACAGCAAAGAAGAATCCATGGAACCCGAAAACTTCAAAATGCCATAACTTGCTGAAAATAAGTCCGAATTGAGACTTCCAATGGTCTAAACTACATTGAACGAGATGTTCTACAGCCTGGGATGACTGTTTTTAGGAAATACCAAGCTTTAATAGATCAAAACCAAGAAAAAAAAGATCAAAACTTAGATATACAAAAATCCATCCATCAAAAGCGAAAATGACAAGTTCTAAAGAGGCTTAGAATCAAGTGAAGAATAGAGTAGAAAAAATAAAATAGGAGATCCATCATAAAGCAAGAGTGCACTTGCCTAGGGTTTCTTTGGTGGATGGGAGGAGTAATGGAGAAGAAGGAGTAAACAAAAGAGTTATGGAGGAGAGAGAGAGGAGTTAGTTTTTATACAAACCCTCCTCATCTCAAACCAAGACAAACCAAGCCAAGCCAAGAATAAACCAAGTAAGCCAAGATCAACAAAAATAAACCAAGATGACCCACGATAAACCAAGACCAAGTGAAGAGTGCTAAAACCAAGCCAAGTAATGTTGAAGCAAGTTGAACCAAATCAAGTCAAGATTAAACCAAGGCTAAGCTAAGCAGATAAGTCAAAACACGGGCCACATGACAATTGTCAGAAATCCTTATACGTATCCTAAAAATACATATAACGGGAAACGAGAGTGACAGGATAGGTAGGCTGTATTGATAGTAGACTGATAAAAAACTAAGCCAATACCGATCCGATCAATCTCACATTTTTCCTAGACTCAATAAAAGGAAAAATACATCATAAATATGAAAACCCATAGCCCTTTTGATGACGTCTTTTTCTTTGCATTTGAACAGACTTGAAGACGTCTATTCCTTGATGGCAGTTGTCCAAAGACAAATACATATGGAAATATGAATACCTTTCGGGGGCTTCGCCCCCGAATCCCCACAGATAGGTCGCTAGGCGGTTCAAAGAAATCTTCTTGTATAATGCCGTCTTTGGTCCATCACTAATTATTTATTGCATATGTCCTGGTTTGATCATGCTTACTGTTTGTTTGCAAATACATGTTAGATGAATAAAGCAGTAGCAGTATGATAAATTAATGAACAGTAGGAAAATGGTAAGTTTAAGTATTAATATGATAGTGATTACATGAATATTAGAGACATCATTATATTAAACTTAATCGATTAGCCATATTCAAAAAAATTATATAATTATTGGACTAACAATCTCCCCCTTTTGCTTATGGAAAATCGGTTAAGTTTAAGATAAATATGATAGATGCATGTATCACTAATAAATATAAATTACTAGAATATTGCGTGGTTACTTAAACTTATTTCTCTTCCGTTGACATGATTAAAAAAATAAGCTCTCCCATAATAAGCTATAAAATAAAATAAATCATAACAGAAGGAAGGCATAATCATCATGAACAACGATTAGGGGAACAATGTAACGACAAGTTTAGAAAATTACACAACTAAAGTAGAAAAACTTGTCAAACATAAAATAGTTGATTGAACTGTTAAAAATCTGAATTGAAACAATAAATAGTTTACCAATTAGAAATCCAAAATGACATTCAAAACACAATATGATGAATAAATGTAACTGTAATTTTGAAATAGACCAATAAAGAATTTTAATAAAAAGTAGATATCAATAAAGTAGAAAACAATCATTGGTCATAGATAATCCACGAGGATTAGAAATTTGCTGATCTAGTATATCAAAAATATAATGAGACTTTTAACAATGATTACAAAAAAATATGATTCACACATTGCCCATAAAAATAAGTGAATCACTTAAATAAATAGTATAATCACTGAAAAGAAATCAAAATAGATGCTAGAATCTATCTACTTACTCAAGTTCAAGCATTTGAAATCAATTACCTTAGCATGATATATGAATATTCATTAGATAAACATGAAGGTAATGGAGATAAAATATTTGAGAAGAAGAAATTCAGTCGACTTGAATGCTCCCGCATAAAGTATGACCAATCAAAATATAGATAATCATGAACTTTGAGATAAACTTCAATAAAAAAAAACCAAATCATTCTAAACTCAAATGAATCATCAAAATATTTGATTAGCTTTTAAAAACTCAAAAATAAGAGAGTCAAAAAGAAATAATAATAATAATAATAATATATACTCTCATAAAACTAGTATAAATCCAAATATCATGAACAAGTCAACAAGATATTTTAAAAAAAAGAATATATGTCCACTATTGAACTAGATATACCACATGTTAAGGGTATAAATGAATTGAAATAATTAATTTGCTTTACCTTAAAATATGTGTATCTAGTTCAAATAACAAAAATGATTCAAGGCAGTAAAGAATTTTTGAAAGCTGCCTTAATAATAGCATTCGAGTAACGGACATGTTCAAAATAACAGAGAGAAATCAAAAGGCTTTTGAAAACTGGAATTTATTTTGAAAAGTTGTCTTAATAAATATCGAATGCATTCATTTAGTCCTCAAATTAACAGCTGACGATTCATAATTTTATATCACGAAATAGCTTCCATTAATCATAACTATTCTATTTTGAACAAATAAAACAAGACTAGATAAATGTCCAAATACATAGTATTCTAGATATATGGCATATCAGGAGAATAATTGATTTGAAACAATTAACTGCTCCCCCTTTACATGGGTATATCCAAAATTAATATTATTGATATATTTAAATTCTAGAGAAATATTTGCAGAATTAAGAAACTAAATCATCAAAATATTAGGTCTTCTTATGAAAGTTCATTCCTTCCCTTTTAAAACCTTAGCGTGGTGTCCATCTGATAACCGTAGGCTTAAAGAAAAGAAACACTTTGAGAGAGATAAATTCAATATGCTTGACATCTCCCCTACAAAGAATTACTTCTATAGGTAGTTATTAACTTGAATAAGAAGAGAATAATAAAAGCTTAATAAAAATGAGTATCATGAATATTACACAAGCGCAAAAAAAACAGAAGACCATAATATTCAATGAGTAGTCACAAAATCAAATCAAGTCTGAATATAGAATAATGTGATAGAAAAATAAACATATCAAAAGATAACAATCACTAAATAATATTATCCATTAAAACTAAAATCCAAAGTCCATCAGATAATAATTGCAAAATATACATCAATAAATCTTTAGTTTATAAAATGTTGATCAATCTTAGGTTAGCTATAGGGGCCGTTTCCCAGCTAGCGATAGTCCGAAGACACTTGGCACCGAATCGCTTAGGCTTTTACGCCTTGTTGACAGAAGGGCCCTTTTGACGTGTACCCAAAATAAATCTCTTCTTTAATAACCGAAGGATTAAGAAGAATTTATGCAATATGAAATCAATTATATTCTATAGACTTGGAAAATCTCAAAACATTGTAGCATAAGATATAAGATGTGTCAATTACACACATCCATAAGTGCTATAAAAATTATTGGGTAACAATCAATATAAGATAGCAAATACCCAAAGAAAAAATTAATCAAGATCAAGATACTAAAATATGTTTTTCAAAAGTTTTTATAGTAAACTATAGAGATATAAAGATTTATAAAATTGTGCACTAATAAATATGGAGATTATATATCAAGAAAAAACAAAAAAAATAAATATCCATGTTTAGTCATATGCAAGATACAATTAAAAATATTCTCTCAAAATCATAATTAAATATATAGATCATTTGAAGGAAATCAAATAAGAGATAGTAGCAAGCTATTAATTAATAACATGCAATATTCTAAAAATTTAGCCATTTAGAAAAAACCGTTTAGCATGTTACCAAAGTGGTTCTAATGATCACACTTATGTTGGTACAATTGCTTGGAAGATGATCTTTGTAGCTTTACAATCACTAACATGTTCCATAGTTCTACTTGATATTAGAAGCTTCACATGCACCAAGAGGCGAATACTTTGGTATCCAAAACTTGGATCCATATTGGTTAGCTTTGGGAACCCATTTGCACAAGTTCATATCAACTACCTTTCTAATCTGACAATAATTAGAAATGTGTCCATTCATACAATAATAAAATAGAAAGTTTTAACATTAGTGATATACGCAGCAGTACGAGAACATGCAGTGGTGTGATATAATGTGCGTGGATATTTGTAGTAAAATGCATGCTTATGTGAAGATTTAGCTTTGCTTGCTTTCTTTGTAAAAGATCTGTCGTGTGTGACTTTGTGATATGTCACATATCTTGTGTTAGACTGAGTCATAGGTTGTACTACCTGCTTTCCCAGTCTATTCTCTAAATTTTTAGAGTTAGCATAGATCTCATCATATCTAGCAGAAAGAGCATCAATTCTACATGAAGCAATATAATACTTCTTCTTTTCTGATTCTACTTCTTTCTTAAGTTTAGCATTTTCTTGAGTGCTTTTCTCAATGCAATCAAGTGCCTCATGCAATCTAAACTCAAGTGTGGAAATATCAGTAGAATTATCATAAGTAGAAGTATTTCTAGCGTCATTTAATAAGCAAGTAAGTTTTTCATTCTCACGCTTATAGACTAGAATATCCTTTCTAGCTTGCTTATACTTATCTTATACTTTTTTGTGTTCTTCCAATAGATCATTGAAAGCATTAGATAACTCATCATAAGATAACTCACTCTCTTCATAAATAGGATTATTTTTTACCTCATTGGATATTGTCATTGAACGTATATTTGCAGCTTGACGAGGTCTCTCTTCTTATTCGGAATCGCTTGCTTTGCTTTCACACCATATGCTTGTGTTAGCGTACTTGTATGACGACAATCGTTCATAGTGATTCTCCTTTTTAGTGGCAAGACAATATTCTTTGATGTGGCCTATTTTCTTGCAGTTGTCATATACAAGCTCTTCATCATATAAAGGGTTGTGTTGAACCCTAAATCCCAATGCCATCATGAACCCATTTGTATCATTACGAGGACTATCCTCATATCGGGAATCTCTAGCTATGATTTCATACCTGCACTTATAAGTAGCTTCAAGAAGTTTTCAAATTTTATGAGATGTTGTGCAAGTAGTAATAAAATTGAATATATTTATGTCTACAATACAATAAAAAACATGCATTACTTTTACATCAAGGCTAGCTAACTTCTTCTTTTCCTCTGTGTAACTATAATAATGCTTGTTAATAATAGAGAAAGTGAGAATAGAGGTGATAGTAGGCTTTTTGTAGCCATTGATGACAATTCACCATAAGTTAAAGTCTAGAGACTTCAGGTAGAGGCTCATTTGTGTTTTTCAGTGCGTATAGTTTGTTTCATCAAATAGTGGGAGTCTATTTGTGGATTGCCCTTCACCTGTGAACATTGATTTCATGGCTGCCATATGTACTCTCTAGATGGTTATGTATATGTATAATCTGCTCTGATACCAATTGTAGGAAATTGAAATCAGAGGGTAACAATTGATAATAAAGATCTGCTTTAAGGATGTTAAGCCAAATAATAGAGTACTTGCTCTGATACCAATTATGGGAACGATTGGTATGAGCAGTAATATATATAATAAGAACCCGCTCTGATACCAATTGTAGAAACAATTGGTATGAGCAGTAATATCTATATAACAAGCACCCGCTCTGATACAAATTGTAGGACTGTTGAGCACCTCTAGAGGGGGGTGAACAGAGTGTATACATATGCAGCAGAAAATATCACCACTTAAAAATTTATCAGCTATATAATATGGCAGATATAAGATAGTAAATAAATACGGTAAAGTAAGATATCAGAGAATCAAACTCAGTGACAGCGATATGTACTGCTCTTCCTATGAAAAGACTACTCCAGTCTTGAGTACTCTTGTTCAAAGTTAATCTACTATTCATAAGCTAAATGAGAGTTTTTAGTCTCTTACAATACCGTGCTTAGTGACGAGCACACGGTCGACTCTACAAAGTAATTTCAAAAACTGAAACATTTTCTGGAAGACGCCTCTGATACAACTCTTCAGTACCAAAACTCTACAGTGAACAAAATTGTACTAGCTTTGGCTAAGAGTGGTATAGGCTTGATTTGAAAGATTTAGATTGTTGACAACACTTAAAAAGATAGAGAAGAGAGAATGAACCAGTTGTTTGAAATGGTGAGAATTCTCCTCTATTTATAGTATTTTTGCTGACCGAATTCAGACAAAATTTGGGTAGAGTTCGGATGCATGAATCTCGCAAACGAACGTTGTAGGCAGATTTGGTGGAAGACCAAAACGAATTTGAAACTGACATGGCCAAACTCGGGGTGAGTTTGGTCCGAGTTCTGCCTAGGTTTGGTCAGAACCTTTTGATCAAAAACAGTTTAGGTTTTGGGCTTTTTGGATATGTGGACTTTTTAGATAGGATAGGTAGGCTTTATAAATAGTGGACTATAAAAGCTAAGCCAGTACCGATCCGATCAATCTCCCATTTTTTTAGACTCAATAAACAAAAAAATACAGAATAAATATGAAAACCAATAACGCTTTCGATGATGTCTTTTTCCTTGCATTTGAAAAGACTTGAAGACGCCTTTTTCTTTGATGGCAGTTGTCCAAAGATAAACAAATCTGGAAATCTGAATACCATTTAGGGGCTTCGCCCCTGAACCCCCACGGATAGGTCGCTAGGCGGTTCAAAAAATCTTCTTGTATAATGTTGACTTTGGCCCATTACTAATAATTCATCACAGATGTCCTGGTTTGATCATGCTTACTGTTTGTGTGCAAGTACATGTTAGACGAACAAAGAAGTAGCAGTATGATAAATTAATGAGCACTAGGACAATATTATGTTTAACTAGCAACATCACTACCAAAATAAGTCATATTGGCGACGAGATTAGCGACGCCAGTTAAAAATGTCGCTAATTTTGTTGTATTTAGCGACGTCAGAGAAAGACACTGTTGAACGTCACTATCAGCGACTTTTGTCATGACCCGCACCCACTTTTCGGATACGAGACGTGTCCAAGCTAGCCTACGCTGCAGAGTCGGCGGTAGAACGCTGTCACGACCATGATGCTCAAAATCACATAAATAATTTTATTGCTCATTCACATTTCTAAATTTATTACAACATTTACAATATTTATATTTGAAAGAAAATACAAAATTCTTACACATATTTGAAGTGGCTACAACACCTATCTAAAGTTTAGGTTTTGGCTTGCAAGTACACCCGTGTCTCCCAATGCTATGAGAAGCCACAGCTAACCTAAAAAACGTTAGTTTCCAGTCAGGAATGGAACAAGCACACAAACCGACGGCAATACGAAAACACAATAGAATTCACAAAACATGAAAATAACATATGTGAGATGAAAACTAGAAAGTAACTGATGTCATGGTAAGCGGTGAAGAAAATCAGAAAACAAATAAAAGACAACTATCTATGTGTTTTGAAATATCTTGTTCGAGATGTGAACGGCTAAGGGGTAAATACGGCACCCTGTACGTGTCGTGTGCAGCTGCTATCAGTCAAAATTAGACATATTAGGATATTTTTGGGTAGTTCATACATCTACTAGGATATTTCTCTGCCCAGCTAGTACTCATGGAATCGGGTCGCAAGCAAGGTAATCATGTAATGACAGTCAAGAAGTATAATAAATCTATGATACTAATATTCGTGTGACGAGCATGTCAACAAGCAGCGGGACATATGTATAACTATGAAATAAAAAGACTACTATGAATCGAAAGCAATCACAAAGTGTACTTGTCTGAGGTCCTTTGCTGGTGAAACCGACAATACTATACTACTCAGTGAGCCACAACAGTCAAACTCGTACAACAGTCCCTAGATGCTGAAATAGAAATTACCAACATTCTTAAAATAGTTAAATTAGTGAGGATTGCCTGTCCTTAAGTCCAATTCTGAACACAGGGGCAAAACGGTAATTTTGGATCAAAATGATGTCCGTCGTTGGACCCGTTTTGTACCGAAAAGCGTACCAGAGTTAATGGTCTCTAAAGTCATCAAACTACATGTCTAAAGATTCGTTTTCATGATAAGAACCCAACCGTATGTCCAAAGTTGGATTCCGGCGGGCCGTGCACAAAATTGTCCGTTGAGTTGGATCGTGGGGCCCGCGAAATGGCGATCCGATCGACTGTCTCAGAATCGGACCAAACTTGGCATACAGGACCAGAAAAACGAAAAGGTCATGTTGGCACAATTTTGTCTCGATCTGACGAACGTGCACAAAGTAATTAGAAAATTTATACAGAGGCCGATACGGTGAATTTTGACGGATACGCATCAAATTTGTCACGCACACGCAACCAATTTGAATTTCGTCAAAGCCCACACGTCCACGAATCTGATACGCACATTTTGATGCTTTCGATTCGTGACCACGTCGCCCGGATTGGCAGGACGCACGTCGTATCGAAGGTTTTCATGTTTTCGAAAAACAATTTTTTGTCAGTTTTGGGAGACGAATTTCTCGACGTACGATCGACGAAATTTGATTCTACAAAAATGTTTACAAAGCCCTATAGGTTATGTCTAACTATTTTTAATTAGTTCTAATCAATTATTTACAGGTTGGTAATGATTGGTATTCAAACATGGCTACTAGGGCTGGTTTCCTGTTCTGTCATTGTACATTTTTTCTTGATATTTTACGAAAGTTTTTTCGACTAACTAATGTGATTAAATAAAAACTAATTGAAAGGGATTAGAGTTATATGTGTTGTGTATACACCTGAACAAGTAGATCGAAAAATGATCCACTGAGAGACGAGAAATCTCACCATAAACTTGGGTCGGCTGCATGCTACTGCTGCTGTGCCGTGGCTCGGTTTGGCCGTACCGTGGTCGGCCTCCGACGGTTCAGTCACCTGTGCGACGACGCGCTCGCGCGACGGAGCCCTAGGGGGGCGCACGCGTCAGGAAGTCGGGGGTCGAGGGATTCGGCTAGGGTTTTGTGGTGTTTTGGTTGTTGTTGGTGTCGTATTTATTGAAAAGGTCGGAGGGGACTTGGCGCTCGGGCTGGGGAGTTTTGGGATGGTTGGGCCGGGCTTTTGCCTGGTGTGGCTGGCTGTGTGCCTGGGCTTATGGCCCTTTTTGTTTTTGTTTATCTTTTTTTAATAAGTTATACGTAATCCTATATACGTATGTACATACCTCCAAGCATATATACATACATACCTACATACACACGTATATATATATATATATATATATATATATTTTTTTATATATACACACGTATATATATATATATATATATATATATATATATATATATATATATATATATATATATATATATATATATATATATATATATATATATATATATATATATATATGTATATATATATTGACAAATAATATCTATACACACACACATATATATATAATCTCCATAAAACCCAAATAAATCCCAATAACATTTATTCCTAGTATAGGGCCTACCTATATAAATATGAACACATATATTATAACATTTATTTGATAAAAATAATATAACCAATAATAATAATAATAATAATAATAATAATAATAATAATAATAATATATAACAATTACCTCAATAACAATGAGAGTAAAAATAATAATAATAATAACGAAATTCAATAAACCAATAGTGGTGTATATACCATTATGTACAAGTCTAATAATCCCAAAAATGTAGAAGGACCTATTTTATACAAATATAATTGAATATCAACTAATAATAATATTTATAATATTTAATTAAGAATACTTAGAAAATATTCATTAGATCATTAAAACGGAATACAACACCATCATACCAAAATACATCACCACGAATGTCATTGGACGTCCCGCAAGACTACATGGGCTTGGGCTTGTTTTGGGTCCTATCTGGACTAATTCGGTACAACCGGGTTCCCTAAAACTCAATAATATAATTAATAAATAAATAAATCTTCGGTAGGTTAAGTCGCAACATGGCCTGGTTTTCCTAGTTAGGACACACTTATGGCTGGGTCTTCCCTAGTATGGCTAATACACTAGTCAAGGCACACGACCAAGCTATCCGTGCCATGATTTCTAGTCGTCTTGTACTTCAAACCTTAACCATGGATGAAGTCATCTACCATAGTAATTAACTAAATAATTATTTATAAAAATCTAAAAATCACCATTCAAATAATGTAAATAATAATAAAAATATTTCAAAATTTCCGGGAAGGAGAGCTACAACTTTCAGCGACAGTTTACGACATGCATTATTATTTGGAAAGCAAACGTTGCGTGTTAGTTGGATAACGTTGCTGTTTTGTTTTCGTCAGCGACGTTTAGCGACTCGACCACTTGAATGTTGCCAGTATATAAGTGAACAACGACGTCATTTGTGGACGTCGCTAAAGTATTTCATATAGGGTTCTGGTCGATCGACTTTTTATTTTTTTCACCCAAAATTTTCATTCTCCCGCTCTCCCTAAATTTCTCTCCCCCCTCCCTCTTGTCTCCGGCGACCCCTTCCCCCAGTAACCCCCTCCTGCCGGTGACCCCCTCCCCCCGGCGACCCCTCCCTCCGGCGATCACCCTCCCCTCCGACGCAGCTCCAGTCCTCCACCGCCGACCTTTCATCGATGCTGCTCCAATCATCCACCGTCGACATCCTCCGCTACCGCTCCAGTCCCCCACTGCCCCTGCAACCCTGACCGGACCCCAACCAAGGCAGGTATAACCCTAATCCTGACCCTATCTCCCTTTTTCTGATACGACACAGATACATAGACACACACACACGCTGACATGACACACACACATGCTGACACAGACACACATACACACACACACACTGACACAGACAAGACACACATGCTGACACGACATACACACGCTGACACAGACACGATACACACACGCTGACACATACAATGACACAGATGCGACACACAAAATGCTGACACAGACACTCACATGACACACACGTTATGTAATGTGTGTGTGTGTGAATTCTTTGATTAGGAAATTTACAATTGAATTAGGTATATGAATTCATATATAGAGAATTTAAAATTGATATTTTTAGGGAATTTAGATCGAAACTAAATCCTAGGGACCATATTAAGTCTAGATTCCAAGTATCTTTAGAAATTTCTCAGAAACTACCCTATTAATAACCAAGTATCATAGCTCTTGGACTAGAAATTGTTAGACACTACTTGAAAGTTTCTAAAAGGGGATCAGAATATAGTTAAGTGTGTGGAGTGTCCAAGTGAGAGGTGTATATGTGTATATGTTTGAGTGAGGGATGAGTGAGCTAGTGAGGGTTAATATCATGGTTTAAAGTATCGGTCGATACCGATCCGATACGGCCGATACCGATACGATTAGGCATGTCCTGATCTAATACCGACCGATACCCGATATTGACCGAATGTGAAACTCAATTCTTGTGATATAATTATTATTAGTATTCTATTATTATTATTAAAATTATTATGATTTTTGAGTGTTAAAAATTTATTTCAAAAATAAACATGGATTTTTGGTTTCGAACCCAGGCCTGAGCCCGAACCCAGACCCATCTTATTCCTAATTCTGATTTGGTTTATATATAAAAAAATAAAAATAAATAAAAATTTAGTGGAGCTGGTCCACGAGGACCAGCACAGCACACTTCTCCCCCAATTACACGTCAATCCCCTCACCCCTATTCTTTCTCTCCCTCTACTTCTCCTCTCCACACAAACCTCCCCACTTTCCCTTATTAAACTCACCCCCCTCATTTCCTTTTCCCCAGAACACCATAACTCCTTCTCACGAGCAAAACCCCTCTTTCCCTCATAACTCCTCCAGAAACCCCACTCCCTCCTCGGTGCGACCCCGGCCATCCGCATCGATCCGACGCCGTACCCCTCCGGCCGCCGACCTTCCTGCGCCCCTCCTTGCGCGGCCAGCCCCGCGCCCAACTCTGCACATTCGCGCCCCTCCGGCGTGCCCTGACCCGCGACCCCGGCGCTCCGCCCGCGGTATCTCCGCCCAACCACCAGGGCGCCACCGTACCCTCGTCGACCCTCGGCGCCATAGCAGCCGGCCCCGAGCTCCTGTCGGCCAACCCGCCGGCCTCTCTGTGCGCCGACGCACTCCCGTCGGCCTTCCAGCGCCCTCTGTGCGCCGACCCCCTTCGTCCCCGACCGAGCATCGTACCCTGATCTGTTGTTTCAGTGGTCCCGTGACAGCGTTGCCGCTGTCCACTGCTGTCCCGACCCCGATCCACTGTTCTGTGACTTTTCGTTCCCGGCCAGGAGCGAAGTTCCAATTTCGGACGCTGTTCCGGGTTTGCATTGCTGTTCGGATCTCCATTTCTTTCTATTATTTATCATCTGATAGCTCTAGCCGAGCAACCTGAGGTATAACCCCTGTCCCGCCCTTTTTCTTACAGTCTGTGATGAGAATTGTCCCCGATTTCCCTTGGGAATTCGGTTTTAGCGATGTCGTATTTTTCCCGAACCTTCGGAAAGGTTCTGTTGGGTTGTTTGGATTTTCCGAAACTTTTCGGAAATTAGATTTTGGATATTTTGGGCTTTCCGGATTTTTTCGGTAGCGTGCTGTGATATTTTGGTTGAATTCGGACTTCCGAAATTATTTCGGGTCGTTCCGAATTAATATGTGGATTGGTTGTGGATTATTTTATATATATATTTGGGTTTTCCTGGTTTGGGATTTGCAGGAAAGATTATCAGCATATTTTCCAGTTTTTGGGTTGACCAAAAACAGAGGAGATGCTGCCAGATTTTTTCGTAAATTCAAGAATATTTTAAAATGAATTTAAAATGGATTTCGGAATTTTATTTAATATTGGATTTTGGGCGACGACCGTATCGGTCTATGGGCCCCGGCTAAGTGCAAACGAAACCGGCTTCGTCCGGACGTTGAGGCATTAGCCCAGTTGAAGATTGGACCATATCTGAGACTCGATAAATAATTATTTTATCTTTATTTTTATCAGTTAATTTTATTCATATTTAATTTATTTAAAAGTTTAGGACTAACGGCAGTTTCTGTCTTATTTTAATTTATGTAAATAAATTGTAATGGGCATAAGCCCAGATGGCTGTTGGTTCTGTAACTGTATTTGGTAGCGTAGATTTTAGTTATTGCTGATTTTGCGAGTTTTTGTAACGTTCGAATAAATTGAATAAAAAGTATTTTCGTATAAAAATTAATAAGATTTTCTCACCTAAAATCTATCAGTTGTAATATTAATTAAAGATCATGTATTTCTCACTAAATAAGAAATTAGTTTTATATTTATAAATTATAAAAATACAAAGTTTTAATCAATTAATCTGGTATCGATGAGTTTTTCCAAATACAAAGTATAAAACGATCTTTTCCCTCGAATTAAATCAACGCACAAATAATCGTGTTTTCGTGTTTTGTTAATTAAAGAATTAAAATTGGATTAGGACACAAATAGAGATTTCAACTAGCGTAGCTAGATTGGTAACCTGGAATCTGAGTCAATTTCTCGAATGTAGAAATTCGAGGACGATTCTGAATTCCTGTCTCGAAGTTTTCATCCTCTCCAGTCAAGTTCATTTTTAAGGCAAGTATAGTTTGTGTTAGTTTTACAGTTATCTTTATAATCGTTTTACTGCAAGTTTAAACCACGATGCAAACACGAAACTCTCTCGTAGAGTACTGATTGTGACTACTGTACTGATTGGGGACTGGAGAGTAGAGTAATATTTATGACCAAAGCCAACTGTAACTTAGAACTGTATTAGCTTACCCCTCACACACACGGGGATAAGCCGAATCGTACCAATAGGATACAACTGTACATCCCAAGCCGGTCATATTCATTGCCTATTCAAATCACACTGTTTTACTGCTAGAAAACTGTTCAATTTCTAAACTGTTTAAAAGTGCATGATTCTATTATTCATTTTAACTGTTTTCAATTAGCATGAATTGTACTTTGCTCCCTCCTGACTGGAGATACATTTTTAGGGGATATTGAGGATGCTGAGCTGTTGTACAGCAGCTACTACGACCCTATCCTGTACCCAGTAGTGCTGCCAGAGTCCCCATTAGAGGACGTTGGGACTGAGACCGATGAACCGGCTGATAGATAGCTTTTCTTTTTCAGCATTGTTGTTATTTTAAATTTCGTTATTTATTTTAAGAACATTTTCCAGTTGTATTTTATTTAAAGTTTAATAAAAATTTAATTTTCCGAATTTGAGTTGTGACAAATATAGATGTTGTTGTATGGTTACCTGCTAATGGAACAGCTTACTGTCGCCGTCTCAACAACGGTGCAGGCTGGGCATGATCCGGTTCGACCCAATTATTTGGTATCGGGTCGTGACATGTTTTTAGTGGTGGCCCATGCAGGTCCTACAACAACTTAGGAAAACATACCTAGAAACAATTAGAACACTAGAACATTGATTTATCACGACATAGGACCGAATTATATATACATAAATATTTTTGTTTGATTATAGACTGGTAGGATACCTTGCTTATGTTTGTACCCTAAACCTTCCAGATTATGACCAAGGAGAAGACCACCCATGCTGGCGATGAGGTGTCATCATCTGAACACACCCCATCTCCCCCAGCACGTCCAGACCCTTCACCGTTGCAGCTGACCGACCGTCCCCATCAATCTCCAGCACTCCGTGGCACTTATGCCACTACTTCTCAAGCGGCGACCCCTACACTTCCCCGGACTGAGCCGCAGACCCCTGCGGTAGTGGCCGCACCAGCTGCCCCACCAGTGCCCGTGGATCCCACTGATCTAGTGGGTATGCTACGATGAGTGCTTGAAGCACAGATAGCTCAAGCAGAAGCTCACCGAGAACAGACTGCTGCCCAAGCTGAAGCCCATCACGAGCAGACCGCGATTATGAGAGAAGGCATGGAGAATGCCCACAATGTGGCTATGGCTGCCCTCGAAAGAGGAGGAACCACTTCATCGGAGCCACGACCTGCCAAGGTAAGCATAATTCAGGAGTTAAGATTTATATCATTTAGGCCATTCTTTTGATTTGAGGCGTATTATTACATGAAGGTTGGAGATATAGAGAGCTTTAAGAAGCAAGGCCCTCGACCTTTCAAAGGAACCGAGGGTATCATCTACGCCGATGAATGGATAGACAGTATGGAGCGTCTCTTGAGCGTTGCTCGACTCCCGGAGGACCTCAAGACTGAAGCTGTAGGACTCCAACTACAGGATGTGGCGAGCACCTGGTATCGGAATAAACCCCGACTCCAGGACAAGCAGCTCGACTGGAACACCTTCAAGAGGCTGTTCCGCAGGAAGTTCTTCCCAACATCGGAGGTGCGGGAGATAGAAAGGCAATTCCTGGACCTGAAGCAAGAAAATATGACGGTCAGCGAATATGCGGCAGAGTTCGGCCGACTTAGCCGTTTTGCCCAGAACCTGATAGCTGACCCCAAGGATCGTGCTGAACGATTCAGGTATGGATTACGAGAAGAGATTCGCACCCCTTTGATCGCAGGTGGCGCTAAAACATATGAGAGGATCCTGATACGAGCTCAGAACGTGGAGAAGAGCCAGCTTCCTCGATCCAAGAGGGAGTATCCTGGAACTAGCAACTTCCAGGGTAACCAGAAGAGGCCCAACAACAACAACAACAACAGGCCTTCGCACCACCACCACCAGCACCATCAGGCAAGGACAAATGACAGAGCGCCTCAGAAGCAGATCCCTGTCTGTGATTTTTGCAAGAGGCCAGGACATCAGTCGAACATATGTAGGAAGAAGCAGGGACACTGCCTGGTCTGTGGCTCTGCCACCCGCTAAGTGAGGGACTGCCCCTCATCAGTTCACCGGACCGGAACCAATCAGCAAAGAGCTCCCCTACCTACTCAGCAACAACGGTTCGGACAGCACCAGCAGAAGACCGGGCGAGCTTTTGCCCTAGCAGCTGATGAGCAAGAACCAGAGCAGAAACCCACCGCTGATGTCATCACAGGTTCCATTTATGTGTTTTCACATCCTGCTCTAGCATTATTTGATTCGGGTGCATCACATAGTTTTATATCATCAGAGTTTATTTCTGCACACCACCTAGATACGGGACTTAGCAAGGTGATTAGTAGAGTTATGACCGGTGGTGGACCCATACCCATCAATGAGGCTTGTAATTATCCCATAACCATCTCTGGCAATCAGTTCTCAACACCTTTACTAGTGATGCCCCTGCCCAACTATGATGTAGTCCTAGGGATGGACTAGTTAAGTGAACAGCATGTGCTGATAGATTGTCACCGAGGATGTGTAATCTTCAGCCCACCAGGAGAACCGGAGTTTGAAATCTCTCGGGCTCCGGAAGATATGAAGAGTGTTACCTACTCCTCAATCACTGAAGAACCCGGGCCTCCTCACCCTATCATTACAGAATTTATGGATGTCTTTCCAGATAGTCTTCCAGGATTGCCGCCGGATCGAGGTGTGGAATTCACCATCGATCTAGTACCCGGCTCTTCCCCTATTTCTCGGGGATGCTACAGAGTCAACCCCAAGGAGGCTAAGGAGATGAAGGATCAGATCGACGAGCTGAAGGCACAAGGATTTATCAGAGACGGGGCTTCACCCTGGGGAGCACCAGTTTTGTTCGTGCCCAAGAAGGATGGAACCGTACGGATGTGCATCGACTACCGGGCGCTGAACAACATCACCATCAAGAACAAGTACCCCCTGCCCCGGATCGACGACATGTTTGATCAACTGAGTGGAGCCAAGGTATTTTCAAAGATAGATCTCAGATCAGGCTACCATCAAATCAAGGTCAGGAAGGAGGATATTCCCAAGACGGCGTTCAACACCAAGTATGGACAATTTGAATTCTTGGTCATACCATTTGGACTGACAAATGCTCCTGCGGTATTCATGAACCTCATAAACAAGATTTTCCATGAATATCTGGATCAGTTTGTTGTTGTCTTCATCGATGACATACTGATCTACTCGAAGACGGAGGAAGAGCATGAAGAGCACTTGAGGAAAGTGCTTAGTACCTTGAGGAAGGAGAAGCTCTATGGTAAGCTATCCAAATGCGAATTCTTTTTAGACAAAGTAGAATTTTTGGGCCATGTTGTCACAGGAAAAGGAATTTTGGTGGATCCAAAGAAGATAGCTATTATTGAGAAGTGGACTGCACCAAGCTCGGTTGCAGAGATCAGGAGCTTTTTGGGACTAGCTAGCTACTACCGGAAGTTTGTGAAGGATTTCTCCAAGATTGCTGAACCAATGACGAAGCTTACCAGGAAGAACGAGGAATTCATATGGTCTGAAGCTTGCCAGTCAACTTTTGAGGAACTGAAGAAGAGGCTTACAACGGCGCCGATACTTGCGCTACCCGCAGGTACCGACAGTTTTTTAATCTATAGTGATAATTCGGTAAGGGACTGGGTTGCGTTCTTCAACAACATGGGAAAGTAATTGCCTATGCATCTAGACAATTACGGACTCATGAGAAGAACTACCCCACACATGATTTGGAGCTTGCAGCGGTGATATTTGCTTTGAAACTATGGAAGCACTACCTGTATGGAGAGAGAGTAGAAATATTTACAGACCACAAAAGTCTGAAATATATTTTCACTCAGAAGGAGCTAAACATGAGACAGAGACAATGGCTGGAGCTGATGAAAGATTTTGACATCAACCTGCAGTATCATCCGGGTAAGGCTAATGTTGTTGTAGATGCACTTAGTCGATACCCGATGGCAATGTTCTTGACCAAGGAGCGCCATTTGCTGGAGGACATAGAGAAGCTTGGATTAAAAATTGTACTGCCCGAAGAAGAGATGAAGAAACTGGGAAGAGAAGCCATCGTGCCAGGAGCTGAGTCAACAATGATGCAGTTGCAAGTGCGTTCGAGTCTTATGGACAGAGTCAAGGAAGCACAATTCCAAGACGAGACGCTTTACAAACTCAGAGACCAAGTGCTGGCACACTTGAAGGATTCTCAATCGCCAGCGACGGAGCACTGAAGAATGGTATAAGGCTGTGCGTACCAACTGACGAACTGAGGAACGAGCTGATGCAAGAAGCGCACCAGTCACAGAATTCTATACATCCTGGAGCCAACAAAATGTACCGGAATATGCGAACAATAGTATGGTGGTACGGAATGAAGAAGGACGTGTCCAGGTATGTGGCTAGATGTTTAATTTGTCAGCAAGTTAAAGCTAGCAGGCAGAGACCAGCAGGACTATTGCAGCCGCTTGACATTCCGGAGTGGAAATGGGAGCACATAACGATGGATTTTGTATCGGGACTGCCTCGATCCCAAGGAGGGAATGATGCCATTTGGGTTATCGTGGACCGACTGACGAAGTTAGCTCACTTTATCCCCTTCAAGGTTGATTTATCCACCGAGAAGTTGGCAGCACTGTACACGTGGCACATCTACCGGATTCATGGAGTTCCGGTAAGTATCGTATCTGACAGAGATACTAGATTTATCTCTCACTTTTGGAAGAGTTTGCATGACAGCTTGGGAACCCAACTGAAGTTCAGCACCGCCTACCACCCCCAGACTGACGGGCAATCGGAGAGAACAATCCAGACGCTAGAAGATATGCTGAGATCCTGCGTTCTGGAATTTGGAGGGTCTTGGGAAAACCATTTGCACTTGGTAGAGTTCTCTTACAACAACAGTTACCAAGCTAGCATCGGTATGACACCGTTCGAGGCACTCTATGGACGTCGTTGCCGCACTCCACTTGCTTGGGACGACGTCGGAGAACGAGTGTTGCTTGGACCCGAGATGGTAACCGACGCAGCAGAGAAGGTGAGAATGATCAGGGACAAGCTCAGGATTGTCCAGGACAGACAGAAGCATTGGGCTGATAGCAGCAGACGGCCTTTGGGGTTTGAAGAAGGCGACAGTGTGTTTGTGAAGATCTCGCCTACCAGAGGAACCATCAGTTTTGACAGAGCAGGAAAGTTAAGCCCCGGGTATATTGGTCCATTTAAAGTACTTAACAGGATTGGAGAAGTGGCTTATCGGGTGGCTCTACCCCCAAGTCTCGAAGGCGTCCACAACGTCTTCTATGTCTCGCTGCTGAGACACTACATCCCGGACCCGAACTATATCTTGGACCATTCAGAGCTGGAGATTGGACCCAGCCTCACAGTGCCGGAGAAGCCAATGGCGATATTGGACAAAGGCGAGAAGGGAACCAGGAACACCGTGACGCCAATAGTCAGAGTGATGTGGCGGCACAACTCACCAGGCAAGTCGACCTGGGAGCGAGAAGACCAGATGCGGAAGCAGTACCCGTACCTGTTTGAGACTTAAGGTAATTCCTAACCTTGCTTTTAATTTCGAGGACAAAATTTCCCAAGGAGGAAAGATTGTGAAACCCAATTCTTGTGATATAATTATTATTAGTATTCTATTATTATTATTAAAATTATTATGATTTTTGAGTGTTAAAAATTTATTTCGAAAATAAACATGGATTTTTGGTTTCGAACCCGGGCCTGAGCCCGAACCCAGACCCATCTTATTCCTAATTCTGATTTGGTTTATATATAAAAAAATAAAAAAATAAAAATTTAGTGGAGCTGGTCCACGAGGACCAGCACAGCACACTTCTCCCCCTATTACACGTTCAATCCCCTCACCCCTATTCTTTCTCTCCCTCTACTTCTCCTCTCCACACAAACCTCCTCACTTCCCCTTATTAAACTCACCCCCCTCATTTCCTTTTCCCCAGAACACCACAATTCCTTCTCACGAGCAAAACCCCTCTTTCCCTCTCAACTCCTCCAGAAACCCCACTCCCTCCTCGGCGCGACCCCGGCCATCCGCGTCGACCCGACGCCGCACCCCTCCGGCCGCCGACCTCCCTGCGCCCCTTCTTGCGCGGCCAGCCCCGCGCCCAACTCCGCCCCTTCGTGCCCCTCCGGTGCGCCCCGACCCGCGACCCCGGCGCTCTGCCCGCGGCGTCTCCGTCCAACCACCAGGGCGCCACCGCACCCTCGCCGACCCTCGGCGCCACCGCAGCCGGCCCCAAGCTCCTGTCGGCCGACCCGCCGGCCTCCCTGTGCGCCGACGCACTCCCGCCGGCCTTCCCGCACCCTTTGTGCGCCGACCCCCTTCGTCCCCGGCCGAGCACCGTGCCCTGATCCGCTGTTTCAGTGGTCCCGTGACAGCGTTGCCGCTGTCCACTGCTGTCCCGACCCCGATCCACTGTTCTGTGACTTTCCGTTCCCGGCCATGAGCGAAGTTCCAATTTCGGACGATGTTCCGGGTTTGTATTGCTGTTCGGATCTCCATTTCTTTCTATTATTTATCATCTGAAAGCTCTAGCCGAGCAACCTGAGGTATAACCCCTGTCCCGTCCTTTTTCTTACAGTCTGTGATGAGAATGGTCCCCGATTCCCCTTGGGAATTCGGTTTTAGCGACGTCGTATTTTTTCGGAACCTTCGGAAAGGTTCTGTTGGGTTGTTTGGATTTTCCGAAACTTTTCGGAAATTGGATTTCGGATATTTTGGGCTTTCCGAATTTTTCCGGTAGCGTGCTGTGATGTTTTGGTTGAATTCGGACTTCCGAAATTATTTCGGGTCGTTCCGAATTAATCTGTGGATTGGTTGTGGATTATTTTATATATATATATTTGGGTTTTCCTGGTTTAGAATTTGCAGGAAATATTACCAGCATATTTTCCAGTTTTTGGGTTGACCAAAAACGGAGGAGATGCTGCCGGATTTTTTCGTAAATTCAAGAATATTTTAAAATGAATTTAAAATGGATTTCGGAATTTTATTTAATATTAGATTTTGGGCGACGACCGTATCGGTCAATGGGCCCCGGCTAAGTGCAAACGAAACCGGCTTCGTCCGGACGTTGAGGCATTAGCCCAGTTGAAGATTGGACCATATCTGAGACTCGATAAATAATTATTTTATCTTTATTTTTATCAGTTAATTTTATTCATATTTAATTTATTTAAAAGTTTAGGACTAACGGCAGTTTCTGTCTTATTTCAATTTATGTAAATAAATTGTAATGGGCATAAGCCTAGCTGGCTGTTGGTTCTGTAACTGTATTTGGTAGCGTAGATTTTAGTTATTGCTGATTTTGCGAGTTTTTGTAACGTTCGAATAAATTGAATAAAAAGTATTTTCGTATAAAAATTAATAAGATTTTCTCACCTAAAATCTATCAGTTGTAATATTAATTAAAGATCATGTATTTCTCACTAAATAAGAAATTAGTTTTATATTTATAAATTATGAAAATATAAAGTTTTAATCAATTAATCTGGTATCGACGAGTTTTTCCAAATACAAAGTATAAAACGATCTTTTCCCTCGAATTAAATCAACGCACAAATAATCGTATTTTCGTGTTTTGTTAATTAAAGAATTAAAATTGGATTAGGACACAAATAGAGATTTCAACTAGCGTAGCTAGATTGGTAACCTGGAATCTGAGTCAATTTCTCGAATGTAGGAATTCGAGGACGATTCTGAATTCTTGTCTCGAAGTCTTTATCCTCTCCAGTCAAGTTCATTTTTGCGGCAAGTATAGTTTGTGTTAGTTTTACAGTTATCTTTATAATCGTTTTACTGCAAGTTTAAACCACGATGCAAACACGAAACTCTCTTGAAGAGTACTGATTGTGACTACTGTACTGATTGGGGACTGGGGGAGTAGAGTAATATTTATGACCAAAGCCAACTGTAACTTAGAACTGTATTAGCTTACCCCTCACACACATGGGGATAAGCCGAATCGTATCAATAGGATACAACTGTACATCCCAAGCCGGTCATATTCATTGCCTATTCAAATCACATTATTTTACTGCTAGAAAACTGTTCAATTTCTAAACTGTTTAAAAGTGCATGATTCTATTATTCATTTTAACTGTTTTAAATTAGCATGAATTGTACTTTGCTCCCTCCTGACTGGAGATACATTTTTAGGGGATATTGAGGATGCTGAGCTGTTGTACAGCAGCTACTACGACCCTGTCCTATACCCAGTAGTGCTGTCAGAGTCCCCATTGGAGGACGTTGGGACTGAGGCCGATGAACCGGCTGATAGATAGCTTTTCTTTTTTCAGCATTGTTGTTATTTCAAATTCCGTTATTTATTTCAAGAACATTTTCCAGTTGTATTTCATTTCAAGTTTAATAAAATTTAATTTCTCGAATTTGAGTTGTGACAAATATAGATGTTGTTGTATGGTTACCTGCTAATGGAACAACTCACTGCCGCCGTCTCAACAACGGTGCAGGCTGGGCATGATCCGGTTCGACCCAATTATTTGGGATCGGGTCGTGACACCAAAACCCACAATGGTATATTATATGTGTATATGTTTTTAAGTGTAAATAAATACCCAAAAATTTGATACTCCGATCTGAAACCACCGATACTACCGATATCGCCGATACCAATACTCATAGGAATAGTCCGATACTGATTTCGGTACCGATACTGTGAACCTATTTTAATATATAATCTATATAGATAGATACATATATTATAAGGGTATAGAAATATACAGTTACAAGTGCTAGCTAGGTATCACCAAGTATTTTATGGTAACTGCTAGCTTGGACACTCCGAGGTCAAGCTTTCCTTGTGAGCTCACAAGGAACACATGACGACAAAGATATCATTATCTCTTATGTTAAGTGTCCGTGTTAGCCTGAAATCAAGTGTCCATGTGCCCTTCTCTGGAAATAAAATTTACTTATGCAAGCCTTTTGGGGCTATCAGAGTAATACCAAAAAGTCGAACAACTTAGTCATTTATAGATTTTTCGAAAATCTAGTATAACGCTGATAGCCTTAAAAGGCTTGCATAAGTAAATTTTATTTTCAGGGAATGGCTCACATATAACATGTGACAATACCTAAGTATATATCGTAGTACCTAGAGTGTATAGAGTGAGTATCCTAGTAGTATATAAGATGAACGTGCATATAGTAAGTGTGTATAGTTAGTGTCATGGGTATTTGAAACTGTATTTTAATATCAAGATACAAGAGAGTATCAATGTGATATTGTGTACCATGGTATATGATATCCACATGATACACAAATACCTAGAGTTAAGGTAATACGTAGGTAAGTGCTAGCTAGGTATCTTAGATACATAGATAAGTGTTCGTGTCAGTCCGAAGTCAAGTGTCCATGTCAGCCCTTCTCTGATAAGTAAATTTACATCTGTAAGACTTTTGAGGCTATTAGAGTTCTACAGATTTCAGAAAAATAGAAAAAAAGATAAAAGAACGAAAGGAGTAAAAAAATGAAAAAATAACAAAGAAAGAAAAATCTAAGAAAAGAAAAATTATAATATTTGGCCTTTTCTAGTATTTTTTTAAAATTCTGTATAACTTTTATAGCCTCAATAGGCTTGCAGAAGTAAATTTTCTTTGAGGAGAATACTGACATTAAACACGTGACGACACACTTTTAATACTCATGGATCTATGCATCTATTTGGACAATATACTTGAATAATATGTATCTATCTTTGTAGAATTATCTTCAAATGGATATGAATGTAATATGCGACATTGCTTGTCGATGTATAATCATCATCCTGATGACGTGTACGGTGTATGGGATGAATTTATGCAGGGGATAGAGCAGTTCCTGCAGTTTCTGTAGTTCGCCAAGGCATTTCCTCAGTACATGGACTGTACCAAAATTAAGTGTCCATGTATAAGATATCACAATTTAAAATATCATCCAGAAGTGGATGTGACATATCATTTGTACTCTGGAGGTTTTATGCTGAATTACTATCAGTAGACCTCACATGGAAAACTTGTGCCTTTAGCATCGGAGCCAGAGCCTAATTTGGAGCCGTATATGGATGTCCATGACCACGCTGATTACGACGTAGGGTAATGAACATGGTTTTCGACATTGTGGGGCCTAGTTTTGATCCAGACAATCATGATGCGACTGAGGAGGCACCGAATGCTGATGCTACAAAGTTCATGGAGGTGCTGGAGAATACAAGGACTCCTTTGTGTCCTGGTTGTGAGGAATATTTACAGTTGGAGGTGGTTACAAGACTGTTGAGCATCAAGTCTGATTTCAACATGTCTCAAGAATGCTACAACCGAATCATCGGGTTGATTGTAGAGATCTTGCCGGAGGGTGCAAAGTTACCGACAGACTTCTACCGATCTAAGAGAATGGTGAGATCACTCTGGATGGGATATGATAAAATTGATACATGTTGCAATGGATGCATGTTGTACTACAAGGACGACAAGATGAAAACGTATACAAATTTTGTGGTACTGATCGCTACAAGGCAACAAGTTCAAGTAGGACTCCCGGTGTAAGAAAGCTGACCAATTTGATGCACTACTTGACTTTAACGTCGTGGTTGCAGAGGTTGTTTATGGTGAAGGTGACTGCCGAGAACATGAGTTGGCATAGACGAAAACAGATAGATAGAGTTTTGGATCATCCATCCGATAGAGAAGCGTGGAAGCACTTTGATCGAGAGTATCCAGATTTTGCTTCTGATCCGCGTAATGTAAGATTGGGGATATCCTTTGACGATTTTATGCTGTTCGAACTTTCGGGTTCCCAATATTCATGTCGGCCAGTAATTGTCACTCCGTACAACCTACCACCGGGAATGCATATGAAGACTCCTTACAAGTTTCTAACCATTATCATTTCGGGTCCGAACAATCCAAAGAGGAACATCGATGTGTTCTTACAGCCGTTAATAGATGAGTTGAATCAGCTGTGGAAAGTAGGCGCCAACACATACAATGTTTCCAAAAAGTAGAACTTTCAGATGAGGGCCATACTGATGTGGACCATCAACGACTTTTCGGCCTATAAAATATTATCGGGATGGAGCACTCAAGGTTGTCTCTTATGTTCGTATTGCATGGACTGCACGAAGGCTTTCCGTTTGGAACACGAAAGAAAACCGTGCTTCTTTGATTGTCATCGATAGTTCTTACCGAAGGATCATCCGTTCCGGAGGAACATGAATGCTTTTCATGTCGACATTATGGAGAAGGTCAATCCACCACCAAGGTGGACCGAAGACACGATATGGGAGGAGGTTAAAGATTTCCCAAGTGCTATCGAAGAGCCTACAAAGGGATATAAGTGTGATGAATATGGTCGCACTCATAAATGGACAAAAATGAGTATATTCTGGGACCTGCCATATTGGAGCACCAATCTGGTCAGACATAACCTTGATGTCATGCATACCGAGAAGAATATGTCTGACAACATAATTAATACTGTGATGGACGTAAAGACAAAGATGAAAGACAATCCCAAGGCCAGGTTAGATTTGGAAGATATATGCAGACATCATGCGTTACATTTGATAAAGGAAGGCAATGGGAAGTATAGGAAGCCTAAGGTAATAGGAAGTAACAATCTGATCAGACATAACCTTCCTGCCGTTGCTGCCAAGTTGATCCGGGATACGATTGACGACCAGAAGGCTCGAGAGCGCTTCGAAAGACCGATTGAAGGTTGGATGACGCCTGAGCAGTGGACTACGATGAGGGCTAGATTCGACGATCCAAGGTACAAGGAACGGTCGAAAAAAGTGAAGGCGGCTAGGACGAGGGCAGGGAAGTGGTGTGGTGGCTCGATTCCCATGATGGAACACCTGGTATGTATTTTACTGTAATATATTATTTTAATAAAAGTAAGAATAAAATGTTCAATTTCTATAACAAACATATTATTAATACAGATAATGAGGGATGAGAACCCCAACATGGTGACCGTCATCCTGGCCTCCCATCGGAAGGACGGAAAGCTTATCGATGATAGGGCCACGTAGAGCTATATAAGTATTACTTTACGTGTCACTAACTTTAGTATAACTCAAGATATATGGAATATATATCCTTAGACGGGGAACAACTAGGTTGCTAGTAAATATTATGCTTATAGAGATGCGTACTTTTCCAGGATGAGTATCTTAGGCTAGAGTGTGAGATTGCACTTGTGGGGGGAGGGGCTGGTACTTCCTCGCAGCCCCCTTTGGTTCGGGTGTTGGACGAGCTCTGGATGACCGTCGTTGGTGGTCTTCAAAGGGGTATATACAACGCTACGAGATCCTACGGTGCCTTTGTGGCGATGCAGTAATCTAGGGCCCCCTCTGCCAGTATGCATTCCCCACAGTCCTCACATGAGTCGGCCTGAGTGGAGGAACTCCGTCGCCAGCTTACTGAGCTACGTGACGAGCTATTGCAGGGGATTGCGAAATAGCCCCAGTCTTAGCCGCAGACGGACGATGCGGTACTCATCGCACGATTTGATGTGCTCGAGCGCACAATTAGGGAGACGAGTGAGAGGACGGATCGTGCCATTCACACGATATAGAAGAGGACGTATCTTGCCGTTCAGGCGGTACAGGTGTCGTAGCTGGCCATGGGCGATCAGCTTTCGAGGCTGGAGGCTGTTTATATGTGAAAGTATCATTAGTTCATTTATTATCCAATGGATAGGTTCATTTTAAAATCTATTTGCTTCTAACTTAAGTATTTTATTAGTTTGGAAGAACAAGTATAGTAAGGCTAATAGTTATTGCTAAAGTAGCCAAGATAAGAAGAATCTCTTCTTTTTAGTCTTTTGTATTATCTGTTTGATTATAACTGTGCGTGTATGGTGTTGACTTATCCCATAAAAGAAATTTTAACCCAAGAGAATTCTACAAAAAGTTGCTTTGGATCGCTATATATAATCCCGTGAAATGGTTGACATCGAAATACAAAGGATGTCACGCCCCACTTTCGGGGGAGCGATCGTCCTCGCTAAGGCGTGATGCCGCACGAGCCTAGGTTACGCTCGTACAAGGAGGGTTCCATAACGGCCGAGTACAACAGCTTGCGATGGGGTCACCGTACAGAAGTTCCAAGCAGAAACATTGAATAAACAAGGAAACACAAGTATTGAAACAAAATCAAAGTCCTTTATTCATACTGAAAAATAAGATTACAAAGGCACGAAGCAAAGATTACAATCACTCAGGCTCACAATCTCTCCGATTACAATCACTCTATTCTTTTTTATCTCTCAATACAATGAAACATAGGTGCCCCTTCGGCTTGCAATTTTAAAGGTGCTTCGGAAGGTGATGTCCAGACATTATGTCTTGTATATGTAAAGACTTCAATGCGGATGTACGCCTCAAAATACTAAAAAACTCCATGCCTCAGTGCGTCCAAGCGAGCTCCACCTCGACGAGCAAGTACCGGTTACCTGCGTATAAAAACTGTGTGGGTGTCAGTACGCAACCGTACTGGTGGTATGAGCTCATTGCCCACCATACAAAACCAACACGTTCATTTAGCTTATGCAACATAATCCTTCGATTTTCTTTCTAATCTTGCCTTAGGATTAGTTTTACGACATAGACCTGGCCCATCTTATGTCTCTAGACCATCACCGTGCCAACAGTATTGATATACCGACTAGTGCTTGCCTTTTGGTTCATACTCTTAAACGCAACAACATGGTCCTGCAATAAACTCTGTTCGTGCTTCGATATCAAGGTCGTACCTCACAACTCAATATGACTTAACCAAACTCTGCCTTACGGTCCTTCCTGACTTAAACTCGAAATAACACAATCCAAGCTTACAAGACTTTTGTGTCAACGACTCACCAACCAACACCACAACTCATGCCGAAGCACGTGCCTTTTCTATAGCCAATTCTTAGGGTCCATAATCATGGTGTAGACTGTGCATCCATTTCTTCTATTCCATTCATGTTGTGTTGGCACTTTTTGTGACTTAACCGACACCGTGCATGTGGATTGCCGCTCAGCACTTCACTTATCTATATGAAAGGTCACTAGCATGACAAGCTATACTTGGACCCAAATTGGATATGCGGTACGTTCGTCCAACGAGGCACGATCTCGTCAAATTCCCCGTAATACCCGCTATACGACGCACCCCTCAGGTCAGGTCGCACACCATCTGAGGGTTCCACAAGCATGTTCCTTCTAGGCCAGATATATCCTATGGCCCCAGGTTACCATCCGAGGAACAATCGCCCTTGTGCATAAGTTGTCCAATAATAATGCAATGATGCCTACCTAACTCACTATATGACTCAAACAATGTTCTTCCTTGCACTTTCAAATTATCGTACTTTCCATACTTCATTAGAGACTCCCAAACAAGGGACCGCCTCGGTGACGAACGGTCGTGTGAACTTTCCATTCTTTGAGACCTAGGAAAAGGCTACTACATAGCCTTCATACTTAACTTGAAGAAGACGTGTTCCATCTATGCCATATATCGTGGCATACTCTATATGACAACTGTGGAATCATGGGACATCTCACTTGAATCAGTCATGTACCGTGCCTTTAACCCAACTTTGTTTCCTACAATACTGCTGCCCAAGTCATATTCTAGCCTTGAGAACGTGGGATCGTGCATGTGTTCAACTTGAACAACCAAGTTCTTTGGGTACCTTGATGAATGCTATAAATCGTGCGATAAAACTTAACCCATAGGATGAGCAAAGGCTATGTCAATCCTTGCACCGTTGAAACGTGCATTGAGACTTATGGGAAAATTATGCTATGCCAAGCATGGGACAATAGGACAGTGCATGCTTTATCAAGTATTTATATCGTGCGACGCCTATGACTATGCTATGTTCATAGTCTTGTGGAAATATAGACCAACTTTTCTTCTCCCAAGCCGCAGGACGAAGGATCGAGTGTCCATTTTAAAAGCACGCCGTACAATTCTAAGCCAATCGTGGGACCTTGCCATATTCTAGCTCAATCTGACCCAAGGTGGGATTATTTTCTTAGCTATGTGGATTATCTCTTTTATTATCAAGTCTACTTTGTGCATTTGAAAACTTCTATTTTATTAGTGTGAAGGCCAAGCAGAAGCAAGTTCACCGAAGCCACCCACCTGAACGAGGAGTTGCCTCGACCGAGCGGGACTTCGAGCAAGCCGTTGCATGGCTAATTTCAAACGATGTTGCGTTTTGATTCTTCCGGTTGAACTGAGCAGGACGGGGCATTACATAGTCGACTCTGCCTCACGACCCGTGCCCGCATGATATATGGGTACGGGTGCGTAAAGGACGCCCAGCGTACGCCGTAGAATCGATAATAGTGTGCAGTTGGTATAAAGTTTGGTAAACTACTCAATCATAGAGCTAAGAGAAATAACACACGATTATTACAAAAACTAGAAAAAGGTCTCCGGAGACAAATCTGGTAGCAACTATGGAAATAAACTAAATAAAACTAGGAAATGACTAGAAAATCACATCCTTACGAGATAATCTCCTTATCAACAGTGGTGTCTAAAGTGGTGTCAGCTACGACCTCATCAGATGGTCCTGGTCCATAAAAGTTAGGACATATGTCCTCGTCGTCGTCTAATTTGACAATATATCCAGTCAGGATAGGAGCAAGTACTTCTTACACATATTAGCCATATCCAAAATATAAACTAAATATACAAGTGCTAGAAATGGAAATGAGACATAGAAGTATAGAAACATGGTAAGGATTAACAAGTAACAAGCATGTAAAGAAATGGCTAATGACAAGTAATAACATGCCAATCATGGCTAAACATGACATTATGAATTTTAAAGTACATTTATTCTAATTGTTTGGAATACTGTGTTCCATATGTGGGCGGCTAGAGGTAAGATCCGATACGACGCACGTATGATGTTCACCTGCTATTCGACATGAAAGACTAATGGGATAGTTCTGGGTAGCCCACATGTATACTGAGGTATTTTCCCAGCTCGATTAGTACTCATAAATAAATTACGACACGAAAGGATCATAAAGTCACAAGTCATGATTATAAATCACAAAGTACGATCATGAAATCAAAAAAATATGGCATATGTATAATGAGTACTACGTGTAAGCTAAAAGTGTCACAAAATGTGGTATGCTAACTACCACGAGCATTTATAGCAAATATTTAAGAAATAGGTAACATGGGTGTAGAGTACTTGCCTTGGGTAGTTGTTGTCGATGTGAACGATACGAACGTATCAACACAAAAATATTACAAGCTAACAACCATAATAATCCTAAAGAATAAATTGGTTACGCCGTAGATCACAACGTCCAATAATTTTGTGATAACCAAAAACGAAGAGATTCCAAGATTGCCGGAATATAAGAACATCCAATATTGACGTTGAGTATGAAGATCGTAATTATGAGAGAAGTTTGCATTCGTAATGTAAAAAGGAAACGTATGATTATGTAGGACCGTTGAGCACCTCTAGAGGGGGAAGGGATAAATAGAGTATGTGCATGTGCAATAAAAAATATCATAGATTAAAAATTTATATACTATGGCAAGTAAAAGCAAATAATATGGCAGTAAATAACTTGCAGTAAAGTAAGAGTTAAGAAAATCAAACTCAGTGACACAGAAATATATACTGATTTCCCTCTCAGAGGATTAGTCCAGTTTCGAGTACTCCTGCTCGATGTTAATCTACTATGGAATAAGATTTAACTGAGTGCTTGCAACTCTTACAATACCGTACTTGGGGACAAGTGCACGACCGACTTCACAACACTGTGCTTGGCGACGAGTGTACGACCGACTCTAGAAGGCAATTTAAAAAATGAAATATTTTCTGAATGCAGCCTCCGATATAACTCTTCAACACCGAACTGTAGATTAAACATAAACTGTACAGGCTTGGCTAAGAGTAGTATAGGCTAGAACGTGTAGCTCGTAGAAAACACTTAGAAATGAATAGAGAAGAGAAGGAAGGAATGAATGAGTGTGATTTGAAAATGTAAAAGTTCTTCTCTATTTATAGTTTTTTGTCGATCGAATTCGGGCAGAGTTCAAATACAGAAATATTGCATTCGAATGTTGGATAGAAATATGGAGGGAATTCAAAAATTATGTTCAATTTGCCTTGACCAAACTCGGGCCGAGTTCTGTCTGAGTTCTGTCTGAGTTCTATCAGACTTGTTTGGGCCAATTTGGATAGGTTTTGGGCTATATTGGAATGTGGACTTTGGATATGTATTTGTGGATAGGTAGGCTTATGATTTTTATGGACTGAGATTTAGCTAAGCTAGTACCGATCCTGATCAACCTTACATATTTTTTCTAGCCTCAATAAAAGTAAAAATACAGAAAAAATATGTAAAATTTTGATCTTGATTTTATTATGTTTGGTTCTTTGATGATGATGAGACTTCTGTAGCTTCTACTAGTAGTAGGTGCCGTCTAAAACCTGTAAACCTATAGCAGTATTTATATTTTGCATATCGACCAAAGTTGACATTGATTATCGAAATCAGGTGTGATCATGACCAGTGTGCCAATAATCTCTCCTATTTTGATATTGACAAACTTCGAGTCTATACCAAAATATAATATTAAACTTTGAAAATTATACCTGACTTGTCTGAGAAAAACTTGAATTTTTTTATTTTGGTATATACTCCTCTCCCCCTTTGTCATTAACTCAAAATACGGCTCTCCTGCAATTTGTGAATCAACATATCAACAAACAAAATAGAGTAATACCAAAGATATTATATGACAAGTCAACAGCTCAAGTATTATATGAGACCATTAGCCGGAGCAGTAATAAAATATCAGTAGTAGAAGAAAAACTAATAGCTCATATAATAAATAAAAATGCCACTACAACCGAGAAGTCCAAAGTGCATACTAATAAATCACTACAGATAATCAAGTCCAAAACGCATAGAAGGTAATAAGTTTTACTAAAACTCATATCATCATCAACCAGAGAAATCCACACAAAATACTACTCTAAACCATCAATAAAAATCAACTATCAGTACCACCGGAGCATCAGCAGGAGGAACAGTAACATGTAGCTCGGTCGGATCAAAATAGGCGATCGTCGGGTCAAAATAAGCATACGATGAAGCATCACCAAGTCTCAGTCTGTCAAAATTAGGGTGATGGATGATATATGCCGGAGCAAAGGGATGATGAGTCAGCGTCCACTGGATGTCTGCCATAGCATTTCTTAAGACCTGGGCCTGAGAAATGTGGTAAAACTCAGCATCACTAAAGCGAGTCAGATCGGCTTGACGCTACTGTCTATGGAGAGTGATAAAAGCGTCGAACCACTGATAGAGCTCGTCAATCGTATGACCCTGAGCTGTAGGGGCTGGAGCGTCTGCTGGGGCTGCGACTGGAGCAGGTGGAGGTAGAGGTGGAGCATCACCAGGAAGTTGAGAAAACTTCCTAGACCTAAGAAGCTCTAAAGGTGTTCTAGAGATGGGACAAGACTCTAAGTCGATACCAAATTTTTGGAAGATGGCCGTCAGATGCATAGGATATAGGAGGTTACGACCTGTTCTCCGACAGTTGATCATAAAGGATAGTATAGTCTTGGGAAAAGAAACGGTAATCCCAAAGTGGATATGATACATCATAGATAACGCTAAGAATGTGATCTCGTCAGTGGATCCCGTCTTAGGTAGAAGAGATGAAATAATTATACGATGTAGCACATAAAAGTGTTGGTTTAGGTGACGTGCATCCAACCGTTCCTAAAAAACCTGATCGGGATGATACAACGTAACCATGAAGGACTCAAGTGTCATGTTGCGTAGAAATTATACTTTAACAATATCGATGAGAGTATCATCGGTGTTTGACATTTGAAAGTATTCACTTATGTATTCAGAGTTAAACTCAAATTCTTTTCCACTGACAGAGGAATGGATGCAGCCGTCTACTTCTTGCAAGTTACAATAAAACATATGAACTACATTATCGTGAATTGGATTAAAAATTTCTAAAAATTTACGAAGTCCTATGTTTTCAAAAGTGATAATCATATTCTGGAAAAATGGTAGAGTTTATTGTTTTACCCAGACAAATTTTTTTATACCGAAAATGATCGAACCAAAGGATTGATCTCTCAGATGAAACAAAGAGTGTTGGGTCATAGCCCTCATCATCATCAAGACGGGAGGGACTAAACATGTTAATAGATTCATATTTTAATGTGGAAGATGTGGCAGTGTCTCTAGTTTTCTTTCTCTTAAATATTGTAGGAGCCATGATAAAATTGATAAAGAAAAGTAAGAAATATACCTCAAAAAGAGATCAAAACGGTAGAGAACGCCTTCTAAGAACCTTAGATCCAATAAAAATCAAGTTTGGAGGCTTGAGAATAGGTGCACTAGGATCTAGGGTTAGGGTTTAGAGCTTTTGGGGTGGCTATTCTTGAGGAAGAAGAAGATGAATAGAAGAAATGGTGGTTGCTGATCGAATTCTGGATATAAAACATGTCCCCACAGAGTTTTGCCCGAACTCGGTCAGAACTCGGTCCTAGTTCGGTATAAGGTCCCTCATTTTTGGGAATTATTATTTTTATTTAATTTATATGATTTTATATTTATTAAATTATATTATAATATTAGTTATGACTATAGATGTATTTTTTCGTATATTTGATTTTTGGAGCATAAGAAATGCCACTCTTTCAAAGCATCCTTCTTGAGTTTTGAAGTAGACAAGTCCACCTTCAATTTGATATACTATGTCCTATCTCAACTTGTCCCTTAACATTCTTTTGACTTTGCACAACTTTGGGTCAATTTAGGTCAATTGATCGTTTACCTTAACTCTAGATCTAACTTTCAACTTGAGTTCGGGACTCGACTTAGATCAAAACTAGTTGACCCAATATATAATTTTGACCCATTTTGAGCCTACGACAAGTATGCCTAGTATGTGCCACTAAATCGAGTTTTCATGTACCATTTATTTGCGAATGGCACAAAAGACTCATTGGTTGACTTTTCGACTTCGTTTTGACTAGAAAATATATTTGGACCCAAAAGACTCATTTGTTGATTTTTTGACTTCGATTTGACTAGAAAATATATTTGGACCCAAACCTAACCAATCCTACTTGGTAGAGCCATGATAGGTTGTTATGACTTAGTAAAATTATTATGAAGTTATTTTTGGATGGTATTATAACTACCGTTCCCAAAAAGTCCTTTTTAAATTCTTTATTAGCTATTTTGTTATTCATTATTTATAGTAGTATTTTAGTAATTTCTAGAATAATAGTTGGCCAATTAGGAACTCATGAAGAGGGAGTAGTAATTCTGTCATTATTTGAGAGCGGAGTGGTATTCTTGTAAATGCTATTATAGGATATATAGTTTTGGTAATTTCCTATTAGTTTTAGCTTAATGATTAGGTGGAAACTTTCTAGAGTTAATTAGTTAAGACATATGCTCTTAATTAATTAGCATGTGCTTTTTTAGTTAGTTATAACTAACTAACTAATTTTTTAACTACTTTGTAACAAATTTCTAACTAACTTGCTTGGAGCCCACGTTTTTCTCCTATAAATACCTAACTACCATTAGTGCTAATCATTCCTAAATTATTTGTTAGAAAATCCTAATCCATCTTCTTCGTGTCTTGTCATATCGACGTGACCACACCCACATTTTATTAGTTCTCTACACTATTACATCATCTTCCTCGTGTCTCTGAGTCTGACCCCGAGGACACGGACACATCATATTTCATATTTCACATTCAAAATTCCTAAAACCCCAACCTGTGTCCTGCTGTGTCCTCGACACAGGACATACTGATACCTCCAATTACATCACAAAACCCTAACCCTAGATCGGTCCTGCCGCTACGGTCGTGTCCGCCTCCTGTAGTGTCCGACCACCTCCTCGATCTCACATCTCTGCCGACAGGAGTTCGTCGACCATCGCGTGCTGATCTCCTCGAAGCAGCCCTCAATCCTCGCTAGTGACCGACTGACCTGTCTAGTCACCAGCGCTTCCTTCGTCTTCTCTGTTCTCGAAGCTCGCCACCGTTCGATCTTCTCTGGCCGCGTCTTCCTCCTTGGCCAGATCTGCGCGTCGTTCTCGCCTCAACCACTATTCCGCCATTTGTAATTCTTCCTACAGATCAGCTGACTGCCTCTGTGTCGAAGAAGACATCACCACCATCACCAGGCTCCCGTAGCCAACTTCAATCCGTCGTAAGATCTTCGTGCACCGCTGTACATCTCTTAGATCTTGTCATGACGTCGACCACCTTCTGTTGCCACCAGCTCGTGGCCATCACTGTAGGCAACAGTTTGAGCCAAATTCGAAGCAACCTTGGCCTCTCTCGTCGTTGTTCCTTGAACGTCTAGCACCACTCCTCCTCGACGTTCCGTTGTCGTGGCTGTCTTTGATAGGTGCTCTTCTCCCCCTCCTTTGTCTTCTTTTTCTTCTTCTGGTTGTTGTTCGAGTATGAGTAATGAGAGTGAGAGGGAGAGCTATTAGGAAAATTAGGGTTTTTATTTAGTGTCGATTGTTGTAAGAATTTAGGGTTTGGGGACAACGGCTGTTGAATGAGTGTATAAGAATAAGAGAGAGGGAGGGGGGAGAGAGAGAGTAAATGTGAGTGTTAGATATTAGGGTTTTCATTTGTGTTCATGGGCCGGGTAGGTTTGGTAAGCGGTTGGAGAAAATAAGAAACAAAAAGAAAAGATTAGCAACATCAGTATAGAAGATGGGGCCGAGTAGGAATGACTGTGGGCCAGTATTTTAGGTTTTAGGAAATGAGAGAAAGGAAATGAAAAGGAAATATGTGTGGACCAAATTGGTTTAGAAAGTTTAGGCTTGAGATTGAATAAAAGAGAAGAAACAACAACACTATTATGAAGTAGGTTGTGGGCTGATCCAAATATTGGGAGTAGACTTTATTTATAGTTAGTTCTGCGAATAATTTTGGGTTAGTAAGAATAAGGAGATGGAAAGGAGTACTGGGCTGAAGTTGTGGACTTGGTAAATTGCTACTTTATTGTCATCATTTTTATTATTAGAATTATTACTATTGTTAATATGGTTACTACTATTGCTATTCTTATTATTTATAATATTTTACTAGCATAAGTACATGATTAGTGTCATTTAGTAGTAAATTGTATTTAATATTTTAACTAGCTATATTAATTGCATTTTATTATAAAATATGTTACCAGTATTTAACGAAATTATTTTGCTAGTATATAAAGTTGAGCTAATATTGTTTTACTAAATCTATTTATAAATTGACATGAATATAGTTATAAATATTTTGCTAGTAATATTTTATAATGGTTAGTTAGCAATAAATAGTTAGCTAGCTAGTTGCTATTGATTAGGATCTAACGTATTCTTACTATATCCTAGGTGGACATATTGACATTTACACTTCTATACCCGATCTTCCAAGACAAGGCAAGTACACTCCATACTTATGTTCCTCAATACATTATCATTTCAAATAATTTCTTGTTATTTCATATTTTATATTGTGACACGATTTGACACGTGATTGTGCTTCTTGATCATGATTGTGTTCATTAGTTGTGATTTATGTTCATAGTCGTGATCGTAATTTGTTTATCGTATATTGGTCATGAATTGCTACTGTTTATCGTACATTGATCATGACTATCATATATTTATCATGACTTGTCGTTATTGATTGTTTCGTGTCTTGGCAAGAGGAAATGCCAAGTAGGTATGTGGTCACACCCAATTAATATCATAATTATCGAAAATAGAACACATATACCTCACGTATGTCATGCCATATTCTTATCGGAAATAGCCATCTTCGGATGTTCCAGATTACCCCAGCCAACAATATATTAAACACGACATTTCAATTGCACATAGTTTATAGTCGTATTTTCTTTGATCATGGTTATTCTCATAGTTAATGATGTTGCAGGTTGTATTGCATGACATTGTCCCATGTCACGATTTGGTTCATTTATTTTCTGTATTTATTTTATTACTTTATTTTGTATCATATGACATTTGTTTGGAGGGTTGTACTTTGCTCATTTCCTAACTAGATAGTTGATATATTAGGCCAGGGCTTGAGGACATGACTTGGATTGGATGACGACTCAAGGAAGGTTCTGGAAAACTCAAAAAGATTAGGACATATTACTTTTGATGTATCAGATATATTAGATGTATGCATTTCTTTGAGGATATGGATTATCGGATTTATCTCCGGAGATGGATCATGTATATGTACTCAAAAGTGATAGTGGATGTTGTAATTATGTGTTGGCCTGGTTTTGTTTTTGTCTGTTGTCATTATTGAGCAAAAGATTGATCTTATGATTAATAAGAGATTATCGAGGTCTAGACAGCTAATTATCGCCGACTCTCCAGTGTAGGCTGGATGCGCTCACAACCCGTACCCGAATACACGGGCACGGGATGTAACACATTTTTATGGTAGCCCATGCAGGTCCATCTAATGGTGCTTAGGATTAGAGTACCATTGGGAGCCTGCATAATATGAATGCTCAATGACTTAGGAATTCTCGATTCTAACTATCTACTTATTCCTTGTTACTTGTGATTAGGAGTAAAATCCTATGCATATATTCCTTATACTAGTTGTTTCCTAAGTATTTCAAGTCATTTAATCCTAGAATCTCATTATCTTATCTTCTCTTTCCATATTGGCTAAGGAAAAAGTGTGACTCGAAGATGTAATCTAGACGTTGCTGGTTCTAGAGGACTGTCTTCATCTCATCCTGTGAGTTATGAAGGGACCAAGTCTCTTTCACCATCTTCATCTCCTCCATCCCTTCCAACCCAAGAATCTACCCCGACCAATCATATTCCGAAGGGGACCATTCCTATTCCTGAGGATTTGCCTATGAGTAGAGAACAGATGTTTGAGATTTTGAAAGGAATAATGGAGGCACATAAGATTCATGCCGAAGCACATCGTGAATGGATAGCTGTAATGAAGAAGGAATAAAGAGTATTCAGTTAGCAACCTTGGCGGCAATAGATAAAGTAGCAAGCCAGGGGATCTCTGCACCTAAGGAAGGGATGATTCTAGATTTTAAGAAAATGCATCCCTGAGAGTTTTGTGGCATTGAAGGAATAGTGTATACTGATGAGTGGTTAGAAGACATAAAAAGGGCTTTGCGAGTTGTACGACTTCTTCATGATTTGAAGATAGAAGCCGCTGGATTCCAACTTCATTTCTTAGCTAGAACTTGGTTTAGGAATTAACCTAAGTTATCAAACCCTAATATAACTTGGGAGAAGTTTAGAAAGCAATTCAAGAGAAAATTCTTTTCGGCCGTTGCCAAGGAGATGTTAGAGAGACAATTTCAGAATCTAGAGCAGGGTGATATGACAGTTGATGAGTATGCAGCTAAGTTTAGCAGTCTTAGTAGATTTGCTGAGAGAATGGTGAAAGATCCTATAAAGTTCGGGCTTGAAGGTTTCGTTATGGCTGAAATGAAGAGATTAGAATCTATGTCATAACAAATAGTGCCAGTACCTATGCAGATATAGTATCCATACCTAATGGAATAAGAGTTTATTTGGATCTGAAAAGAAAGAGGGATCGTAATAAAGAATCCCAATCTTAGACCGACGAAGCACTATCATGTTTAGCAGGATATTGTTTAGGATTAGGTTCTAATGCAGCAGTTATTCTGAGAGACAGCTCCAGTTTAGAAGGGGCGTGAGGTTATTTGTAATTTCTGTAAGAGATCGGGACACATGTGGAATGAATGCAGAGGAAGATTGCGGCAATGCCTCTATTGCGGATCAGGTGACCAAAAAGTTAGAGACTGTCTACGCAGGAGATTCTAGAGTTTGACTCTCATGGAGTGATGGATTCGTGATCTGGTAGTTGCATTTATGAATTTATAAATAGATGAGTGATTGAGGAATAATGGTCAGTGGGACCTTGTAGTAGTTATAGTAGCTGTAGTAGTATAGGATGATTACCATGTATTTTTTCTTTCTTTTCTATTATATCTTGTAATCATTTGATTTTCCTTATCATGTAGTAATACTTTCCTTTCTAGTTGATTTTCACTAAAATCATTTTTGATGATTCTCTAAACTACCATATCTGAACTCTAATTTAGCTAGCTTTCGATTATTCCATAACCATGACTATATTTGAATTATATTTTTGGAAATATTACTAGTTTCCGATTCTATAGTTTGATTATAACTAGATTCAGCTTCTTATTTTGATCCATTACTAGATTTCTTCGATCCTATTATTTTCGTGCCTAAATAATTTCAACTATTCTGGTTTTCTTTTTCTAAATTGTGCCTGGCTTTTACTCTTTAATCATGTATAGATGACCTTAACTATTGATCAATCATCATATTCCTAGGATTTTTTCCATCGTGACTTGATCCTAACTTGTGATTTTGCTCATTCTTAGATAATTTTGGTCAATCATAAATCGTGACAGACGATTTTGAATCATCTATAAACTTGTGAAGCCCATAATTTTTCTATTTATTATTTTTAAGTTCTAATAATATTATTTGTTTGAAGCCATACCAAAACCCATAACTTAAGACCAATACTTGCTACCCAAACCCATCACTTACCCGTTCCCACTCACACCTTCTACCGTGTCTCGCGCGCACTCCCCCCATCCGGATCTGGAAACCCACGTAGAATTAAACTCAGAAACCCGAAACCCTCTCCACCATCAGAACCATTCACAGAACCTTTCTTCCTCTCACCTTCATAAACTCATCCTTATCTCCTTCCCCCCTCCACTAAATTCTGATCTGCGACCGACGCTGCGCTCACCTCGCCGACCTCGTCAACTCTAGACCCCTCACCCCGTCGTTCTGTGCCGCCGACTCGTGCTACCCCGGCAGCCCCGAGCCGTCGGCGACCTCCCCGCTGGCTTTCCGATGCCAAACAGCAGCCCCGTCGACCTCCTGGTGCCCGACAGTGCCCCCGCGACCGGCAGCACCTCGCCCGGCACTCCCTGCGACCGACAGCCCCCGCCCGGCGCCCTCCGCGTGGTTGTCTGCCGGTGTAACGCGCCTCCCGCGTGCCGCCCCTGTTTGCGTGCGTTTCTGCGATACACCACGTGTCCGTGTTCATGTTCGTGCCATCTCGCATGCTTTCCGAGTCCGAGGCATCCCCTCGGTGCTCCTTCGTGCAACCTGTGGGTAAATTCTATTCCCAAATAGCTTCTGTCTTTCTCACAGAACCCATTTTGACATCCTGGCCAATAGAAATATATATGTTCTGTAGAATAATGTTTAAATTCTTGTGTAGGACTTGGTAGTAATCGTTAGAATAGAATTATATTTTTAGGTAGTATTTGTTGTGGATGCTGGTATTGGTAATTATTGTAGCATAATACAACTGTTTTAATTATTCACCAATTAATCAATGTTATTAGTAATTTTGTTATAAGGTTATATATATTAAATCCTAAGTAATTAATTGTCTAAATGTTTTATAAAAAGAATTAGTTTTTATGGCATAATGTTTACTGATTATTGGTTAGGATTATTAATAATTACGGAAAAAGAATTTGTTAGTAATAATGGTAAAGATATTATTTTTGTCTCTAGAAGATTTATATATAAATATATATTTCTTAAACATGTTTTTATACTAAAAAGCTTTCGATAATTAGAATAATAACAGAAAAAATATTATTTCCATAAATTAATTTATTCGCTAAAAATAATTAATTTCGGTAAATAATGGTTTTAATCGAAAAAGTTTTGTTATTAATTTAAAACCCTTAGTTTGGCAAGAAATCGTATTTGTTTATATAAAGTACTATTTTAATAGTTAAAAGTTATTTTTTCCTTTTATTACAAAAAAAAATCAAAAACGTATTTTCTAAGAAAAATTGTTTTATTATTATTGACGGTAAATAATTTCCAAATTAGTAAAACAAATATTAGTTTAGATAAATCTAAATTCCTCAAATTCATTAATCTCTAAAAATATGTTTTAAAGTTATTTCCTTAACATTAGTTAATACTACAAAACCTATATTTATTCAAAACTACTATTTTGTCAAATTAGCATTTTGTAATAAAACCTACTCCTAATATATATATTATTGTTTCTATTTAGGTTCACCAACCTACCAGACTTAGCCTCTAGTATTGTACCTTAGAATTAGGTCGTAGTTCTGATTTCTAAATCTGGTGTTACGAATATGTAGGTTCGGATCCCTAAAACACTAGCGGTTACCTACTTGTTGCCGCCACGTCAAGGAACTACCTGAGGCAAGCTTCATATCTATTCCATGTCTGTGTTTTATTTCAATAATTAAATGTATGCATCAGTTGTTTTCATCTAGTATAGTGATACTAATTCACCGTGGATCCCTCTCGGACTCCACATCGATTGATGGATTTCTGGATTGACTTATTGACTCATTGTCTTGGGGATTGCTTGGGGGAGTAGTATAATGTCTGTGACCAAAGCCAAATCTCGTTCGTTTCTCGTCTCGTACTAACCCCTACCACACAGGGGGTTGAGCCGTACCGTACACTATTCGTTTTGGCCAAAACGTTAGTATACATATTGCCTCTATCCCAGCCGGTCATAAGACCTGTTATATACTCAAATACTAGCTTAGCATTACATCATTCTGGACATTGACATCATCCTGCTTGTTGGTCTTTTACTATTGAATACAAAAAATATATTGTTTCTTTAAATGTCGCGCACTTTATATTTATTATTAATTTAGAATTGCTAGATGTGGATAAAATATGTTCTTGCTCCCTCCTGACTGGGGACCCAACATTTTTAGGTGATTGCGACGAAGAGGAGCTGCCTTACTGCACTTTCTACGGGACAGACTTGGGTCCCGCAGAGGCTAAACCAGGAACCCCAGAACCATAGATGTTGGCATTGTTTTATTTCCTTTATTTGTTTTCGAACAATTGTAATAAGTGAATTTGTGATTTTGTAGTCTTGTTATTTTCTTTCCAGAACCAGTTTCAGTTTAATAAAATGTTTTATTTCTATTAGATGTTTCTGTATGTTGTGTTTCACTGCTTGATACAGCTTACTGCCGCCCTCTCACAACGGTGCAGGCTGGCATGATCGGACTAGATCCACTACATTGGGATCGGGTCGTGACATATTTTTAGTGGTGGCCCATGCAGGTCCAGTTCTGTAAATTGGTCTAGTCAACTTAGTCTATACCAGCATACAATCCTGCTATTTGACCTAGGTCTATGTATGACTTTAGAAAAATAGACTCTAGAACAACTAGAACGCCTAATTATTTTTACCCTTTCACAACATAGGGCCGATATTATTTATTTATAATATTAATTTTTGCTTGCTTATAGTTTGGCAGGTTACCTTGTTTATGTTTGTACCAAAATCTTACCCGGATTAGGCCGACTGTATTATGGTATATTTTATTGCCTATATTATTTTCTAGATTTTATGAATCTTTTAGTGTTCCATGGCTTTCAGGGGTTATTTTTCTCCATATCTTTATCAGACTAGCATTCCTTAGGATCTATACACTTTTGCTATTTATGGATTAATATTAGATTTTTCAATCTCCTTCTTCAATAAACCTATTTCCAATTACTCTATTAGTTTGACCAAATCTTACTTCTCTATCTTTATTTAGAATCTAGATCCATTCACTATTTAGAATTTCAAACTCTCCTTTAGCAAACCTAATAAACTCTTATCTACCTAAAGTATTTCTACGACTAGTGTATCCAACCATTTGTCTTGACCTTATTCCCAATTAACTTTCTCAGAACTAATCCCGAACCAAATTCTTCTGGAACCATAAAGCCCCAAGGTTAATTACTACCAAAAGAATTGGTTCAACTTAGCTCGTTCACGAATCTTCCAAAGGAATTATTTTTTAGAAATAATTCCAATATTGATTGATATTTCCTAAGTTATTCGAAGGACCGAGAATATTTTCATTTATTGACTTCCTCTACTCAACTTGAAATCTTACTCTCTCTAGGCAACTTCTCGATCAATTCAAGGCCTAGAAAGTTCTGAACTCAATGCTTGAGTATCATGAAGCAGGAACGATCAGAGAATTGATTTCATTCTATTGTTGAATTTTCTTTAGTCATTGAAAAATATTTGAATTGTTGAGCTATCCCTTTGAAATTCTCATGGACAAAGTTGAGAAAATATTCAGTGCCTAATATGGCTTCGCACATATGCATTGCATTCATTTATATGAATTATGGAAATTATAAGTTTACTGCAGCCAGATGCGCACTGTCAATGCATAGGCTCTAAGTTGAAGTGATTTCAGGTGTTCATAGATTTTCGGATATTATTGAGACTATGTCCTAAATGCATCATGTTTGTCTCCTATGTTGTTCAGCCATAAATGGATAAAGTTGATAGACTACTCGGTAACCTATCATTATTCAAGTTGTGGAGCCAAAAAAATTCTGTAGTCAGGTGCACTCTAGTGAGGCATGAATTTGAGGCAAAGTGACTTCGAATATATTTGGTTTCGAATATTATTAAGACTATATGCATACCATGGTTGTCTCTTTAGCACCATCAAATTATTCTGACTTTTGTCCGATTAGAGGATTTACTTTTTTAGTGGTTGTCTCCATTTTAATGAATCTCTTATCACATCCAAAAAGAATGAATTTCCTATGGAATTCTACTTGATTTTCCTAGAACTTATTATGACCATGTCAATCTCTATTGGCTCAATCTCTTTCAAGGTCCAATTTTAGTGTATTGCATATGTTTTGTGGATAGTTATATATTTTGTAGCTATATATATATAGTTAGTTGACAGTTATATGCAGAAAAAACCTAGATAGTTACCTAGCAACCTTATTATATTATTTTGGTAAGAGCACCCTTAGAGGATCGATATTTTTCCCAATGAGATTAGATCGCTAAGGGTAGAATGACAAGGCACATTTTAAGCAAGTTAGCCTGGAAAGAATTATAAATTGTGGTTCATTTAGGATAGAATCATTACTAGTGTTTGGGTATTGGATTTGAACAAATGGATATAATTGACGATTTTGAATTTTATGATTAAAGGAAGAGTTATGGAAGATAGAGGAAAACATAGGTAGAGTTAGCAAGGAAAGTCTAGGATTTGGTAAGGTTTTCCCAAAGAGGAAATGAATTTGGATAATATATATATAAACATGAGAATATGATGATCAAGTAAATGAACACTTGACGAGGATCAACTTTTATGATCAGATGACTACTGTTCCCAGAAGGGACGGATATAACCATGGAAGGAATATCACGAGCAATGAAATAATAGGGAGTAAGCAGTGAGTAATTGAGATAAGACCACTGTCATGTAACTTTGGAAAGGAATAATTATATTTGCAATTTCTACCAAACATTGGAGACTCATATTAGTTATGGTAAAAATGATTGAGATTTTTATGATATTTTTGCTAATGTGTTTGATGAGAACGATTGTTAGGTGCATGGTTAAAGATTAAAATTTGATTAGTGATTATAATTTGGTCAATTGATTTCAACAATTGGAAATTCTAGAATATTTATCATGGATCAACTTTAAAGAATTTTCTAAGGATTTACTATGACAAGTGAGGATTGTGACTTTGATCTAGTCAGTTTTGGAAGAGTGGCTGACAATTGGAAATTGATATCCATAAAATGATTTGATCGATAGAAATACATGAATTTTGAAATACATTTGGCTTACGAGTTACATACAATCATGGATGAAATTTTGATTTAGATGATTTATGATTCCAAATACATTGGCAGCTGCCTTAGTTTTCGGTAAATACTGGGAGTTCAGCTAGTTTAGCGAATTAGAGATTGGTTTTTGAACGGGTATTAATAAGATGGTTATCTTGTAAGTCATTTTCCTGCATACCCTATCTTCTGACCGTTGAAATAGTGATATGATATTCTTTTTATTCCCTTTGATTATCACTCAGTTCTCAATGGAAATATTTTATCCGATTACATTTCTATCATAGCTATATTATTCTAATCACCCCCGATATCCTACTATCATACAACTTGTTGATTTTTCCTGATCACAAACCCTTATTTTCCATTCCAATTTGATTTAGAATTTTTAGTCCCTCATTTCAGAAGATTCTTTTACTTTTTATCTTCTCAATAAACTGTTGACGTTCGTTTCTTTCTTGTCTTTTCTGTTTCACGGACCTCATTTGATTTTTTTCTAATTTTATGATCATATTTTAATCGTACCTAGATTTTTCTCGTGCCTAAAATTATTTTGGATCACAACAATATTCCAACCCTATCTCAGATCATATCTTGATAATTCTAACCGCGCCTATATTTTATTATTGTACCTAGTGATCATGCCTCGGATCTGTTTTTGCCTGATAATTTAAATCTGGAACGATCTATAGCAGAGATTTATAGAGTACATGAGTTATGGGATAAAGATGAGATAAATATGAACACTTGTGATTTGAATCAAGGAAAGGATAATTAATGATGTGAATACCTTACAAATTGACATTGTAGATTAGAGGTTGCTAAATGATAAGCAAGGAGATGCACTTTTGGAAGATGCACGATGAATCAAAATAAATGACGACCGAACCAAGAAATTTTGGACTTAAGGTGTAACTAATTAATGATGACAATCGTATGAATTGAAGGGTGCAAAAGATTATAAATCAGAAACCAGAGATAGAAGGATTGTAAATGATACAAGGGTGGGAGATTTAATAAGATATATTATTAACAGAGAAAAGTTTGGTCAAAATGATACAATAAAATTAGGATGAAGAATTCGAGCTTAAATATGATAATTAATTTTTTTTGAGATTTCGGGATTAAATATGTAAAATGAGGATTTAGAATCAAGATACATACATGTTGGTGAAAATGGACGTCTAAGTAAATTACAGAGCGATCACATATCAGTAAGGAATGATAAATTTTTTATTAATCATGACAAATTGGAGTATAGTATGGTGTTGGATTTTAAATGTGATATTGGGTTACTGAGGCTTGATATTAGAGTATTGAGACAAGACGGAGTGTACTAAATTATAATATTTTGGTCAGGAATAAATAAGATGTATAAGAATATGATTGGTATGACATAGAGTAATTTTGGATATATTAGCAAGCTGAAGGAAGTACAAAATATATTGAGAAATATTATATGTGTTTAGTGAGAAAAGTTAGGAAGACAAAATTTCCAAGGTTATGAGGGTGATTAACAATTCAGGGACGAAAGCAAAAATCCATAATTGTAGATAGTGACTATGTTTTTAAGGAGAAAAGAATGTTATTTGAGAACAGTGGGTAGACTGATGAAGATATTGCACTATATAGATTTGCTATGAAACAATTAGCCTAGTTTAGGCATGAGATTGTTGAGAAATAATACCCTTACTGGTTTGAGGCGTGATTATACCCCGGCCTTATCTTTGAAATTTTGAGGACAAAATTTTCTAAGTAGGGAAGGTTATGAAGCCCATAATTTTTCTATTTATTATTTTTACGTTCTAATAATATTATTTGTTTGAAGCCCAATACCAAAACCCATAACTTAAGCCCAATACTTGCTACACAAACCCATCACTTACCAGTTCCCACTCACACCTTCTACCGTGTCCAGCATGCACTCCCCCATCCGGATCTGGAACCCCATATAGAATTAAACTCAGAAACCCTCTCCACCATCAGAACCATTCACAGAACCTTTCTTCCTCTCACCTTCACAAACTCATCCTTATCTCCTTCCCCGCTTCACCAAATTCCGATCCGCGACCACTGCCGCGCTTACCTCGCCGCCCCCGTTAATTATAGACCCCTAACCCCGTCGTTCCGTGCTGCCGAATCGTGCCACCCTGGCAGCCCCGAGTTGTCGGCGACCTTTCCGCTGGATTTCCGGCGCCAAACAGCAGCACCGTCGACCTTCCTGTGCCCGACAGCACCCCCGTGACCGGCAGCACCTCGCTCGGTGCTCCCCACGAACGACAGCCCCCGCCCGATGCCCTCAGCGTGGTTCTCTGCCGGCGTCACGTGCCTCCCGTGCACCGCCGCTGTTCGTATGCGTTTTTGCGACGCACCGCGTGTCCGTGTTCGTGCCGTCCCGCATACTTTTCGAGTCCGAGGCATCCCTTCGGTGCTCCTTCCTGCAACCTGTGGGTAAATTATATTCCCAAATAGCTTCTTTCTTTCTCACAGAACCCATTTTGACATCCTGGCCAATAGAAATATACATGTTCTGTAGAATAATGTTTAAATTCTTGTGTAGGACTTGGTAGTAATGGTTAGAATTGAATTATATTTTTAGGTAGTATTTGTTGTGGATGCTGGTATTGGTAATTATTGTAGCATAATACAACTGGTTTAATTATTCACCAATTAATCAATGTTTTTAGTAATTTTGTTATAAGGTTATATATATTAAATCCTAAGTAATTAATTGTCTAAATGTTTTAAAAAAGAATTAGTTTTTATTGCATAATGTTTAATGATAATTGGTTAGGATTATTAAAAATTACGAAAAAAGAATTTGTTAGTAATAATGGTAAATATATTATTTTTGTCTCTAGAAAATTTATATATATATATATATATATATATATATATATATTTCTTAAACATGTTTTTATACTAAAAAGCTTTCGATAATTAGAATAATAACAAAAATAATATTATTTCCATAAATGAGTTTATTCGCTAAAAATAATTAATTTAGGTAAATAATGGTTTTAATCGAAAAAGTTTTGTTATTAATTTAAAACCCTTAGTTTGGCAAGAAATCGTATTTTTATGTATAAAGTACTATTTTAAATATATATATATATATATATATATATATATATATATATATATATATATATATATATATATATATATATATATATATATATATATATAAAGTACTATTTTAATAGTTAAAAGTTATTTTTCCCTTTTATTACAAAAAAAGATTAAAAACATATTTTCTAAAAAAAAATTGTTTTACTATTATTAACGGTAAATAGTTTCCAAATTAGTAAAACAAATATTAGTTTAGATAAATCTAAATTCCTCAAATTTATTAATCTCTAAAAATATGTTTTAAAGTTATTTTCTTAACATTAGTTAATACTACAAACCCTATATTTATTCAAAACTACTATTTTGTCAAATTAGCATTTTGTAATAAAACCTACTCTTAATATATATATATATAGTTGTTTCTGTTTAGGTTCACCAACCTACCAGACTTAGCCTCTAATATTGTACCTTAGAATTAGGTCGTAGTTCTGATTTCTAAATCTGGTGTTACGAATATGTAGGTTCGGATCCCTAAAACTGTAGCGGTTACCTACTTGTTGCCGCCACGTCAAGGAACTACCTGAGGCAAGTTTCATATCTATTCCATGTCTGTATTTTATTTTAATAATTAAATGTATGAATCACTTGATTTCATCTAGTATAGTGACACTGATTCACCGTGGATCCCTCTCGGACTCCACATCGATTGACGGATTACTGGATTAACTTATTGACTCATTGACTCATTGTCTTGGGGATTGCTTGGGGAGTAGTATAACGTCTATGACTAGAGCCAAATCTCGCTCGTTTCTCGTCTCGCGCTAACCCCTACCACACTGGGTGTTGAGACGTACCGTATACTATTCGTTTTGGCCAAAACGTTAGTATACATATTGCCTCTATCCCAGCCGGTAACAGGCCCTGTTATATACTCAAACACTAGCTTAGCATTGCATCAATCTGGACATTAACATCATCCTGCTTGTTGGTCTTTTACTATTGAATCCAAAAAAAAATATTGTTTCTTTAACTGTCTCGCACTTTACATTTATTATTAATTTAGAATTGCTAAATGTGGATGAAATATGTTCTTGCTCCCTTCTGATTGGAGACCCAACATTTTTAGGTGATTGCGACGAAGAGGAACTGCCTTACTGCACTTTCTACGGGACAGACATGGGTCCCGCAGAGGCTGAACCAGGAACCCCAGAACCATAGATGTTGGCATAGTTTCATTTCTTTTATTTGTTTTCGAACAATTGTAATAAGTGAATTTATGATTTTGTAGTTATCAGAGAGTGCGCTACGGTGGGCCACTGAAGGAGTTATCAGAGAGTGTACGTGCCATACCAAGATCGTATTTAAGGCTCAGATTACGCGTGCAATCATAGAAAATAAGATTATAGGACCAGTCAAGCTAAGAGTACAAGCAAAGTCACAACTCACACTAAGGACCATAGGGACAAACATGGATAATTATAAGAGATGGCACAAGGGGTCAATGGTGTGACATGGAGAGCATGCACCCAGGGCTATGCGCCCAAGGCTATGCGCCCACATGCATACACCCAAGGTTAAATGCGTCATGTAGAGCATATGCTATGGAAGGTATGCACCGAAGAGTGCATGCGCCCACATGCATGCGCCCACAGGAGTGAGGCAGGGTGCATTGGAAGATAAGTCTGGAGACTATTTTTCATGGCAAGTGGGCATATAACAATAGCTATGCGCCCACATAATAGAGAATATCTTTCATGGCAAGTGGGTGCATAAGGAAAACTATGCGCCCAAGCAGGGAACACAGGGTGAAATTGGCCACATATAAAGGCCATACGCCCAGGCAGGGGAGTCCTTGGGCGCATATATAAGGCTATGCGCCCAAGCAGGGAGCATGGGACCTTAGGCGAATACAAATGGCTATGAGCCCAAAGGAAAGTAGCTGTGGGCGCATACAAATGCTATGCGCCCAGCACTGTTCTTCTTTCCCAATCCGAAAAGATGAGTTCATGGAACCCATGAACTTCCCAAGTTCATAAATCACTCAAAACAAATCGAAATCCGGATTTTCAAAGGTCCATTTTGAGTAAAATTAAATTCTTTACAACATGAAATAATCAAAATTTCAAAATAATGAAGTTTGAGAGATCAAAACCCAAAAAAATAAGATTTGAGAAAAACTTAGATATACAAGATTTAATCCACCAAAACCAAAAGTGCTAACTAATAAAGTCTCATAAAACTAAGTAATGAAGACATTGGAACCATAAAACATGAGATCTCTCATGAAGCAAGATTGTACTTGCCTAAGGGTTGGGAGAAATAAATGAAGAAGAAAGTGGGTGAGGAAAATAATTAAAGTAAAAGAAGAGAGAGAAAAGGGGGTTGGGTTATAAAGGGGGTTCAATCATGATGAACCATCTTCACCCAAACCAAACCAAAACAAACCAAGCCAAGCTAAACCAAGACCAAACCACGTCATGCTAAACAAGTCAAAATATGGGTCGAAAATCCGTACACGTATACTGGAAATACGTATAACGGAAAACGGGAGTGACAAGGTTTCATTGAGATTCCAACTCTCAATAGCTAATAGCCTCTAAACCTATTAATTTTATGATATCTTTCCATAGATGCATCCATTTAGGGTCCCCCTGGCCCTAGGCCAAGTTTGGTCAGAAATCGAATCCATTTGATATACGTATCGGAGGCGTATCGGAGTGTAGGGTAAAGTGTTTGGTGAAATGCCTCTTATAAATTAATATTCTTAATTTACAAAACTAACTACATGATTTTGTATCCCTTGATGTGTGGATTAATATTCTTTGTGATTGAGCACGTTTTGGACACGTTTCGTGTCCGTTTTTGGGCACAGGGATGCCCTCACACGCTGTTGTGCAGTATCCTGATGACACGAGCCTCGTATTCACTGTACACGCCACGTGGACACTTGGTATTTGATACGAAGGTGGGGGCAATGACTGACAGGACCTTCCCAAAGTTTTATGTGATTTGGTGTCTTGTCGAGCGAGTTATGACACTTGCACTGACTTTGTACTATGCACACATGCGCGTGTATCACTCAGTGATACGAGCTTCGTATCAGGACACGACATGGTTTGGACACAGTTCAGGTTGTCTGACACGTAGACCTAGACCTGTAGAGACGACCACGAGACACGAGCTTGCACGTGTCGTGTCCTAGAAGACTCGACATGCATGCACGAGGCTGTGCATGTGTCAAGTTTCTGATACCCCCTTGTTCGACACTATTTTGGACACTTGGACACGAATTCGTAGACACACTCATTACCCTCACATGCTGACACACACTCACAACACAGTATCACCCCCTTCTACAGGTTGATCTTTTAGGTTTGTTATGTTTAGGTTTCGAGTGGTGCTGTGTAGGTTGATACATTCATATAGTTTTTTGAATTCTAGGAGTTGATATCGGTTACTGCTACCTGGGATTGATTGGAGTTTGAGTTCACATGTTGTTCCAATTAGGATTTCATGTTACCAGTTTAGGAATTATATATATGTGTATATATATAGGTTGAAATATATATATATATATATATATATATATATATATATATATATATATATATAGGTTGTATATGTATATAAGATTGGGTTTGATGTGAAATTGGTATATGTACCACCACTACAAGAATAAGGGCTTTTCTTGACGGTGATTCCCCATCAAGAAATGGGTATCTTGACGATTACGGATCCGTCAAGTAGGCCGGAGTCAAGAAAAGGGCCCCCCCTTTCTTGACGGTCGCTGGAAGGACTATTCTTGACAGTTTTTTGCCGTCATATGAAGTACTTTTCTTAACTATTTTTAGCCGTCAAGATAGCAGTTTTTAGAAACCGTTAATGTAGGCAAATATCTTTCTTGACTCCGGCCTAGATGAAGGTTATTAACCGTCAAGTAAAGCATTTATTCACAGGCTATTATGCAACATGATTTGAATTAAAATTGACGTTTAACAACCGTCAAGAGAAGCTATTCAAAGTACCGTCAAGAGAAGCTTGCCAAAATTCCATCAAGAATTATATATAATGTTAATCAAACACACATAATATCAATCCAGAAGCTACACACATCAAATTACTATAAAACTCAAATTTTATATTAACAAACTGTATTGTTCATACAACAAAAACTTTTAATACATATCCCACCACATGTATTCTTCACTTATCCAACCACAACATAATCCAATTAACCACGAAGTACACATATTCCACACATGTTATTTCCATACCACTTAAACATCTAAACTACAAACATCCATCACTTGTCACCACAAAACATAATCCAACTATACAAAATGAAACCAAAAAAGTAGCAAACCAGATCGGAGCACATCCCTCCCATATCCACAGCATTTCCCTATTCACAGCATGCATCCACTTTCATTTTTTAGCAAGTTCCTGAGAGAACATGAACATAAATTATCAATATACTTTCCTACATGTTCTTATATATATATTCAACTCACTATTAAAGACTTGTCAATACAGTTTGACTTTATTGCTGTATACACAAGAACTCGAGACAATTTGAATCACTTGACTAGAATCTGAAGGCTAGCCATACTGAAACTATAACAAAAACATGTATCAATCATCTAAAGAATCTGAAGGCTAGCTAAATTATCAATCATGTAAAGGTATGGGGTTTGGATCTCAGTGTATTACAACCATCTTCAAAGCAATTTTTCAAGCAATTACCAACCAAATCCTTTATTTGAATAATAAGAAATGTTCTTTGTTCTTGATCTCGACACTCGTAAACTGTTCTAATCACTTAACGTAAGTTGCAGAGAAATCAAAGTAGAACCTGAAATAAATTAGTCCTCGAAAGTCGACTTCATCGTGAATTTTTCCCCCCTTCCAAATATGTCCTTATATAACTTTTACATGATAATATTTTTAGGCCAAAGTGAGGTTAGTACATGGAGTGTTGATTATTATGCAGATTTGTGCTCATTTCTTCTCGAAGGCTTCTAAACCAAATGTAGGAAAAGCTGCAAAGCCGCAACCATCTTCTGCAGTGTAAAAACATTGGAAAAATGACCATAAAAAGCTGGCACCAAAGCTCTTGAACAACATACCCACTTGTTTCCTACAAGATATCAGTGGTGTAAACCATAAGCACAAGTTGCAATTGCAGAAAGCTGGAAAAAAATCATTGCTACATTAGGGAGGACACAACATACGGATTAGGACACGATATAGATACACGGGATATAATCACCTATGTTGCATGAATAGAGACACGAAAACAGGTATGGACAAGGATACGAATATGGACATAATTTTTTCGTGTTCGTTTAACTTTATGTGCTCTTTAACCATGTGTTGCCAACAGGCAAGCTATTGTAAAATCCAATCAGGTATAATGCAGTTCATATTCCACCCTAACATGTAAATAATAACTTTTGCAACCAATTTGGCCAAAACGCACAAGTACCCCATCTATATATGTTGCACAGACACGGATAAAACATGACATGATGAAGACATTGGGACACGGACACAACACCTATTTTGGTGTCCCAGTGTATATTGGATTGTCCAATGCATGTTCAACACTATACGGTCCATATATATTTTTGGGGCGTTACAGGCCCATGTTGCAACCAATTTGGCCAAATATTGCAAAAAATCAGAACTACTTCATCTATGTTGCACGGACATGGATAAAACATGACACGATAAGGAAACTAAGACGCGGACACGACACCTATTTTGGTGTATGTGTTCGACATCATGACGATGCTCAATTGTGTATTTGGATCGATACTCTCTTATATATCCGGATAGTATGCATTAAAATTGAACTCACTCTGCAAGATTGGCTCCATGGGGAGTGTGGAAGCTGTTGATGAGGTGGGCGGTGGCAGTTCCGCTCGGGTATGTCAGCTTATAGTCTATGATCATAATCTGAAGAAAAAGAAGAAAGAAGAAGAAAGGAAATAAGTAAGAGTGAGTAAACATTAGAAATGTTCACTTGGTTGCACGTACCTTACTCATGGCAACTGGACAGAAATCTCCACCACAATTTGGGTTCCAGGGAAGGAACTCTAACAATTTGGTATCAGAGCCACTGGATCCAGTGGCGGAGGCGAGTGATGAGCAAGGATCGAGTAGCCAATTCTCTCGACCCGAGATGATTGATGCCAGACGAAGTCCCATAGCAGAGGAACGGTTCCTTTCGCTCGAAGGTACGGTGCACACTCTTAGTAACAAATTTGATTTGTTAGGACATCGATTTGAGTTGTTGATTGAAGAACTTGGGAAATCGAGGGTGGGAATGAGCCCAAATTCTTTGGCTATGTCTCCACCAATGAACACACCAGCTCCCCAAATGTTTCCTGCAGTAACTTCTTTTGCAAGTAATCAAAATTTTTCACAAGTTGTTAGCAGCAATATGGAATTTAATGCACCAATGAATCAATATGAGTGTACTCCTTATAATCAACATGTGAACAATCATAGTGCCAGAGGAAACATGGGGCATGTGTTGCAGCCCACACAAAGTCCTGCAATTATCAATCCAACTCCATTAGGAGCACCAACAGGACAATTTAGTGCTGGACATGGAGGAGGGCAACCCAATCTCAGACTCAAATTGCCTGAATTTAGTGGAGATGGGGATGTAGAAGCTTGGTTGTTGAGAGTCCACCATTATTTCACTTATTATGCTGTCCCAGAGTATGATAAGATTAGAGTTTGCTCAGTTCAACTGAAAGACTCAGCAGCTTATTGGTATGATTGGGTGATGAAAACTAAAGGAGGAGTGATGACTTGGGGGGAATTTTGCCAAGCCATCAGGATGCAGTATGGTCCCTCCCAACTAACAGATCACATAATTGAACTGAAAATGTTAAAGCAAGAAGGGACTGTCCAGGAGTACACCATGCAATTTCAGAAAATACTACAAAGGGTACAATGGCTACCTGAGCAGTGTTTGATTAGCAATTATGTGGGGGGACTCAAAGATGAAGTGAGGTATGAAGTTTTGGTAGCTAGTCCTGTGAATTTATCTGCTACAATGCAAGCTGCCAAATTGTTTGAAGCCAAACTCTTAGCTATCAAAGGGAGTTACAGGCCCAGTGCTTATTATCACAAAAACAATTCAGGAAGTTCAATGAACAATACTGAAAAATACCAAAAATACTACTCAACCCAGAGGAGATGTGAAGCCTGTTACTACTGCCAGACCTCACTCTACTATAATATCTCCTAGTGAATTGATAAGGAGGAAGAACCTAGGTCTCTGTTTCATGTGTGATGAAAAATGGGTAAAAGGCCATAGGTGTAAAGAGAAGAGATTGTTTATGTTGGTGGCTGATGAAGAGCAGGAGGATTTCCAAACTGACATCCCTTCACCAGAGAAATCAGACTGCTATACTGATCTTACACAGAGCTTATTTGAAATATCTTTGCAGGCTCTGTCAGGTATGACCCAACCCTCTACTATGAAGCTCAGAGGAACAGTCAAGAATAAACCAGCCATGATACTTGTGGATTCAGGATCTACACATAACTTCATTGACTCAACATTCAGTGAAAGATTGGGGCTTACTTTAACTGAAAATAAATCATTTGAAGTCATGGTAGCTAATGGAGACAGACTTACCAGTAAAGGGATCTGTAATGGGGTAGTGATGGAGTGTCAGGGCACTAAAATTGAAGCTGACCTGTTGTTATTACCTCTCACAGGCTGTCAAATTGTGCTAGGGGCAAGTTGGTTACGTACTCTGGGGAATATCAATTGGAATTTCCAGGAACTTACCATGAAGTTTGCACTACAGGGAGTTGAACATCAGTTACAAGGCCTCACACCTAACTGCCAGCAATTCCAAGAGACAAATAACAAAGAGTGGAGACAGAAGGCACAGATGTTCCTTATTCAACTATGCTACCTGCAAGAGGATCCAGTAAACTCAAAGGGCCAGGAAGTACATGATGAAGAGCTTAATTCTATGTTGAAAAAGTACCAGCATTTATTTGAAGAACCAAAAGGATTACCTCCCCAAAGATCCTATGACCATAAGGTACCTCTTATTCCTAATGCTCTTCCTGTTTGTTGCAGACCTTATAAACATCCATTTCTGCACAAAAATGAAATAGAGAGGCAGATTCAAGAGATGTTAGCTTCTAGCATAATTAGACACAGTAACAGCTCTTACTCCTCACATGTGATTCTAGTGAAGAAATCTGATGGGTCCTGGAGGCTGTGCATTGACTATAGATCATTAAATCAAATCACCATCAAAGATAAATTTCCTATACCCTTCATTGAAGAACTTTTTGATGAGCTGCATGGAGCTAAGTTTTTCTCTAAGCTGGACTTGAGGGCTGGGTATCATCAAGTGAGAATGGTGGAGGGGGATGTACACAAAACAGCTTTTAGAACTCATGAAGGGCACTATGAGTTTCTAGTAATGCCCTTTGGGCTTACTAATGCTCCATCCACTTTCCAAGCCATGATGAATGATATTTTTAGAGAATATGTGAGAAAATTTGTACTAGTATTCTTTGATGACATACTAGTTTACAGCCCAAGTCTTGAGACTCATTATAGTCACCTGGAACAAGTTTTCAGACAGTTGGAAGCTCAGCAATTAAAAATCAAGAGAAGTAAGTGTTTCTTTGCTCAGGAGCAGGTAGGGTACTTGGGACATATTATTTCCAGCAGGGGGATAGAAGTGGACCAGGACAAAATCAAGGCAATATTAGAATGGCCAGTTCCTACTACTGTTAAACAACTAAGGGGATTCCTGGGGCTCACAGGCTACTATAGAAAATTTATACAAGGGTATGGAATCCTAGCAGGGCCACTGACTTCCTTACTCAAGAAAAATTCTTTCAGTTGGGGACAACAAGCACAGGAATCCTTTGAACTATTGAGGGAAGCACTCACACAACCACCTGTTCTTACTATGCCAAATTTTCAGGAAGACTTTGTCTTGGAATGTGATGCATCTGATGGGGAATTGGAGCTGTACTAATGCAGAAAGGGAAGCCTATAGCTTATCTGAGCCAACACTTGAAGGGAAGAGCTAAATCCTTATCCACTTATGAGAAAGAAATGTTAGCCATTCTTCTAGCAGTCAAGAAATGGAGTCAGTATTTGTGGGGAAGACAGTTTACTATTAGAACTGACCACAAACCATTGAAGTATATGCTTGAACAGAGGGTGTACACTGATGCACAGTATAAGTGGATCCTAAAATTACATGGTTTTCATTATCAAGTTGAGTACAAGAAGGGTAGGGAGAATCAAGCAGCTGTGCTTTTACAACCTAGCCTCTTAATTCATAGATTACTGATAGCTATTGTAGATCCCCAATTTCAATACTATTCACTATTCAATTTCCCTTCCAATTTAGCTTGTCTTCTTCTCTTAGTAAATTCTGCAGTCGATTTCATGGCAACTGGACAGAAATCTCCACCACAATTTGGGTTCCAGGGAAGGAACTCTAACACTTACTCAATGGAATTATGGAGAACAAGCCAACGTAGATGACGAAGAACAAGAAGCCAATGAGCCATCCCAAGGAAGGCTCCTTAATGTTGAGAGGGGACAATGAATCTGCACCGCTCTCGTTTCTCTGCAATTATGTTGCTCATGCCAAGTATGTATGATCCAAACCCACCTGCTCATTTAATTTTTTTTAAACTAGATTAAGAACAGTTTAAAATGTGACTGATCGAAATTATTCATCTATATTAATCACTGCTCATTCGAAATGTGGATTAGATATTTATTAATCATGAAATGTAGGAAAAACTTAGGTTCTTGAAAAGAGCCTTCATATGCCTGAGGCTTGAACCTTGAGTACTTTCAAGATAGGAAGATTTGGGAGTTGAAATTATGAGTAGAATTCTATAATGTTAAAGTGAAACAGTTCTACGAACATCTTCAATAATTTCATGGAGCACTAAAATTTCTCATCCAGAATTTTGTAAAATCTTCTATACAATTCAATATGAAAAATCAACATTATCAACCACACACTAATATCGTGAAAAATCCAAAACCCTATACACGTTCGAATGTGCAAATAAATACACCATTTTCATCTACCACCTATAGATTAAAAAGAGAACGCTCGAAATTCATATTCTCATTTCAGAATTTCATAAAATCCAAATATCAATAAATTCTATACAATTCAGTAAGCAAATTAACATTACTTATTGCCATTAAGTAACAATATCTGAAAATTCAAAAACTAGCTATTCAAATATGCAAATAAAAAAAAACAATTTTGCTTGTTCTATGATATTGGAGTTTACGATGTAAATGGGATCGGAGAGGGATACGTGTATTTGGTGGTGGAATAAACATGGGGAAATCACTTATTTCACTTTATTGAATTACTAATCATGGGAGGAAGACGTCTTTGAAAGTACATATTTGGTTATGGCTAACTTAGAAAATACTAATCTTACCAAAAAAATTAATTTGGTCGAGCGAATGAATATTCTGCAATAAGCATAAGGAAAAAAAATGCATTCTTGTTACTACTTTACAAAGTGATTAGAATAGTTTATGAGGAAAAATTAGTGTGTGGTTACATATAGCAACCATTTCAAAATTCAGCACTTGGGGCTACATTTTTTTTCCATATAACTGTCTTGAATTTTGATATAACTCTCTTCAAGCATCATAGCCAACTATCATAAAATTGTTGCTATATGTAACCCCAAGCTTCCAGCTTATATATCGTGACAGGACAACGAGCACAATCAGGTCTTCAGCACCGTGCCATAGATGCACAGAACCATTGCCATCTAGAAAGGGGTTGTCAAGATCCATGGGGTCAAAATCCCATGTCCCAAAGCCAACTATCATGTCAGGATGGAGGGAATCAAACTCTTCTTGATGCAATATTTTTCCTGGGTGATGCCAAAACTTGTAAGAAATTGAAGAAAAACTAGAAAAAACGAGTGAGTGGACTAAACAAATAGATAACTGACAAATAACGAGGCATAGAGTATTTCTTATGTGTTGATTGGCCGGAGATGTTGATAGCATCATATACCAAAATAGAGCCAAAAAAGGAAAATAAAAGAAATTCTTCTCTAAGCAAGCTAATAGTAGGAATCATCTTGACATTCATGCTAAAATCTTCCTCAACTCCGATAAAAAGAATATCCACATCTATTTCATTACTTTTCCTGGTGTCGTGAACTAAGGATATAATTTCTACTGAGATACGTGAGAAGAAAGTCATACCATATAGGGACGGGTGGTATCATCAAACTTATGTAAAACTTTATGTCAGCAGCAGGAAAGATTTCAAGACGCTTGACTATGACGCTTGAAGAGGGAAACCATTTTTGGGTGTTCCACCAATATGTCAACCAAGGAGCATAGTGAGAAACTCTTAACTGCCCATTGGTCTGGCACAAGTTGCAGGCTGTAAGCTTCTTTAGATTTATTGGCAGGATAACCAGGCCACCAGTAGTTGGCAACTGGGCCAAGAAATGCTGCACCTGCAAGCCTGTCACAAAATCTAACATGAGATGAGAGAAACAAGATCAACATGAGTAGTTTCTCTCACAGTGAAGCCGAAAGCCAATCCAAATGTTCACATATAATTACAAGAGAATTCACAGATGAGAATCTTTTGAGGCGAAAAATAAAAATGTATTCAAAACAAGCAATTAAAGCAACAAAACCTCAGATTGAAGACGATGTTTGGTATTCTTATTTTTAAATCAAAACATACAACATAAGCGCTTTATAAAATATAGATAATTGACACACTTAGTTTTTCAAATAAGAATGCATGAGAAATAGAGAGGCATGCTTTGTAGTAAAATTTTCACTTATCAGTGGTGATCTAGTTTGAATGTCTGCAAAAAATGACACAAAATAGAAGGCATTATGAAAAACTAAAGTTATGATTCTAAGTCTTTGAAGTAATTTTTTTTAAATACTCTTCTTCTGAATAATTAAACTTCTTGCTCTATTCATAGAAATAACAAACTGTAAAAATATTGGGGAAAGAATAGTACATATTTTTCTCACACACTTGAAGCTCAAGCCCTCTCCATCCACCGACGGTGACCTCGAAATTGACCCCGAAGCAGAATCCACAGCCAGCCGGAGATCCCGATCCTGACTCTCCGATCCGTCGGTTCCCTTGGACCGGAAGCTCGAGCAGAGCTTCCGGCACCGAAAATGCCGACAGGGCCGTGAATGTGAACCAGAGCTTCCATGCACGGAAGCCAGGTGGGGCCCACAACAGCCGAAACCGGCTATGGAGGATGACGAAACTAGGCCGGTCCACCTCGGGCGGCCGACGCCATTAAGGGTGAGGGCTTGAGAGTTGGGGTTAGGGTTTGCGTTGAGGAGGAGAAGACGAGTATGAAGAAGAGGAGGAGGAATTCGGGGGTGAGAAGTAGGGATGGCTTGGATTTGAAATTTTGCTTCTTTGGAAGAAGATCTGGAGAATAAATTAGTGTGTGCGGAGGAATAGAGATGAGAATGAAGAGGGGCTAGGGCTATGGCTCGGGGATATAAGAAAAGAGAGTTATATCAAAATTAACAAATGGTATGCAAAAATATACGTGAGAATTTTACCGCTTTACAACACATGACGTTTACGAAAAAATCGTCAATAAAAATAAAGATTTAATTGACAGTTCCTCTAAAACCATCAATAATAATATAGGTTTACTTGACGGTTATTTGAAAATAATCAATAATACTAAAAAGGGTAATTTCTTGACGTAAGGCTAAAAGCGTAAAGATAATCCATTTTCTTGACAGTTTTTTACGACCATCGAGAAATAAACCGTCAAGAAACGTCATTTTTCTTGTAGTGTGTGTGGGTTTAGTTCAGAAATCTGAGTATATACATATATGTATATATGTTACATATGTGTGAATGTAAGTATGTATATGTATACATATGTATAATATATATGGTCGGGTATTTAATATATATGTGAGTACATATATACATAGTTATGTGTGTGTGTGTGTGTGTGTGTGTGTGTGTGTGTCTATATATATATATATATATATATATATATATATATATATATATATATATATATATATATATATATATAGTAAGGTTTTTGGTTTATATAGTTATATATATAAGGTAAGGGTTGGTTCAGACATTAGAGGGAGAGGGAAAGACACACCACAACAGCATGCTCTAGGAAAGCACAGAGCATAGGCCCTGCTGTGTGTAGGGTTTAGGCTGGTGTTTTGGCATTTGGTCTTGGGTATAAAGAGGATATGTGTTTCGTGATTTTTAGTGAGTGAGTTTATGGGGTTCTAGAGATTAGGATTTAGTTTCAGTTAAAGGATTAGTTCAGGATTAGGAATGCATATGCTAGTGTCTTGGTTTGTATGTATCAGAAGAAATAGTGTTAGCCTCTAGTGAGTGTTAGAGAGTATCACAAATTAGTGGATGTTAGTATTGATATGTTAGTATATTAGTATTTTGTGAGTGAGGGATAGGAATAGATAGCAGGGCATATATGAATTGTCCCATGCATAAGCTTGTTCATATACTGCCACAGGTATGAGGAATATGGATTGTGGTGGACTGATACAGGAGAGAGAGAGCGCTCAATCCAGTCTTGACTGAACTGGATTGGGGGCCAAGGGAATTTGGGTCTTGGTGTCATAGAACATGGAATAATTTCGTAGGCCATGTGTTCAGATTAACATGAGAGGTGTTCAGTCTTTTGGGCTAGACCAATTTGGGCAGCCAAGTAGTAGTGAGAGGAGGGGGAGCAGGGCATCACCAAATGGAGTATCAGAAATTTAGAGAGAGTGTGGGTGAGTGTATGTTGTATACTCAGGTGTGGCTCTTTGGAAATAGTGAGAGGAGTGTGTGTCTAAGTATACATACATATATGAATATGATAGTGTGTGTGTCATATATATTATATATAGGGAGCAGTAGGGGTAACATGGGGACTTGAGTTAAATCATGAGTAGGTAGGAAGGGTATTACCCTTTGTCAGTATCCATGTCTAGTGTCAATGTTAGGATATGAGGTAGGTCTATATGGAGATATAGGTAAATCTAAGAATTTGGTGTCTCTCAAATAGTACATAGGTACTTGGATGCTAAGGTAAGAGTTTCACCTAGGTAAGGTATAAATTAGAGGGCAATACCTTGTATAGCCTATACTTATACAATATGTTAGTAGATACATGGAGTATGGCTTAGTATAGATTAAAATCCCCTGGTATGACAAGGTATCGACTCATACAACCTAGAAACATCTATTTTAACCTAGAGTTGACCTAGTTTGACCTAGAATGGCCTAAAATTATGTAGATTGTATTGTACACTTTAATTATTATACATTAAACTCTTTATAACCTGTATTACTTTAAATAGGACTCTGTGACTCCAGTTTGAACATCTCTACATATCAGTTGTTCAGGTTATCAAACGAGTACATTCTTTGATCATTTTCATTCATGATAGTATCTATATTCTTGCTTTAGACTACTTTACTTGATGTTGTTATGTTGTTATCACAGATTGGTACTCTATGAATCTTTTCATGAGAGGTTATCCCCCTTAACGGGTGCATCGGGTACATCATGTCTTGTGCTATTCCTGTACATCCTGTACTCCTTGCTCTCATGTTATTCGTGTACTCACGTGTGCTCTCATGTACTCTCATGCTCACATGTGCTTCATGTATAACTAAAAAATCGTGTACGTAACGTAACTTGAATGGATCCTTATGTATTGATTGGGGTAGGGGTGAGTAGAAGTGGTTATGTGATCTATCCCATCCTGTGCAACCCTGTTACTTCGTGTGCTACTCGGTTACTTTCCATTTGCTACCCAAGCTGACTACATAACCATCTTGTGCTCTAAATCACTTATATTTCTATCACGACCCGCACCCAATTTAGGGGCATGAGTATGTGGGTACGTCCAGCCTACGCCGTAGTATCGATGGTAGAACGCTGTTCTAGGTCACAACCACACAATATAATATACTCTCCAAACGGAGGGCAATCTTAGAAGATACAACTCAATCACATACAATAGAGGTCGATAAATGGCACGATAAGATAGATATATGTAACACCCATATTCTGAATACGTATTTTGTCAAGCTTGCATGTATTTCAGACCTGTATTTATTTTTTCAGATTTTGGCATGTACTTGTAATTGGCTTGACTTGCAGATTTTGGTTCTCGTAATTGGGTTTTACCTGGCTTGGTTTATTTTGTGGAGGAGAATTGGTTTGATTTGGTTTGGTTTGGTTTAACATGCATTGGAACACCTTAGCCTATGCTCCATCCTCAACACAACACAACCACCCTCATTAAAATCCTACCAACCTTTTCTCTCTCCTCATAACTCTTTCATTTATTTTCTCCATCTCCTTCTTCTTCCTTCCTCTACACAACACTCCACCCATAGGCAAGTGCACCTTGCCACCACATGAGAACCACATTTTATTTGTTCATTAGCTAGATTAGGCCATAGTGATCAACATTAGTGCTTGACATTTTGTGATTTGGAGTCTCCATTGTTCTAGATCTAGGTTTTAACTATTTTCGAATTTATATGGTTTTGATCTATTTTGGTTGGATTTTTGTGGATTTTGATGCTTCCATGTGGAAGAGAATTCAATTTTACTCAAGTTAGAACTTTGAAAATCTAGATTTGGCTTTGATTTGACTAAGATATGAAAGATTGAATTTTTGGGTGTTCTTGATGTTCCTCTCGGCCTGGAGAAGAAGATCTACAGTCTGCGCTCTTTAGCGCAGCACTGACCGCGCAGCCTCCCCGCGCCGCGCTCTTTAGCGTTGGTCGCTGACTGTGCAGCCTGGCCGCTGCCCGATTGTGCAACCAACCCTGCGCCATCGGCTCCTGCGCGCTTGACCCCTGCGCAGTCTGCGCACTTCGCAGCCTGCGCCAACCATTCCTGCGCACTCTACCCCTGCGCAGTTCACTCCTGCACAGTCTGTTCCTGCGCACTTCACCCCTGCGCAGTTCACTCCTGCGCAGTCCATTCCTGCGCACTCCACCCCTGCGCAGTTCACTCCTGCGCACTTGGCCCATGCGCCATCTGCCCCTGCGCCCCGTGCTCTTGCGCACTTGGCACCCTGCGCAGCTGACACCCTGCACAATCCAACCCCTGACCCCTTGCGCAAACCATTGGCTCTTGGAGTTTTGGTTTTATTTCTTTAAGCTTGGCTCTTCTATAGCCCTGTATATTGATATTTTATTAGATATTTTATGCCCATTTTATATCCTTACGCCTTTTGTCATGAACTTGATTTTACTTAATATGTTTGGAATGACTATTGTACATGGCATGGTATGACAAGGAACTAGCATAACACGACAGTGACCCGTAGTGGTGCACTCCTGACATGACCAACCTGACATGATAGTGGCCCGTCGTGGCGCACTCCTGAAAAGTACCCTGACATGATTTATCTTGATGCTGTTGCGACGGCTAACTTGACTCGTATAATCAACTTGACACCGTGGGTGTTCCTGCTTGCTTGCTTGTACAATCCACTTGTCTTGTCTTGCATCATGTCTAGAACGTGACTCCCTGGTTTCCACGGTCAGGGATTCATACTGAATATGGATTAGGCTAATGACTAGATCAAACTATAGTTCTTGGAAAAATTTTAGTCACAGGCAATCTCGTTATCTGGGCGCTCTTAATTGGACTTGTAGCTTGCCGACGAGTAGAGCACATTTCCAGCGCACTGTCATGTGTTGCACCCTTTAAGTCACCTAAGGGTATATCGTCTCCGGGGCGATGTACCCAACCATACTCTCGACCCGCGGAAGGATAACTGGATGGTCTGCAGGGCTTGGGACTGGGAAATTCTTATTGCATCTTGTTAGTAATTAGGCTTGTGATAACCCTAGTTAGTTAAAGTAGTAAGCCGTAGTATTTGCTTGGCCGCTTGTAAATGGATGTTGTCTAGCCCTGTCTAAGTCTTGTCTAGTCCCAGTACCTGGTATTCCTGAACATGATTGTTTTACTTATCTTAACAATAAATGGGTAGAGACAGAAGCTATTCAGGCGAAGGGTTATAACCCCGGTCCTTGTTTGGTTTACGGGTTGTAATCTGGCTCCCGGAATGGTTCCATGTCCCTAGTCGTTTATTGTCCTGCTGTACTTTTATTACTTGTACTTTTCTTCTAATTTCTTATGTTCTGATATGCTGGCTTTTGTTCTTATTTCGTGGCCTCCTTGTGGCACTTGCTCTTTATGGGGTTTGACCCAGCTGGTTTTGTGTGGCCAGATTTCGGAGCAGCTCCCGAGGATCTACCGAACCTCCAGCCCGATGGTGGCAACTAGAAGGAACCCGGGCTACGAGTGGGTTTTCTATTTTGTTTCGCTCACTCTATTGTAAAGTTATTCTTTTGAGGCGTTTAGCCGACGAGCACCTGTTAGCTCGATGCACTTTACTTACTGTCTGCCTACGGGCTGTAAACATGATTAACAAATCCTAGGGTTGATAATGTATGACTTAACTCTTGCTAGTCCTAGCATTTTGTACGACTAGCTTCATGATCAGCTGATATGTAATATTTGGGACGCCTTTTATTGTATATTTGGTGGTCAAACATCTTGTGATCTTATTACTTGCTTGAGATTGAGACAATAGGCTTGACCATAAGAGACCGTTGGCTTGTAGTAAACCCTCATATCTAGACAGCCGTGACCGTATAGTTGAGATGTATTCTATTTCAATATACGTAGCTGGCTATGTACGCCCCCGCTCTCCAGTATTCTGGTTCTGGGGCGTGACAATATAAAATCCACAGAATGAGATACAACCAGAAATAAAATAAGTCTAAGTGTTATCAACACTACTACATAACATCTGAAAGATACAAACTCAAGACAACACAATAAGATAAGCAAAATCTAGCCATCTACTCCAAGCTCTACTGTGAATACTCTAGGCTAGCTTGGAACCTCCGAGTTATCTGTAAAATTTATCAACAGGTCCAATCAGGACAGGAACGAGCACATATTTCCAAAACAGATCCAAAACATGGCAGAAAATATAGAACAAGCAGTAGAATAAAATACATGAACTGTAAGGAAATGTACATGAAGAACATAAAATACATGAAACTCCGTAAAGAGGGATGTACATGAATAGTTAAAATAGACAAATCTGAGTACATGAAACAGTTTTATAGAAAATAAGAACTATAAGTAAAATATAAGTGATTTAGAGCACAAGATGGTTATGTAGCCGACTTGAGTAGCACATAAAAAGTAACCGAGTACCACATGAAGTAACATGGTTGCACATGATAGGATAGATCACATAATCACACTTCTACTTACCCCTACCCCAATTAATACACAAGGATTCATTCAAGTTATGTTACGTACACGATTTGTTGGTTATACAAGAAGCGCATGTGGACATGAGACTACATGAGAGCACACGTGAGTACACGAATAAAATGAGAGCAAGGAGTATAGGATGCACAGGAATAACATAAGACATGAAGTACCCGATGCACCCATTAAGGGGTATAACATCTCATGAAAAGATCAATATAGTACCAATCTGTGATAACAATGTGGTAGCATCAAGTAAAGTAGTCTAAAATAAGAATATAGATACTAACATGAATAAAGACGATCAGAGAATGTACTCGCCTGATAACCTGAACAACTGATATGTATAGATGTCCAAACTGAAGCCACAGAGTCCTATTAGAGCAATATAGGTTATAAAGAGTTCAAATATATATTAAATGAAGTTTACAATCCAATATATATGATTCTAAGTCGTCCTAGGTAAAAGTCAACTCTTGGTCAACTCTGGTCAACAATTTTAGTCAAACAAGGCCAAACTGTCTAGGGTTTGGTCAAACTCTAGTCAACTAGTCCCATTGGCATATAGGGTCAATTTCTAGGTCAAGCTAGTCTAACATCTATATCTATACTCTAACATGTATATACATTACCCTCATGAACCAAAAACATATATTAGCCTCACAATTATAAAGTATAACTCAAACTATATACCTCATATATCCCACACATGTATACACAGACCTCCACTCAACCCCATATACATACTTACACAACATTCACTACCATGATACTATAACCACTCTCTATCTTAGCTATAGGTCCCTTCCTATACATTAGCTACAAATACTTTACCTTAGCCTACCTCATCTATGTATCCCTCTTATATAGCCCAAGTCAAAACCTTAATGCTTACCTTTACTTGTTGTGCATTTATACCTATATTTATATAGTATCTAAAACAACTAGTTTAACTCTCCCTTCCCTCTAACACACAGCCTTCACCATCACACCAAAAATATACACTAACATGGTTTACTCACTCACACAATATCAAGGCACACCGCAATTCACCTATACAGCATGGTCTGAACAAGGATGGCCGATACTGAACAAGGAATGAACACATATGCGTGTATTAGGAATGAACTCAAGTTCAACTCTCGAGTCTTCACACCTGTGGACTGACTAAGCTACATGTAAAGAGGACTCACAATATTAAGGTATTGCTCAGAACTCACACAATCATTCAAAGCATATGTATATATATACATGCTTACCTAGATACATTAACTCCTATGCGGAGACACTCACAAAACACACCCTCACTCAAGACCTTTACTACCAAGCTCTCTTCACATTACTGCTACTGACCTTACATATTCCTCCTATACCTGGCTTAACTATGACTGATACAAATAAAGAACATATGCATCAAGAATCTTAACTGATACAACATATATACATATCATGTAGGATATTCAAAGCTAGCTTGAATATACAACTAATTCCTGATGCATAAATGAAACCTCTTCCATTGCCTTCGCTTCCTATAGATTCATACGTGATCTACTTATATTAGCCTTACTTTGTAGAAGTAAAATGCTCACTCTAGAAATCAAAGGGTATGAAATGACAATAGACTATTTATACTGTATACTAATGTCCCTTCCCTATCTTAATTTACTGATACAAGCTTCCCCACAAGGATGATACAACATATTAATTTACTGATACAATAACATCAAGGACATAATATAAGTGAAACTGGACAGAACCAATTAAGGGCCTGAACAAAACTTAAGAAGATTGATCAAAACCATGGTCGACACAACCCAACTAACAAAGGACTGACACATTGATGTCTGAATCATGAAGAATGGACAACTAAGTATTGGAAGGACATTTATTCTGTGGACTAAACTCTCAAAGAGGCATGACAGAACTCAAACAGTGAACAGAACATTGATGATGTAGTGTCAAATGACTTGTGTCTACGAATTATGTCAAAACGAGTGTTAGGAACAGTGTTAAATCCTGGTATCAGACAGTATCGGGAATTAGAGAACGTGTTGTGTTGAGCACACATGTGCATGAAGTATCAAAGCATTTGTGTTGTGAAGTAGTGTCACATGTCCACTATATGTCCAGCATGTCCTAGTGTCTAGGATACGTGTCCTAGCATGTTGAGCAAGTGTTAAACATTGTGTACCAGAAAATAGGAAAATTATGGTTTGTGCCACTCGACAGGAATCTGTGAGAGAGATTCCTCCTCGGATCATGTAGTGGCAGATTGTCATAGGCGCAAGGATTGTGCCTAGCTTGTGGAGCGGCAGATCACAAGATAGGAGCCTGCCGGAATAGGGGTAGTTCTTTCTCTTCCAACCTAACCAGTCCATCGATTAGGGAACCAGCACCCATACAGCAGCAGCAGTACCCGAGGCCATTGTTGCCTCAGGCCCAGGCATTCCAGCAGCAATGTGCCCAGGCTCCAGTGCAGAGCAGGCAGAGAGGTTTCCAGCAGAGGTGACCCGCAACTAGAGGTCAGGCCATGATGATGGCTATGGAAGAAGAAGTTGCACCAGGTGAGGTAGTAGCAGGTACTATTCTCGTCAACTCCTTTCCAGCATTGGTATTATTTGAGTCTGGTGCATCGCATTCATTCATGTCTGCACGATTCGCGACAGGGATAGGATTGGAGCCCGAGTCATTATCAGTGAGGCTCAATATACTTACTGGTAATGGTCTTGTGGGGGTAGATCGAGTGTTTTCCTCATGTCGAATCGTAGTTAGCGGTAGAGAGTTCCCCGCTAGATTTATAGAATTCCCTATGGCAGACTATGATGTAGTCTTAGGCATGGATTGGTTGAGGAACCAGTATGCTAGGATAGACTGCCATGTTGGCAGAGTTGTTTTCAGCATTCCAGGCGAGCCAGAGTTCTCATTTTCTAGAGGAGCAGTGGAGCCATCTTCTCTAGTATTGCGGATGGCAGTAGCAGCAGTGCAGTTGCCCATGATAGTTGAAGAGTTTCCAGATGTCTTTCCAGAAAAGCTTCCAGGGATGCCGCCAGAGCGGGAGATTGAGTTCACTATAGACTTAATCCCGGGAACAGCACCAGTATCAGAGCGAGTCTACAGGATGGCGCCTTCAGAGTTGGAGATTTTGTACAAGATGATTGAAGAACTCAGGACCAAGGGATTCATTCGTGCAAGTGGATCGCCTTGGGGAGCCCCGATGCTTCTTATAAAAAAGAAGGATGGTACGTCTAGGCTATATATAGATTATCGTACCTTGAACTCAGTGACAATCAAGAACAGATACCCTCTCCCGAGGATAGATGACTTGTTTGATCAACTTAAAGGGGCTTTAGTGTTCTCGAAGATAGACTTGCGGTCAGGATACCACCAGATCAGAGTCAGAGAGCAGAACATCCCGAGGACAGCTTTTCGATCGAGGTATGGACATTGGGAGTTCCTTGTTATGTCCTTTGGAGCGACCAATGCGCCGGCAGTATTCATGGACCTCATGAATCGTATTTTCATGCCTTACTTGGATCAGTTCGTGATCGTGTTCCTAGATGATATCCTGGTCTACAGCAAGAGGAAAGCAGAGCATGAGCGGCATCTCAGAGTTGTCCTTCAGACGCTTAGGGAGCACCAGTTGTACGCCAAGTTCAGTAAATGCGAGTTCTGGCTCGATCGCATTTCGTACTTGGGTCACATCATTACTCGAGGAGGAGTGGAAGTGGATCCCCAAAAGATTATGGCTATCGAGACTTGGCCAGCACCTAGTTCAGTGGCAGAGGTTCGCAGCTTCCTTGGATTGGCCGGCTACTACCGGCGATTCATTTCAGATTTTGCAAGGATTTCAGCACCGATGACCCAATTGACCCGTAAGGATGTGCCGTTTGTTTGGACAGCAGAGTGTCAGAAATCATTCGAGAAGTTGAAGCAAGGTTTGATAACGGCTCCCATTCTCACACTTCCAGATGGGACCGGAGGATTCATAGTTTATTGTGACGCTTTAGGTAGAGGATTGGGGTGTGTCTTGATGCAGCATGGGAAGGTAATATCCTATGCATCACGCCAACTTCGTGATCATGAGAAAAATTACCCGACCCACGACTTGGAGCTAGCAGCAGTAGTGTTTGCACTTAAGTTATGGAGGCACTACTTGTACGGAGATAGAGTGGAGATATTTACTGATCACAAGAGCCTGAAGTATGTTTTCACCCAGAAGGACCTTAATATACGGCAGAGAAGATGGCTTGAGCTATTAGTGGACTACGATATGGATTTGCAGTATCACCGAGGGAAGGCCAACGTAGTAGCAGATGTGTTGAGCAGGAGAGCCGGAGTTTATTTCCTGACGGTGCAACCAGAGTTATTGGCAGATCTTCAGAGGATGGGAATTGAAGTGGTTCTTCCTACCAACGTGGCGTTGATGGCCAGCCTACAAGTTCAGTCCAGCATAGTTGAGAGGATCTGGATGGCGCAGTCTACAGATTCCAAACTTCAGCGACTCAGAACAGAGTGTGAGGCAGAAAGAAGGCCAGAGTTGTGCATTCATGAAGATGGTACACTTCGACACGGCTCTCGTCTTTGTGTACCCAGTGGAGATACAGGAAGTCATGGCAGAAGCTCACAGTTCGCAGTATTCTATTCATCCCGGTGGCACGAAGATGTACCGTGATATCCGTCAGCACTTCTGGTGGAATGGAATGAAGAGGGAGATAGCCCGGTTTGTCTCTCGGTGTTTGGTTTGCCAGCAGGTTAAAGATGAACATCAGAGGCCCGCTGGACTTCTTCAGCCCTTGCCGATTCCAGAATGGAAGTGGGAGCATGTGACCATGGATTTTGTGACTGGATTGCCTAGATCCCCAGCTGGTCGAGATGCTATTTGGGTTATAGTTGACCGGCTCACGAAGGTGGCTCATTTTCTCCCATTTAGAGTTGGACAGTCTACGGCTTAACTAGCAGAGATGTACCTCAGACAGATTGTCAGGCTTCACGGAGTGCCCGTCAGTATCACCTCGGACCGAGATTCAAGGTTTATATCGCACTTTTGGCGTAGCTTGCAAGAGAGTTTGGAAACTCGTCTCCAGTTCAGTTCAGCATATCATCCGCAGACAGATGGTCAGTCAGAATGCACAATCCAGACTCTTGAAGACATGCTGAGATCTTGTACGCTCGACTTCGGTGGTTCATGGGAAGATCACCTGCATCTTATGGAATTCTTGTACAATAATAGTTTCCAGGCCAGTATCCAGATGGCTCCGTTCGAGGCTCTGTATGGTAGGAAGTGCAGATCCCCGCTAGCATGGGATGATGTCGGAGAGAGGCAGATGCTTGGTCCAGAGATGATTGCCCAGACAGTTGAAGTGGTCAGAAGGATCAGAGATCGTCTTCGAGTTGCCCAAGATCGCCAGCGGCATTGGACCGATGCTCATCGACGTCCCTTGGAGTTTGCTATCGACGACCATGTATTCCTTAGGATCTCGCCTAACTGCGGCGTCATTCGTTTTGGCGTGCGGGGAAAGCTTAGTCCTAGGTATATAGGGTCGTTCGATATCCTGGAGCGAGTAGGAGATGTATCATATCGTCTTGCTCTTCTGCCATCGCTAAGTGAGGTGCATGATGTATTCCATGTGTCCCAATTACGACGGTATGTCCCGGACCCGAGCCACATCCTAGATCATTCGGAACTGGTTGTTGGTACCAACCTTTCGTATGAGGAGAGGCCCGTGTCTATATTGGACCGGATTGAGAAGATACTCAAGAACAAGACTATTAGTTTAGTCCGTGTTGCTTGGGGTCATCACTCTCTAGGTGAGTCAACGTGGGAGCGTGAGGATGATATCCGATCGCGATATCCCTACCTGTTTGACTCGTAAGGTATAATGTCTTCCTTATGCCTTATGTTTTCCATCCCTTGCTTGCATGTATGATTGTCTGATTGCTTGCCTGGTTATAGCTTGCCTGTGATTAATATAGCTTTTCCTTGTCTCTCTAGCCTCTTAATTAAATTCCGAGGACGGAATTCTTTTAAGGTGGGTAGAGTTGTAACACCCATATTCTGAATACATATTTTGTCAAGCTTGCATGTATTTCAGACCTGTATTTAATTTCTCAGATTTTGGCATGTACTTGTAATTGGCTTGACTTGCAGATTTTGGTTCTCGTAATTGGGTTTTACCTGGCTTAGTTTATTTTGTGAAGGAGAATTGGTTTGATTTGGTTTAACATGCATTGGAACACCTTAGCCTATGCTCCATCCTCAACACAACACAACCACCCTCATTAAAACCCTACCAACCTTTTCTCTCTCCTCATAACTCTTTTATTTATTTTCTCCATCTCCTTCTTCTTCCTTCCTCTACACAACACTCCACCCATAGGCAAGTGCACCTTGCCACCACATGAGAACCACATTTTATTTGTTCATTAGCTAGATTAGGCCATGGTGATGAACATTAGTGCTTGACATTTTGTGATTTGGAGTCTCCATTGTTCTAGATCTAGGTTTTAACTATTTTCGGATTTACATGGTTTTGATCTATTTTGGTTGAATTTTTGTGGGTTTTGATGCTTTCATGTGGAAGAGAATTCAATTTTACTCAAGTTAGAACTTTGAAAATCTAGATTTGGCTTTGATTTGACTAAGATATGAAAGATTGAATTTTTGGGTGTTCTTGATGTTCCTCTCGGCCTGGAGAAGAAGATCTACAGTCTGCGCTCTTTAGCGCAGCACTGACCGCGCAGCCTCCCCGCGCCGTGCTCTTTAGCGTTGGTCGCTGACTGCACAGCCTAGCCGCTGCCCGATTGCGCAACCAACCCTGCGCCATCGGCTCCTGCACGCTTGACCCCTATGCAGTCTGCGTACTTCGCAGCCTGCGCCAACCATTCCTGCGCACTCCACCCCTGCGCAGTTCACTCCTGCGCAGTCTGTTCCTGCGTACTTCACCCCTGCGCAGTTCACTCCTGTGCAGTCCATTCCTGTGCACTCCACCCCTGCGCAGTTCACTCCCGCGCACTTGGCCCATGCGCCATCTTCCCCTGCGCCCCGTGCTCCTGCGCACTTGGCATCCTGCGCAGCTGACACCCTGCGCAATCCAACCCCTGAACCCTTGCGCAAACCATTGGCTCTTGGAGTTTTGGTTTTATTTCTTTAAGCTTGGCTCTTCTATAGCCCTGTATATTGATATTTTATTAGATATTTTACGCCCATTTTATATCCTTACGCCTTTTGTCATGAACTTGGTTTTACTTAATATGTTTGGAATGACTATTGTACGTGGCATGGTATGACAAGGAACTAGCATAACACGACAGTGACCCGTAGTGGTGCACTCCTGACATGACCAACCTGACATGATAGTGGCCCGTCGTGGCGCACTCCTGAAAAGTACCCTGACATGATTTATCTTGATGCTGTTGCGACGGCTAACTTGACTCGTATAATCAACTTGACACCGTGGGGTTCCTGCTTGCTTGCTTGTGCAATCCACTTGTCTTGTCTTGCATCATGTCTAGGACGTGACTCACTGGTTCCCACGGTCAGGGATTCATACTGAATATGGATTAGGCTAATGACTAGATCAAACTATAGTTCATGGAAAATTTTCAGTCACAGGCAATCTCGTTATCTGGGCGCTCTTAATTGGACTTGTAGCTTGCCGACGAGTAGAGCACATTTCCAGCGCACTGTCATGTGTAGCACCCTCTAAGTCACCTAAGGGTATATCGTCTCCGGGGCGATGTACCCAACCATACTCTCAACCCGCGGAAGGATAACTGGATGGTCTGCAGGGCTTGGGACTGGGAAATTCTCATTGCATCTTGTTAGTAATTAGGCTTGTGATAACCCTAGTTAGTTAAAGTAGTAAGCCGTAGTATTTGCTTGGCCGCTTGTAAATGGATGTTGTCTAGCCCTGTCTAAGTCTTGTCTAGTCCCAGTACCTGGTATTCCTGAACATGATTGTTTTACTTGTCTTAACAATAAATGGGTAGAGACAGAAGCTATTCAGGCGAAGGGTTATAACCCCGATCCTTGTTTGGTTTACGGATTGTAATCTGGCTCCCGGAATGGTTCCATGTCCCTAGTCGTTTATTGTCCTGCTGTACTTTTATTACTTGTACTTTTCTTCTAATTTCTTATATTCTGATATGCTGGCTTTTGTTCTTATTTCGTGGCCTCCTTGTGGCACTTGCTCTTTCTGGGGTTTGACCCAGCTGGTTTTGTGTGGCCAGATTTCGGAGCAGCTCCCGAGGATCTACCGAACCTCCAGCCCGATGGTGGCAACTAGAAGGAACCCGGGCTACGAGTGGGTTTTCTATTTTGTTTCGCTCACTCTATTGTAAAGTTATTTTTTTGAGGCGTTTAGCCGACGAGCACCTGTTAGCTCGATGCACTTTACTTACTGTCTGCCTACGGGCTGTAAACATGATTAACAAATCCTAGGGTTGATCATGTATGACTTAACTCTTGCTAGTCCTAGCATTTTGTACGACTAGCTTCATGATCAGCTGATATGTAATATTTTGGACGCCTTTTATTGTATATTTGGTGGTCAAACATCTTGTGATCATATTACTTGCTTGAGATTGAGACAATAGGCTTGACCATAAGAGACCGTTGGCTTGTAGTAAACCCTCATATCTAGACAGCCGTGACCGTATAGTTGAGATGTATTCTATTTCAATATACGTAGCTGGCTATGTACGCCCCCGCTCTCCAGTATTCTGGTTCTGGGGCATGACAATATAAAATCCACAGAATGAGATACAACCAGAAATAAAATAAGTCTAAGTGTTATCAACACTACTACATGTTAGAATGGCTCCCAAGACTCCTCGCGGCGGTGCCGGCAAAGGAAAGGGGAGGTTCAGGGACTGTAGTTTTTCCCTTTTTTTATGCTCTTTTGCAACCCTTTGCTGAGGGATAATGTAGCCTTTTGTACTCTCTATTTCAGAAAATAAAGAAGTACGCAACTTTTTGTGATGTGTTCATTTTTGTTATTATGAACTTGATGATTTGTGTGGACCTATTATCTTTTGCGCACCTTGGTTTTTAGGCACAGATAATAAGTTTGAAGGAACCAACATGTTTGCTCAGAGGTGATGTGGACATGGCAATCATTGGGTCCAAATGATAGAATCATCCTACTCAGAGGTGTGATGGACGTGGTAGGAATGATCCTGGGGGATACGCTAAACAACTCAGAGGTGATGTGGACGTGGAAGTTCGGCGATCAATGTACGACAACGCAGGGGTTATTTGTACGAGATGTTTACTCAGAGGTAATGTGGACGTGGTAAACATGAAGGGTAGCGTCGGCTTACGTAGCGTAAGAGTCCGCTTTGTAGGGTGTAGAGGAACAACTCAGAGGTAATGTGGACGTGGTTGTCTTTCTACTGAAGGAAGCCACGGAACAGCTGGGTTCCCGAGGCGGATGAGTTTGTGGAAGGAGATTGTTTGTGAATTCCGATGATTGGGCCCACAGATCCCCTTGGAGAAGTACATGTCTGGAGGATGTCAAGAATAGTACTTCTTTAGGAACTTGCCGTTGATGGGCATCATGAACAAGTCTCCATTGGGTTTGGCGAGGCGGTAAGCACCGTTTGAGTATACCGTCTCTATGATGAAAGGTCCTTCCCACTTGAGCTCGAACTTTCCTGGTGTCTTGTGAGTTAACACCATTGGCCTTCTGACTGCTAGAACCAGGTCGCCAACTTGGAAAGTCCTCTGTTTGACCTTCTTGTTGAAAGCCTGTGATATACGGGCTTGGTAGAGTTCGATGCGTTGTTGAGCTAGGAGACGCTTCTCATCGAGTGCCTCCAGTTCCCGCAGACGACGACGTTGATTGTCCTCTTCTGTGAGTTTGTTTGTTATTGCCACGCGGAGTGAGGGTATCTGGATCTCGAGATGCAGTACCGCTTCGCTCCCGTAGACCAGAGAGAATGGTGTGTTGCCTGTCGGGGTCCTTACCGTTGTGCGGTAGGCCCAAAGGCATTCGCCAAGCTTTTCATCCCAGTCGCGTTTATTGGATGACACGACCTTTTTGAGTAGCCTGACGATGGTTTTGTTGAACGCCTCTGCTAATCCGTTTGCTGCCGGATTATAGGCGGTGGATGCCACATTTTGAATACGGTTCTTGTCACAGAACCTGCTAAAAATATGGCTGATAAACTGAGGACCGTTGTCATGAATGATCCGCCGGGGTACTCCGAAACGGTAAATGACATGGTGTTTGATAAAGCTGACCACCCTGGAGCTCTTTACTTCCGCCAGTGGGACTGCTTCTGCCCATTTGGAGAAGTAATCGGTGATGGCCAGGATGAAGCGGTGTCCTCTTGATGAAGGAGGGGTGATAGGTCCCACAATATCCATGCCCCAGGCTTCGAATGGCCAGGAGGCGACTGTAGGATGTAGTGGTTCAGACGGTGTATGTATGAAGTCTGCATGAAGTTGGCATGCGTGACACTTCTTAGCATATTCAACAGCGTCGGCGGCCATGGTTGGCCAGTAGTAGCCCATACGTCGCAGTCGATCCTGCAACTTAGGACCGGGTTGATGAGCTCCGCAAGTTCTGTCATGAGCTTCTTGAAGAGCTTCGGCTGCTTCTTCGTTGGACAGGCATCGAAGGAGGAGCCCATCGAAGGAGCGCCGGTACAGCGTTTTGGTAGCTGTATCGTAGTAGAATCGAAGAGAGCGTCTCCTGACTGAGACGGCTTCCTTCGGGTCTTCTGGAAGAATTCCGTAGACAGCGAAGTCGATGAACGGGAACCTCCAGTCTCGGACATTAACCCCAGTGTTCGTCGGCATGGCGTGGGCCACTTGCAAGCACAGGTTGTTTCTGGGACAAATCAAGTCTCGGCCTGTTACCGTGACATAGTGTTGAGTCCCAAAGGGCGCTGCCAATGAGGCTGCGAGGCCAGCCAGAGCGTCAGCCTCCAAGTTTTGTAGACGAGGCACGTGTTCGATGAAGAACCCGGTGAAGGTTGAAATGATGTTCAATGCAACTTCATGGTAAGGGATCAGATCTTCATGGCGAACTTCGTACTGCCCTCGAATCAGGTTCACGACGAGTTTTGAGTCACCGTAGGCTTCCAGATGGTCCACCCCCAGCTGTTGTGCGAGTTGGAGTCCCATGACGAGTGCGTTGTACTCGGCAACATTGTTGGAGCACGACTTCGAAAGGGAGTAAGCACGCTGGATGACCAGCTGATCGGGGGAGACTAAGACTACCCCCACTCCTGCGATGATTTGGCCTTTGGGGCCTGTTCTCGAAGTGCCATCGAAAAACATCCGCCAAACGGAGCTTCCTTCGGTGACGTTAGATTCTTGGACCTCATTCGGGATGTCTTCATAGAGTTTTGAGGATTCTGGAATGGGGTGTGCAGCTAAAAAGTCAGCCAGAGCTTGACCTTTAACAGCTTTTTACGGGACAAACACCATATTATATGGTGTTAGCAAAATCGTCCATGTGGCTAGCCAGGAGTTTAATGATCCTGGCTTCGTCATGAGGACTCTGAGTGGATTGACTCGGGAAATGACATGAATTGTCTGGCCCGAGACGTAATGACGAGTCTTCTGGATGGCAAACACCAAAGCCAAGCATTCCTTTTCAACGGGGTTGTACCGGTGTTCGGCCCCGATGAGCGTTCGACTGAGGTAGTAGATTGTTTGCTCATAGCTTGTATCGCTGTTTTGAGCTAGCAGAGCGCCAAGGGAATGATCCATGGCACGGACGTAGAGAAGGAATGGTTTGCCCGCGACAGGTGCCACCAGGACTGGTGGGCTCGTCAAGTAGGCTTTGATGTCGTCGAAAGCCTTTTGGCACTCCTCTGTCCAGACATAAGAGACTCCTTTCTTCATGAGCTGAGTAAAGGGTTGACATTTACCGGAGAGGTTTGCTATGAACCTCCGGATGTATGCCAGACGTCCCTGTAAGCCTCGAAGTTCTCGAAGATTCTTCGGAGGGTCCATGTTGAGGATGGCTTTGGTCTTCTCGGGATCAACATGAATGCCTTTCGCCGTGATGACAAAGCCCAAGAATTTGCCGCTAGAAACCCCCAGGAAGGATTTAGCGGGGTTCATTTTGAGTTGATGCGCCCGCATGAGATCGAATACTGTCTTCAAATCCTGTAAGTGATCTCCTTTGAGGCGGCTCTTGACTACGATGTCGTCAACATAGCATTCGACTGTTTTGCGAAGATGTTGACGGAAGATGGTGCTCATAGCTCGTTAGTATGTTGCACCGGCATTTTTCAAGCCGAAGGGCATTACTGTGTAGCAGAAAACACCCTTTGGAGTCCTGAATGACATGTGTTTCGCGTCATCGGGGAACATCTTGATTTGATTGTAGCCTGAATACCCATCCATGAAGGACATGCGTTCAAAGCCACATGTGTTATCCATCATCACATCGGTGATCGGAAGCGGGAATTCGTCCTTCGGGCAAGCAGAATTGAGGTCCCTGAAGTCGATACAGACTCGTATCTTCCCGTTCTTCTTGGTGACAACGACGTTGGCTACCCAATCTGGTGTTGTTCCTCACGGATGAAGCCGCTAGTCAAGAGTTTGTCCACCTCCTGATCGATGGCATTTATGATGTCCGGACGGAAACGTCGCTGTTGTTGTTTGATAGGTTTGGCATCAGGTAAGATGTTCAACCTATGCATTGCGATCTGTGGATCGAGTCCTGGCATGTCTTCGTAGCTCCAGGCAAAGACGTCGATATACTCTTTAGCCAGCTGGATTAAAGCCTCTCGGTCTTCTCCTTCTAGGCTTTTGCTGACGAAGATGGGTTTGGAAGAAGATCCGTCCCCAAGGTCGATCTGCTCGACTTCATCTTCGGTGGGAGGTTCACGTAACTCAAAACGAGACTCCCATTGCTCTCCTAGACGTTGAGCCCAGGGTTCTTCTTCGAAGGATTCTGGCGTTTGGTCTTCGCCTTCACCTTTTTGAGGTTGTGCTGACGTCATGTTAGCTGACAGCACTTTCCTGAAGACTGATCCGATACTGGTATCAGAATCCCAAGTCGACGCTCCGGACGAGTGGGAATGTTCTACGTCTTCTGCGTCTGAACTCTCTGGAGTTGATGGCGGCGTGACATAGCCTATCCCCCGTCGAGTTTTGTTGTAGTAGTTTTGCGGCTTTCCTTTGGGTGTTGAAAGCTGGAGAGGGAGAGGTCGACCCTTGCCGTAGTTTAGGCCTTTGTTGCTTTTCAGGTCGTAGCCCATCTTCTGGATGATGTGCTTTGCTGTATCCGTATACCGATAGATTTGTACTCTGCCGGTATCAGGTTCAGGCTCGAATGGCGGGAGGTCTTGATGACGCTCGACTTTGCCAAAAATGACGGATCCTTCGTTTCGGCTTCGTAGAGGGTTTATGAAACAGACTCCTTGAGACGGGACTACTCGGTTTACATTATGGACGATCGTTATTTGTGTTTGCAACGACCGTAGAGCGTGATCTAATGTATACATGGCATTCCAATGTGGAAGACAAGAATAATTAAAAGACACTCTATTATTGATGAAGTACGAGATTTTATCCCGCGGGATTATATTGTCTAAGGAGGGTGCATCTACATCAGCAGAGATATATTCGCCAAGCTCCTCATCTGTAAGCACTGGGGTCGGATCAGGAGAATCCACCACAGCTTTGACTTTGGGGTCTGAGAGGGCGATGTGAGCCCTTTCTGGCATCTTGGATGACTGCGGGGGCTTGCCCTTAAGACGCACCTTCAAAGGTGCCTCAACTGCGCCTCCTGTGAGTGGTGCCTTCCCCTGTAATTTCGCCACCAGGGGAGCCGATGTTTGAGGCGGCTTTCCCTTGAGGCGTATCTTCAGGGGAGCCTCAGGAGTCGGTGCTTTCCCTGATAGCTTGATGCTCATTGGAGGCACCTTCTGGGGTGGTTTACCCTTCAGTCGGATCTTCAGTGGGGCATCTGGATTCATCTCCGGCTCCGTGTCCGGCTCAGTTGCCGTCTCTGCCTCATCATCAGCATCGTTGGCTTCCTCCTCGTCAAGTGGCTTGTACAAGTCGGAATCGGTGAAGTAAGCTTCAATCCCTTTGAAAGGATCGATGTCTGCGAACTCCGTCCGGATGATGCCGTTAGTGGATACATATTTCATGCATTGGTGGAGCGTGGAAGGCACCACCATGTACTCATGTAACCATGGTCGGCCGAGCATGATGTTGTAGTTGACCTCGGCATCCACCACATAACAAGTCACCTCAGTTTTGAGGTTGCCGATGTGACACTTCAGTCGGATTTTGCCCAGTGGCTCGCTTTTGCTAGCGTTGAAGCCACTGATGGTTGTGTTGGAGGGCGCCAGCCGGTACATTGGGATCTCCAGTTTTGATAGCAGCGCCTTCGGGATAATGCTGAGGGAAGACCCCGGATCGATCTGAATTCGGCTCACCTTGACTGAACCGATGTACCCTGTGTAATACAGCGGTAGGTTATGTCGGTGGTGCTTGAGCAGCATGTCTTGTTGGGTGAAAGTTATGTTTGGGATAACTTCCTCCGCACAATGACAGTGCGCACAAGTATTTGGGAGGTCTTCAGGCTGCTTGACCTGACTGAGAAAGGATTCAGCGTCCTTCAGAGCTTCGCAGAGAGCTTCTTGGGAGTCTTTGGAAAGACGCAGGAGTTCAAACAAAGACAAGCGCGCAGGAGTACTGGCCAGTTGTGCCAGAATGTCAAAGTTGTGGGGCTTGGCTAGCCCCGAAGCATTCTCCTTCCGTAGAGGTCTGTCGAAACGAGCCTCCACCTGCTTCTGCTTATTGGCTGCTGAGGGTTTAGACGGACCCTCCTCAGGAATTGTGCCAGGAGGCACCACCTCGGCGGCAGCTTCGCCGGGCTGAGCGTTCTGTTGTGCACGCGTCTGCACTGGAAGTGCCTCTTCCGTTGAAGAAGAGACCGTACGGCAAGACTTGATCTTCCTGCCTTTTGATTTGGAGGTAGAGCGTACCTCCGGTTGAGTTACTTCGGAGACGAGGTCGGGGTGAACCCAGAGGACCTCTCCTCGAGATGTAGTGAGTGGGACGAGTCCACTCATATTGTCACGGGTAGGTGGCAAGTTCACCACCTCCATTATCGCCTTAGGGATGGGGACGACGCCATCTTGTGTGGTGGTCGACGGCAAGGTGCCGAACTAAAGTGACACCACATTGGCTGACACCGTCTTCTCTTCATAGTCGACGAAAATTACATCGGCATTGATCATGCGCTGGATGTAATTCTTGAGGACGTAGCAGTCCTTGGTCGGGTGTCCGACAAACCGATGGTAGTGACAGTACCTCGGGTTGTCCACTTTCCCGACTTCATCGGGCCGCTTTGGGTCCGGGAGCTTGATCTTGTCACCCTGCTTCAGTATTTCGAAGAGTTGCAGGATGTCTTTATCATTGAATGAATACACCTCCTTGGGTCTCGGCGCCAGCGGAGGCTTCTGAGTAGGCGCAGATGCGCCCTTCGAGGCATTAACCGTCAATGCCTGTTTCCCCTTTGCTTCTCGCCCGGAGTTGTTGGCTGCTGACTTTTTCCTCTTATCATCAAAGGCGGGAAAGCTGACACCCAGAAGACGTGCATTGGCCGCCTTCTTTTCTGCGGCTTCAGCTTCGATGATCAGGGAGCTCCAATCGGGAGGGGGAGTAGAGTTGAGCCAGAGCTTCACTGCGGACAGCATGTTCATGCTGCAAGAGGAGAGGAGCGCATGTTCTGGCATGCCTGGAGGTAGCCTGAAGCAGGCTTGTCGGAAGCGTTCGATGAACACCCGAACCGTTTCTTTCTCCTTCTGGCGTATCTCTATGAGAGATGCCATCGTCATGTCCTTCCCGCCGTCGTAGAAGCGATCGAGGAAGAGGCGCGTCAAGTCGTCGAAGAACGATATAGAATTGTCGGGGAGGCTGCAGTACCAGTCATACGCCACCCCTTTTAGGGCCCCAGCAAAGATGCTGGTGAGGAGCGCGTCCTCCTTTGGAAGATGCCCCGTTTGTGACTGGAAATATGTCAGGTATCGACGCGGAGAGTCCTTCCCAACGTATGGTGTGAGTGTTTGTGGTTTATATTTTGGAGGATAAACCACTTTGTTCCACTCGAGGGGATAAGGCTGGGGAATGCCCATCTTCTGGCGCTCCTCTTGTCTGTTTTTGGACTCGAAGCGCTCCCGCAGGTCCTTGATCATTTCGACCACATCCTCCGTGGAGCTAGGAGTCGGGGAAGGTGGCACTATCTGGAGCGGAGCGTTTGAGGGTTCCGATGTCCGAGGTGCTTCTGTGTCGGAGGGTGCCCGTTGAAGGGGGACACTCGACTCCTCATTAACTCCTGGGTCGGGACCGGTTAAAGGTGTTCTGGTCAAGGCCAAACGAATATCAAACACTGCTTGAGTCAGTGCCTGCATAGAGGCAGAGAGGGTTTTGAGTCCTCCCTCTAATGAGTCTATGCGCTGAACAATGTCCTGCGGTGGCGCATCAGACTCGGCATCATCCCCAGCCATGTATACTGTCCTGACACGGCCAGGAGTGGATGGATTGGTTGAGGCTTCGCTCTCGGCCTCACTTTCATGTGGGGGAGTCACCTCTCCTGGTGTTTCAGCTCGGTCACCCCCAGTCACATTCTGGAGGTCATTCTCGACGGGCGCATCTGCTAGGGCCTGATTGTCCTCAGCTCCGTCTTGAAGGGCCTCTTTGTCTCTACCCCCAGCTGTGTCCTGGGGGACATCCTCGTTTCGAGGTGCTTCTGGGAGGCTGACTTTGCCTCAAGGATGAAGATCTGCCGCAGCTGTGCTTTGGACTTCTTCGTCTTCAGAAGGAAGATCAACAAAGGTCTGACTACCCCCAGCTTCCTCTAAGAACTTCTTCTTCGACCGAGTGCCTTCGAACACCCCAGAGGTCGAGACTGCTGCCTTGGTTCTCCTCGGTTAGCTTTTGGACGAACTGCCGGTCGCTTTCCGGAGAGATGAGGAGTTGGAGACCACATTGCATGAAGCAACTCTTGGTTCCTCTTCTGTGGACACCTTCGTCCCGAGACGATGTCGGAGGGGTGTCGATGATTGCAGCCGCTGGAAGACTGACGGCCTTGGTGGTACTGCCGCCTTACCACAGCAGTTGATAGTGACCACCGCACAAGTATGCCCCGTGAGAGGCTCATCGTGCTTGTTGGTCGACTCTCCTGACCGGCGCTTGTGAGTGATCACATTACGCAGGTCGTTGGAGGAGAGTGCTACCTTCACACCCCCTTCAGGCGCATGGCAAGGCCAAACGCCGGGGCGGACAGGTGAGTGCTGCGCCCCCTGATCTAATACCAAGCAGGCATCACGATCAGTAGTGGGGGAATAACAACATTTAAAGTGACTTGAACGGACCTCAAACGCACAACCAGAGGAGGCGCGGGAGTTCAAGACCACTGAATTTGCCGCACTCGACTTAGTTATGCACGCAGTGGATGCGCCCAAGTGAGATGAGGACTTTGAAGATCGACTCGTCTTTGGTACCGAAGCACCTGAGTCGACCTTGTACAGCTTGCCATCGGCAGCGCGCGTGATTGTGAGCACGTGCCTCTGGCCTGCTGCTGGCATAGCACGCTTGTGGCGCATGGCCCGTGCCGCCTTGGATTTCTTTGTACTAGCCCGCTGGGATGTATAGTACTCAGCATCCAAATTCTCCTCGCCATTACAGCGAGTGAGTCTGTCAAAGACAGAGACTTTTTGCGGCGCATCAGAGGTGATGCGCGGGGCATTGGCTGCGCCCCTGCTCCGTCGACGCATCTTTCTCGCCTGAGAGGGAGATGGCTGGGGAACGTGGTCAGCCGCACGTTTCCCCGAGAGATGCGCTGCATCAGCGGGCGCACCTCGATTGCTGAAAACGTCAGCAGGAAGGGAGGGCTGGATTGGCGCATCCCCTTCAGTGGTGTTGCCCGAGGCGTCGACTTTGTGCACCCAGATACGACGGGTCTTCTTCGGCTTCGGCAGCCGCTTCGAAGGACTCGCGCTTCCTTCAGAAATGAACTCCTTGTACGCCTGTTGATTGAGTCGCACGACCAGCATCTTGTGGGAGGAGCCCACCTTCACGTCGTCGGCCTGTGACACAACTTTCTCGGAAGAGGAGAAAGAGGTCCCCAGCAGGGTCGCCAGCTTATTTTCTATTAAAATCGTTTGATTGCAAATCTTAATACAAACAGAACAGTGTTACAATATAGGACTTAGATGTAGTCCTAGGAGTACACTTTTGTTTAATCTGGGTCCTAAGTGCCAATGGAGCGAGTGGTAATGCGTTGACTCCGTTGACGGGCTGACGACGGTTATCGGTTCTCTGAAGGTGTAGATTGCTCTGGGTGCTGGAGCTGGCTGAGAGGAGGAAGACGTTGAGTGTCTGTATCTGCCTCTCTGGTGATCTCTGTCTGGATTGTTCGTATGTATGTCTCTGTGTGTGTGTGTCAGAAGGAAATGGTCCTTCTATTTATAGCTGGGCAGGTTGGCTGCTCATGCGCGCATATGTAGGATGCGCCGGTGCGTGGGGACGCCACGTGGAGATTGCTGATGGAGGCGCATGGATGATGCGCCCTACTCGCGGGGTTGAATTCTTCGTACTGCTGTTGTGAGCCGACACGTAGCAGAGGAGAAGATCTTTCTGTTGCTGAGATCTTGGATGAGTTGAGTCAAAGGACACGTGTCGTCGACCCATGGCTCGGAGATCTCTAATTTGGTGGGGGGGATGATTTGGTGGGATGCGCCTTGGATTGGGCGCATGATGAGATTTTGGCTCGTGACCTTTAGGAGTCACGAGCCGTTCTGGGCGCATGGCTTTTGAGGCGCATGCGAGCGACTTTCCTTCTGTCTTTCAGGATCAGAGATCAGTCTGGGGCGCATGGCTTTTGAGGCGCATGCAAAGCTTCAACTGGAGACTCTTCTTCTGTCTTTTAGGGATCAGTGAAGGGTCTGAGGCGCATGGCTTTCGAGGCACATGCAGGTTTGGGCGCATGGCCGCGGAGGCGCATGCGGGTGGTCGAGTGGCCACGTGGCAGTAGCCGTCGGGATAGAGTCATGATGATGCTGACGTTGTGGACGCTTCGTTTTCTGCAAAAGCTGTCAACCGTTCAGGCTTGGGGAGGCGTGCTGCCAACTCTGTCAGTTCAACATTTAATGTTGGTAACATTCGATGGACAGCTGAGTGGGCGCATCGGTTGTCGTACCACTAGGCGTATGGGGACGTATGGGGGCGCATCCCCTGTGATGCGCTCGGTACAGGGCGCATCTGTTTGATGTTTGAAGAGGTGTGATGCGCTGACCAGCCGGCGCATCCGACACGTCTTTGATGATGCGGCTGTTTCGCTTCTCGAGTGCTTTTAATAGCCGTTTGGCTAAAGTCGAGGCGTCTGGTTCATCCATTTAATGTGAGTTCATTGCACGGAATTCGGAGAGCCATCCACTTAGCGCATGGGTTTAATCTGCCCGGCCTATAAATAGTGGCATGGAGAGAAGGTTGGCCTCTCATTCCCTCACGTCTTTCCAATATGAACTCGGGTTCTCGGGTGCATTCTGTTGACGAGGTGCTCCCGAGGGTGAAGATGAGACGCCATGTCGTCGTTGATGCTCTTGAAGGTGACTGTTACATCCAAAAGACGGAGTCGAGGGCTTCCGAGGCGGGCGGAAGGTGCCTGTTGCATCCAAAGATATGGATGCTCGGGCCTCGTCTCCGTTGTTCCGGAAGAGCCGTAGATCGGAATGGCGGTGCTAGGCTCTCTCTCCTTCAAAGTGGGTGTCGCCCACTCTGAAAGCTGCTCCTTTAGCCGTATTTCGATCACGGTCTTCCTTGACCTTTGGAGGCTCTTTCGAAGCCTCCCCTGGCCACATATTTGCCGTGCTCTTCTCTTCCTTGGTTCCAGCCAGAGGGTTAAATGCTTTGTGGAAGCATTTATCAGGTGAGCCTGGCTGGAAGAGCGGCACGTAACTGGGCTGCTGCTCGGCCAGGTGAGCCTGGTTGGAGAGTGGCACAAAACTGGGCTGCTGAAGGGATGCACATAACTGAGCTGGATGCACATAACTGAGCTGCTGAAGAGATGGCGGGATGCGCCTGGATGGAGGCGCATGGTGACTGCTGCGCCTATCTGGAGGTGCATGGTGACTGCTGCGCCTATCTGAAGGCGCATGGTGGCCGCTGGCTGTAGACTTAGGATCTTTCCTTTGTAGAAATTCTCCTTTGTACAACCTTTTCTAGACATGTAATAGACTTTTTTATATATATAAAATAAAAAGTCCTTCTTCAGATGTCTATGGCTATTGATCTTGCTGTGGAGTGTCCTGTTCCTGGTGCCTGTAGTGTCTGGCGCATGGTCTTTCTGGTTGTGAAATTCCATGCTTCTACACTACATAACATCTGAAAGATACAAACTCAAGACAACACAATAAGATAAGCAAAATCTAGCCATCTACTCCAAGCTCTACTGTGAATACTCTAGGCTAGCTTGGAACCTCCGAGTTATCTGTAAAATTTATCAACAGGTCCAATCAGGACAGGAACGAGCACATATTTCCAAAACAGATCCAAAACATGGCAGAAAATATAGAACAAGCAGTAGAATAAAATACATGAACTATAAGGAAATGTACATGAAGAACATAAAATACATAAAACTCCGTAAAGAGGGATGTACATGAATAGTTAAAATAGACAAATCTGAGTACATGAAACAGTTTTATAGAAAATAAGAACTATAAGTAAAATATAAGTGATTTAGAGCACAAGATGGTTATGTAGCCGACTTGAGTAGCACATAAAAAGTAACCGAGTACCACATGAAGTAACATGGTTGCACATGATAGGATAGATCACATAATCACACTTCTACTTACCCCTACCCCAATCAATACACAAGGATTCATTCAAGTTATGTTACGTACACGATTTGTTGGTTATACAAGAAGCGCATGTGAACATGAGACTACATGAGAGCACACGTGAGTACACGAATAAAATGAGAGCAAGGAGTATAGGATGCACAGGAATAACATAAGACATGAAGTACCCGATGCACCCATTAAGGGGTATAACATCTCATGAAAAGATCAATATAGTACCAATCTGTGATAACAATGTGGTAGCATCAAGTAAAGTAGTCTAAAATAAGAATATAGATACTAACATGAATAAAGACGATCGGAGAATGTACTCGCCTGATAACCTGAACAACTGATATGTATAGATGTCCAAACTGAAGCCACAGAGTCCTATTAGAGCAATATAGGTTATAAAGAGTTCAAATATATATTAAATGAAGTTTACAATCCAATATATATGATTCTAAGTCGTCCTAGGTAAAAGTCAACTCTTGGTCAACTCTGGTCAACAATTTTAGTCAAACAAGGCCAAACTGTCTAGGGTTTGGTCAAACTCTAGTCAACTAGTCCCATTGGCATATAGGGTCAATTTCTAGGTCAAGCTAGTCTAACATCTATATCTATACTCTAACATGTATATACATTACCCTCATGAACCAAAAACATATATTAGCCTCACAATTATAAAGTATAACTCAAACCATATACCTCATATATCCCACACATGTATACACAGACCTCCACTCAACCCCATATACATACTTACACAACATTCACTACCATGATACTATAACCACTCTCTATCTTAGCTATAGGTCCCTTCCTATACATTAGCTACAAATACTTTACCTTAGCCTACCTCATCTATGTATCCCTCTTATATAGCCCAAGTCAAAACCTTAATGCTTACCTTTACTTGTTGTGCATTTATACCTATATTTATATAGTATCTAAAACAACTAGTTTAACTCTCCCTTCCCTCTAACACACACCCTTCACCATCACACCAAAAATATACACTAACATGGTTTACTCACTCACACAATGTCAAGGCACACCCCAATTCACCTACACAGCATGGTCTGAACAAGGATGGTCGATACTGAACAAGGAATGAACACATATGCGTGTATTAGGAATGAACTCAAGTTCAACTCTCGAGTCTTCACACCTGTGGACTGACTAAGCTACATGTAAAGAGGACTCACAATATTAAGGTATTGCTCAGAACTCACACAATCATTCAAAGCATATGTATATATATACATGCTTACCAAGATACATTAACTCCTATACGGAGACACTCACAAAACACACCCTCACTCAAGACCTTTACTACCAAGCTCTCTTCACATTACTGCTACTGACCTTACATATTCCTCCTATACCTGGCTTAACTATGACTGATACAAATAAAGAACATATGCATCAAGAATCTTAACTGATACAACATATATACATATCATGTAGGATATTCAAAGCTAGCTTGAATATACAACTAATTCCTGATGCACAAATGAAACCTCTTCCATTGCCTTCGCTTCATATAGATTCATACATGATCTACTTATATTAGCCTTACTTTGTAGAAGTAAAATGCTCACTCTAGAAATCAAAGGGTATGAAATGACAGTAGACTATTTATACTGTATACTAATGTCCCCTCCCTATCTTAATTTACGGATACAAGCTTCCCCACAAGGATGATACAACATATTAATTTACTGATACAATAACATCAAGGACATAATATAAGTAAAACTGGACAGAACCAATTAAGGGCCTGAACAAAACTTAAGAAGATTGATCAAAACCATGGTCGACACAACCCAACTAACAAAGGACTGACACATTGATGTCTGAATCATGAAGAATGGACAACTAAGTATTGGAAGGACATTTATTCTGTGGACTAAACTCTCAAAGAGGCATGACAGAACTCAAACAGTGAACAGAACATTGATGATGGAATGTCAAATGACTTGTGTCTACGAATTGTGTCAAAACGAGTGTTAGGAACAATATTAAATCCTGGTATCAGACGGTATCGGGAATTAGAGAACGTGTTGTGTCGAGCACACATGTGCATGAAGTATCAAAGCATTTGTGTTGTGAAGTAGTGTCACATGTCCACTATATGTCCAGCATGTCCTAGTGTCTAGGATACATGTCCTAGCATGTTGAGCAAGTGTCAAACATTGTGTACCAGAAAATAGGAAAATTATGGTTTGTGACACTCGACAGGAATCTGTGAGAGAGATTCCTCCTCGGATATCCAATTAAATTGACCTAAACTTTGTGTATGTCATGTCAGACGTTTCCCTCACGTGCCTACCAAATTTTGCATCATATCGTTGTTGGCCCATTGGTCATGGTCAAACCTGATTTTAATAATTGATCAAACTCTGTCTCGATATAAATGCAAGTCAATTCAGATGTTTACCTACGACGTTTTGGACACTGCTCAACGATGGATATCTACTATGTTCAAGACTGAAGTCGTTTGCCATTCAGAATGTATTTCCTTCGAAGTAATGTAATTTTTTATTTTATTGAGTCTAGGAATACATTGTACACCAAGTCATACTGGCAAATAGGCTATCCAGAATTATTTTTCAAAACTGACCTATCTCTTTAAAAATGACCTATGTTTTTGAAAAACATCCTTTTTACAAAAAGCTTCTGAAGGACTTTTCAAAAAGCCAAATTGATTTTTCTCAAAAATGAACTGGCAGAACTCTAGCAGAACTCGGCCAGAGTTCGGCCAAGATGAACATTAGTGAACGTTTGATTTTGAACTTGGTCACCCTTTTGTTGCGTTTTGTTACAAAGAGTTCTGTCCGAATTCTGCCCGAATTCTGTCAGAGTTCTGTCTTTGGAAAAACTATAAGTAGAGAAGTATTTCGATCATTTCAAATCACCAATTCACTTTCAATCTCTTCTCTTCTAAAGCTTATATTTCTTCCAAAGAGTTCTAAAAAGCTTTCATTTTTAAATCCCAAGCCAGTTACAATCCTCTAGTCGATTTGCCAGTGCGGTACGGTATAGAAGTTTCAGAGCGGTTGTAATCAGAGGCTTGATTGAAGATACAACTCTTCACAATTGAAGTTGGTCGAGTTCTTCGTATCAAAGCTCGCGTCTGTAGAAGTTGCAAGGACTTCGTATGAAAACTTGTGAGATTTTCCAATAGTGGATTCAACTAGAAGCTAGAGTTCTTTCGACTGGACTAGTCCTCACAAGAGAAAAACCAGTATAAATCTCGGTGTTTGCGTTTGCCTTCTGATCACTTTTTATTTCTGTCATTTACTTTGTGATTATTTTTATATCTGTGATCTAACTGCTAACAAGATTTTTAATTAGTAATATTGCGCTGCCTACTCTATTCACCCCCTCTAGAGTATTCTGCTTTACGATTTCGTTCCTACAATTGGTATCAGAGCAGGATCTCCATCTAGAGGTATTATATTCTGATCCCAATTGTTCCTACAATTGGTATCAGAGCGGGTTATATAGGTAAAACAAGGTAAAATTGCAGTTATATTCAATTTTTGTATAGATCACAACATTACACATGACAACTATAAAAATCACAAGTGAAGGCCAAGCCACAAACAGACCTCCACTGTTTGACGGCACAAACTACACTTATTGGAAAATACGTATGAGTTTTTTTTTTCTGAAATCTCTTGATTTTGACTTATGGTTTGTAGTTATTGATGGCTATAAAAAGCCCCCTCGTATTAAAGTTGATGGTGTTTTAGTTGAAAAAACACCATGACAAATATACAGAGGAAGAAAAGAAAAAGGCCAGTCTTGACGCACGTGCTATTAACGCTTTATTTTGTGCTTTAGACAGAACTGAATTCAACAGGGTGTCTACTTGTACAACATTAAACGAAGTGTGGAAACTTCTCGATTATGTTTTAACTCGGTAACTAGACAAACATCTTTAATCACTGGATAGGGAGCCTTACCAATGTCACCGATACCGATTATGTACCCTCTTAAATTATTACCGAAGGAGACGTATCCTTATTTATTCCTCTTCGACAGTGTTGCGAATAATGAAGCGTCACCGATCATGTGCCATGAGCAACTGCTGTCGAGGATCCATTTGCTCCTAGCATGTGAAGGACGTCTCACCTACAAAATAATTTGCAGATAAAACTCTTGGTACCCATTTCTTGTAGGGTCCTGATAGGTTAATTTTCGGTATCCATGCATAAACATGTAAATCTACTAACTTTCTGATTCTACATGCAGAAGATATGACCAATGAGGCCACAATAATGACATTTAGCATGTTGAGTGTTGAAAGTAGTGTGAGGTGCATGATTGGTAGGTTTTAGTTTTCTAGTATAGAAGAATGCATGCCTATTAGTCTTCTTGGGCATAGTTTTGGTATGGTTTGGTCTGACAGTGTTGGGCGTGTTCCGATGATTCGGTAATTGACACGTGTTAGAATAGGAAGCAGCAACTTCAGGCCGTTTTCTTAAACTAATTTCCAACTTTTTGGAAGTGTCATACAATCTAATATAGTCAGATGTGAGTGATTCTAGTCTGACCTGTGCACACTGGAGACTCTTTCTCTCCTTAGATAGGTCTTCCTTTAACTAGATAATAGTTTGGTCTTTTTCTTCGGATAGCATAACAGTCTCGTGTAACAACAATTTAATAGAAGAAAGCTCACCAGACTCAGTTGAAGAGTCATTATTTCTAACATGATCTAATTGGTCGGTAAGTCTTCCTATTTCACCTTTGTACTCTTTGAGTACCTTCTTAGAGATTTTATATTTACTACGCAGTTTCCTGTAATCATCTAACAGTTTACTGAAAGCCTCTCCTAGTTGCTCAAAGGTTAAATCATCATAATGATCAAATAGAGGATTAGTGATTACCTGATCGCAAGCTATCAAGCACACATTTGTAGCATTATCTGATTGTTCATCTTCTGAGTCGCTGGCTTCACTTTCATGCCATATGCTTGTGTTGGCGTACTTTCTTGATGTAGATTTCTTCAGGTAGCCTTTGTCATATTTGCTGCTTTTCTTTGATGATGATGCTGAAGGACAATCTTTCTTCATGTGTCCTTTTTTCTTGCATCCGTAGCAAATAGGATCTTCCTCGTTGTTGTTGTTGTTGTCTTTGCTGTCTTTTGTTCTCCAGTTAAATCTCATGAACTTTTTAAATTTTCTTACCAGAAGATCTTGATCTTCAGAGTCGGAGTCGCTGTCGTCAGAATCATCTTCGATGGTTCTTCTATGTTGAGCCTTGAGAGCGATCGTCTTCTCTGACTTCTCCTTTGGTATAGCATCTTCAAAGTCTTGAAGTTCTAACTCGTGAGTGAGTAGCTTACCCATGAGTGTTTCTAGAGACATTATTGAGAGGTCGTTCCCTTCAATGATTGCAGTAGCCTTTGAAATCCAGTTCTTTGTAAGGGCTCATAGAAGTTTGTGAATCTTCTCATGGTTACTGTAATCCTTGCCTAGTGAAGACAGAGGATTTACAATATCCAAGAATCTTGTAAACATCTGAGTGACTGATTCACTTGGCTTCATTTTGAACGCCTCGTACTCCTGAGTAAGTCTTCTGATCTTTGACTCCTTGACTTGTGTTGTTCCTTCGTGGATTACTTTGAGAAGTTTCCACACTTCGTTTGATGTTGTGCAAGTAGACACCCTGTTGAATTCAGTTCTGTCTAAAGCACAAAATAAAGCGTTAATAGCACATGCGTCAAGACTGGCCTTTTTTATTTCGTCCTCTGTATATTTGTCATGGGGTTTTTCAACTAAAACACCATCAACATTAATACGAGGGGGCTTTTTATAGCCATTAATAACTACAGACCATAAGTCAAAATTAAAAGATTTCAGAAAAAAACTCATACGTGTTTTCCAATAAGTAAAGTTTGTGCCGTCAAATAGTGGAGGTCTGTTTGTGGCTTGGCCTTCACTTGTGAATTTCACAGTTGCCATGTGTAATGCTGTGATCTATACACAAATTGAATATAACTGCAATTTTACCTTGCTTTACCTGTATAACCCGCTTTGATACCAATTGTAGGAACAATTGGGATTAGAATATAATACCTCTAGATGGAGAACCTGCTCTGATACCAATTGTACATACAACTGGTATGAGCAGCAATATCTATATACCAAGCACCCGCTCTCTAGTTGTAGCACTGGCTTTGATACCAAGTTCCTCAAACTCTCTTCTCGCAGCATTGCCACTGTTCCTCCACCTACTGTACCTGCTCCTCATGCACCTACTCCCACAGCACCTGGTCCTCCTCAATCTTACCCTATGACATTTGAGGGTATTCATCAGCACCTGTCAGATCTGGAGTCATTCTTTGTTGACACTTCCAGGGAACATGAGTTCCGTAACGTGACTCGGTTCCAGGCTATTGCCAACTACTTTGTCGATCTGAGATTTGTGCAGATGGGTCACTCTGCTAGCTCTCTACCTCGAGACCCTTCTGTTTCTGGCTACCGCATTGATGATGAGGCGGTTCACTCTCTGTTTCAGCCAGGAAACGCTTACGATTGGTATCGTACTATGGTGCCACTCCTCATACTTTTGGAGCTGGTACTTCTGGGGCTGGTCCTTCTGGACATGCTGGCGCTGCAGCTGATGATGATGATGATAAGGATGATGGTTTTTGAGATGTTACATATTGAGACTGATACTTTTGTCTTATGTTTACTTGGACATGATCCGACATTCCAAGATATTATCATCACTCTTTTAGTTATTATTTGTGACTCTTCATAGACATGTTTTTTATTATGCCTCAGTTTGGCATACGTTTCACTTAGTTTATTATTCAGCATTTCATTTGTTTCAGCTTTACTATAGCATTACTTTTCTTGCTTCCATATAAACTGTCTGTGACAAATACCATGCCTGTGTTGTTTATACAATATCTTTTTAACTATTTATACCATACCTGTGATGAATGTTTTATATATATTTTTTGTTTCTTCACTGTGTGTTACTTATGCATTTATTGCGGGGGAGCTTTCTCTTTTGCAATTATTTTGCTAAGTGACAACGGAGGAGAAATAGATCTAACATCTTCATGAATACAGGTTATAAACAATTTTTCGTATAAATTTTTGAATTGATCCAAACTTAGATGTTATATCGGCAAGGTTTGTCAATTATCAAAATGGGGGAGATTGTTGGCCTATTGGTCATAATCAAACCTGATTTTAATAATTGATCAAACTTTGCCTCGATATAAATTCAAGTCAATTCAAATATTTACCTATGACGTTTTGGACACTGCTCAACGATGGATATCTACTATGTTCAAGACTGAAGCCGTTTGCCATTCAGAATGTATTTCCTTCAAAGCAATATAATTTTTCATTTTATTGAGTCTAGGAATACATTGTACACCAAGTCGTACTGACAAATAGATTGTCCGAAATTGTTTTTCAAAACTGACCTATCTCTTTAAAAATGATATGTTTTTAAAAAACATCCTTTTTACAAAAAGCTTCTGAAGGACTTTTCAAAAAGCCAAATTGATTTTTCTCAAAAATGAACTGGCAGAACCCTAACAGAACTCGGCCAGAGTTCGGCCAGAGTTTGGCCAGAGTTCGACCAAGATGAACGTTAGTGAATGTTTGATTTTGAACTTGGTCACCCTTCAGTTGCGGTTTGTTACAAAGAGTTCTGTCCGAATTCTGCCCGAATTCTGTCAGAGTTCTGTCTTTGGAAAAACTATAAATAGAGAAGTATTTCGATTATTTCAAATCACCAATTTACTTTTAATCTCTTCTCTTCTAAAGCATACATTTCTTCCAAAGAGTTCTAAAAAGCTTTCATTTTCAAATCCCAAGCCAGTTACAATCCTCTAGTAGATTTACCAGTATGGTATGGTCTAGAAGTTTCAGAGCGGTTGTAATCAGAGGCTTGATTGAAGATACAACTCTTCACAATTGAAGTTGGTCGAGTTCTACGTATCAAAGCTCGCGTCAGAAGAAGTTGCAAGGACTTCGTATGAAAACTTGCAGGATTTTCCAATAGTGGATTCAACTGGAAGCTAGAGTTCTTTCGACTGGACTAGTCCTCACAAGAGAGAAATCAGTATAAATCTCGGTGTTTGCGTTTGCCTTCTGATCACTTTTTATTTCTGTCATTTACTTTGTGATTATTTTTACATCTGTTATCTAACTGCTAACAAGATTTTTAATTAGCAATATTCTGCTGCCTACTCTATTCACCCCCCCTCTAGAGTATTCTGCTTTACGATTTCGTTCCTACAATCGTGTCGTGTCCAGTGAGATCTGGACTCATGGCAGCAGGGCACTGCATAGTGCCTATACATGAGTATCCTCATGTCCGTGTCCAAAACCGACACAAAAAAAAAATCCTAAAATCGACTCAGTCAATTAGAAATGCAATCCACACATTACAAGCGACACAATCATGTAATTAGTTTTGAAACCAAGATTAAAAAGTTCTAAGAGGCATTTCATCGAACACATTGAATATCTCTCTAATACTCCTCCGATACACATACCAAATGGATTCGATTTGAACTCAAACTTATCCTAGGGCTAGGGGATCCTAAATGAATGCATCTATGGAATGAAAATAGAATATTAATAGGCTTAGAGGCCATTACCTATTGAGAGTTGGAATCTCAATGAAAGCTCCTAGATCTGGATCTCCACCAAGCTCCAATTGCCAAATTGCTCCCAATCCTTGCTAGCTAGACAATAATGACCTCCTCTACACAATGGGAGTGATTTACAATTGATTGGGCTCACTTTGGAGTTGATTTGGATAAAGGGGTGAATTTGGGCAAGAACACAAATTAGGGTTTAAAGGGTGTAATGAAAAGAGGCAAGGGGATCTAACATGATGTTATATAGAGGGAGAAACACCTCTTGGCTAGCCACTTGGGTTTCTAGGATTAGGGTTTGGTCCAGTTAGGTTTAAGGGCTTTCTTTGGTGTAATTCAAGGCTTTCTAGGTAAAGGCCCAAGTAAATTTGGGTTTCCTACAAATATCTCCATTCTAACTTAATATCTAGATATTCCAAAACCTTGTCATTTAGTTGGAAGCTATTATTGAAATACCTAGGCTCATGATCAATATCTAGATTGGGGCAATTCTAGGTTATGGCCTAATATTTCAATTATCACATTACTAGTTAATCAAAATTCAAATTAATCAAGTCACAAATGACCGAAATACCCTTAGCCTAAAAAGTGGTAATTAGCTACTCTAATAATATGGGTTAGGCCTCCATTGTCATGGTTAGTCTCTGGGCTAACTAGCTCTAAGGTTACACTAGCAAAAGACCAGAATCACAATACATCAATTTAAATGGTATTAAAATAATCTAAATTTACCAATAAAACAATAACATGATTTAAATCCTATTATTTAATGATCAATTTTACAAAAGTTCAAAATTATCCTCATTGGTTACAATTTCACTTATAGTTCTTATTTTTTATAAAACTGTTTCATGTACTCAGATTTATCTATTTTAACTGTTCATGTACATCCCTCTTTACGGTGTTTCATGTACTTCATGTTCTTCATGTACATTTCTTTACAGTTCATGTATTTTATTCTGCTGCTTGTTCTATATTTTTTGCCATATTTTGGATCTGTTTTGGATATATGTGCTCGTTCCTGTCTTGATTGGACCTATTGTTAAAATGTTACAGATAACTTGGAGGACCTTGGCACTACCCTATGGAGCTGACATAGACAACACTTGCGACTTGGACCCTCAGGAGGATCCAGCTTGCACTGAGGAGACTACCCTAGTTCCTAGACTAGATTGCTAGGGCTTTATCTTACTTATTGTGTTGTCTTGAGTTTGTATCTTTCAGATGTTATGTAGTAGTGTTGATAACACTTAGACTTATTTCATTTATGGTTGTATCTCATTCTGTGAATTTTATATCTATCTTATCGTGCCATTTATTTACCTCTAATTTATGTGATTGAGTTGTATCTTCTGAGATTGTCCTCCGTTTGGAGAGTATATTATATTGTGTGTTTGTGACCTAGAACAGCATTCTACCGCCGACACTGCGGTGTAGGTTGGACATACCCACGTACTCGTGCCCCTAAACCGGGTGCGGGTCGTGACAGCTATGCTTAGATTCCAGCTTAACCATGACTATAACATTCCAGTTCTAAATTCTGAGCGTGCCAAAATTTTAATAAACAACTTTCCATGACTATATGATTTTAAATTCTATCGATCGTGACTAGATTTTTGATTCTCAATCGTGCCTAAGTTCTGATACATGACTTTGACTCTATAAATCATTTTGGCTATTTTTAGTCATAGCCGGGTGATTTTGCTTGCCATGACTATATAATTTTGGCTTTGATCATATCTAAATGATTTTGATCATAACGAGATAATTTTGGTTTTTATCATGCTTAGATTCTAAATTCCAACCGTGACTCAAATATTTTTGGCCCAATCTCGATCAAGCCTAAATTTTGATTTTGATCGTTCTTCTATGATCTTGCCTCGATGACTTTAATTTTACTAGTCGAGACTAAATTTTATTTCTACCTCGTGCCTATTTAATTTCTTGATCATTGTTAATCGTGCTATTTTCAAAACTCTGTATTCGATTGATCGTGCTAAATTACTTTAAATCCTTGTGCTTAGTCATAACTACATTTTGTTTCGCTTCGTGCCTGACTAATTTTTGATCATTATTTGATCGTGCCATTTTTTCTATATCCGATTAATTCTAGTAGTTCCTAGTCGTGCCAATATGTTCTTTTCTTAAATGTCGATTTTATTTTCGATCCCGTCTAACTGATTTTTTATCTTCGCGTTATTTCTGTATTCTTAATCGTGCCTAATCGTGCTATTTTAAAATTTTGAAGAATTTTTTTCTTCTAAGGTGGGTAGATTTGTAACTACCGTTCCCGAAAAGTCCTATTTTTCAAATTCTTCATTAGCTATTTTATTATTCATTATTAGTAGTAGTATTTTAGAAATTTCTGGATTAGTAGTTGGCCAATTAGGAACTCATGAAGAGGGAGTGGCAATTCTGTAATTATTTGAGAGTGGAGTGGCATTCTTGTAAATACAATTGTAGGATATTTAGTTTTGGTAATTTTCTATTAGTTTAGCTTAATGATTAGGTGAAAACTTTTCTAAAGTTAATTAGTTAAGACATGTGCTCTTAATTAATTAGCATGTGCTCTCTTGTAGGTTATAACTAACTACTAATTTTCGAATTACTTTGTAACAACTTCCTAACTAACTTGCTTGGAGCCATGTTTCTTTTTCTATAAATATCTAACTATCATTAGTGCTAATCATTCCCAAATTATTTGTTAGAAAACCCTAACCTATCTTTTTTGTGTCTTGGCATGTCGGTATGTCCACACCCACATTTTATTAGTTATCTAGACTATTACACCAGCTTCCTCGTGTCCCCGGGTCCGACCCCGAAGATACGGACACATCACATTTCATATTTAAAATTCCTAAAACCCCAGTCTGTGTCCTGTTGTGTCCTCGACACAAGACACGCAGATACCCCCAATTATATCACCGAACCCTAACCCATGATCGGCCTTATCGCTCTGGCCATGTCTGCCTCCTCTAGTGTCCGACCACCTCCACCGCCTCCTCGATCTCGCATCTCCATCGACCGAACTCGTTGACCACCGCGTACTAATCTCCTCGAAGCAGTCCTTGATTCTCGCCGATAACCGACCGACCTGTCCAGTCACCAGCGCTTCCTCCGCCTCCTCCTCTGTTCCTGAACCTCCTGTCCAGTCAGCAACATGGGATATTCTTTCTCTTCTGCCAGATCTGTGAATCGTGCTCGCCTCGACCGTAATTCTGTCGTTCGCTGCTCCTCTTCCAGATCAGCTGACCGCCTCTGCGTCGAAGAAGATGCGACCACCATCACCAGGCTCCCGTAGCCGACCCCGATCCTTTATCAAATCTTCGTGCACCTCTTTACGTGTCTCAGATCTTATTACAATCTCGATCGCCTTCCGTCGCCACCAGCTCGTGGCCATCACCGCAGGCGACGGTTCGAGCCAGATCCGAAGCAGCCTGACCTCTTTTCCTACCGTTCCTTGAACGTCTAGTGTCGCTCCTCCTCAACGTTCCATTGTCGTGGCTCGACAGGTGAACTCTTCTCCCCTCCTCCTTTTTCTGCTTGTTGTTTGAGTGTGAGTAATGAGTGAAAGGGAGAGCTGTTGGGAAAATTAGGGTTTTTGTTTAGTGGCGGCTGTTGTAAAAATTTAGGGTTTGGGGGCAACGACCGTTGAATGAGTGTATGAGAGTGAGAGAGAGAGAGAGAGTAAATGTGAGTGTTAGATATTTGGTTTTTTATTTGAGTTCATAGGCCGGGTAGGTTTGGTAAGCAATTGGGCTTTGTTAAGAAAAGAAAAGAAATGATTAACAACAGCAGGGTAGAAGAGGGGGTCGTGTAAACCCCTTAATTTTTTTGCTATAATTTTTAAATTTATTTATTTGGTAATTAAAATTTTTCGTACGACAAGTACGAAGACGTATATGCAAAGTGTACTCTTTTCTTTTTTTTTTTCCAAAAGTTTTATTACATGATTTTTTTCATATAAAAAATAAGTATATTTTAAAATAGTATAAAGTAAATATTTTGATTTATTGCGTTGCGTCTAGATTTGCAAACTTTATTTATTTAATTATTGAAAGAAGGCTATTTTATTTTATTGTATAAATGTAATTAGCAATTTAGAAAATTATGTTTTTATAAAAATATTCTACTTTCATGCGAGGACATGAATTTAATTCATGTATATGTTTTAATTTTTGAAATTTATTTATTATCATTATTTTATTATTTCAAAAAAAAAGGTTGGTTTAAAAAAAATTTCTTAAGTAATTTTGGAGATTTAAATTGGAATTTATTTTAAATATGGGATTTAGCTAGTTTTAAATTTGGATATAGATTATATTGAATTGAGTTTAAATTAATTTGAATTATCCTACGGGGGTTTAAATTACTACTAATCCTTATCTAATTAGGAGTCTCCACCTCCTATATAAGGAGAGGCTCCTTTGCTCTTTTACATAAATTTAACAACCAAAATTTTCACCACAACCAAAATTCGTGCATCGTATCCGTGTCCACCTTCCCATCCACCACAACCAATATATATATATATATATATATATATATATATATATATATATAGATATATATATATATATATATATATATATATATATATATATATATATATATATATATATATATATATTATACTTGGATAAAGTATTTTTATTAAAAGTTATTTTGGGATATGGAATAAATGTCGGCTTTAATAAATTTTGTTGTATAAATATTTGACATGGGTTTTTTAGGTTATAAATATACTATTTGGCTTGGCCTTACACTTATTTTTTTAAAAAAAATAGGATTTCAAAACCCCTAAAGATATTATTATATTATTTTGGTTTTATTTAATTATAAATTTCTAGATTTACGAGTATTTTCCTAAAAATATTTTACTAATAAAAGGGTAATTTTCAAATTACAGTATTTATGGAGTAAGTCTTTATCTAAAAACATATCTATACTTTAAGTATTAAAAATATTTTCTAAAATTGGTATAAGTGTTTACTCTCCATAAACTATCTTCGATTATTATCGTCGATCATGACTAAATCATGTCTTCCTATTTTCTCGCAAAATTTGGACTCTTACACATCGACCCGGCTATTGGACAAAACAGGACATCATGATCATCGCACCACACCAGGCAAGAAACCTCGCAATTACGATTTATTTACTTTGCTCATTATACTGTATTTATTTATTTATTTATTTATTTATTATTCCTTTTGTGCAAGATAAATTATGCTACATTGATATATTTAGATGCTACTCTACTGCCTATTTCTATTTTTTGCTATTTAATTGTTTATTTTCTTATTAAATATAGAGTTAAGAGACTACCTGCATTCATTGGCCTTGACACATGTATGCTACGAGTCACGAGTCGCATATAGATCTCGGATTTGTGTACTGATTGGCCAGTGGTACATGTAGGACAAGCGTTTGGCTATAACTACTAATAGGATTGCATGATAGAAGACTAGTAGTTAGTAGAGTTGGAACATTGGGTGGGAAGAATACAACTGGGCATTGACCTCCTCCCTATCTATCGTAGACTCGCTCGCTACTGAGGAACGATAGGTAGACTATATGCTATAGACTCGCCCGATACTGAGGAATGGTATATAGTATTTTAGACTCGCTACTGAGGTACTTTTATCTTGACTTGACTTGGAGGTTCTGCGACCATGCAATATTCTCGACTTGTATTACACCTAGAGTGGTTAGGTGACCATATTCGTTAGGTATAGGTACTTTTAGTTTATGTACTTATGCCTGACCATGGCTTGGAACAGTATCTTGTCGTGGACTAGTTTGCCACACATTGTCCTTGTTTGGATGTAGGTATGATTCGCTGATTCGATGATAAGGTACTGAACCATGTTATGGTCCAGATATTGTTGAGCAGTTTATATTCAATTTTTATGGCATGTTCATCCTGTATCTTGTTACGTCCCTCTGAGGACCTGGTGAATTCTCCAGGTGCGTGTTTATAACTATTTGCAGGTATTCTAGCCAAGGCCGTGATCTTCTCCATTTCCTTCTAATACGATTACTCTTGGGTCGTCTTGCTATTTCTATCAATCTTTTCTTGTATATTTTTCTCTCATTAATTTAAATGGTTTTAGTAGATTTGTCTCCGCCCAACGACTTGTATAATGACAATTCAAAGTTGATTTATGAGATCATTATTCTTTATTTTGTAGATGAGATTAGTGTCATGGTTTACTGTATTTTATAGCTTACGTATATTTATTATACGGCTGGAATGTCTACGTTCCTAGTCCTACATATTTTGTGGTAAAAGAATATATATATATATATATATATATATATATATATATATATATATATATATATATATATATATATATATATATTTTGTGGTAAAAGAATATATATATATATATATATATATATATATATATATATATATATATATATATATATATATATATATATATATATATATATATATATATATATTTTGTGGTAAAAGAATATATATATATATATATATATATATATATATATATATATATATATATATATATATATATATATATATATAAAATATATATATATATATATATATATATATATATATATATATATACATATATAGAAAAAAATCATAACTCACGAGATATTGTAACCCAGTATCTTGCGAGTTAGAAAACCCCCACAGACCTATATAAACCCAACCCCCTGTGTGTATATAAATGAGAGAGAGAGAGAGAGAGGAGAAGAGAATTGAAGCCCTAATAAAACATTTCCCCCTCGACACCTAAAACCTAATCCCAAGCCATCTCCTGGCCATGCGTTGCTTCCGGCAGGCCGACGACCACCGCGTGAGTCTTCGGAGTGCCGGCGAACGAGCGCAACAGTAGCATACGGCAGCAACAACAGTGCAGTCTTCGCAAAGGCTACTTCGCAATAGTGATTCTTCCGTATCAAACCATCGAATCCCGAACCGATTTTTTAGGTATGATCCCGACATAACCCGTAGGACCCCTTCAACTAGTTCGTTTTAATTCGTCCGAAATTTGTCATGAAAATTCATGGAAAATCGAAAAATAGGAATTTTTGGAACATACAAACTATCGAAAAACAGCGATTTGGAAGCCGATTTACGACTAGTGCGCTATTCAAAATTGAGAAAAACCCAGCTTTCAAAATAGTTCTAAAACTTTGAAATTTTTCGATAAGGGGTCCGTCCCGACAATCCGGGAGACTTGGTCGTGAATCACTTGCATCAAAAGACGCGTACGAATATTGTTGACGTATAAGGTTTGACGGAACTTGAATTATTTGCGTGTGCACGATAAATTTGATAGGGGTGCAACTCGGGCGGGTTGGGTCGGGTTTGAGGTCAACCCGAGCCCAACTCGATAGATCATAAGCCTAGCCCAAGCCCAAGCCCGACCCGACTTCGGGTTCAACATATGAAGCCCAAGACCAAGCCCGGAGGATCGGGTTGGGCTTGGATTGGGTCGGGTCCATCGGGTTTATCGGACTCTAATATGATATTTGAAATAATTTTAAACAAGAGTAATATTAAATGCATAATCAAATAGCAATCAAGCCTCAGTCATTACAAAATAAAACTGAAATGAGATTTAGGACAAGGAATTGAAAAGTTTGGGTGAAAAAAATTATAGTTTAAACTTTTTATTTAACTAATATGAAACAATATATATATATATATATATATATATATATATATATATATATATATATATATATATATATTTTATATATATATATATATATATATATATATATATATATATATATATATATATATATATATATATATATATATATATATATATATATGTCGGGTTTCGGGTTCTTCGGGTTACCCAACACATGAACCCAAGCCCAGCCCGATTTTTGATCGGGTTCAAATATTTTAACCCGAGCCCAAGCCCGAACCCGAATATCTTCAACCCTAATCCAACCCATTAACGGGTTTACCCGATCGGGTTCGGGTTTAGCCCGCCCGAGTTGCACCCCTAAAATTTGAGGTGTATCTGTCGAGGTACACCGTATCGGTTCCTTTTTTGGTCTTGTGAGCAATGTTTGGTCCAGTTTTGAGAAGGTCCACCAGAATGCCATTTTGGCGAGCCCACGATCCGAGTCAACGGGTGATTTTGTGCTCAAATCATCAGAATCGAAATTTGGACATACCATTGAGTTCGTATCAAAAAATTGGACCCGTAAGTATATATTTTGTCAACTTTAGAGACCATAGATTCTGACACTTTTTCTGTGTAAGGCGGGTCCAACGGTGGATACTGTTTTGACATAAAGTTACCGTTTTATCCCTATTTCCATAATTGGACTTAAGGGTAGTCAAAGTTAGACATTTTTTTGCCAAACACGTTGGTGATGTCTGTTTCAGCATCCGGAGACATCTACAGGAGTTTGACTCTTGTGGCTCGTTGATTAACTGGATATTGTTGGTTCTACGTGCTACCGCCAGGCAAGTATACCTTGCCAGCTTGTACAATATAGTTTATATGCATGTTCTCTACTTTCATGTTATTTATTTTTCCTCATATTATTTATTCTTGACGGTCTTATCATGTGTCTAGTTTGCTTATCTTGTTCTAGTTTACCTTATCTTATTTCCAGTTAACCTGTATGTAGTTGTTTCCTGTTATATTTTATTTCCATGATATTGCTCTTCGTGTTCATATATGTTCCCCAATGTAGTGGTTTGGTCCTAGTTGTCTAGTCCTACACTGTTTGCCATCGCTTCGTGATGCTGTAGATGAGAGCTTTAAAGGTTGCAAATGAGAATGTAATTGGAAGTACTCCCGAATATGATTCTCCCAATTACACTTTGTTTTTGATGGTTCGTAATGATAGAGGGTTACTTCTTTACTCCATTGACAATCTGACTGAGAGAGAGAATTGTCAGACTTAACTTCACTGGCTAAGGGAAGCAACAAGAACTCTCTCTGGAATGCTAAGGAACTCTTGAGGAAATTGGAGAACCGAGGGGTTTGAATGGTGGAGAGCCCTCATATTTACAGCTGAGGAAAGAGTGGTACATGCACTTGTGAGCAGTCAGGCGTGTGGGTCTTCAACTGCCATGTAGCACTCCTAAACATGAGTCAGTTATAACCAATTGCACACTTTACTTGTACGGGGCTATGGCTGACTGCCACGTAATAGATTTAGATTTTGCTGTTGGAGAAGATATCGAGCTGCTTCGAACGCGTTCCTTAGCATGACTAGGTCATCAACACGTAGCACGCGTCCAAATCTACCATAGCGAATAAGACATATGCGCCTTGAGTCGCTGTCCTAGGTGGCATATTGTTTATATTGGGGAGAACTGTAGGTGCGGAGGTAAAAGCACATGCACTCAGGGCGACACACGCCTGAGTTTGATCAGGAAATACGCACCTATTTGTACTATTTCTGAGGAGAATGAACATTGACTTCTGTGTTCATTCTCTGCACGAGAATTAGAGCATCGTGTTGGATCGAGAGGAGTTTAGCTCAAAAAAATACAGTCTTGGGGAGAGCGATCTGCGAGGAGTAGGCGGGGGCACGATGAATCAGGCGCGCCCATATAAGTGATGCACGATTAGGGGAGGGGTGCGACCTTAGTGAGGCGTGAGTAGCCAAAGTAATTATGACTTTGGTTTATGTTCCTTGATCGTCTTTTACACAGCGATTGAGGCATTCTTCTCGAGGCTCGAGGGTGCATGATGCCTAGGTGAGGCGTGACTATCATGCTTCTTGAATAAGGCATGGGGAGCTTGACGCCTAGGTGAGGCATGGTCGACATGAGTCTTTGATGGGGTATGGGCAACTCGACGCCTAGGTGAGGCTTGGGGTCACTTCTCTCTGAGGCGCATGACCCATGCTTTTACAAGACCCCCTTTAAAGTTTTCTAAGTTTTTGAATGAAGTTAGAAATACTTTGAACAGAAGCAGGGCACATGTTTTTTAATAACGTCGACACGATCTTCTTCTAGATGAGAACAGTTAGTTCGATTCTATTCTAAATAAGCAACTGTTTGTTTTTCCTTCTCATCGAAGTATACGTCGTTTGAGGCCTATGAATAGGTATTAAGATGAATCCCCAGAAAAATGATTGGCACGAGAGTCGAATGTCAGATTTCTTATCATTAATGCCAGTTTGTTACATTAAGTGTGGGTTTGATTATATAAATAAGGCTCTTGGAGAGAGCTTTTGTTGGTTTATTTTCTTTTCTTCTCACTCCATAATTGACGTCAAGGCTTCCCTGACTCCTCTCTTCATCGGAGAAGAGAGCGAACTCAAAGCGATGCCGCCTGAAGCTTCCACCGACGTGCCACTCACCGAGATGCCACTCAACGTCGACGTGATGCACATTGTGGTTGATGGTAAGTGATCTACTTCATTCTCGGCATCCATGAATGCATGTGACTTGGCTTCTACCTTCCCCTTAGAGCATATGCATGGACGCTCTCATTCTGGGGTGTTCATTATTGTGCTACGTGTACAATTTCTGCTGCACGCCATAACACGTGTGTACTATTGAAGAGACACACTGATGCGTTCGACAGTGTGCTGTATGCACATACTGCTATTTTGTGCCGTAACACATGCGCGCCAAGACGTATTGTTACATGCGTTATAAGTGCGTGCTTCCGTGCACTGATGCTTTTATTAAATGCATTGCACGCATGGCCATCTGTTGCATGTCGTATCGCGTGCGCCTGAAAAAGGACACAGTGATACATTTATTAACGTATTGCTCACGAAGGCGCCGATCATGTGCGCAGGACAATCTCCTGTTTGTGTTCTTCCCTCAAAATATTTTCTAAGACTGATATTTTTAGCTTGTCTCCGTGCAGGTTTTATCTCAACTCACGTCGAATTGGATGGAGCATGGAAGGATATCATAAGTCAGTTGATTCAAAGAGATGACTGCTCTGATGCGGGATTTTGTTACAAGATTAGGCGAAGTGATCGTCATTCACATAGCATACTAGCTGCCTTTACTTCCGAGATGAGACGTATTATCCACCGATATAATGCTAGATCTACAGGGTTAGGATTGATTGTCCAGTTTGAAACCCTGTCCTCCAGCAGCTTCTCCACATGGATGAGGAAACTATCCTGCACACTCGAAATGGCCTTACTGCTTGTCTTAAAAAATTAATACAGGACCAATGCTAGAGATTTGTGACATCACTGCCTCTGCGGGGGACATTTGTTACATCACTGCTCTCTACAGCGGGGGCATTTGTCACATCACTGCCCTCTACAGCAAGAGAGAAGTGGGCCAGAGTCTTCTGTAGAGATTTTCTATGTAATAGATTTCCATCAAATGTAATCATGAATATCAATGAAAATTCTAGTCATGTAGTAGATTTCCATCATATGTAATAATGAATATCAATGAAAATCTAATCTCCTTTTGCTGGCTTATGTGAGTTCTTTGTGATTGTGATCTTTTGCGGAGGTATTTTATGGACTCGTCTTCTTTAATGCATTTAAACTACAGATGTGTCACGCCCCAGAACTAGAATACTGGAGAGCAGGGGCAGACATAGCCAGCTACGTATATGAAATGGAATCCATCTAACTATACTGTCACGGCTGTCTAGATACATGAGGGTTTAACTACAAGCCAACAGTCTCTTAAGGTCATGAACAAGCCTAGTGTCTCAATCACAAGCAAGTAAGTAAGAGTTACAAGATGTATGATCATTAAAATTACAATAATAAGGCGTCCCAAATATTACATATTCAGTTGATCATGAAGCTAGTCGTTACAAAATGTTAGGACTAGCAAGAGTTTAGTCATACATGATCAACCCTAGGATCTGTCAATCATGTTACAGCCCGTAGGCAGACAGTAAGTAAGTGCAATCGAGCTAAATAAGTGCTCGTCGGCTAAACGCCTCAAAAGAATATCTTTACAATAAAGTGGGAGATCAAAAATAAACCCACTCTTTGCCCTGGTTACGTCTAGTCGCCACCATCGGGCTGGAAAGTTGGTAGATCCTCTGGAGCTGCTCCGAAATCTGGCCATACAAAACCAGCTGGGTCAGATCCCAGAAAGAGCAAGTGCCACAAGGAAGCTTCACTTAGGAACTAAAACTAGCAATCAGCACAAGAGTATAAATAGAAGTAAGAACTGGAAATAAAGGGAATACATCAGGATGATATACGACGAGATAACCATGGAACTATTCAGATAACCAAGTTACAACCCGTAAACAAAACAAGGACCGGGGTTGTAACCCTGCGTCTGAACAGAACTTGAAATTCTCACCATTTATCGGTAAAATAAATATAAGCATTCTGGTCATGTAGTAATCTGGAACAAGATCAGGACAAGACTAGACAGGTTAGACTCCATTCAATCATTTCACGGCCAAGCAAGAATTACGGCTTGATACTTTAACTAGCTAGGGTTATCACAGGCCTAGTTACTAGCAAGATGCAGTGAGATTATTCCACAGCCACAAGCCCTGCAGACCATCCAGGTTACCCAGGTTGAAAGATTAGGGTTGAATTCAGGTGGGTACATCGTCCAGGAAACGTATGTACCCTTAGGTAACTTGAAGGGTGCAACACATGACAGTGTGCTGAAAATGTGCCCTACTCGACGGCAGGCTACAGATCCCAGGCGCACCCAGGTAACGGGATTGCCTGTAGCTGGGAGATCTCTTCATGACTAATGTATTAATCTAGTTATTAGCCTTAGTCCATTCCAGTAGGTACTCCTGACCGTGGTAATCAGGAGTCCCCTCCTAGACATGATGCAAGATAGGACTGGATTATTTGTACAAGCACAATCGCCCACGGTGTCCAGGTCATTTATACAGGTCATGTCATGTCAGGTAGCCATCGCAACAGCTTATCAAAATGTATCATGTCAGGTTATCATGTCAAGAGTTCTTGTCATGAGTGCGCCACTACGGGCCACTATCAGGTCATGTCATGTTCACTTGTCAGGAGTGCACCACGACGGGTCACTTTCGTGTTCAGGTATATATGCAGGGCAGTATAGTACAATTATTCAATCAGGAGACCCAATTACATTGAGGGTTACAAGGCATGAGTTAATAGTACAAATTGAATAATAGCAATAATAATAAAATAACACGACAAGGCATGGGGAGGAGTCATGCGGCCCAATGAGAGACGAATCCATACAGCAGGCAGAAGGGGGCAACCCATGCGGCTGGAGGAAGGGGAGGGTACTCATGCGGCTATGGGCGAAAAACTTATGCGGCTGGGAAATTCAGGGTCATGCGGTTGGGAGGGATCGGATCCTCATACGGCAGGAAGAAGACTGCAGTATATGCGGCCATCGAGGATCAATGCCTATGCGGCTCTCAAGGGAAGGGGGTTCTTATGTGGCTGGGACGAGCCAGGGTACATGCGGCCGGGTCAAGTGAAGTCCCATGCGGCCAGCGGGGAGCGGCCCTTATGCGGTTCAAGGTCCAAAGCCCATGCGGTTCAGGGAGAAGGAGGCATATGCGGCTAGCGGGAAGCAAGTCTATGCGGCTCAAAGGAGCGGAGTATTATGCGGCTGGGGTCGAGCGAGTTTATACGGCTAGATGAGTTCGGCCCTCATGCGGCTCAAAGTACTTCCAGTCATGCGGCTGAAGAGAACACTTGCCGCATGAATTATTCATGTGGTCAAGTCAAGCACAGTTCATCTTCTCCAAAATTCCGAGAAGAAGAACACCATGAGAGCCAAGTTCTCAAGCTCCATAACTCCATCATCCGGAGCCCAAATCCGAACTTCCATAGGTCAAAATAGGGTAGAATGAAATGCTGTACAACATGGAACCATCAAAACTCAGAAATAACAATATTAAGTAGATCAAAACTCAAGAATTCCGAAAATAAAGTAAACTTAGATCTACAAGAATCTAGCCATGGAAAGTGGAAATGCCAAGTATTAAAGTAAGTTAAAATGCTGTAAGGAAGAGAATGAAGTAATAAAATTGGAGTTCCTCCATGAAGCAAGTTGCACTTGCCTAGACCTCTCTCTCTCTAGTAGGTAAGAAGTAATGGAGGAAAGAAGAAGAGTAATGAAGAGCGAGAAGGAAGTGGGTTAATAAATGGTAGTGGTGGTGGCAGGTAGGGGGTTCACCCTTGGTTCATAATGAACCAAAGCAAACTGAGCCAAGCCGAACCAACCCAGGAATTAAACCAAGCCATGAAGAAAACTAAGCAACGAATCATGCAATACAAGATAAAATACGTATACGTATTCCGAAAATACGTAATACGAACCACATGCATTACAACTCTTCCCACCTTAAAAGAATTCCGTCCTCGAAATTTAATTAAGAGGCTAGAGAGACGAGGACAAGCTATATTAATCACAAGCAAGCTATAACTAGGCAGGCAATCACTCATTCAAGCAAGGAATCGAAGGCATGAGGCATAAGGAAGACATTATACCTCACGAGTCAAACAAGTCGGGATACCGCGATCGGATGTCATCCTTACGCTCCCACGTTGACTCACCCAAGGAGTGATAACCCCAAGCAACTCGGACTAACTTGATAGTCTTGTTCTTGAGTGTCTTCTCTCTCCGGTCCAATATAGACATGGGCCTCTCCTCATACGAAAGGTTGGTACCAACAACCAATTCCGAATGATCTAGGATGTGGCTCGGGTCCGGGATATACCATCGTAATTGGGATACATAGAACACGTCATGCACCTCGCTTAGCGACGGCGGAAGAGCGAGACGATAGGACACATCTCCTACTCGCTCCAGAATGTCAAATAGCCCTATATACCAAGGACTAAGCTTTCCCCGCATGCCGAAATGAATGACGCCACGGTTAGGCGAAATCCTCAGATACATGGTCACCGACAGAAAACTCGAGAGGGCGCCGATGAGAATCGACCCAATGGCGCTGGCAATCTTGGGCAACTCGAAGATGATCCCGGACTCTTCTGATCACTTCAACTGTCTGGGCAATCATTTCTGGACCGAGCATCTGCCTCTCTTCGACATCGTCCCAGGCTAACGGGGATCTGCACTTCCTTCCATACATTGCCTCGAACGATGCCATCTGGATACTAGCTTGGAAACTGTTATTGTATGAGAACTCCACTAGGTGCAGGTGATCTTCCCACGAACCACCGAAGTCAAGTGTGCAAGATCTCAACATGTCTTCAAGAGTCTAGATTGTGCGCTCCGACTGGCCATCTGTCTGCGGATGATATGCTGAACTGAATTGGAGATGAGTTCCCAAACTCTCCTACAGGCTATGCCAAAAGTGAGACGTGAATCTTGAATCTCGGTCCGAGGTGATACTGACTGGCACTTCGTGCAACCTGACAATCTGCCTGAGGTACATCTCTACTAACTGGGCTGTCGACTGACCAACTCTGAACGGGAGGAAGTGAGCTACCTTCCTGAGCCGATCAACTATAACCCAAATAGCATCTCGACCAGCTGGGGATCTAGGTAATCCAGTCACAAAATCCATGGTCACATGTTTTCACTTCCATTCTGGAATCGGCAAGGGCTGAAGAAGTCCAGCGGGCCTCTGATGTTCAGCCTTAACTTGTTGGCAGACCAAACAACGAAAGACAAACCGGGCTATCTCCCTCTTCATGCCATTCCACCAAAAGTGCTGACGGATATCACGGTACATTTTCGTACCGCCTGGATGAATGGAATACTGAGAACTATGAGCCTCTGCCATAATTTCCTGTCTGATATCTCCACTGGGTACACAAAGACGCTTACCATGTCGAAGTGTACCATCCTCATGAATGTATAACTCTGATCTTCGTCCTGCCTCACACTCTGCTCTGAGTTGCTGAAGCTTGGAATCTGCTGACTGCGCCATCCGGATCCTCTCGACTATGGTGGACTGAACTTGCATGTTGGCCATCAATGCTACACTGGAAGGGAGAACAACTTCAATACCCATCTTCTGAAGATCTGCTAACAGCTCTGGTTGTGCTGTTAGAAAATAAACTCCGGCTGTTCTGCTCAATGCATCTGCAACAATATTGGCCTTCCCGAGATGATATTGCAAGTTGATATCATAATCCACAAGAAGCTCCAGCCACCTCCTCTGACGCATGTTAAGATCCTTCTGGGTGAAAACATACTTCATGCTCTTATGGTCGGTAAAAATCTCCACCCTATCTCCGTATAAGTAGTGCCTCCACAACTTAAGTGCAAATACTACTGCTGCCAGCTCCAAGTCATGGGTTGGGTAATTCCTCTCATGATCACGAAGTTGTCGTGAAGCATAAGCTATTACCTTCCCATGCTGTATCAGAACACATCCTAAGCCTCTGCCTGAAGCATCACAATACACGAAGAATCCTTCGGTCCCATCTGGAAGCGTGAGAATGGGAGCCTTCATCAAGCCTCGCTTCAACTTCTCGAATGAATCCTGGCACTCTGCTGTCCAAGCAAACTGCACATCCTTGTGGGTCAATTGGGTCAATGGTGCCGAGATCCGGGCAAAGTACGAAACAAATTGTTGGTAGTAGCCGGCCAATCCAAGAAAACTGCGAACCTCTGTAACTGTACTGGGCACCAGCCATGACTCAATAGCCACAATCTTCTGGGAATCCACTTCTACTCCTCCTCGAGTGATGATGTGACCCAAGTACGAAATGCAATCAAGCCAGAACTCGCATTTACTGAACTTGGCATACAACTGGTGCTCTCTGAGAATCTGAAGAACCACACGGAGATGCTGCTCATGCTCTGCTTCACTCTTGCTGTAGACCAGAATGTCATCCAAGAACATAATCACGAACTGATCCAAGTAAGGCATGAAGATACGATTCATGAGATCCATGAATACAGCCGGCGCATTGGTTGCTCCAAAGGACATAACAAGGAACTCCCAATGCCCATACCTCGATCTAAAAGCTGTCTTCGGGATGTCCTGCTCTCTGACTCTGATCTGATGATATCCTGAGCGCAAGTCGATCTTCGAAAATACTGATGCCCCCTTGAGTTGATCAAACAAGTCATCTATCCTCGGGAGAGGATATCTATTCTTGATTGTCACTGAGTTTAAGGTACGATAATCAACACATAACCTGGACGTACCATCCTTCTTTTTCACAAGAAGCATCGGGGCTCCCCAAGGCGATCCACTAGCACGAATGAATCCCTTGGCTCGAAGTTCTTCAATCATCTTGTACAAGATCTCCAATTCTGAAGGTGCCATCCTGTAGACTCTCTCTGACACTGGGGCTGTTCCGGGAATCAAGTCTATGGTGAACTCGATCTCCCGCTCTAGCGGCATACCTGGAAGCTCTTCTAGGAAAACATCTGGATATTCTTCGACTATCCGGGGCAACTGCACTGCTGCTACTGCCATCCGCAATACTGGAGGAGAAGGCTCAACTGCGCCTCGGGAAAAGGAAAACTCTGGCTCTCCTGGAATGCTAAAAACAACCCTACCAATATGGCAGTCTATTCTAGCATACTGGTTCCTCAACCAATCCATCCGTAGGACCACATCATAATCGGTCATCGGGAATTCTATCAATCTAGCGGGAAACTCTCTACCGCTAACTATGATCCGACACGAGAAAAACACCCTATCGACTACCACAAGTCCGTTACCAGTAAGTATATTGAGCCTTACTGATAATGACTCGGGTTCCAATCTAATCCGTGTCGTGAATCGTGCAGACATAAAAAAATATGATACACCAGAATCAAATAAAGATGAAGCTGGAAGGGAGTTGACGAGAATAGTACCTGCCACTACTTCTCCTGGTGCCAATCCTTCCTCTGCGGTCATTACCATAGCCTGACCATGCCCTCGGGGTGCTGGTCCCCTCTGCTGAAATCCTTGCTGCCTATTCTGACTCAAGGCTTGGGCTTGAGTATGCTGCTGGGGGTTCTGCTGCTGGAATACCTGGGACTGAGGCGGCAAGGGCCTCGGCAATGGATACTGCTGCTGCTGGACCGGAGCTGGTCCTCTCACCGAAGAGCTAGAAAGGTTGGACGATGATGAACCTTCCCTATTCGGATAGGATCCAACCCTATGGTCTGCTGCTCCACAAGCCAGACACAATCCCTGTGCCCTACGATACTCTGCCACTACATGGCCTGGCTTTCCACAATGAGAACATCCTATTACGGAAGCCCGCCTCTGCTTCTGCTGCTGCTGCTGAGGGTACGTCGGGGCTGAATGCTGAACCGACGTCACTGAGGCTGCCCGCCTCGGAGCTCCAATAGTCAAAGCCCTGGCTGTCGGGGCTGGGGCTGACGACTGATTCATCTGGCCATGGGATCTCTTCCGACCTCCGACCCTATCCACAATCCTCTGGGAGGTATACTCATGCCTCCTAGCTGCTCTCAAGATTGTATCAAAAGTCTGATGCTCAAACTGCTCAACCGCCAATAGAATCTCCAGGTGAAGCCTCTACTGAAATCGCTGGGCTCTATCATACTCGGTTGCCACCAAGGTAGGAGCAAACCGACTGAGTCTCGAAAACTCGGCCGCATATCCATCGACCGTCCTGTCCATCTGCTTCATATTGGTGAACCTCGTCTGTAGATCATACCGAGCTACAGCATCAAAATACTTGGTCTGGAATCTCTCTCTGAACACCGTCCAAGCAATGGGTGCTGTTAATCCAACGGCCTGAGCCGTCCACCAGCTGCGGGCAAGATCTAGTAACTGCAGGTGCACCACGGCTACCTTCTCATTCTCTGGGGTCCTGGATGCTTATAGAATCACCTCTGTGTCCTGAAGCCAAGCATCTGCAGCGATAGCATCTTCACTACCATCGAAGAAGGGAGGGTTCAAGCGCTTAAAGCTGTTGGCCGCGCTGTTACCCTGATGACCTCCTCTGGTCAGAGCATCCGTCACTGCCTGGTGCAAGGCGTCTCCACGACAATCTTGGGAAGCTATCAAGGTCCTGAAGAGACCTACCAAAGTGCCATCATCAGGCTCGGCAGGCTGAACTGGCTGGACTGGTGGCTCTCCGTCAGAAGGCACGACTCTGGAGGCTACTCCAAAATACTGGGCTTGATCTTCGGGTTGCTGCTGATCCGCGGGAAGTGCTCCGCCTTGCTGACCGGCAGGTCCAGGAACGATACCGCTGAAGAAGACGACATAGAAAACAATAAGGAAGGACCAGGACAGATCAATAATACAAGCATATGATCAGGACAAGAATCCAGGGATTCGGAAGATACGAGCAGAGATCAAGGGCGAATACTGATTGAGACATCTATTCGGTAAACCCTCACATATCTTGATTTACAAGACCTGCATGGGCCACCACTTAAACCATGTTACGCCCCAGAACCAGAATACTGGAGAGCGGGGGCAGACATAGCCAGCTACGTATATGAAATAGAATCTATCACACTATACGGTCACGGCTGTCTAGATACATGAGGGTTTAACTACAAGCCAACAGTCTCTTAAGGTCATGAACAAGCCTAGTGTCTCAATCACAAGCAAGTAAGTAAGAGTTACAAGATGTATGATCATTAAATATACAATAATAAGGCGTCCCAAATATTACATATTCAGCTGATCATGAAGCTAGTCGTTATAAAATGTTAAGACTAGCAAGAGTTTAGTCATACATGATCAACCCTAGGATCTGTCAATTATGTTACAGCCCGTAGGCAGACAGTAAGTAAGTGCAATCGAGCTAAATAAGTGCTCGTCGGCTAAACGCCTCAAAAGAATATCTTTACAATAAAGTGGAAGATCAAAAATAAACCCACTCGTTGCCCTGGTTACGTCTAGTCGCCACCATCAGGCTTAAAAGTTGGTAGATCCTCTGGAGCTGCTCCAAAATCTGGCCATACAAAACCAGCTGGGTCAGATCCCAGAAAGAGCAAGTGCCACAAGGAAGCTTCACTTAGAAACTAAAACCAGCAATCAGCACAAGAGTATAAATAGAAGTAAGAACTGGAAATAAAGGGAATACATCAGGATGATATACGACGAGATAACCATGAAACTATTCAGATAACTAGGTTATAACCAGTAAACCAAACAAGGACCGGGGTTGTAACCCTTCGTCTGAACAGAACTTGGAATTCTCACCATTTATCGGTAAAATAAATATAAGCATTCTGGTCATGCAGTAATCTGGAACAAGATCAGGGCAAGACTAGACAGTTTAGACTCCATTCAATTATTTCACGGCCAAACAAGAATTACGGCTTGATACTTTAACTAGCTAGGGTTATCACAGGCCTAGTTACTAGCAAGATGCAGTGAGATTATTCCACAGCCACAAGCCCTGCAGACCATCCAGGTTACCCAGGTCGAAAGATTAGGGTTGAATTCATGTGGGTACATCGTCCAGGAAATGTATGTATCCTTAGGTAGATTGAAGGGTGCAACACATGACAGTGTGCTAGAAATGTGCCCTACTCGACGGCAGGCTACAGATCCCAGGCGCGCCTAGGTAACGGGATTGCCTGTAGCTGGGAGATCTCTTCATGACTAATGTATTAATCTAGTTATTAGCCTTAGTCCATTCCAGTAGGTACTCCTGACCGTGGTACTCAAGAGTCCCCTCCTAGACATGATGCAAGACAGGACTGGATTATTTGTACAAACACAATCGCCCACGGTGTCCAGGTCATTTATACAGGTCATGTCATGTCAGGTAGCCGTCGCAACAGCTTATCAAAATGTATCATGTCAGGTTATCATGTCAAGAGTTCTTGTCAGGAGTGCGCCACTACGGGCCACTATCAGGTTATGTCATGTTCACTTGTCAGGAGTGCACCACGACGGGTCACTTTTGTGTTCAGGTACATGTGCAGGACAGTATAGTGCAATCATTCAATCAGGAGACCCAATTATACTGAGGGTTACAAGGCATGAGTTAATAATACTAAATGAATAATAGCAATAATAATAAAATAACAAGACAAGGCATGGGGAGGAGTCATGCGGCCCAACGAGAGACGAATCTATGCAGCAGACAGAAGGGGCAACCCATGCGGCTAGAGGAAGGGGAGGGTACTCATGCGGCTAAGGGCGGAAAAATTATGCGGCTGGGAAATTCAGGGTCATGCAGTTGAGAGGGCTCGGATCCTCATGCGGCAGGAAGAAGACTGCAGTATATGCGGCCATCGAGGATCAATGCCTATGCGGCTCTCAAGGGAAGGGGGTTCTCATGCGGCTGGGACGAGCCAGGGTACATGCGGCCGGGTCAAGTGAAGTCCCATGCGGCCAGCGGGGAGCGGCCCTTATGCTGTTCAAGGTCCAAAGCCAATGCGGTTCAGGGAGAAGGAGGCATATACGGCTAGCGGGAAGCAAGTCTATGCGGCTCAAAGGAGCGGAGTATTATGCGGCTGGGGTTGAGCGAGTTTATGCGGCTAGATGAGTTCGGCCCTCATGCGGCTCAAAGTACTTCCAGTCATGCGGCTGAAGAGAACACTTGCCGTATGAATTATTCATGCGGTTAAGTCACGCACAGTTCATCTTCTCCAAAATTTCGAGAAGAAGAACACCATGAGAGCCAAGTTCTCAAGCTCCATAACTCCATCATCCGGAGCCCAAATCCGAACTTCCATAGGTCAAAATGGGGTAGAATAAAATGCTCTACAACATAGAACCATCAAAACTCAGAAATAACAAGGTTAAGTAGATCAAAACTCAAGAATTTCAAAAATAAAGTAAACTTAGATCTACAAGAATCTTGCCATGGAAAGTGGAAATGCCAAGTATTAAAGTAAGTTAAAATACTGTAAGAAAAAGAATGAAGCAATAAAATTAGAGTTCCTCCATGAAGAAAGTTGCACTTGCCTAGACCTCTCTCTCTCTGGAAGGTAAGAAGTAATAGAGGAAAGAAGAAGAGTAATGAAGAAAGAGAAGGAAGTGGGTTAATAAATGGTAGTGGTGGTGGTAGGTAGGGGGTTCACCCTTGGTTCATAATAAACCAAAGCAAACTGAGCCAAGCCAAACCAACCCAGGAATTAAACCAAGCCATGAAGAAAACTAAGCAAGGAATCATGCAATACAAGATAAAATACGTACACGTATTCCGAAAATACATAATACGAACCACAGGCATTACAAGATGATAGGTAGAAATAATAGGCACCATGGGGTAATTTTTTAAGGATAAAAAATGTTTGTTTAGAGATAATTTGGACATGACAGACATACGATTCTAGATAGGTAACTTACTCAGAGGTTTAAAAAGAACATGGTAAGAAACGTAAGAACAACTCAGAGGTAATATGGACATGTTTGTTCATCTAGCAATCCTTTTTGTGGACTTATTAATGCGAATATGATAAGTTTAGAAAGATGATTTTATCAATAGAGGTAATATGGACGTGTTGGGAAAAAGGTCAAGAGATAATAATATATACTCAGAGGTAGTATGGACATGGTTTACATTCAAATAGGATAGGAATGTCGGAGTGAAGGTTATACTTAGGGACGCTTTCACTCCCATCTTTGTTCAAACATATTATTTCTTGAGAAACTTGCCATTGATAGGCATCATGAGCAAGTCACCGTTGGGTTTTGCTAGCCGGTATGCACCACTGGAATAGACAGTTTCTATAACAAACGGCCCTTCCTATTTAGGTTGAAACTTCTCGGCCATCTTGTGGGTCATGATCATTGGTCTTCTGACTGATAAGACAAGATCATTGACCTGAAATGACCTTTCTTTGACTTTCTTGTTGAAAGCTCATAAAATTTGTGCTTGGTACAGCTCAATACACTGTTAAGCTAGGAGGCATTTCTCATCTAATGCTTCCAGTTCTTGTAGTCGTAGACTGTGGTTATCTTCGATAGTTATATGACTATTAAGAGCCACTCATAAAAAGGGGATTTGGAGTTTTAGAGGGAGCACAGCTTCACTTTTGTATACTAGGGAAAATGTCATACTGCCTCCGGATTGTGGTTCGATAAGCCCAAAGGCATTCACCGAGCTTCTTATTCCTGTCACGCTTGTTTGAAGACACGATTTTCCTGAGGAGTTTGATAATTATTTTGTTGAAAGCCTCGGCCAACCCATTTGCTGTTGGGTTGTTATGTAGTAGAGGCTATACTCTGGATTCAATTTTGGTCACAGAACCGTCGAATGGTTCTACTGACAAATTGTAGGCCATTGTCGTAGATGATACTCTGTGGCAACACGAACCGATAGATGACATGATGCTTAAGAAACTTAATCATGTCTGAAGTTTTTACGTCAACAAGTGGTACTGCTTCCACCCACTTGGAGAAGTAGTCGGTTATTGCCAAAATGAACCGATGAACTTTTGATGACGACGGAGTGATCGCACCGATGATATCCATTTCCCATACTTCAAAGGGCCAGGATGCATCTTTCAGGTGTAAGAATTCCGACGGGTGGTGAATGAAGTCTGCGTGGATTTGACACATTCGACACTTCTTAGCGTATGCCAATGCGTCTTCTATCATCGTGGGACAGTAATAGCTCATGCGTCTAAGTCGGTTCTGAAGTTTAGGACCTAGTTGGTGGGCCGCGTAAGTGCCATCATGAGCTTCATGAAGTGCTTCCTTGGCTTTTGCACCCGATAAACATCGAAGTAAGAGTTCGTCAAAGGAACGACGATACAACATTTAGTTTGAACGTCACAGTAGAATCGAAGAGAGCGTCTTCTCATGGAAGCTACTTCCTTAGCGTTGTCCGGTAGGATTTCGTAGATCGTAAAATCTACAAAGGGGGACCGCCAGTATGGACATCCTCATTTACCTTCGTAGAATAGTAGGCTTGCATGCATAGGTTATTCTTACGACATACTAGCTCTTGACTGATCACTGTGATCATTTGCTGAGTTTCGACGGGCACTGCTACTAAGGTCGTAAGGCTAGCCATGGCGTCAACTTTCAGGTTTCGCAATCTTGGAACGTGTTCTATAAAGAATCCCATAAAGGTATAAATCATCGAGATTGCTGCTTGATGATACGAGGTTACATTTTTATGTTGGAACTCGTATTGCCCTCGAACTTGGTTAAATATCAGCTGAAAGTCATCGTAAGCTTCCAGGAAGTCGACCCCTAGCTCTTTGGCTAGCCGGAGCCCTATAATAAAAGTATTGTACTTGGGCACATTATTGGTACACGATTCTGAAAGTGAATATGCTCGTTGGATTACTAAATCAACGGAAGAGATTAATACTACCCCCACTCCTGCCACGATATCACCTTTGGGACCTATCCTTGAAGCACCGTCAAAGAACAGTTGCCAAACGGACTCTTCTGTTATGACGTGGGCTACTACTACTTTGTCTGGAATGTCCTTATAGTGCTTTGATGTTTTAGCTACAGAATGGGCAGCCAGGAAGTCAGCTAACGCTTAGCCTTTGATCATTTTTGGCGGGATAAACACCATATCATAAGGTGACAATAATATCGCCCATGTAGCGAGGCATGAATTTAGCGCTCCTGGTTTGGTCATGAGGACCCTGAGGGGATTGACCCTGGAGATAACGTGAAATGTCTATCCCACTGTGTAATGGCAGTTTTTCTGATTGGCAAAAACTAGGACAAGAAAATCTTTCTCAACATGAGTATATCTATGTTCAGCCCCGCCAGCTGCCAACTAATATAATAGATAGCTTGCTATAGCCCTTATCACTGTTCTGGGCTAACAAAGCGCCGAGAGAATATTCCATGGCTCAAACGTAAAGTAGAAAGGATTTGCTCATGACTGGGGCTACCCTTTAATGTATTTGAAGGCCCATTAGCATTCTTCGGTCCAAACATAAGATACTCTTTTCTTCATAAGTTTAGTGAAGGGCTTACAATGACCCGAAATACTAGAGATAAACCTTCGGATATACGCTATGCGCCCTTGAAGATCACAAAGTTTACGAAGATTCTTTGGCAGTTGCATCTCAATGATAGCTTTTGTCTTCTCGGGATCAATATGGATACCCTTTGAAGTGATGATAAAACCCAAGAACATGCCGTTGGATACCCTAGGAAAGATTTGGTCGGATTCATCTTCAATTGGTGTGCCCTCACCAGGTCGAAGGCGGTCCATAAATTGTGAAGGCAATCACCACGAAAATGACTTTGACAACGATGTCATCAATATAGCATTCGACTGTCTTGCATAAGTGATTGTGGAATATGGTACACATAGCTCGCTTGTATATATCACCTACATTCTTTAAAATGAAAGGCATTACCGTATAGCAAAATACCCTAATTGGGGTCCGAAATGACGTATGCCTCTCGCCTTATGGGAACATTTTAATTTGGTTGTATCCTGAGTAGCCATCCATAATACGTTCAAACCCGCAGGTATTATCTACCATCACATCGGTGATAGGTAATGGAAATTTATCCTCTGGAAAAGCGATGTTGAGGTCGCGAAAGTCTATACAGACTCAGATTTTTTCGTTCTTCTTGACAATTGGAATAATATTAGCCCAATTAGGATGTTGTTCTTTACGAATGAAACCGCTTGCTATGAGCTTATTCACCTCTACTTCAATAGCATTTATGACATCCGGGCAGAACGGCCATTGCTGTTGCTTCACTGGCTTAGCATAGGGTAAGATATTTAATTTGTGCATGACGATGTTTGGATCCAGACCTGGCATATTTTTATAGCTCCATGCGAAGACATCTATGTACTCTTTTTTGAGCTTGATGAGAGATTTGCGGTCTTTCCACCTTTAAGCTTCTGCTAATAAGGATCGGCTTGGGAGAAGAGTCGCTTCCCAATTGACTTGTACAACCTCGTCTTCGGTGGAGGCTCACGTTGTTCAAAGCATTTCTTCTATTGAGAATCAAGTTGTTGAGCCCAAGGTTTAACCTCGAAGGATTCGAAGAATTGGTCATTTTTATTTATCTGGTCTACTAGCGACATATTCACTAATAACATCTTCGGAAATGACTTTCCAATGTTGGTGTCGGAGTAATAGGATGAGTCTGAAGAATATGAGTACATTCCTTTTTGGATTGTAAAATTTTAGGAGGCTTGGACGAGACATAACCTAGACCATAACGGGTCTTGTGGTAATATTGATCAGACTCGCCCTTAGGAATCTTGATCTTGATTTACAAGTGTCGACCCTTACCGCAGTTAAGGCCCATATTGCTACTCAAGTCATACCCCATCTTCTGGATGATACATCGGGCTTGAGGAGTGTAGTGGTGAGTCTGTATCGTACTGGTTTCATGTTCTGACTCACGAGGGATATGGGTCCGAGAACCTTCCACTCGATCAAAGGTAATGGACTTTTCTCCCTTCTTTCTGGCTGGTAATATAAAATATGAGTCGCTTATCAGGAGCACTAAGCTCAAAGAGTAAGCAAATGCGATTTGTGTCTTCAGTGACAACCTTAGGTCTTGCTCAAAGGAATATACAACGAAAGAAGAGAAGTAATCTGAAGGCATCCTTTTATTGACAAAATATGACAAATTGTTCTCAGGGACTGCATGTCAGATGCAGGAAAATAAGGTACAACCAGGTCTTTCAAATTTTTACCCTCAGTATAAATGGTTGGCGGGACTGAAAAAGGAAGAGGCGAACTGCGCAGCTTCACTATAAGGGGTTTGGTTGAGAAATCTTACCTTACTGGCGGCTTTCTCTCAACCGAACCACCCGGGAGTTGAAGCCTTTGCTGGAGACTTGGTTATCAGTATTATAGGGCATTCTTTTAACTTTACTTTGATAGGACCTTCGGAGGAAGTCTGAGCTTCTGCCTCATCATCGGCATCCTCACCTGAGTCCTTTTGATGATTCTTCTAGAATAATCGAGACTCCATGTAATAAACTTCAACCCCTTTGAAGGGATCGATGTCTGTGAACTCAGTCTTTACTACACCGTCACTATTGACACACTTGAAGCATTGGTGTAGGGTGGATGGTACGATCATGTGCTCATGTATCCATAGCCTCCCTAGTAAATTGTTATAGCAAGAATCCGTATCAATGACATAACAGGTTGCCTCCTTCTTTAGATCGCTAATTTGGATTTTTAGACAGATCTTCGCCCCTGGACAGCTTCTTCCATTATTGAAACCACTAATCATGGTTTGGGTTAAAGACAACCAATGCATCTGTATCCCTAGAGTATGTAATAAGCGATAGGGAATGACGCTCGCCGATGACCCAGAGTCAGTGTGCATGCGATCGACCTTGATATTACCGATATATCTTGTATAGTACAAGGATCTGGCATGCCTATTATTTTTCAGCAGCATATCCTGCTGTAAAAATGTGATGCTCGGCATGGTTTCCATCACATTCTGGCATTGAGGACACACAACAAGGTCTTCTTCCGACTATTGTATTTGTCCTAAATAGGATTCGACGTGATGCAATGACTCGTTTAGAGCCTCTTGAGTATTCTTAGAGAGACGAAGAAGCTGAAATGATGACAGTCTGGCTGGAGTGTTGGCCAGTTGAGCAAGGATGTCGATATTATAGGGCCTATCGAGCCCAATGGCGGTTTCTTATCTGAGGGGTTTATCAAAGCGGCCCTCTTTCTATTTCTACCTATCTGTTGCTAGCGGTTGGGAAGAGCCTGGTTCGGATGAGATGGGATTTACAAACGTCGAAGCTGGTGCCGCTTCTTTCCAAGGGCTTTGTCATAGTTACGTGAGTAATCTAGACCAGTCTTGGTTGCTTCCACCCTCTCTTCCTCAGGTGCAGAGGAGATCGTATAGCAAAATTTGACCTTCCTTTCTTTGATAATGATGCTAGGACGTTCGACAGGTCGGGTTAGGTCATCGGTAAGGTCAAGGTGTATCCACGTGACCTCTCATCGAGATATTTTGACGGGCACTAGCCTCGATGTTTGAGCAGCTAGGAGGTTAACGACCTGTAAAACCCATAAATTTCTACTATTTTTTATTAAATTTGGTTCTGATTTAAAATTTTGTATTGTACATCGCACAGTCGTATTGTACGTCGCGCACGAAATTTTATTTTGCAAATATGCTCGACGAGTGCGATTATGTGCGAGCGTACATATTTTTAGAAAAACATTTTTTCTATTTTTTATATAGTTCAAATAATATATATAATAATTATTTATATTTTACTTAAAGTTTATTTTATGCAAATAGAGATACATTAATTTGAATTTATATATATAATTCCATTTTTGAAATTTATTAATATTAATATTTTATTATTCAAAAAGATATTTAAAAATATTTGTTATTTTCGAAATTATTATTATTGGTATTTTGAAAAATATATATGGAAGTTATTGTGGCCATTTAAATTATGATTTAATCTTTGGATTTATTTAAATATATTAACTTAATACATATAATTGAGATTTGATTTATTTAAATTGATTTTAAACTATATGGATATAATTTAATTAGATTTAAACGGGATTTATATTTGGATTTGGATTTGAATAAAGTAGAGAATTATCTAACGGGGTTTTTAAACTACTCATAATCCTATCCAAATGGGAATTTCCACATCCTATAAATAGGCAGGTACTCCTCCATAAATTCTACACATCCACAAAATTCTACAACCCAAAAATTCGTACATTGTGTCCGTGTTCCCTTCCAGTCCCCTATCTTATTCTATATATTACAATTACATATAGTTTCTGTGTCGACAACCCCGACACGATTCAGTAAATTTCTAATCCTAGCCCTAACCTAACTCGACTCTGCTCGTGTCCTCCTCCATGCCTCCACCGATCCCTGGTCTCAAGCCGCACCTCCCCTCGCTACACCTCCGACCCAGCCATGACCGCCCTGGACCCCGGTCGCCTCCACCGACATAACCATCACCGTACTTCGCTCACCCAAGACACTTCCACGGCCAACAACCATCGCCTTCCCCATTCCCTCACTGCCACACACCCGCTGCCCCACGTCGCCGTTTCACCACCACCACAGACCACCATCACCACCGTTGGCACCACCAAACGCCGTCACCTTCGCCATCTCCCCGGTTAACCACCACCATTGCCTACCCCGTTTCCACCAGTACACCGCCACCAGCCATCACCATCACCATCGTCGGCCTCGTACCACCACCGGCAACAACACCCAACCCCGGTCCCCTCCTCGACCCACTCCAGAAATCACACCACCAAAAAAAATTATCAAAAAAAAGAAACCCTAACCTTGAAACGCTGGACGAGAGCGGTCGTCCCCTCCCGGCCGCACCAGAGTCCCCAATCGTAAACCTCGTCGGATTCGCCAACTTCGCTCCTCGGTTGTCTTCATTCCGGTCACTGCCCCATCTCCTACGTCGAACACCTCCGGCAACTCTGGCCTGGAGTTCGCGCCCCTCTGCGGTGCTCTCCGCCGCCCGTCGTCAGCCTCCCTTCCTCACTGATCCTCCGCCGCTCGTACTCACCGTCGGCGTTCACCGACCTACTCCATCGCGCTCCCAGCGTCCGCCCATCCGCGCCTCGCCGCCCAGATCTGCGCCCGGCCGCCCGCTCGAACAGCCCCCGTGCCGCCTCCTCGGCGTGCCGCGCCGCCGAGCCCAACTCCTTCCTTCGCGTCTTCCAGCCGACTTCCCTCACCCTCGGCCGCCGACCCCCAGCTCCGATCATCCTTCGCCGCGCGCGTCTCCACCGCACGCCGCCGGAGTGGAGAGTCCCGCCGACCGAATCAAACCGCCTCCGCCCCCCCTCTCTTCCCGCCGGTGAGCTCCCCATCTCCCTCGACCCCTCCGCTCCTCCGCCATCCTCTCTGCCGCTCTCTCCCTCTCAGTTTCTCTCTCTCTCCCTCTCTCTTTCTGTACTATTTTTTGGGTTATTTTTTTGTCCGGGTGTTCTCCTCGGAAGAGGAGAACCGTTTGTTTTTATTTATTTATTATTATTTTTTCATTTTATTTTCTTGTTGTTTTTGTTTTATTTTTTGTTATTTATTATTATTATTATTATTATTATTATCATCATTACTATTATTATTATTTTATTATTATCATTATTGTTGCTACCAGCAGTACAATCCCTCCAATTTTATATAAATATTTTCTCCAATTGAATATAAATATTTTTAGTTGTATTACTTTTAGTTACTTTAAGCATAGTATATACATTGTAATTATTAATATTCTATTTTATTAATTAAATAGATAATAAATAGTTTATCAAAAAAAAATTGGTTTGACAAAAGAACGAGTTTTAAGTCCTAAATAAAAATTCTAGTTTTCTGGCAATTCCATTTTTACAAACATAAAGTATTTGTGGCCAAAAATAAATTTTGTATTTTCAAGTAATTAAACTAAAAGTATTTTTGAACTAATAAAAATATAGTTTCTCTATTTAAATTATATTTTTACAAACTTGGAGTTTTTAGCCAAAAACAAAATTTTCTTGATTGTAAGTATTTTTCTATAATTATTTTGACTCATAAAAACTAGTTTGCAAGTATTATAAATAGTTTTCTAAAAATAGAATATATATTCTTATCATTTTCTTTTGAATTTCCTCCTACCCATGACCAGTCCCAATCTTCATATTCCTTGCCAATTCCAAACTACCTTATGCCAACCCTCACTAATTTGGCCGTTCTGGACCCGATGGAATACTCCGTGTCGTCAACAGAGGCTCCCTTGCATAGATGTAACATCGAAGTCGGTCTTGTGCCACCTTTATTGTACCACACCAGGTAGCTCACCAGGCGTCGCAACAGGCAAGTATACCTTGCTAATTTACTGTCAAATTATTTATTTTTTGCATTATTTATTTTGTTTCATATTGTTAGTTTCCTTTGTTATAAACTGCGCGTCCAAGCCACACTTGGGTGCAAGCGACTCTATTAGTCGTTTTACTTTACTATATGCATGTTAACTTAGTGTTAGCGGACTACCCTCTTATTGCGGGATATTTTTATATCTCCGCTGGCTATGATACTTACACTACACGGTTTGAGGTATTTTATTAGGGGCACGACTTATTGACTAGCTATCTCTAAAGTCGTGTGACGGTAGATATTCGTAACTGCTATAACTAGGGTTTTAGAGACTCAAGCAGTTAAAAAACTGGACAAGCCATGGACATGACTTGAACAGTGTAGGAAATATTGGAAAAGGACAGTCGCTAGTGCGTATGGAAAGCCAAACAGGTAAACCACAGTCTCCGGATGGAACTGTGGCGATTTATTTGCAGATACTCTCTGACGTTTTGGACGTTACGGTCGGATACAGATGACTGGATGCCAGTGTCACGACCCGCACCCGTTTTTTTAAACGGATACGAGACGTGTCCAAGCCAGCCTACGCCGCAGTGTCCGTTTAAAAAAAATGGGTGCGAGTCATGACAAGTTTTTGTGGTGGCCCATGCAGGTCTGTTTTCGCAAATCATGCGAACTTGTGATAGTACTTAAGTTAGTCGTACTATTGCGAGCCTGCGACGAGAACATGCTCATTCACGAAAAAGGATTAATTTAATTGAATGACTAGGACTAGGAGTCCCTTATACAAATTTGCAGATACCCTTTGATGTTTTGGACGTTACGGCCGGATACAGATGACTGGATGCCAGTTACGTACACATAGCCTAAAATCCCACCCATGCGCATGAAAGTTGTCCTCTAAATTGCACGTTAGGCGGTTAGAATTTCCTTTGCATATTTATGTCTAGTTTACATATTATTTTATTATTTTGGCAGTTCATATTAGCTTGTTCTTCCTGTATGTTGCTACGTCCGTCTGAGGACCTGGTTTTTCCCCAGGTGTGTGTTCATGTCTTTCGCAGGTATCCTAGCCAAGGCCGTGGTCTTCTCCATTCTTTCGAAGACGATTGCGCTTGGTTCGTCTTGCCATTTTTCGATTCATGTATATTTCTTTCATTGAGATAGTTGGTAGTGGACTTGTCTCCTCCCAACGATTGTATCATAAATATTCGAGTTGATATTTATATTATATTTCTTTTCATTGTGGATGAGATTTAGTTTGTCTTGTATTACTGCATTTTACAGCTTATGTATTCATACGAAACCTACGTACTTCGTATGAATACAGCTGGCATGTCTACGTACTTGGTCCTACGTATTTTGGGACTGGAACGTTACATATTTTTGTGGTGGCCCATGCAGGTCTAGATAAATTGTTTGGTTACTTTATCGTACCAAGCAAGCCTGCGAATAGGATTAAAGTCTAGGATCTCATCCACATAATTGACCTCCTCGATTCTACTTTGACTCCCTTGATTTGCATCTTGCTTGATCTCCTCTACCGTTAATTCTTATCCTTCTTTCGTGCTTGATGTTGGTTAGGAAGGCAATCCATACTAGGTAGACTTGGCCCATTGTCCTAACACCCTTAGTTTAACTCTTGTAAGTTGGGTAGAATACCTTACGACCTAATCATCCTTGTGACCTTAACCAAGTCTTAAGCAAGTAGACAATAGAACGACTGTATAGGCACCAACATACGACATAACTAGATTCTTAAGAAGTTTGAACTAATTCCACTTCTTTCAACATTAATCGTGCCTATGTTTTTGTTACTATTTTTGACTATCCAATGCTGCTAGTTTTAGCCTAAGTTTTGTAAGCTTATTCCCTTATCGAACTTGATCATGATATGTTTTATTGGGTGCGCACCCACTAACATATTGTCTAATCAGAACCGGTGCATGATGGTCTGATCAACCTATTGCACTTTGGTTCGCCTTTATTTATCATTATACGTGGGTGGAGATATAGTTAAGCTTGCTCCCTAGAATCTCATCCACGTCTGCTTTGGCAATTCTCTTTGAATTTATTCAGTCGTCTTTGAACCACGTGTTCGTATTCAATTAACATCTCCTTCGAACTCTTATTCGCTTTGTCTTTCACTTAATTTGGAAGGACAGAACACTCGTACTTGATAGATAGAAACCAAGTGTTCCCCTATGACCATGATAGTTATAGTTAGCCCTCAACCAAGCCATGTGTTTACAACCTCGTCTCGAGTTATTCGACCTACCCTTCGACTCTTGATCATGATCTCTAATCATTTAAAATTTAGAAATGACTAGAATTATTTCCTTAACCACCCCTAAAACCTAGATGCGTAACTTCACTCTAAGGAACCATGTACTCTTGCTCTCTAATTACTTTACCTTCATTACCTAACCCTTAAATCCTTCTCTATCTTGCATTAGCTAGCGACCCTCATCCATTACCATATCCGTGCATTATTTTCGTATTTATCTAAATCATGATTTCCTAATGCATGTTTGTGTTAAATGTTGATTTCTTGCCTCGTCTAACGATTTGATCGTACCCTTGCATCTTCTCACCCCCTACCTATTTTTAATTTCGAGGACGAAATTCTTATAAGTTGGGTAGGATGTAAAACCCCTAAATTTCTACTATTTTTTTTATTAAATTTGGTTCTGATTTAAAATTTTATATTGTACATCGCACAGTCGTATTGTACGTCGCGCACGAAATTTTATTTTACGAATATGCTCGACGAGTGCGATTATGTACGAGCGTACATATTTTTATGAAAACATTTTTTCTATTTTTTATATAGTTCAAATAATATATATAATAATTATTTATATTTTACTTAAAGTTTATTTTATGTTAATAGAGATACATTAATTTGAATTTATATATATAATTCTATTTTTGAAATTTATTAATATTAATATTTTATTTTTCAACAAAATATTTAAAAATATTTATTATTTTCGAAATTATTATTATTGGTATTTTGAAAAATATATATGGAAGTTATCGTGGCCATTTAACTTATGATTTAATCTTTGGATTTATTTAAATATATTAACTTAATACATATAATTGAGATTTGATTTATTTAAATTGATTTTAAACTATAGGGATATAATTTAATTAGATTTAAATGGGATTTATATTTGGATTTGGATTTGAATAAAGTAGAGAATTATCTAACGGGGTTTTTAAACTACTCCTAATCCTATCCAAATGGGAATTCCTACATCCTATAAATAGGCAGGTACTCCTCCATAAATTCCACACATCCACAAAATTCTACAATCCAAAAATTCGTGCATTGTGTCCGTGTTCCCTTCCAGTCCCCTATCTTATTCCATATATTACAATTACATAGAGTTTCTGTGTTGACAACCCCGACACGATTCAGTAAATTTCTAATCCTAGCCATAACCTAACTCGACTCTGCTCGTGTCCTCCTCTCTGCCTCCGCCGATCCTTGGTCTCAAGCCGCACCTCCCCTCGCTACACCTGCGACCCAGTCATGACCGCCCTGGACCCCGGTCGCCTCCACTGACATAACCATCACCGCTACGCTCACCCAAGACACTCCCACGGCCAACAACCACCGCCTTCCCCGTTCCCTCACTGCCACACACCCGCTGCCCCACGTCGCCGTTTCACCACCACCACAGCCCACCATCACCACCGCTGGCACCACCAAACGCCGTCACCTCCGCCATCTCCCCGACTAACCACCACCATTACCTACCCCGTTTCCACCAGCACACCGCCACCAGCCATCACCATCACCATCGTCATCCCCGTACCACCACCGGCAACAACACCCAACCCCGGTCCCCTCCTCGACCCACTCCAGAAATCACACCACCAAAAAAATATCATAAAAAAAAGAAACCCTAACCTTGAAACGCTGGACGAGAGCGGTCGTCCCCTCCCGGCCGCACCAGAGTCCCCAATCGCAAACCTCGTCGGAGTCGCCAACTTCGCTCCTCGGTTGTCTTCATTCCGGTCACTGCCCCATCTCCTACGTCGAACACCTCCGGCAACTCTGGCCTGGAGTTCGCGCCCCTCCGCGGTGCTCTCCGCCGCCCGTCGTCAGCCTCCCTTCCTTACTGATCCCCCGCCGCTCGTACTCACCGCCGGCATTCACCGACCTACTCCGTCGCGCTCCCAGCGTCCGCCCATCCGCGCCTCGCCGCCCAGATCTGCACCCGGCCGCCCGCTCGAACAGCCCCCGTGCCGCCTCCTCGGCGTGCCGCATCGCCGAGCCCAACTCCTTCCTTCGCGTCTTCCAGCCGACTTCCCTCACCCTCGGCCGTCGACCCCCAGCTCCGATCGTCCTCCGCCGCACGCGTCTCCACCGCACGCCGCCGGAGTGGAGAGTCCCGCCGACCGAATCAAACCGCCTCCGTCCCCCTCTCTTTCCGCCGGCGAGCTCCCCATCTCCCTCGACCCCTCCGCTCCTCCGCCATCCTCTCTCCCGTTCTCTCCCTCTCAGTTTCTCTCTCTCTCTTTCTGTACTATTTTTTTTGGGGTTATTTTTTTGTCCGGGTGTTCTCCTCGGAAGAGGAGAACCGTTTGTTTTTATTTATTTATTTATTTTATTTTCTTGTTGTTTTTGTTTTATTTTTTTTGTTATTTATTATTATTATTATCATCATTACTGTTATTATTATTATTTTATTATTATCATTATTGTTGCTACCAGCAGTACAGTCCCTCCAATTATATATATATATTTTCTCCAATTGAATATAAATATTTTTAGTTGTATTTCTTTTAGTTACTTTAAGCAAAGTATATACATTGTAATTATTAATATTCTATTTTATTAATTAAATAGATAATAAATAGTTTATCAAAAAAAAATTTGGTTTGACAAAAGTAGGAGTTTTAAGTCCTAAATAAAAATTCTAGTTTTCTGGCAATTCCATTTTTACAAACTTAAAGTATTTGTGGCCAAAAATAAATTTTGTATTTTCAAGTACTTAAACTAAAAGTATTTTTGAACTAATAAAAATATAGTTTCTCTATTTAAATTATATTTTTACAAACTTGGAGTTTTTAGCCAAAAACAAAATTTTCTTGATTGTAAGTATTTTTCTATAATTATTTTGACTCATAAAAGCTAGTTTGCAAGTATTATAAATAGTTTTCTAAAAATAGAATATATATTCTTATCATTTTCTTTTGAATTTCCTCCTACCCATGACCAGTCCCAATCTTCATATTCCTTGCCAATTCCAAACTACCTTATGCCAACCCTCACTAATTTGGCCGTTCTGGACCCGATGGAATACTCCGTGTCGTCAACAGAGGCTCCCTTGCATAGATGTAACATCGAAGTCGGTCTTGTGCCACCTTTATTGTACCACACCAGGAAGCTCACCAGGCGTCGCAACAGGCAAGTATACCTTGCTAATTTACTGTCAAATTATTTATTTTCTGCATTATTTATTTTGTTTCATATTGTTAGTTTCCTTTGTTATAAACTGCGCGTCCAAGCCACACTTGGGTGCAAGCGACTCTATTAGTCGTTTTACTTTACTATATGCATGTTAACTTAGTGTTAGCGGACTACCCTCTTATTGCGGGATATTTTTATATCTCCGCTGGCCATGACACTTACACTACACGGTTTGAGGTATTTTATTAGAGGCACGACTTATTGACTAGCTATCTCTAAAGTCGTATGACGGTAGATATTCGTAACTGCTATGACTAAGGTTTTAGAGACTCAAGCAGTTACAAAACTGGACGAGCCATGGACATGACTTGAACAGTGTGGGAAATATTAGGGGAGGACAGTCGCTAGTGCGTATGGGAAGCCAAACAGGTAAACCACAGTCTCCGGATGGAACTGTGGCGATTTATTTGCAGATACCCTCTGACGTTTTGGACGTTACGGCCGGATACAGATGACTAGATGCCAGTTACGTACACATAGCCTAAAATCCCACCCATGCACATGAAAGTTGTCCTCTAAATTGCACGTTAGGCAGTTAGAATTTCCTTTGCATATTTATGTCTAGTTTACATATTATTTTATTATTTTGGCAGTTCATATTAGCTTGTTTTTTTCTGTATCTTGCTACGTCCGTCTGAGGACCTGGTTTTTTCCCAGGTGTGTGTTCATGTCTTTCGCAGGTATCCTAGCCAAGGCCGTGGTCTTCTCCATTCTTTCGAAGACGATTGCGCTTGGTTCGTCTTGCCATTTTTCGATTCATGTACATTTCTTTCATTGAGATAGTTGGTAGTGGACTTTGTCTCCATCCAACAATTGTATCATAAATATTCGAGTTGATATTTATATTATATTTTTTTCATTGTAGATGAGATTTAGTTTGTCTTGGATTACTGCGTTTTACAGCTTATGTATTCATACGAAATCTACGTACTTCGTATGAATACAGATGGCATGTCTACGTACTTGGTCCTACGTATTTTGGGACTGGGGCGTTACACGACCTCCATAGTTGTTTTTAGGATCGGAATGACCCCATCTTGCGCCTTTGTGAGCAAAAAATTATCGAATTAGAGGGTCACCATATCGGCAGAGACAACCTTATCCTCAAAGTCCAATGAAAGAACATTGGCATCGACCAGTCTCTGTATGAGGTTCTTTAGGATGTAGCAATTCCGAGTCGTATGGTGGACATATCGTTGATAGCGATAATACTTGGCATCATCCACCTTGTCTACCTCGTCAGGACATCGGAGAGGGGGAAGTTGTAGCTTTTTGCCCTCGAGGAGTATATTAAGTAACTGCAATGTGTCCTCATCTTTGAATGAATAGTTTCCCTTTTGTATCGAGGGTCTTTCAGGCTTCTTAGTAGGAGCTACACCTCGACTGAGGCTTGCTGTCATAACCTGCTTTGCTTTGGACTCCCGATCATTATTGTTGGAAGCCTCGATGGACCTCCTGCCTTTATTGCTAGGAAAGTTCATTCCTAGCAAATGAGCCTCCTTAGCCTTCCTTTCGGTGTCATCAATATTGATAAAAACACAGCCCAGTTTGTATGACTGGAGGAACCAGTCCAAAGTTTTTTTCATAGGTAATAAGCCTATCCGACAAGTGTCCATTAGGACTGATTTTGGAACGTCTGGCGGTAGTCTTTGTACAGCTTGCCAGAACAATTCTATGTAGTCTCGACTGAACTCCTTGTCCTTCTGAGTAGTGTCCAATAGAGTGGACATTGTCATATCCATTCCCGGTTCGTAAAATTAGGACATGAGTACAAGTGCTGAAGATCGTCGAAGGTTGACACACAATTGTTTGGAAGACTGCAGAACCATTCATAGGCGACTCCGTTCAAGGCACAGACGAACAGATATACGAGAAGGGCATCATCTTTTGGTAGATGCCCCATCATGGTCCCGAAGTGATTCAGATGTTGACGGGGAGATCCTCTTCCGTCGAAGGAAATGATGGTAAGAGGTTTGTATTTAGGAGGATAGGATGAAGTACGTGTAGTCAACTCTAGAGGGGGATGAATAGAGTATGTGTGTCAAAAATGATCAATTAAAAAATTAAACTCTATTCAAGTATAACCAGCAAGAGATTAATCAGAGTATAAGTGCGAAAAGTAAATGAAGATCAGAGAGCATACGCAAACACATCAGTTTTAACCAGGTTTCCCTCGTGGAGGACTAGTCCAGGCGTGAGAACTCTTGCTAAGGATTGACATCCACTATTTTTGAAATAGCGTACAAACACGTGCCTTTACTCAGAAGAGCATGCCAACTCCTTAGAAAATCGCAGAGGCGAAAGTTAAAATTTTCCAAGCGACTTCTTTGAGACTCTTGCACACAAACTTCTAATCGACTCACACTGAGCACCTTGTAGGCTTAGAAAATTTTGTGGCTAGTAGATGAGAAGAGTATAGATCTTTAGGATGTATAGGCTATAGGAGTAGAGAAGAATAGAAGATTGAATGATTTGAAATAAGAGAAATGGGTGCCTATATATACTAGTTCTGGGAGGCAGAGTTCGGCCAGAACTCTGTCCAAAATATTAAAAATTTTGGCTGTTGGACAACTAGCAATGAGCATACCCTAAAAAATAGCTCCTAGAATTTAGTCGACAGAGTTCGGCCCGAACTCTGTGTGGGGGCAGAGTTCGGCCAGAACTCTGCCTCCTTGGGGACAGAATGATCATGGGCTGATTTTGGGCTTTAGGAGTTTGGTCTTTTGTTTGTGGAGCTTTTTGGTTATCTAGTCTATGGTTGAGATACTCAGTGCGACTCTACGTACAATAGTCTAGACTTAATAAAAGTATGAAAATATAGACTCCGTTTACAAGTTACAGCAGTATTTGTCGAGCAGCCGTCGATGATGCTCGTTTGACTTGATATGTGATAAATCGTCTAATTTGTAGCTTGATGGAGATTTATGTGTCGAGTTGGATCATGACAAATATCGATTCGTTAATTATCAAGATTTGGTTGACTGCGATCCAGTTTGGGTCAATAATCTCCCCCATTTTGATAATTGACAAAATTGCGATATTTGCGTGTTGCAACATTCAAACCTGGACACACATATATAGCTCTACCGTAAATGGAAATGTCGGCTTCCCCGTAAATAGTGAAGTCCTAATTCAAGTACTTGTCCAAGCATAATATATAATGAAGCTTTAAAATAAATATCCATACACATGTCACAAGTATTTTTCCAATGCTCCAAAATCAAGCAAGTATCACATATTCTCCCCTTTTGGCATTTAACAAAATTAAATATAAGCTTCCCCATAAAAAATAATCAAGGAGAAAATATGCATCCACACAATAGAGCTCAAATCCAAAGTAAGAGATAACTAGCAAGTAATAATCCAAACAGAAGCTAAGCATAAAGAAGTACATGTAATTGTTCAACTACATAAAATGAAACGAAACTACAAAGTGGAGAAACAAAGTGAATCCTAAACATCGGCAGCAACATCATAAAAGGGACCACGGCCATCACGGAGCACGGGAAGGTCCAGCGATCATCCTCCAATCAGAAACAATCTCGTAGCATAGTCTGAATTGACTCAAGCGTAGCATGTAGCTCGGGCTCACTGTGGCCAAAAGTAGGAGGATCAACACGAGCGTCAGACTCGGAGTGCTCAGACTCAGCAGGGGACTCAACTGCAGCTAGAAGCCTCCGTGCCTTAGACAAATAGGCAGGGGCAGGGAGAAACTGACAGTCGTTGAGTGGAATATGGAACGCACGAAAGATCATCGTCATATACATGGCATAGACCAATGATCGGGGTCTCGTCCGTGCATGAAATATCCAGTCCATCATCGTGTGCGAAAAGTTGAATGGGACATGAAAGTGCAGATGGTAAAGAGCAGAAATCTCAAGGTAGGATACTTCATCGGTCGATCCTGCTTTGGGCAAGATCGTGGAGAAAATAATTCGATGAAGTTCATAAAAATACGGGTTAAGAAATTTAGCCCGTAGCTTGCGTAGACGAGTGTTAGGAGTACACAAGTCATCCTTGAAGCTCTCAAGTGAAGATCTATCGGGAAATTGAAACTGTCGGGCATCGACATGTTTCTTCCAAGAATTGGGTTCCGGGATCTCGAGATAGTCCGCAAGCTCAAAGTCATCAAACAAAATCTTGATACCGGTGACACGAGAGTAGATCCATGTGTCATCAAAAGTTAGAACATTTGTATCACATTCAAATAAACTATAGATGAAGTAGTAACTAACTCATCTAAGCATAAATCATGGAACAATGAATCATAAGCCGAAAAGATAGTAAAATTGATCGGATGACCCGCATACACACTTCGGGAACGAAAATCTGCAAACCATTCATTGGAAGCATCCAATGATATAAAAAGTTGTTCATTGAAGGTATTGGGGTCTTGTGGTGGTGGTGGATTAAAAAGAGGATGGATTGGAGGAGCAAGAGGAGGAGAAGGATGGGAAGATGATGCACCATCACTCCTTCTCTTGCCTCTACCAAAGAGTCTTGGAGCCATGAAGAATTTTAAAGTTGAATAGAAAATAGAGAAGGCTATGAAATTATACCTCACCCTAAAGGAGAAAAGATGGAAGAGATCCCCCCAAAAGCTTTAGATCTTGAGTTTGGGAAGAAAAGGAGCCCTAAAAGTGGAGTTTCCAGGGTTAGGGTTTAAAAAATTTATGTTTGGAGGAAGGTGGAAGAAAATGCAAGTGAGGAAAGAGAGAGAGTTTTCGTGGGTTTAAGTGCTTTGGGGCAGCAAGTCGGTTGAAATCCTGACCATCGGATCAAAAATATGGATGGCTGAGAACCAAAAGAGGTTCTGTGAACATGGACACAAAGTTCGGCCCGAACTCTTTGTTGGGCAGAGTTTGGCCCGAACTCTGTGTTGGGCAGAGTTCGGCCCGAACTCTGCCTCTATGTGCACAGAACACTGGAATTTTTGAAAATGGCTAAGTTTTGAGAGAAAACGTCTAGAATTTAAAATATTGAATTGAATAAGTCATAAAAATAATTAAGCCATATAATAAATAATGGTTTAAGACAGCGATCATTACGATAAAACTGCCATAGGGTAGCTGTAGGGGGCGGATCCTAGCTAGCAGTAGTCTGAAGACTAGTGCACCGTGTCGCTTAGGCTTTTACGCCTTATTTTCAAAAGGACCCTTTCGACTTGTACCTATAGCAAAGTCACCATAAAGATATATGTCATAATCGTTATTTATGCATGTCTAATTTATTTTATGACCGTTTCATCCAAAATTCCTAACGTACGACAAAGAAAATTAAAGCGCTCTTCGGCCAATGGTTTGGTAAAGAAGTCTGCTAGCTGATGTTCAGTGTCTATGAACTCTAAATTAAATGTGCCTTATTGTTGATGATCATGCAAAAAGTGATGTCTAATCTCTACGTGTTTAGTACGTGAGTGATAAACTGGGTTCTTGGTCAGATTAATGGCACTAGTGTTATCACAGAAAATAGGTATGTGCTTGAAACATAAGTTGTAGTCTTCAAGGGTTTGCTTCATCCACAGAATCTGTGCACAACAACGACCAGCTGCAATGTATTCAGCTTCTGTTGTGTATAATGCGACAGCGTTCTGCTTCTTGCTAAAGCATGAGACTAACGCCTTTCCTAGCAAATGACATGTGTCGCTGGTACTCTTAGGGCTTGTTTGGTAACCTAATTTTACTATTTGGATTTGGATTTGGAAATCCTTCAAATCCAAATCATGGATTTCAAGATTCAAATCCAACTCCAACCAAACATAGGATTTGGATTTATGATTAATAATTAAATTATAGTCATGATGAATAATTAAGCTATTAATTAATTATAGTTATTATTATTTATAAAATTAATAATTAATGATTAATAATTAAATATTAATAATTAAAGATTAATAATTAATAATTATAAATTAAAGATTAATAAGTAAAGATTAATGATTAATTATAGTTTTAAATAAATAATGATTAATAATTAAAGATTAATAATTAACAATTAATAATTAATAATTAATAACTATAAATTATAATTAACGATTAATAATTAATAATTAACAATCGATAATTTTTTATTAACGATTAACAATTATAAATTATAATTATTGATTAATAACTAATAATTAACGATTATTTAACTATAAATTAAATATTTTAAACAATTATAAATTATAATTATTGATTAATAACTAATAATTAACGATTATTTAACTATAAATTAAATATTTTAAAAAATAGTAATTATAAATTAATATTATTATGATTAGTAAATTATTAATTAAGTTATTATAAAATATAATTTTAATTGTGATTAGAATATTATTAATTAAGATTACAATAAAATAGTTGTTAACAAATTATTAATTAATATTATAATAATACTAATAAATTTTTAATATGATTATAACAAAATTAACTATTTAAATAATTTTTTAATTAATAATACTAAACATAGGATATGATTATTAATTAATATTATAATAATACTAATAAATTATTATTTAATATTATAATAATAATATAGTGATACTAGTAAACTATGATTATTAACTAAATAAAATATATTATTAATTAATATTATAATAATACTAATAAATTATTAATTATGATTATAACAAAATTAACTAATTAAATAATTTTTTAATTAATAATACTATTTTTTATCAATTAATATTACTAATAAAATAGTTAGTTTCTTTATTAATTAACTAATTTTTAACGAAATTGTTAAAGAATAAATATTTTAAACGAAATTATTAAAGATTAACTAATTTTTAACAAAATTATTAAATATTAAATATTTTAACGAAATTATAAAAGAATAATTATTTTTTTCCTCCAAATCCAACCAAATCTAAGTTTTAGATTTTGTCATACTTCCCATATCCAAATCCATCTCCAACCAAACATATGATTCCATGGATTTGTCTCCAAATCCATAAAAATCCAAATCCCACCTCCAAATACAGTTTACCAAACACGCCCACGGATGACTTTGCATCCCGCAAAATCAGCATCGGAATATCCGATTAAATCAAAGAAAGTGGTTTTGGGATACCACAAGCCTACCGTAATATATCTTGAAAAATAAATATTTTTCAAAAATATTAAATTTAATGTTAATATTAATGTTAATATTAATTTTAATTTTAATTTTGATATTAATTTTCATATTAATATTAATATTAATATTAATGTTAATGTTAATTTGAATATTAATGTTAATATTAAATTTAATTTTGATGTTAATGTTCAATTTAGATATTATTTTAAAACATAATATATCTTTAAAAATAAATATATATTTAAAAATAAAAAATTAATGTTAATGTTAATATTAATATTAATATTATTTTTATTTTTAATTTTAGTTTTAGTTTTATTTTTAATTTTAATTTTAGCATTGTGTTAATTTTTTTATTTTAGTTTTAATTTTAATCCTAATTTTAATTTTAATTTTAGCTTTGATTTTGATTTTAATTTTAATTTTAAATTTTAATTTTAATTTATTTTCAACTTAGTTTTAATTTTAATTTTAGTTTTAATTTTAATTTTGATTTTGATTTTGATTTTAATTTTAATTTTGATTTTGATTTTAATTTTAGTTTTATTTATATATGTATATAATAAATATATAATTAATATATACATATAATTACACACATGTATATATATATTTTAATTACACATATGTATATATGCATATAAATATAAATATATATATATATATATATATATATATATATATATATATATATATATATATATATATATATATACAAACTTATACATTATTTTTATACATATAAAAATAATTGTATACATACTTAAATTATATATACATATATTATATATGTATATATATATATATATATATATATATATATATATATATATATATATATATATATATATATATATATATATATATATATATATATATATATATACTAATATTTATAAATAAACAGAGAGTTAGAGGAAGAGAGATAGAGAGAGAGAGAGAGAGAGGGAGAGGGAGAGAGATGGTCTAGCCGTCGGGTTGCGGCGGAGGAGGCGAGGCAACGGTAAAGCAGTTCGGCTTCGACAGATGCGGATCTAGCCGAGGCCAACAAGTGGCGGTGACATACGACGGTGGCGGCCAGGCATCAGCAGAGTTTGGGGCGACGCTGTAGATAGCTCATCAGCGGTTGGCTGGATCTGGATCATGGGGAAGAGAAGTTGCGATGGTGGTGTTGGTGTTGGGGTTGGGGTTGGTCTCGTGGCGATGGTGATGCAAGGGATGGTAGCGGTTAATGGTAGTGATGATGCTGGTGGTGGTGGTGGTGCTATACGGTGGTGGTGGTGGCAAATTATGGTTGTGGTGGTTCATGTGGTGGCGACAGGGAATGAGTGGCAGCAGCAGTGGTGGCGGCTTAGGGAATTCGACAAGGAATGGAAGGGTGGGACGGTGGCGCTGGCAACAAAAGAGCAGGTGGTGGCGGTGGTTGTGATGTGCAGAAGGTGGTCGGGATGAGGTTGGTGGACGGTTGTGCAGTATTGTTTTGTTGGTGGTGGCAGATAGGTGGCAGTGGAGGCTGGCCAAAATTGGTCGGATCTGGATGGCTCGACTGGGGTTTGGCTACGATGGTGAGATGGAGGAGCATGGCAGGGTAGCGTTGGTCGGTCGTCGGAGTTGGAGCTTGGCTGAGGATTTGGGATTTATTTGTCTAAAAATAGTTTTTGTGGAAAAATTATAATGGGGAATGCCCCATTATAAAGACTTGAGTGCTTGGGAAGCAAGCAAGTATCTTGGGCACTTCATTTGTAAAATAGGGAGGGGCATGGAAGAAGATGTGGTGATTGTGGAAGCTTCTAGGGAGATTCATGGCTTAGGTAGCTATGGTTAATCGCGATTAGTTAATTAGGCCCAACTAAAAATAATTAGTCATGCCATGATCATTTCAAATATAAAACTAATAAGTTTTTGAAAATAAAAAACTAATTTTATTTCCAAAAAATTCAAGAAAATTTTATAAATTTTGAAAAAGTTAGGAAGTCGATTACAAGGGGTTACAAATCTACCCTTAAAGAAATTTTGTCCTCGAAATTTAAGATTGGCATGATAAGAAATAGAATGAAAGTAGGGTCAAGATTATAGTCAAAATCGCCTAGGCACGATCAAATACAAAAATGATATGATTTGGTACGACTATGAAAAATAAAAAAATTATCTTGTTACGATCAAAATCATTGACGCATGATCAAGTCATTTAGGCACGATAAGGACAGTATCAAAATATTGTCAAAAATCATCTAAGCACGATTAAGAATAAAATTAGAATAGAGTCACGATCAATAGAATCAAAGTCATATAGTCATGTAAAGTTATCTATGTATGAGCAAGACCAAACCTTAGGCCTGATCAAGAATAGAGTCATGATTAAGATAGAATCTAGTCATGATTAAGAATATAATCGAAATCTAGGCACTATCAAAATTAAAATTATTGGGGTATGATCAAGAATCCAAATTTGGCACGATAAAGATTATAATCAAAATCATTTAGTCTCGATCAATATGATTGAAATTTATAAATATTGAAAATCAAATGATGATTTCAAAGATATGAAAATCTACACACTTTATAAGGACGGAAAGATCAAAAGATAGAATTTGTAGAGGAAAATGACAACGTAATCATCTCACTCTACTTCAACTACTACAAGGTTTACCATTGTTATTTATGTTAGTTCAATTATTGCAGTAGTGTAATTCTTCTTCTTCTTCCCAAATTCTCGATAAAAACCCTAAAAAATTCTAGATCCCTAATTCTCTTTTTTTTTTTACATAGAATTTCTTTATTTCCATGGCTAATTTGAGTTTCACTCCTTCAGTACCCAGTCTTTGGGAAATAGGACCTTATTAGTATACCTCTACAATGCAAGTGCAGTATTAGGAGGCTCAATCATTCTTCCCTTTACTACTACGAGAGGACAAAGGAGTTTTTTGCCACATAAGGAATCCTGCTGGTTCTTTGGCACATTCTCGACAAAAGAACTCCAGATGTTGGATTCCTTGGCACATTCTCGACAAAAGAACTCCAGATGTTGCGGCAGTGAGGACTCGTCGAAAAATAACGCAACAAGGACTAGTATGCGCATCACAGTTGTGGAGAGGAGGTTGGAAGCGTTGCCTTCGATCATGGTTTTCTAGGTCGACTAGACATTGTTGCATGGTTATGAGGCTTGTTCGTTCGGCATTTGATAGGAGGGACAAGGTCCGCTTGGCATCATAGTTGTAATGCGTCGATCGTCCCTGAGGCAGTACACAAATCTGTAGGTTATTGGTAGTTGCCCGGGAAGAAGAGTTGTTCGTAATGCACGAGTCGATGTTGGGACAGTCGGCAATGGATAATGACTCATGTAAGTGTGGCACTACCCCAAATTATGACAGGTCACCATTGATCTCGAAGATGGATGCGAAGGAGAGCAATATGGAGGAGAAATAGTTTAGCTCGGTTGGGGTTGGTGAGGGATTGGGTCTGTATCGAGAGTAGGCGCGAAGAGAAGTTTAGAAAAATATAGAGGAAGATGGAAAGAGATTGTATATGTATAGAATATATACATATATATCTATATACATATGATGAGCTTTTTGGAGGAAATAGGTTAGGCTTTAAAAGATTCAGCAGGGCAGAGACGTAGGTTTAAATCTCAAAAAAAAAGACATGGTTGAAAGGAAGAGTGGCGATTCCTTGAGGGGGTCTCCCCCCGCCCCCTCCGTGTAGCCCCTACGGAGGCATCCCCCCACCCTCCCGGCGCATCTGCCATTGCTGGCGTCTTTCTCATGACTCCACGTCCCCGTCCCCCTCTCGGCCGCTTCCCTGGCCACTGGATTGCTTCGCCTTACTCGGGTTGTCTTCCCCTTCGTCGTCGGTCCCTCCCCCAGTAAAGATGGCGGCTGGACAGTCTGGCGGTCACCCCTTGACCATGCGATAGTGGCTCCTCCGAGTGAAGAGGGCTGGCTAGACCTTGTCTCCGGCGAGTTGACCCTGCCATTTGTTCTTGCTGCGACGGACGGCAGGGAGCCCTCCCCCTCCTCCTCCTCCTCCTTCAGTCGGTGGAGCTGTTGTCACCGACGAGCTTGGTCGGAGGGCTACAAAAGCTCAGCTTTCCTCGACTGCTGCATCAGGGTCAGAGTTGGGCTCTCCACGGACCCGCTTTTCGAAGCTTCAGTATTTTTAAATTTTGAATGACCATACATCTCATTCTCGATCCTTGAGCCTGACATCCAGTACGAGACAACTGCTAGGCGCCCATGCTTTCTCTACTGTAGTGGACCCTGCGGTTGTTGTGCCTTTGTCTTTTGGTGCGTGGGCACATTCGCTATCTCACGATATAGGTGGCGCCAATCTCTTCCTTGGGTCAACGCTCCTTGCGCCATGCCCCGATTTGGTCCCTCCCTAGGCACATTTGCCATCTCACATTGTGGGTGGCACCTCTCACATCCTGGGGCCCACAGTTGCAGCGCTTGTTGTGGTGCCTAGCCGGGCCCTTCCGGATGATCTCTTGGCACTGGGCGCCTTTGCGGGTGTGGACCCCACACTCCCTGAGAACCCCCTGCTGACGTCCTTAGGGGCACAACCCCCCTCTTGTGCCCCAGCTAGATCCCTCTTAGGCGCCTCCCCCACGTGGGTGCCTCCCCTAGAGACAAGCCCCCGCGGGCAGCGATCTCTCCTTTTCTCAAGCCGGCGCCCATCCTCGTGGCGTAGTAGCTTGCGATCCCGCGCCCCTCGCGGGAACTCCACCTGTGGGTGCCGCTCTTGCGCACCCCATACCTCCTCTTGCTGGCACCCTTTTGGGAGACCAGTCCCCACCTCACGCACTCGGTTCCACCCTCTTGGGTGCCAAACCATCTTCTTACTCGCATGCTGGTACCCTTTTGGGTGCCCAGCTTCCCGCACGTGGTGCGCCCTTCCCTGTGGGTCTCGGAGGTGTGCGCTCGTCTCTCCTGGAGTCTCCAATTACCTCCTCGGTAGTGCAGCCCACGACCCCCCGTCCCTTCCTACCGATCTTTTGGCACTCGCGCCATTTCTTCTACTCTCGGTCTCCACAGGCGAGTGGCCCTCGAATACCCTCCCCCTTCAGGTGCCCTATTATTCTACTGTGAATAGCGCCCCCTCATCCCACCCCCACCCTGAGTTGGTGGCACGCTCTTACGTTGCGCCCGCGGTGATCGTGCCATTGGGAGGTCGGCTCTCTCCTACTCCTCAACAATCCCTCGTACAGTCTTACGCCGACAAGATTAGACCTGATCATTCAGTCAGTATCCCACTGATCTTTTCTGACATTGACCTCCTTGAAGTAGACTATGCGAAGAACATGTACAAGATCATGGTGCCATTGTCTGACACAGAAATGGCGTCGCTGTCATCCTCCTTCCCACACACCTTCGGCATCAAATTTTCTACCGTCTGCCCGAAACTTTAGAGGGTCCAGGAAGAGATTGCCAGCTGGGGGCTCACTTCGGCATATAGGGTAGCCCCCTGGATCGTAAGCACATTCTATTGAACCTATCTTCAGAGCCTGACCATAAGAACGTTTGGACTCGAGGCACATGTAGGATAGATTACCACACCATGAAAATCGTTAGATGGTCGCAGAACTTCAACACCAAGGTGGACTCAGCGACCGTCACGTCCTTGGTGACCCTTCCCAATCTCCCCTTCATCTACTTCATTCCCACGGCTCTAAGGTGCATCGCTAACTCCTTCGGCACGTCTGTGGCTGCGGCTGAAGAAACTAGAAACCTCTCCAAAGCTAACTATGCTAAAATTTGTGTAGAGCTAGATCTATCGAAGGATCTCCTCAAGCATATTCAAATCTCTCTCGACAATAAGTCGCACACTAGCAAATTATTTATGACAATAATATCATCTTCTACAAACACTGTCATATGAGTGGCCACTCTATTGAGCATTGTTATCGTGCCCACCCTAAACTGAAGAAGAAAGAGACACGTAAGAGCGCCCCCACCCATAAGACCGGGACTAACAACGAACCCCTCATATCCCCCATTCTTTCCTTACCGAACACCCACGCTCGGTTTGAAGCTAGTGCTGGAAATTCAACACTCAAGAACCAACCTCCTCGAACAGAGCTATTGTTCCCCTCATAGCCTCGACCCTCAAACTTAACAACAAATTTAACACCTTGACCACAGAATCATCAAACTCCTCACAGGAGTATAGCAGCAATGATGTTGAAAACCCCCTCAGTGTAGCACCTTTTCATCCGGACATGCTTCAGAACATCGGGCAAACATCAGTAGACAGGATGAAACAGGCCGCCACGGCTGGTTGCTTCAGCGCGAACAAGTACTTCGATGTACTGGCAAAAATGGAAGGAGATTTGTATCTAAACACTAATGAAGGCCAAACCTACCCAAGCCCACCTCCCAAGGCAGTCGCGCCTGCCCCCAACAAATCAACCACCTCCACACGGACTCATGGATTTAACCCTTCCTATATTATCGAAGATTTCGGTTCGATGCATCCCTAAGTTAATCAGGAGTCTACCACCCTCGAGGAAGACCTAGAGGCCGAGTCCCCCGACAAGGCACCTGCGGGACAAATCGAGGTAGAAATGGGTGCAGTGAATAAAGACTCCATAGGATCAGTTTTCGACGACGACCAAGAGTCAGAGGAAACCACAGATGCAGAAGAAGAAGTCGAAGAAGAACCGGTGTCGTACGATAAGACCAAGAACAAACTGATGGCCTTCTTTGCTAAGATCGTAGACTTCCTCCCCGAGGGCGAGGATGTCAAAGAGATTAGTCTTCTGACATCCCTCGCTCTCATATCCTAGCAGGCCTTCCGAAATAGGGTTTAGAAATCGGACGCTGCCCTAGCATCCCTCCCGAATCTCCACAAAGTCTTCATTAATTTCCTTCACGCTAGGCGCGAGGCGCTCAAACCACGACGTTCTCTCCGCTCTAACAGTAAGAAGTAGTTAGTATGTAGGGTGCCTTGTATCTCCGGCTTAGTCCTTTTTGGATAAGTCTATAGGGGCTTCATCCCTACACCTGTAGGAGCAAGGCCATCTCCCTACTCTATCTCCCCCTTCCTCTTTTTCTTTGTTTTCAATGAAGGCTTCAGCCACCACGGTTCTCATGGATTAGAAATATATATATATATATATATATATATATATATATATATATATATATATATATATATATATATATATATATATATATATATATGAAAGAATAAACATGCCAGAGTCTAGATAGTTATGATTTGGATTGAATCTAGATAGTTATGATAGTTATGATTTTATATATATATAGATTGAGTCTAGATAGTTATGATTTGGATATATATATATATATATATATATATATATATATATATATATATATATATATATATATATATATATATATATATATATATATATATATATATATATATATATATATATATATTATGAAACCACCATTTTATTCAAACAAAAGAGAGTCCAGTACAATAACAAAAGCCATTCTTCACACACCATATTCGATCTCCCATCGAGTGTGAACACCTAATCGAAGATTTGTCGATTTGCCTTTGAATCTCCATCACCAGCATCTCCTTCGAGAACTTGTAGCCTTCATATCGCCATTTGTTGTTATTTTTCCAAAGTACCCATATTATCGCACCCACTCCTATCTGCCTTTGGTGAATCTTCTTCCCACGCTACCACTTGCGCAGCCTTTGTAACAATGAAGGACTACGTCCCTGAACTTCGAATTCTATCTGCATAACAGCCCAAATCTCCCCAGCCAACTCCCCGGAGTTGAGAATATGCTCCGTGGTTTCGACTGAACTATGATCACAGTAATGAGACTTAGAGGCCATGCTAAACCCCATATTCATAATATTCTCATCAGTAGGATGTTTGTTATGTAGCACTCGCCACAAAAGTATAGACCATTGATAAGGAATACATGTCCCCTATATATGAATGAAAGATAAAACGAGAGGCCACTGTCTTCGTGATATGTCCCAAGCTGAAGCCAGCGTAAATCTTCCCGATGCCCTACGCCAGTGTAGCCCCATGTCATCCTGTATGATATGCTGTTCAGCTATGTCCCTTACTTCTAGTAATCTTTTCCAGATATGAGAAGAATTCGAGGTAATCATCACCGCACTCGCATTCGTCTGAGAACAGTATTTCATCATGAAGAACTGGACCCAAAGACTCTCCGGAGTTCTAAACTTCCACCATAATTTTATGGTAAATGCCTTCATGATATCTTCTAGTCGCTTGACTCCCAATCCTCCGTCCGACTTGGTTCGAGCTATAGACTCCCAACCCAGCCACTTGCGTTTAGGAGCCCCTTGAATCGAACCCCAAAAGAAATTACTGAAGATAGCCTCCATGCGCCGCAATACAGAGCAAGGAGCATTACATGCTACGAGCATGTACACAGGTGTAGATGTGAGCACCAATTTGAGTAAGACCAACTTTCCCCCAAGTGACAAAATTTAATTATGCCATCCATCCACTCTCGCCCGAATCTTGCTAATTAGCTATTCATACATGCCTACATTACGATGACCAGCTGCTATAGGACAACCCAAGTAAGTAAATAGAGGAGTACACTGATTGCAAACCCCGTCCGATCAACCAACTCAGCTATTCGTTCAGGAGGAGTCTTCGTCGAAACATAGAGTGAAGTCTTGGACACATTAATTTTTTGCCCAGACGCTTCCTCATATCTACGCAACGCCTCCAGGATCAAGGTTATCGACCTTAGATCACCTGCTGAAAACAATAATACATCATCGGCATAGGATAAAGGAGTAATAGGGATGCATCCTCTAAAGGAAATGAACGGGGCGAACCCTTCAGTAGACGGAAGGAGCTTCAAGCTTCGTGAAAGCACTTCTGCCGCTAGTATGAAAAATACAGGAGATAGTGGATCTCCCTGACGAACACCTCTATATGCCTGGAAGTAACATGCCGCTTCCCCATTGATAATAGGAGAAAACCAAACATTATTCTGTACTCTTAACATCATATCCACCCATTTGTTATGAAAGCCGAACCTGCGCAACATCTTATGCAAGAACCTCCAGTCCAATCGATCATAAGCCTTCATCATATCTAATTTTATAGCAATGTTTCCCCCTGTAACACCCAACTTTCCAAATGAGGGTAATTTTGAAATTTTATGATTATAATCATTTAATTATGATATTTAAATCATATTGTAATTTTTAGTGATTTTTAATTAATTTAAAACTATTTAAAATGTCGAATGGTGATTTTGATGGTTAACTAGTATAACCCTAGTTTTGCTAAACCTAGAGACTAACCATAACCAAGGAAGCCCAGTCATGTGATTGGAATGTCATATTACTACTTTTAGGCTAGGGGTATTTTGGTTATTTTGACAATTTTGTGAAATTATAATTTTGATTAATTAAATATTGTGCTAATCTTTTAGTTAAGCCTTAACCTAGAAGTTTAACGTAACCTAGATTAGTCTTGAGGTTAGAATCATGGTTAGAACATTCCTACTAAGTGCCAAGGTTAGTAATATCTAGATATTATTATGGTAGGATATTTTCCTTAGAATATTTATGAAAAAGAAAGCCTTGAACCAATATGAAGGCTCGAAATTGGGTGGACAAGCCCTAGCCACTCATCTATATCTAACCCTAACCCTAATTCACTATTGTGGCAGCCATACAAGCCCCCCTCCTTCCTATAAGTATCCCACTTAGAAGCCTTTGCCTTATTTTAAAAACCTAGAAGAACCCTACTTTGTTCTTCCCTAAACTCCTCCCAATTAATCCAAATTGAGTCAAATCAATTGCATCATCATCCCCAACGTTAGAGGAGACTTGTGGGTGCTTGCTAGCGAGGTTTGAGGACGTTTGAACCGTATCAAATCGAGGAAGATGTCAAGTCGAGGCTCTTTACGTTGAGTTTGAACACTCAATACGTAAAACCCTACAAACCCTAGTAAATTCCTGATTTCTTTACATAGATGCATCCATTTAGGGTTCCCCTAGGTGTAGCCCAAGTTTGGTAGGATCTCGTGTCTATTTTGTGTCCGTATCAGACACGTATTGGTGTATTTAAATACGTGTTCGATGAAATGTCACATAGAAATGGATTTTGGTAATTTTCAAAATTAATTACATGGTTGTGTAGCCCTACATATGGGAATTTCAAAACTATAACTCTAAGCATGATTGGACACGTGTCTGTGTCCAAAATTGGACACGAACCACACCACGATGCCCCGTACCCATGCACTGCTACCACCCACTATTTTCTCGTTGCACACACCACTTGGACACGTGCAAACTTGCACGAGGGTTGGGGTAGACACTGTCAGGACCACCCTAAAGTTTCACAACATTTCGAATCATATCGGACACGAAACAAGAGCTGCAATGGTTTAACACTACACAGTGTACTGATTTTTTGACTCTCTGACACGCACTTCGTGTCACGCGAGGACATGACCCCGACTCGATACAAACACCTAGACTCCTAGCCCTAGTCCCCCTCTATCCTAGATATGATAACAACGTGTCACGTGTCGTGTATCATGCGCACGAGTCTGTGACACGCGTGTTCGAGGCACCGCACTGTGCCCGTGCTCTTCCCTGCTACTCGGGCCCTCTGTAGGATACGGCACGGATTCTCTTGACACAAGTTATGGTGGACACGATGGGGCATACACTGATAGCATGCCCCCAAAGTTTTGTTGGATTATGTGGAGTGGTTAGGGTGAAAATCGACCTGCACTGACTCGACCCCACTGCACACACACGCAACAGACTCCTTCGGATACGGCTTCGTATTTGAGACACGACACCACGTGGATACATTTCAGGCTATGGGATACGTAGCCCTAGACCTAGGTTATAATCTGACATGACCTCGACACTTGTGGATGGACACACGAGTCCCTAGGCTAGTCGACACATGTGCACGATGCTGCCTGTGCATAATTTGATACCCCTATTGACACTTAGGTTTTGGACACTGTTTGGACACTTGTGTCCACTGTATGGACATGTGGACACCCTCCACACATGCACACACATGACTGACACCTCGGTACACGTGTTTTCCTAATATGTTTGGGTTTTTCCTATCCTAATTTAGTCGGGTTTATCCCAGTTTAGTTTAATAAAACTGACAGTTAATAGAAACCTGAGATTGGAATTGAAATTAGAACTGTGGATTGTTTTAGTATGAAACTTAGTTAGATTTTGACTTAATCTACACACATTGTTGTATGTTAAGATCTGAGTTTGTGAGGAACTGAGCATGTTAGATTGAACCTTGGGAATTTAATGTAAATCTGAGAATTTTGAAAGATTATTTATGAACTTCAAATTCACTGATATTTCACTAAATCTGAGACTTAGATTGAATTTCTAAACTGATTATTGATATTAATGATCAGGATTGTTCATTTATGTATGTTGGGTTGATGCTAACTAAGGGATTTGAAGGCTGTTAGTAATATCAAATGAGCTTTGTGATGTATCAGAGGATGTGGAGGTGGTTAGTTCATTCCATTCTTATTACAGTCCTATCTTTTTTACATTGATTTCAGCCCATTCTTGGACTTTTCAGTCCACAACCAATCCACTTATCCCTCCGCCATCTCATTCTCCATATCATTATGAGTTAGAGTGTGTTAGTGTGTACTTGTGAGATGTGAGTTGAGAGTTAGTATTGTGAGTGTGTGTGAGTGTTTACGTGAGGATATTAGAAGATATTTTGTTAGAAGTGATATATTAGTGTAATGTTATGGTAAGGTAAGTTAGAATGTTAAAGTATTATGCTAGAGAGGTAAGGTATTAAGATATGGTATTACATTAGAAGTTTGTGTTAGATTGATTAAAATGTTAGAATGTTTTAAGGTATAGATAATTGCCTAAGTTAAGAAAATAAGGTAAGGAGGTAAATTCAAGTTAAGGTAAATTAGGTAAATACAAGGTATGAGTTAGATAGTTTAAGATGTATTTAGAAATTGATTTTCTTCGTTGGTAATGGTTAGGATTAGTGCTCTTAGCCTAGTTTTAGCCTCGGTCGACCCCGATTGACTGTTTGACCAAAAGTTAACCAAAAGTCAATTTTAGCTTAAACTTGACTAGAACTTAATCGAACTTGACCAGAGTTGACTTGGGTTGACCCAGAGTTGACCAAGTTTGACTTTGACCTAGATTGTCCTAGAAATCATATAGATTGCATCGTAAACATCATTTACCTTACTTTAAACACATTATAACCTGTACTGCTCTATTTAGGACTTTGTGATTCCGATGCAGTCATCTGATATTATACTACTCTTTTCAGAGTATCAGGCGAGTACATTCTCTGATAGTTCTTTCATTTATTTTTCAATTACTGTACTTCAGTTCTAGTTAGTTTTATTTGATTCTTGTTACAAACACGTATTATTATTACTGAATCCATGTATACGACACACATACTTACTCGTCTTGCCTCTACTATTCGAATCACTATTCGAACCACCTATTCGCATCTTCATGTGCTGGTTGGACTTGTATTCGTGTTTTGTGTTGGATTATGGATTCATTGTATTAGACTGGGCAGGAATTTACTGATTAAACATGTAGATATATCCCCCTATTCGAATCATCCCTCTGTGAATGATATTCGAACGATGGCCATCCCTCACCTGATCAGTGTGTGGTGTGCCGTATTACCTATAACCGTTTACATATCGATCTCGGTATTTTAAAACACACTTGGAAAATTTATTCGAATCATTGTTAGATCATCATGTGAATCATTATTCGTATCACCTTATTCGAATCACCTTATTAGAACAATGATTAGAATCACATTCGACTCATACTGTACTTGATCCACATTCGACTCATCTTGTATTAGACTCACATTGGGATTACACTGGACTTATATTGTACCGTCTGGACTCATCATGTTACTCTAGTTCAGCTAGATCTTATTTTACAGTCTTTCTTGCCATGTTTCTCCTCTTGTTTAGTTACCTTACTTTCCTTGTACCTTAACTGTTTCTCTACATCATTACTCGTACAAAATGTCATGTTCATCAATACAACTGTCTATAACTGCTTTATAGTTCTCTATTATTTACTTAGGATTTCTTGATGAATTATACTCATTTTTGTCCTGACTGGACCTGTTGAAAATATTACAGATAGTTGCCATGAGGACATTTGCCCTACTTGCCTTGGAGCAAGAGATGACTTAGCTACCTATGGCCCCGACACTTAGGAGTGATCGGGAGACTAGCTAGTAGACTTGGTTTAATTTTATGTTTTAGACCTTGAATTGTAATAACTTGAGATACGAGTTTGTATTTGAGTTTGTTTGAGATATTATTATTTAGTAGTTTATAATTATTGTTGTTTAGTCTTTAGTTATAAACTTCTGTGTTATCATATCGTGCTTAGACTGTGATTGAGATTTCATTATATCTATACTTGTCCTCCGCTCGGAGTTGAGATTTGACAAGTATATTATATAATTGCGTGAGTTGTTGATTAGATAGTAACCTAGGACAGCGTTCTACTGCCGACACTGCGGCATAGGCTGAACATACCCACTTCTCGTGCCCCTACACTGGGTGCGGGTCGTGACACATTTTTAGTGGTAGCCCATGCAGGTCGAGTTTATGTAGTGGTATTCAAACTAGAGTATCACTACAGCCTACAATAGGATTGAGAGATAGGCTTTAACGGAGAGGTACTCAATCACAGTTAGGAAAATTCTGCTTCAAATCATGCCATCTACATATCATACTGATTTGCCTTCTTTGAAATAAACTGTCCTCCTTTGATTATATCGATTCCTGCTCAGTATTGACTTCCTTGTTTGATCTGTCTTCAGGATGGTGGACACACGATCACATCGCTCTGGTACAGCAGCCGCTGGAGAGGGGTCTGCCACCTCTCATCCAGTACGACAGTATGCTGGGACTGTAGCACCTTCTATTCCTAATCAGACAGGAACGACTGCAGCCATTGGGGGTATGCCTCCACCTGTTCGGAGGACGACCCCAGTCATTCCTGAGTGTATGTTTTCATGAATCAATACAATACTAAATGTCGGTTTGTTAAGTAGGTTTTTGATCAGTACAGCGAGGACAAAAGTACTATCCCCCACTAGTTTGCTAGCAGGTTCAGGGATTGGTCTGCTCACGGCGGAGCTTCGCTTGAACGGGTTGAGGCTTGGAATGTCGAAGCGTATTGAGGCGTGCAACCGCATTGACGCTCGGACATGCAACAGGATTAATGCGGCCGAGATATAGAAGGCATGATGTATGGAACGGTGAAATCCTTTGTGGTCAAGAGAGAACCTGAGTGTTGTAGCCAATCTGGCATATATTGTTAGGCTATCGAAAGCCTTTGTAATCTCTTTTCGAATATCAATAAAGAGAATCGTTTCGTATACTCTGTTTTTCTTTCGTTGTTCATATCAACTCGAAGATAACCATTTGAGAACTTGTCATCTTGCCTTGCAAGAGCGCAACTCCAGGCTCGTACGACATCACGCCCCTTGAGAGGATGATGATTCGGGTGATTCCGGGTCGGGGCGTGACAAATTGGTATCAGAGCTCTAGGCTCAATTTCCTCTGGATGCTTGCTTCGTTTCAATTCCAAAGAGTTGTCCACCACTGATTGAAATCACTCTTGACTCTACTCGATGCCGCACTAGATGTTCCATACAATAAGTCTAATACAAATCATGTAATTTTGTCGCATGTTGTTTTGGAAATTACACGGTGTTTGCTGGAAAAGTCGTGAAAGGTTTGTTGCTATAAGTGCAACAAGTTACAAGATATGAATTCAAGGATTTGTTGCTGCAGATGCAACATGTCATGAATTGTAATTTGATATGTTCGTTGGTTACAACGATCGATACGAGAAATATTGGTTGCATTGATGCAATGAAAGTCGTGGAATGTTGCTGCAACAATTGCTACACGTTGATTGTAAATGATGCGTTGAAAAGAAAATGAAAGTTGATATGGAATGTATCGAACGGATTCACATATTGATTTTGAATGTACATTGCGATGAAAATGATAAGTCAATGTCGAATGTGTTGAACAGATTTGAGCATTAACTTCGAATATCGAGAATAAATTGTTGCACGAGGTGCAATAGATGTCGAAAATAAAATGTTGCACGATGTGCAATGCGTATCGGAAGTAAATTGTTACACGTGGTACAACGCATATCAAAGTGAAATTGCTGCACGAAGTGCAACGGGTATCGAGAATGAATTATCGCACAAGATGCAATGGAAGAAAATAAAAAGTTATAAATCGAGAAACAAAATCAGTTCGGTTGCGCACCGAGTTTGTGTTGGCAAATGAATGCATTGGCCGAATTGTGTCTGATTTTGATTGATCAAAAAGTTACGGTTGTGATCGGCATGATCACTACGAAAATCGTGAGTCAGAATAGATCGTTGATTCGTACGCGAGTATATTGCATCGAAAATGATTTGGTTTCTGAGTGGTATATGGCATACCACCGGCGCGATGAATGGCTCGGTTCCGAGTGGTATATGCAATACCACTTGTGCAATGAATTGCATCGACATATTGTGAGAATTGCAGAAGATTTGTCCGCAACAGACGAGATAGCACCGAGACTCGATTGAGAATTTGTATGACGGCATGATGATGCAACGAGGATCGGTTAGAACGGTAAGGCGGGACTTGTATCATTGAATGATGCATCGATTGAAAATTTATGTGTCAGTCGAATGACGGGACTAGCGAAGTGATTATGCCTTGAGGCAACAATCGAATCGACGGGATAGGAAACTTGAAACGTTGTAATCGAACTGCACGACTTGCGAGCTCGATAAAAAAGTTGGGCGATACAAATTATAATCGGATCGTACGACTTGCAATCTCGATAGAAATGTTGGACGAGACAAAATATAATCGGATCGCACGATGTGCGACTACAATGAAGATGTTGGTTGATGCGGATAAATAGTGCACAAGAGATAGTTGGTTATATTACGGCAAAAATTATTTGAGTACAACTGAAATACGCAAAACCTTAGAGGGCGTGATCGTATAACTTGATGGTTCGATGTTGGATAAACGGTAACTTAGTTACGCGATCAAAGTATAGTGGGATGCGGCGAATCGGAAAACAATATGATGCACATGGAAAAGTTTGTTGCGAACTTGGATGTATGCGATGCGAGTTATAAAGTTGACGTTGAAACGGAATCAAAAGTTGACCTTTACACTAGCGAAATTGATACGGCGTATCGAGATCGATACGTAAGGAAACGTAAGCACGATGTGAGAATACAAATGGGGTGCGCCTTGCGCTATCAAAATTTTGTAACTAACAATACGAGAATGAACGAACTGCTTGATCATGAACTTATGATTGATCAAGACGAGACTATAAGTCATCGACGATTGCTCAATGTGTATAGCATCTCGTGTGTCGACCCGCAAATAAGATATACTCGAACTCAGTGCGAGTAGATGTTTCGTGAATTGTGAAATCATCGACGTTAGTGCATGACTTTACTCGGAGGATAGTTGTGCATCAGTTGTGCCGATAGAAATGGTTTTGTTCAGAATTGGATAGTCGCATAGAAATCGTCAGACGTGATTTGGCTCCGAAATAAGATATAGCCTAGTTCGTAGTACTGTCTTTCGGTGATGATCCACAATTATCGAGCGTAGCTTCGGGACAGCTGACCCTAGAAGACTTGACTGCCAAAATCAAATTGAATGTTGCAGGCCGTAAGATGACCCATGCAATATCGTATATGAATTGCATCGGTAACAAATATAACATGATGCATGTTGACGATAAGTCTAGGCGATCGAGAATTGTTGGAACAACTTTTGATTGAGAATGATATAGTTAGATTTTGAGTATTCGTCGGATGAATACTTGAATGGTTATGTTGGTCGACGATCGAACGAGAAATTCACCAACGAACTTGGTGATGCGAGTAGGCGATTGCGAGAAACGTGCTATGCACGAGAGGGAACGATAAGGGAACGACTTACGAGTCATGTCATTAGATTCAGATTTACCTTGCAATTGAGCTTACGTGAATCGAAACTTATATTCGATGTTGTGAGACGGATAAGTTGGAAATTTGGCTAGTGAATTCCTACTCGGTAGGGATCAAATATAAGACGCATCGTAAAGACCTTTGTGTCCAGGCGATCGTTGCCTTGAGCATCGTCAACTGGAATTAAACTTGTGTCGAATAGATTGTGGCCTTTATGCAATGTCAATTTGAGTTGGGTCGAGAGAAGTTAAGCACGGTGTCTTGGTAATTCACCTAGCAGACATTGTCTGGAATGTTGATACTTTTACAAGTCAATCAAAGGGAATCATGTCGAGATAAGATACGAAGTGAAACTTCAGAAAAATAGTTGGGTAGCGATGTCGAACGTAAGGCATTGCGGAGACTCATTGTGATCGGATGCGCGACGGCTTGACGTGACACATTGAATTGATAGTCTCGATGAAACTTACAAAATGAGAAATACGATTTTTAAATCGCATTATGTACCTTGACTTTTGTTGGACGATCGCGTATGTATTAATATGCATATGCGCTACAATTGCGAGAACAAGCACTAGAGCCATGTCCGATCGAGAGTACGAGATGGCAAGTAATTGAGAATACGAAGTTAAATGTTTGCGTTGTTCCGATATCTTACAACTGAGCTTGGCTGAAATGCATATATTGGTGGGACGCCTAAAATATGTGTATGATTTCAAACTAAGTTGTATGATCCAAATGATAGTGAGACGAGATCGTGGAACGATCTAGTGAAACCCTTAGAAATTTAGTATTGGTTTCGGTTCGAGGACGAACCTTGTTTTGAGTGGTATATTATGTAATGCCCCGCTCCGCACGGTACATTATGCTGAGTCATTGACTCGAAGAGTTACGTTGACCCGATTGCATATCGATACGAATCGATATGAGAGTTACGTTGTCCCGAGCAACACATCGAACTAAGTCGATGTAAAGAGTTGCCTTGTCCCGAAGAATGCATCGAGTTGAATCGATGCGAAGCGCCGTATTGCCCTGAAGGATAAGTGCGTTGAATCGGCTCGAAGATTCTAAGAAATCAAATCGACCAAGGTGCAAGTTTGAATCGATGCAAGTATTAATTTTAGTTGGTTTCATGTGCAGGCTATACGTTTATGCTGAAATATTAGAGGTCGACATTCTGTCTTATTCATTAAGGGGTCCGCGAAAGCAAATCGCCGCATTACGATAGACTGAGACTTGGGCATGGTAAGCCAAAATGGACGTATAATTCAATGAAGCATGAAGTACGCGAATGGCTAAGTCAGAAGAGTGGCCGTGCAACGAAGTTATGAAATCGAACCGCATCGACTTGGCGAAACGACAAGGCATATCGACTCAAGGTGGGGGGACATTGATTCTCTTTCCTACTCCTTCATGTCTAAGCAAAATATATCATTGTATACTGAGTTAACCTATCAACGCCATGGGCGTGGCTCAATAGAATGATAAACATAGTGCGTGTCGAACACTCGATAGAACAATCAAAATGAATCATACAGTAAATGTACGAGTCACTATGGAACATGGAATATCGCTAAGGCAAGTGCCTCGATGCGCAAGCCATAAGAATATGGGATAATTGTATCGACGAGTGCCCAGTGCATAAATTATTCCGTGCCCCCGCGCACGAGTTAGCATGTTAGAACGTTGAAAGACTATATCGGTGCGAGTGCCTCAGCGCACGAGCGATAGAACATTGAATACCTTATCGAAGAGTGCCTCAGTTGCACGAGTCAGAAGGATGGAACATAAGTATAACGCGTTGAATGCTAAGGCGTAGAATAAGGAAAGACGGCGAATGTGCGCAGCTGCACAATACTTACAAAAGATAGCATCATTGCAACGAGGAGAATAGATGTGGCATGGATGTGACATAACTGTCGGTACGGCATGTTGCCTTCGAAATGTTCGTGGCCTTCGGGCATTCGTTGAGGACATTGGGGCGTTGTGCCAATTGAAATAGAGATAAGCGAACTTGCTTGGTTGTATTAAAAATAAGATACGTTGCTGTTTGCCATTAAAATTGTTTGATTGAAAACTTTAATACAAACAGAACAGTGTTACAATATAGGACTTAGATGTAGTCCTAGGAGTACACTTTTGTTTAAGCTGGGTCCTTAGTGCCAATGGAGCGAGTGGTAATGCGTTGACTCCGTTGACGGGCTGACGACGGTTATCGGTTCTCTGAAGGTGTGGATTGCTCTGGGTGCTGGAGCTTGCTGAGAGGAGGAAGACGTTGAGTGTCTGTATCTGCCTCTCTGATGATTCCTTGTATGTTCGTTGTAGATTCTGTCTGTGTATGTGAAGGAGACGATCCTTCTATTTATAGTTTTGTAGGCTGGATGCTCATGCGCGCATGTGGGATACGCCGGTGTGGGGACGCCACGTGGAGGTTGCTGATGGAGGCGCGTAGATGATGCGCCCTGATTGAGGGGGAGAACTCTTCATACTGCTGTTGTGAGCCGGCACGTAGCAGAGGAGAAGATCTTTCTGTTGCTGAAATCTTGGACGAGTTGAGTCAAAGGACACGTGTCATCGACCCATGGCTCGAAGATCTCGGATTTGGTGGGGGGAAGTAATCTGGTGAGCTGCGCCTTGATTGGGCGCAGGAGGAGGCTGCGGCTCATAACCTTTAGGGGTTACAAACCATTTAGAGCGCATGGCTTTTGAGGCGCATGCAGGCGACTTTCCTTCTGTCTTTCGGGATCAGAGATCAGTCTGGGGCGCATGGCTTTTGAGGCGCATGCAAAGCTTCAACTGGAGACTCTTCTTCTGTCTTTAGGGATCAGTGAAGGGTCTGAGGCGCACGGCTTTTGAGGTGCATGCTGGTTTGGACGCATGGCCGTAGAGGCGCATGGCGATTTGGACGCATGGTCGTAGAGGCGCATGGCGATTTGGACGCATGGCCGTAGAGGCGCATGCGGATGGCCACGTGGCAATAGCCGTCGGAATAGAGTCATGATGATGCTGACGTTGCCGATGCTTCGTTCTCTGAAAAAGCTGTCAACTGTTCAGACTTTGGGAAGCGTGCTGCCAACTCTGGTATCAGTTCAGCATTTAATGTTTGTGACGTTCGATGGACAGTTGAGTGGGCACATTTGTTGGTGTTCCACTCGGTATGGAGATGTGAGGGGGCACATCCTCTGTGACGCGCCGGGTACTGTAGGGCGTGCATCTGTGTGATGCGCCTGATGCTGGAGGGCGCGTCCATGTGATGCGCTGTTTGGCTGGCGCATCCGACATGTCCTTTAATGATGCGGCTGTCTCGCTCCTCGAGTGCTAAAAATAGCCGTTTGGCTGAATTCGAGGCGTCCGGTTCATCCATTTAATGCAAATTCATTGCACAGAATTCGGAGAGTCATCCACTTGGCGTATGGATTTGATTTGCCCGGCCTATAAATAGTGGCATGGAGAGAAGGTTTGCTCCTCGTTCCCTCACGTACTTCCAACATGAACTTTGATATGCGGGTGCATTCTGTTGACGAAGTGCTCCCGAGGGTGAAGATGAGACGTCGTGTTGTCTTCGATGCACTTGAAGGTGACTGTTACATCCAAAAGACGGAGTCGAGGGCTTCTGAAGCAGGCGGAAGGTGCCTGTTGCATCAAAAGATAGGGATGTTCGGGCCTCGTCTCCGTTGTTCCGGAAGAGCCGTAGATCGGAATGGCGGTGCTAGGCTCTCTCTTCCTTCAAAGTGGGTGCCGCCCACTTTGATTGTGTTGAAAGTTCCTTGTGCCATGATTTCGATCACGGTCTTCCTTGGTCTTTGGAGGCTCTTTCGAAGCCTCCCCTGGCCACAGCTTTGCCGTGCTCTTCTCTTCCTTGGTTCCAGCCAGAGGGTTAAATGCTTTGTGTAATCGAAGCACTTATCAGGTGACCCTGGCTGGAAGAGCAGCACATAACTGGGCTCTGCTCGGCCAGGTGAGCCTGGTTGGAAGAGTGCTGCTGAAGGAATGCACACAACTGAGCTGGATGCACATAACTGAGCTGCTGAAGAGATGGTGGGATGCGCCTGGCTGGAGGCGCATGGCATCTGCTGCACCTAACTGACAGCGCATGGTGACTGCTGCGCCTATCGGAAGGCGCATGGTGGCTGCTGCGCCTATCTGGAGGCGCATGGTGGCCGCTGCGCCTATCTGGAGGCGCATGGTGGCCGCTGGCTGTAGATCTAGGATCTTTCTTTTGTAGAAATTCTCCTTTGTACAACCTTTTCTAGCCATGTAATAGACTTTTATATATAAATAAAAAGTCCTTCTTCGAATGGCTTATTTGATTTTGCTGTCTGAGTTCTGGCGCATATAGTGCCTGGCGCATGGGCTTTCTGGCTGTGAAATTCCATGCTTCTGCAAGACCCCCTTCAAAGTTTTCAAAACTTTTGAATAAGTTTTGGAATACTTTGAATAAGAAGGATGGAGGTCAGGCCGCATGATTGTTGGGCACATGCTTGTTCGGGCGCATGCTCCTTCCAGTTGATGATGATGACGCCTTGGTAACCTAAAAGATTAATGATGATCTTTTGGTTGTATTTGCTGTTATCTCCTCACGAAAACCGAAGCGACGGCTGAGATTACACGTCATCGGTTTACGCGTGCGACCATGCCCTATAAATAGGTGAGGGTTGGAGAGAGAAAGAGAGTTCATCTTCTCTGTGCCTTTGCTTTCTTTAGAGTTTTTCTTCAAACCCTAACCTTTTCTTCTTTGAGAGAATGGCTCCCAAGACTCCTCGCGGTGGTGCCGGCAAGGGGAAGGAGAAAGCGAAGGAGCCTGCGAAAGTTGTAACGGCTGACGTTCCCCGACGGCCTGTCGAAGTTCGGCCAGAAGTGGTTGGTAAATCTCCACCAACGCACATAGACCTTGGGTCTTTAATGATGTGTCGCGGTCTTTGTTCGCCGATGCGCATGGGTTTAGACCCTGATGATGTGCCGAGGCTGCTGATGCGCATGGGCTTAAACCCTGATAATGCGCCGAGGCTGCTGACGCGCATGGGCTTAAACCCTGAATGCGCCGAAGCTCTTCTTTCTCTTGTTGCTTCTAACATTTTTTTCTGATCTTTGCTAGTGTCAGTGGCGATCCCGCCTTTGAATGAAGTGTTCTTGGAGGCTGTCTTCAACCAGATGGGAGTAGAGTATGATGAGGAAGTGATAAACCCCGCTCAAGATGCTCTTATGCTGGATCAGCCTCCCGAGAGAATGACCCAAATCCGTGAGCAACAGTATGGGTTCCTCAAACGGATGATGGAACGTGGTGTTTTAAAATCTTCCACATCTGATAAATTGACCTTCTTGAAGCCTGAGTTCCTATTCGGAGACCGTCTCACTTCTACTGATGCGACGGTGTTGAAGGTCAAGGAGGACTGGTTCTTTACAGCGAATGGGGTGCATATGACTGTTAAGCAACTTGAACGTCAATGGCCTTTGATATCCTTCTGTCGCCTTGTTTCCCAGAGGAGGATGTCTTGGGATCTTACCCCTTCTCAGGGGGGAGCGGTGACTGGCGTCATCCAAATTGATTCTACCTCCGACCAAAGGGATACTTTGACCGCCACACGGTCTGGGCCTTCTTTCACCTGGCGGACTCTACGCCCCGGGAGCCTCTACAGTGACGTACCCATTGATACGTTTGCTTATAGTGCTTCGACCTTTACACATCGTATATTTTTGATGGAACGCTCATACCCGAAAGGAGATTTTTGGGTAGAGGGTTGGTGCCATTACGTTTCCAAGTGGGATAAACTGACACTCTGGATCTTGTCACGATTTCGGACCGAGCTTCGAGAGATTGGGTTGACTGCCGCGATCCGTGCTACCCAGGCGGGTGTTGATCTCAACAGGCACATGTTCCTTGCACTACTGGAGATGTTTGATGTCCATACCGGGACCTTTTTTACTCCGGTGGGGGAATTAGGGTTCGCACTTCATGAGATGTACGAGGTGTCAAAACTCCCTTGGGGGTTGGAACCCTATGAAGAGTACTTTCCCACCAACGAGGAACTTCAAGTCCTGGGGGACAGGGCTGAGGAGATGACGGCCGTCTTCAAGGAAGTGGCGAGTCATCATTACTATATGCAGAGACGGGATAGGAACGGGACGCAACCTCATGTGACCGCTTGGAGAGATTATGTCTTTAGACAAGACAAAGAGGATCCCTCACAATTTTCCACTCCACCGGCACTCTCACGTAGCGAAGTGTTGTCCGAAATGAGCAGGTTAGGGGAGAAAAATCCCCGAGGAAATGAAGACCAGCAGTCAGATGCACGCTCCTACAGCTGCTTCTGGCATCTTGCTTATCGGATGTCACCCAAGGCGGTGTTGGCGTCCTACCTGATGATATGGCTCCGGGATTGCGTGTTCGCGGGCGGATCCGGTGCCGTAGAGAGGGTAACCCAAAACTTAATCCTGCCAGCCGTGAAGCTGGTCTTCGGCCGGCGTTTGGCTCTTCTCCCCGCAATGGTATGTAACCTGCAGCGAGGTTTACGAGAGTTTGCTGGAAATGTGATTCATGACAGAGGCTGAAATAATAACTTCCCGCACGCCGAACTGCCGTTTCACTATTTGATGGGATGGCTGATTTTGCATCATCCCAGTGTGATGAGTCCAGGCTCGGAAGAAGATTATAAGGCTGGAGATGCACTCCTTCGTCGTTTCAATCGGAGGAGCTGGTCACATACTGGTGTCCCTGTTTGTAGAAAGGTTTTATCCCGTCTTCAGGGTTAGGAAATTACCAAAGTTGGTCCAATCTACTTGGGCTTTGAGGCCAACGAAGATTTAAGGGATCTGGGCGAAGGTACCACCACTCTGCCTCAATGGGGATTCCGCTGGTTGCAGAGTATCCGGCCATCTCATCTGGTATACCGGAACAGGAATCAGTGCTACCTGGAACCATATTTGCCAAGCCGCTTTGCGCGGCAATTTGGTTATGCCCAGATGATGTTGGATAACCCCAGTATTTCTCTGGAGTATATTGGAAGTTTGTTGGATGGTGCACGAGCTTGGCATTACTATAATGCCGGATGTACCGGGGCTCGTTTTACGTTGCCCGCCCCAGATCCACGGCCGCCCATTCTTTACTCAACCGCCAAATTTTACTGTGCTATGGCTGCTGCGCCCTCCGGATATGACAGGGAGACCAGTCTTATTGCAGGCACCCAGTTAGCAGTGACCGGGGACGTGCCGGTGAAGGCGCGATCGCATCGTCCGTCAGGGGTAGGTCACCGGAGTGCCCCTTCCGCATCTCAAGCAGAACCCTCGGGCGATCGATCAAAGCGATGTGCAGACGTAGGGATTGAATCTCCTGTACCGAAGAAGCAGAAGAAGGCGTCGTCACCGACGGCGTCATCGGATTCAACGTCCGCAGAGGTAAAGGCGTCCCACATAATCTGATTTTGGTTCCACTATTTACGAGGCTTTATCTTCTCTTGTAGGAATCGTTAAAAAGAAAACCTCGCACCCCAAAGTCAGATGGGAGCAGGCGAGAAGGGACGGCGGGCTCGTCTGAAGTGCGTATCCCGCCGACCATGATGTCTCCTATGGAGGAAGATCCGGAGGATGCTGTTGACGTGAAGATTCCGGTATCCCCGGATTATGTCAGGAGGGAAACTGAGGGTGCAGCAGCTTCTGAGACGGCAAAGGCCACAACGAAAGCTTCAAGTGCCGAAGGTTTAATAAGCACGCCGTTTCCTGGTGGTGAAGAAAAATGGAGTTCGTCGTCTTCCGATGACGTTACTCTAGAGCTGCAAGAGCCTGTTGCGGAGGCAACAGAAGTAGTTGAGACAGAGGAGAGGGTTGAATCCCCTCTTTATCATGATGAGGAAAGGTCGGCTGTATCATTGCCGAGTCCTACCCCGGCTTCGACCGTGGAAGTTGAGGCGACTACCGCTCAGGATGTAGCGACAGATTCTGTCCCTGTTGATGATGAGACCCGTCTTTCGGTCGCGACCACTGAGACGGGTCAAGAGACAAATGATGATCTCCCTTTTCTGCCAAGGGAGGTACCAACTGTTGATAGGACGTTGGGGGTAGAAGAGGTGGCCGTTGACATCGGTGGTTCCTCCGGTCTTGAGAAGGGTAAGGGTGTAGAACCCTCTGTCGCTCCTTCTACTTGGGGGACCATCTCGACGCCTGTGCCGGCCCCTTCTGTTGCTTCGGCTCCTCGGGCTAGCAGTCCAGCCCCTGTTGATGAAGAGCCCATTGATGCCGAGGTTCAAGCCTCGCTGATTGAGGTTGGCGGATCTTCTTCCGGTCCGCAAATTGTAGTAGCTCCTCCAACTCCTACGATGACGCCGCAGGTCCTGGCGGATGCAGACGAGTATGTGAAATTCCTCGTCTAGGGGGTATACAAAATGCTGCAGAAGGGTGTATCTGCTGTGATGGATGCCAACAGGAGTTTTGCGACGGCAAAAGCTTTGGCAATGCCCTGTTTCGAGCTGATTCGTATTCACCAAGGCCACGACCACATGGCCGAAATTCTGGAGGCTTCAGTAATTGAGCTGGATGAGCGGCTCGTGGAACTTCAACGCATCCAGCGAAACGATCTCTCTGTCCTGATAGATGCGGAGAAGGGGAAGCTGATTGCCGAGATCGAGTCTTCATACCAGGCCACCGTGGGCGTTTGGGAGCGAGAGGTGGCTGAGACTGAGGCTGCGGTAGAGCAGTTGTCTCAGTCCATGAAGACGACGGTGGAAACTCGAGCTGCATTGGAAGCTAATATCGCGGATATCGACACCCAGATGCGCCGCCTTGAAGACCAACGGGCCCGACTCCAGTTAGAGGTCGAGCGTGTCCGGGATGAACATGCAGCATTCAAGAAGGATGAAGCGACTTTTACTCAGCGGACTCTTGCCTTGGCGCAGCAACGACAACAGCTTGATGAGAAGCATGCAAGTGATACTTTCGCTGGGGCCGTTGAATTGATGCGCCAAGAAGCAGAGCGACGAGTCCTGGCGACGGTGGAGGCCCGCGCAGTCGACTTAAAGCTTCGAGTCAGGGAGCTCTCAGCCCATCTTGGGGAGATTCAGGGACCATAGCTTTTTCCTTTTTCTTTTATGTTCTTTTGCAACCCTTACTGGGGGATGATGTAGCTTCTTGTACTCCTTTTTTCAGAAGAATAAAGAAGTCTACAACCTTTTTTGTGATGTGTTCATCTTTTGTTGTTATGAACTTGATGATTTGTGTGGACCTATTATCTTTTGTGCACCTTGGTTTTCAGGTACAGATAATAAGTTTGAAGGAACCATTATGTTTGCTCAGAGGTAATGTGGACATGGCAATCATTGGGTTCGAAATGATAGAATCTCCCTACTCAGAGGTATTATGGACGTGGTAGGAATGATCTTGGGGGATACGCTGAACAACTCAGAGGTTATATGGACATGGAAGTTCTGCGATCAATGTACAATAACGCAGGGGATGTTTGTACAAGATATTTACTCAGAGGTAATATAGACGTGGTAAACATGAAGGGTAGCGTAGGCTTACGAAGTGTAAGATTCTGCTTTGTAGGGTGTAGAGAGACAACTCAGAGGTAATATGGACGTGGTTATCTTTCTATTGGAAGATGCCACGGAACAGCTGGGTTCCGGAAGCGTATGAGTTTGTGGAAAGAGGTTGTTTGGGGAAGTACATGTCTGGAGGATGTCAAGAATAGTACTTATTTAGGAACTTGCCATTGATGGGCATCATGAACAAGTCCCCATTGGGTTTGGCGAGGCGGTAATCACCGTTTGAGTATACCGTCTCTATGATGAAAGGTCCTTCCCACTTGGGCTCGAACTTTCCTGGTGTCTTGTGGGTCAATACCATTGGTCTTCTGACTGCTAAAATCAGGTCGCCAACTTGGAAAGTCCTCTGTTTGACCTTCTTGTTGAAAGCCTGTGATATACGGGCTTGGTAGAGCTCGATGCGTTGTTGAGCTAGGAGACGCTTTTCGTCAAGTGCCTCCAGTTCCTGCAGACGACGACGTTGATTGTCCTCTTCTGTGAGTTTGTTTGTGATTGCTACGCGGAGTGAAGTTATCTGTATCTCGAGAGAAAGTACCGCTTTGCTCGCATAGACCAGGGAGAATGGAGTATTGCCTGTTGGGGTCCGTACCGTTGTGCGGTAAGCCCAAAGGCATTCGCCAAGCTTTTCGTCCCAGTCGCGTTTGTTGGATGACACGACCTTTTTGAGCAGCCTAACGATAGTTTTGTTGAATGCTTCAGCCAATCCGTTTGCTGCCGGATTGTAGGCGGTTGAGGCCATGTTCTGAATACGATTCTTGTCACAGAACCTGCTGAAAATGTGGCTGATAAACTGAGGACCATTGTCATGGATGATCCGCCGGGGTACTCCGAAACGGTAAATGACATGGTGTTTGATAAAGCTGACCACCCTGGAGCTTTTTACTTCTGTCAGTGGAACTGCTTCCGCCCATTTGGAGAAGTAGTCGGTGACGGCCAGGATGAAACGGTGTCCTCTCGATAAAGGAGGGGTGATTGGCCCTACAATGTCCATGCCCCAGGCTTCGAAGGGCCAGGAGGCAACTGTAGGATGTAGCGGCTCCGATGGTGTATGTATGAAGTCTGCATGAAGTTGGCACGCATGGCACTTCTTAGCATATTCAACAGCGTCGGCGGCCATGGTTGGCCAGTAGTAGCCCATACGTCGCAGTCGATCTTGCAACTTAGGACCGGGTTGATGAGCTCCACAAGTTTCGTCATGAGCTTCTTGAAGAGCTTCGGCTGCTTCTTCGTTGGACAGGCATCGAAGGAGGAGCCCATCGAAGGAGCGTCGGTACAGCGTTTTGGTAGCTGTATCATAGTAGAATCGAAGAGAGCGTCTCCTGACTGAGACGGCTTCCTTCGGGTCCTCGGGAAGGATTCCGTAGACAGCGAAGTCGATGAACAGGAACCTCCAGTCTCGGATATTAACACCAGTGTTTGTCGGCATGGCGTGAGCCACCTGCAAGCATAGGTTGTTTCTGGGACAAATCAGGTCTCGGCCAGTCACCGTGACATAGTGTTGAGTCCTAAGGGGCGCTGCCAATGAGGCTGCGAGGCCAGCCAGAGCATCGGCCTCCAAGTTTTGTAAACGGGGGACATGTTCGATGAAGAACGCGGTGAAGGTTGAAATGATGTTCAACGCAACTTCATGATAAGGGATTAAATCTTCATGGCGAACCTCGTATTGTCCCCGAACCTGGTTTACGACGAGTTTTGAGTCACCGTAGGCTTCCAGATGGTCGACCCCTAGCTGTTGTGCGAGCTGGAGTCCCATGACGAGTGCGTTGTACTCGGCAACGTTGTTGGAGCACGGCTTCGAAAGAGAGTACGCACGCTGGATGACCAGCTGATCGGGGGAGACTAAGACTACCCCCACTCCTGCGATGATTTGGCCTTTGGGGCCTGTTCTCGAAGCGCCATCGAAGAACATCCGCCAAACGGAGCTTCCTTCGGTGACGTTGGATTCTTGGACCTCATTCGGGATATCTTCATAGAGTTTTGAGGATTCTGGGATGGGGTGTGCAGCTAAAAAGTCAGCCAGAGCTTGACCCTTGACAGGCTTTTGCAGAACAAACACCATGTTGTACGGTGTTAGCAGGATTGCCCATGTAGCCAGCCGGGAGTTCAATGATCCTGGCTTTGTCATGAGGACTCTGAGCGGATTGACTCAGGAAATGACATGAATTGTCTGACCCGAGACATAATGACGAGTCTTCTAGATGGCAAACACCAAAGCCAAGCACTCCTTTTCGACGGGGTTGTACCGGTGTTTGGCCCCGATGAGTGTTCGACTGAGGTAGTAGATTGCTTGCTCGAAGCCTGTATCGCTGTTTTGAGCCAGCAGAGCGCCAAGAGAATGATCTATGGCACGGACGTAGAGGAGAAATGGTTTGCCGGCGACTGGCGCTACCAGGGCTGGTGGGCTTGTTAAGTAAGCCTTGATGTCGTCGAAAGCCTTTTGGCACTCCTCTGTCCAGACGTAAGAGACTCCCTTCTTCATGAGCTGAGTAAAGGGTTAACATCTACCGGAGAGGTTTGCTATGAACCTCCGGATATATGCCAGACGTAAGGCCCCGAAGTTCTCGAAGGTTCTTCGGAGGGTCCATGTTGAGGATGGCTTTGGTCTTCTCAGGATCAACATGAATGCCTTTCGCTGTGATGACAAAGCCCAAGAATTTGCCGCTAGAAACCCCCAGAAAGGATTTAGCGGGGTTCATTTTGAGTTGATGTGCCCGCATGAGATCGAAGACCGTCTTCAGGTCCTGTAGGTGATCTTCTTTGAGGCGGCTCTTGACTGCGATGTCGTCAACATAGCATTCGACTGTCTTGCGAAGATGTTGACGGAAGATGGTGCTCATAGCTCGCTGGTATGTCGCACCGGCGTTCTTCAAGCCGAAGGGCATTACTGTGTAGCAGAAAACACCCTTTGGAGTCCTGAATGACGTGTGTTTCGCGTCATCGGGGAACATCTTGATTTGATTGTAGCCTGAATACCCGTCCATGAAGGACATGCGCTCAAAGCCACATGTGTTGTCGATCATCACATCAGTGATTGGAAGCGGGAATTCGTCCTTCGGGCAAGCAGAGTTGAGATCCCTGAAGTCGATACAGACTCGTATCTTCCCGTTCTTCTTGGTGACAGGAACGACGTTGGCTACCCAATCCGGGTGTTGTTCCTTACGGATGAAGCTGCTGGTCAAGAGTTTGTCTACCTCCTGATCGATGGCATTCATGATGTCTGGACGGAAGCGTCGCTGTTGTTGTTTGATAGGTTTGGCATCAGGTAAGATGTTCAACCTATGCATTGCGATCTGTGGGTCGAGTCCCGGCATGTCTTCATAGCTCCAGGCGAAGACGTTGATATACTCTTTAGCCAGTTGGATTAAAGATTCTCGATCTTCTCCTTCTAGGCTTTTACTGATGAAGATGGGTTTGGAAGAAGACCCATCCCTGAGGTCGATCTGCTCGACTTCGTCTTCGGTGGGAGGTTCGCGTAACTCAAAACGAGATTCCCATTGTTCTCCTAGGCGTTGGGCCCAGGGTTCTTCTTCGAAGGGTTCCGGCGCTTGGTCTTCGCCTTCATCTTTTTGAGGTTGTGCTGACGTCATGTTAGCTGACAGCACTTTCCTGAAGACTGATCCGATACTGGTATCGGAATCCCAAGTCGATGCTTCGGACGAGTGGAAATGTTCTACGTCTTCTGCATCTGAACTCTCTGGGGTTGATGGTGGCGTGACATAGCCTAACCCCCGTCGAGTCCGATTATAGTAGTCCTGTGGCTTTCCATTGGGCATCGAAAGCCGGACAGGAAGATACCGACCCTTGCCATAGTTTAAGCCTTTGTTGCTTTTCAGGTCGTAGCCCATCTTTTGGATGATGTGCTTTGCCGTATCTGTGTACCGATAGGCTTGTACTCTGCCAGTATCAGGTTTAGGCTCGATTGACGGGAGGTCCTGATGACGCTCGACTTTGCCCGAGATGATGGTGCCTTCGTCTCGGCTCCGTGGAGGGACCAGCGTCGTTGGCTTCCTCCTCGTCAATGGGTTTGTACAAGTCGAAATCGGTGAAGTAGGCTTCAATCCCTTTGAAAGGATCGATGTCTGTAAACTCCGTTCGGATGACGCCATTAGTGGATACATACTTCATACACTGGTGGAGCGTGGAGGGCACCACCATGTACTCGTGTAGCCATGGTCGACCGAGCAGGATGTTGTAGTTGACCTCGGTATCTACCACATAACAAGTCACCTCAGTTTTGAGGCTGCCAATGTGGCACTTCAGTCGGATCTTGCCCAGTGGCTCGCTCTTGCTAGCATTGAAGCCACTGATGGTTGTATTGGAGGGCGCCAACCGGTACATCGGGATCCCCAGCTTAGATAGCAGCGCCTTCGGGATGATGCTTAGGGAAGACCCAGGATCGATCTGAATCCGGCTCACTTTGACCGAGCCAATGTACCCTGTGTAATACAGCGGTCAGTTATGCCGGTGATGCTTGAGCAGCATGTCTTGTTGGGTAAAAGTTATGTTTGGGATAACTTCATCCGCGCAATGACAGTGCGCACAAGTAGTTGGGAGGTCTTCAGGCTGCTTGACCTGACTGAGAAAGGATTCAGCGTCCTTCAGAGCTTCGCAGAGAGCTTCTCGGGAGTCTTTAGAAAGACGCAGGAGCTCGAACAAAGACAGGCGTGCAGGTGTACTGGCTAGTTGTGCCAGAATGTCGAAGTTGTGAGGCTTGGACAGCCCCGAAGCATTCTCCTTCCGTAGAGGTCTGTCAAAACGGGCCTCCACCTGCTTCTGCTTATTGGCTACTGAGGGCTTAGATGGACCTTCCTCAGGGATGGTGCTAGGAGGCACCACCTCGGCGGCGGCTTCGCCGGACTGGGAGTTCTGTTGTGCACGTGTTTGCACTGGAAGCGCCTCTTCTGTTGAAGAAGAGACGGTGCGGCAAGACCTGATCTTTCTACCTTTTGATTTGGAGGTAGGGCGTACCTCCGATTGAGTCACCTCGGAGACGAGGTCGGGGTGAACCCAGAGGACCTCTCCTCGAGATGTGGTGAGCGGGGTGAGTCCACTCACATTGTCACGGGTAGGTGGTAAGTTTACCACCTCCATTGTCACCTTAGGGATGGGGACGACGCCATCTTGTGTGGTAGTTGGCGGCAAGGTGCCGAACTGGAGTGAAACCACATTGGCTGACACCGTCTTCTCTTCATAGTCGACAGAGATTACATCCGCATTGATCATGCGCTGGATGTAATTCTTGAGGACGTAACAGTCCTTGGTTGGATGTCCGACAAACTGATGGTAGTGACAGTACCTCGGGTTGTCCACTTTCTCGACTTTATCAGGCCGTTTTGGGTCCGGTAGCTTGATCTTGTCACCCTGCTTCAGTATCTCGAAAAGTTGCAGGGTGTCGTCATCATTGAATGAATAAACCTCCTTGGGTCTCGGTGCCAGTGGAGGTTTCTGAGTAGGCGCAGATGCGCCTTTCGAGGCATTAACAGTCAATGCCTGTTTCCCCTTTGCTTCTCGTCTGGAGCTGTTAGCTGCGGACTTTTTTCCCTTATCGTCAAAGGCGGGGAAGCTGACACCCAGAAGACGTGCATTGGCCGCCTTCTTTTCTGCAGCTTCAGCTTCGATGATCAGGAAGCTCCAGTCAGGAGGGGGAGTAGAGTTGAGCCAGAGCTTCACTGCAGGCAACATGTTCATACTGCAAGCGGAGAGGAGCGCATGTTCTGGCATGCCTGGAGGTAGCCTGAAGCAGGTCTGTCGGAAGCGTTCGATGAACACCCGAACCGTTTCCTTTTCCTTCTGGCGTATCTCTATGAGAGACGCCATCGTCATGTCTTTCCCGCCGTCATAGAAGCGGTCGAGGAAGAGGCGCGTCAGGTCGTCGAAGGACGATATGGAATTGTCGGGGAGACTGCAGTACCAGTCATACGCCACCCCTTTCAGGGCCCCGACAAAGATACTGGTGAGGAGCGCGTCCTCCTTTGGAAGATGCCCTGTCTGTGACTGGAAGTACGTCAGGTACCGTCGCGGAGAGTCCTTCCCGTCGTATGGGGTGAGTGTTTGTGGTTTATACTTTGGGGGATAAACCACCTTGTTCCACTCGAGGGGATAAGGCTGGGGAATGCCCATCTTCTGGCGTTCCTCTTGCCTGTTCTTGGACTCGAAGCGCTCCCGCAGGTCTTTGATCATTTCGACCACATCCTCCGTAGAGCTAGGAGTCGGGGAAGGAGGTACCATATGGATTGGGGCGTTTGAGGGCTCCGAGGTCCGAGGTGCTTCTGTATCCGAGGGCGCCCGTTGGAGGGGCACACTCGACTCCCCATTAATTGTTGGGTCAGGACCAGTTGAAGGTGTCCTGATCAAGGCCGACCGCATCTCAAACACTGCTTGAGTCAGTGCTTGCATAGAGGCAGAGAGGGTTTTGAGTCCTCCCTCTAATGAGTCTATGCGCTGGACTATGTCCTGTGACGGTGCATCAGACTCGACATCATCCCCAGCCATGTATACTGTCCTGACACGGCCAGGAGTGGATGGATGGGTTGAGGCTTCGCTTTCGGCCTCACTCTCATGCGGGGGAGTTACTTCTCCTGGTGTTTGGCCACCCCCAGCCACATTCTGGAGTTCATCTTCAATAGGCGCATCTGCAAGGGTCTGATTGCCCTCAGCTCCGTCTTGAAGGACCTCTTCGTTTCTAGAACTACCCTCGGCGGTGTCCTGGAGGACATCCTCATTTTGAGGGGCTTCAGGGAGACTAGCCTCGCCTTGATGATGAAGATCCGCCGCAGCTGTGCTTTGGACATCTTCGTCTTTGGAAGGAGGCTCGACAAGGATCTGGCTACCCCCAGCTTCCTCCAAGAACTTTTTCCTCGACCGAGTGCCTTCAAACACTCCAGAGGTCGAGACAGCTGCCTTGGTTTTCCTCGGCTGGCTTGAGGACGAGGAATTGGCAGTCGGCTTCCGGATTGACGAGGAGTTGGAGATCACGTTGCATGAAGCAACCTTTGGTTCCTCTTCTGTTGGCACCTTCGTCCCAAGACGACATCGGAGAGGTGTCGATGATTGCAGCCGTTGGAAGACCGACTGTCTTGGTGGAGCTGCCGCCTTGCAACAGCAGTTGATGGTGACCACCGCACAAGTATGCCCCGTGAGAGGCGTATCGTGCTTGTTGGTCGACTCTCCTGACCGGCGCTTGTGAGTGATCACGTTGCGCAGGCATTGGAGGAGAGTGGTGCCTTCACACCCCCTTCAGACGTATGGCAAGGCCAAACGCCGGGGTGGTCATGTGAGTGCTGCACCCCCTGATCTAATACCAAGCAGGCATCACGATCAGTAGTGGGGGAACCACAACATTTGAAGTGACTTGAACGAACCTCAAACGCACAACCAGAGGAGGCGCGGGAGTTCAAGACCACCGAGTTTGCCTTACTCGACTTGGTTGTGCACGCAGTAGATGCGCCCAAGCGAGATGAGGACTTTGAAGGTCGACTCGTTGTTGGTACAGAAGCACCTGAGTCAACCTTGTACAGCTTGCCATCGGCAGCGCGCGTGATTGTAAGCGCGTGCCTCTGGCCTGCTGCTGGCATAGCACTTTTATGACGCATGGCCCGTGCCGCCTTAGATTTCTTCGTACTAGCCCGCTGGGGCGCATAGTACTCAGCATCCAACTTCTCCTCGCCATTACAGCGAGTGAGTCTGTCAAAGACAGAGGCTTTTTGTGGCGCATCAGAGGTGATGCGTGGGGCATTGGCTGCACCCCTACTCCGTCGACGCATCTTCCTCGCCTGAGAGGGAGATAGCTGGGGAACGTGGTCGGCCGCACGCTTCCCCAAGAGATGCACCGCATCAGCGGGCGCACCTTGGTTGCTGAGAACGTCAGCAGGAAGGGAAGGCTGGATTGCTGCATCCCCTTCAGTGGTGGTGCCCGAGGCGTCGACCTTGCGCACCCAGGCCGTACGGATCTTCTTCGGCTTTGGCAGCCGCTTCGAAGGACTCGCACTTCCTTGAGAAATGAACTCCTCGTACACCTGTTGATTGAGGCGCACGACCAGAGTCTTGTGGGAGGAGCCCACCTTCACATCGTCGGCCTGTGACACGACTTTCTCGGAAGAGGAGAAAGAAGTCCCAGCAGAGTCGCCAGCTTGTTTGCCATTAAAATTATTTGATTGAAAACTTTAATACAAACAGAACAGTGTTACAATGTAGGACTTAGATGTAGTCCTAGGAGTACACTTTTGTTTAAGCTGGGTCCTTAGTGCCAATGGAGCGAGTGGTAATGCGTTGACTCCGTTGACGGGCTGACGACGGTTATCGGTTCTCTGAAGGTGTGGATTGCTCTGGGTGCTGGAGCTTGCTGAGAGGAGGAAGACGTTGAGTGTCTGTATCTGTCTCTCTGATGATTCCTTGTATGTTCGTTGTGGATTCTGTCTGTGTGTGTGAAGGAGACGATCCTTCTATTTATAGTTTTGCAGGCTGGCTGCTCATGCGCGCATGTGGGATGCGCCGGTGTGGGGACACCACGTGGAGGTTGCTGATGGAGGCGCATACATGATGTGCCCTGATTGAGGGGGAGAACTCTTCATACTGCTGTTGTGAGCCGGCACGTAGCAGAGGAGAAGATCTTTCTGTTGCTGAAATCTTGGACGAGTTGAGTCAAAGGACACGTGTCATCGACCCATGGCTCGAAGATCTCGGATTTGGTGGAAGGAAGTAATCTGGTGAGCTGCGCCTTGATTGGGCGCAGGAGGAGGCTGCGGCTCATAACCTTTAGGGGTTACAAACCGTTTAGAGCGCATGGCTTTTAAGGCGCATGCAGGCGACTTTCCTTCTGTCTTTCGGGATCAGAGATCAGTCTGGGGCGCATGGCTTTTGAGGCGCATGCAAAGCTTCAACTGGAGACTCTTCTTCTGTCTTTAGGGATCAGTGAAGGGTCTGAGGCACACGGCTTTTGAGGCACATGCTGGTTTGGACGCATGGCCGTAGAGGCGCATGGCGATTTTGGACGCATGGCCGTAGAGGCGCATGGCGATTTGGACGCATGGCCGTAGAGGCGCATGGCGATTTGGACGCATGGCCGTCGAGGCGCATGCGGATGGCCACGTGGCAATAGCCGTCGGAATAGAGTCATGATGATGCTGACGTTGCCGACGCTTCGTTCTCTGAAAAAGCCGTTAACTGTTCAGACTTTGGGAAGCGTGCTGCCAACTCTGGTGTCAGTTCAGCATTTAATGTTTGTGACGTTCGATAGACAGCTGAGTGGGCACATTGGTTGGTGTTCCACTCGGTATGGAGATGTGAGGGGGCGCATCCTCTGTGATGCGCCGGGTACTGTAGGGCGCGTCTGTGTGATGCGCCTGATGCTGGAGGGCGCGTCCATGTGATACACTGTTTGGCTGGCGCATCCGACATGTCCTTTAATGATGCGGCTGTCGCGTTCCTCGAGTGCTAAAAATAGCCGTTTGGCTGAATTCGAGGCGTCCGGTTCATCCATTTAATGCAAATTTATTGCACAGAATTCGGAGAGTCATCCACTTGGCGCATGGGTTTGATTTGCCCGGCCTATAAATAGTGGCATAGAGAGAAGGTTTGTTCCTCGTTCCCTCACGTACTTCTAATATGAACTTGGATATGCGGGTGCATTCTGTTGACGAAGTGCTCCCGAGGGTGAAGATGAGACGTCGTGTTGTCTTCGATGCACTTGAAGGTGACTGTTACATCCAAAAGACGGAGTCGAGGGCTTCTGAGGCAGGCGGAAGGTGCCTGTTGCATCCAAAGATAGGGATGTTCGGGCCTCGTCTCCGTTGTTCCGGAAGAGCCGTAGATCGGAATGGCGGTGCTAGGCTCTTTCTTCCTTCAAAGTGGGTGCCGCCCACTTTGATTGTGTTGAAAGATCCTTGTGCCATGATTTCGATCACGGTCTTCCTTGGTCTTTGGAGGCTCTTTCGAAGCCTCCCCTGCCCACAGCTTTGCCGTGCTCTTCTCTTCCTTGGTTCCAGCCAGAGGGTTAAATGCTTTGTGTAATCGAAGCACTTATCAGGTGACCCTGGCTGGGAGAGCAACACATAACTGGGCTCTGCTCGGCCAGGTGAGCCTGGTTGGAAGAGTGCTGCTGAAGGGATGCACATAACTGAGCTGGATGCACATAACTGAGCTGCTGAAGAGATGGTGGGATGCGCCTGGCTGGAGGCGCATGGCATCTGCTGCACCTAACTGACAATGCATGGTGACTGCTGCGCCTATCGGAAGGCGCATGGTGGCTGCTGCGCCTATCTGGAGGCGCATGGTGGCTGCTGCGCCTATCTGGAGGCGCATGGTGGCCGCTGGCTGTAGATCTAGGATCTTTTTTTGTAGAAATTCTCCTTTGTACAACCCTTTCTAGCCATGTAATAGACTTTTATATATAAATAAAAAGTCCTTCTTCGAATGGCTTATTTGATTTTGCTGTCTGAGTTCTGGCGCATATAGTGCCTGGCGCATGGGCTTTCTGGCTGTGAAATTCCATGCTTCTACTGTTGCATGGTAAAATGGACTTAAAGACATAAAAGCCTGTGCACGGGTATTCCCTCGATCGTGGCGCACCAGGGCACTGGGACCGTTCGGCCTAGGAGGGATTGCGTTTACGGTATTGTTGGTGCACTTCATTTAGACGGGTAGCGACCTTCTGGTGAATGTGATAAGCCACTTGCTGCAATTATTTCGGTGGCCTCTGATGTTTGGTTAGCAACAGCACAGAGTTAACATCGCCTTATGTTTCGATTCGATAAAAATATAAGTCCATTCTAGCCCGGAAAGCTAGTGACCTTCATATAGTTAAGGACGATGGGGTGAAAGTGCAAGGTATACATATATCCTGTATGGACGGATCCTGGGTCAAAAGTGCAAGGTACACTTATATCGTGCACATATAGATCCGCATAGAGAGCACTTATAACATGACAGGAAAAGCTGATAGGCGTATTCACCTTGCGTCAGTGCAAGGACGCGTGCATCGATATTGGTAAGTCGTGCCATGAAACAAACACGAGATTGCTTGCCTGTTTACTTATACGAATTGAATAACATGCTTACCATTATAACATGCTTACAGTCTTCGAATATGCCATGAACTCATCCTAAGGAGAACATAGAAAGAGAACTAAAGTGTATGTTTGCATGAATCAATACAATACTAAATGTCGGTTTGTAAAGTGGGTTTTTGATCAGTACAGCGAGGACGAAAGTACTAATCATCCACTAGTTTGCTAGCAGGTTCAGGGATTGGTCTGCTCGTGGCGGAGCTTCACTTGAACGTGTTAAGGTTTGGAATGCCGAAGCGTATTGAGGCATGCAACCGCATTGACGCTCGGACATGCAACATGATTGATGCGGCCGAGATATAGAAAGCATAATGTATGGAACGGTAAAATCCTTTGTGGGCAAGAGAGAACCTGAGTGTTGTAGCCAATCTGGCATATATTGTTGGGCTATCGAAAGCCTTTGTAATCTCGTTTCGAATATCAATAAAGAGAATTATTTCGTATACTCTGTTTTTCTTTCGTTGTTAATATTAACTCGAAGATAACCATTTTGAGAACTTGTCATCTTGCCTTGCACGAGTGCAACTCCAGGCTCGTGCCGCATCATGCCCCCTGCGAGGACGATGATTTGGGTGATTTCGGGTCGGGGCGTAACAAATTGGACATATAAATAAGATATTTCTGGATAGTGAAGACATCAATGCATGCTCATTAGAAGCCAAATTTATGCTTGTAGTTATCTACATTGGTCTTTATACCATTATTTAACTAGAGTTGCATTGGTTAATAGTTCTTCCATGTCGTTGGGCTTTACATGGCTAAGGTAATACATATTTGGTTGTGGAACTTACATCATCTCTTATGGATGAAAGATGCGACTGAATAAATGAAAATACTTTATCCTTGGTGAATAACATAACCAAGTATAAATAAAACAATATGCTTATAATAATTATCTAGTATTGCATGCATACCTAGTATAAAACTTCAGCCTCAAAACCCAAATAGCCAAGAGAAAGAAAATCTAAACAAAAGAGGGTAAGGTTTATGAGCATCAAACTTGAATAATATTGTGCTATAGGAGCAGAAACCATAATTATATCCTGAAGTTTAAAGATGTATATTTTAATTAAACGACGTATAGGTGGCAGCAGCCGAATTTAAAACGTTTTCGACACGCTATGCTATGTCACCCAATACGAACCCTTTTTTGTGTGTATTGCATATCAGTTGGATCATGACCAATCGAAAACCCAATCAATTTTCCTACTCCTTGGATATTCGAGCAGTTACTATGAATCAGATGATATAATTATTTCTTTATATTTTTCCTTACAACAAAATGTTTACTCTATATATCAGTCTCAACTTTTTGCCAACAAATAGCCTTATTATAGTATAAAAAGGAGCTATTGTATCATGTGGAATGGAGTTTCCGGAACCTAGCTCCATGATTCACATGTGGGGCCAATAATAGCACACCAATCATCAATTCAAGACCTTAAACCAATTACATCATAAAGAAAATACAAATTACACCCGTTAATCAAGAAAAGGCGTATTATCGAGCATCAATGAGAAAAAAATACATAAAGTAGATGAAGAAAATAAATATTTGAGATTCATATGTACTATTCAGACCCTATAACCAGATTCAAAACAAATTCAGGTATATATTTTATAAATCAAAAGAAATTTGGAGAGATTTTTTCGAGTCATTATAAGTAAGCCCACTGGATGACCAGATTCATATCAAACTAATACCCATAACCATTGTTCTTAGTTGGCGGGCCGGGTTTGAAAATATCAGCCCGTATCGGTAACAATGGAAAATATAAATTGGCTGGTATGCAATATATGGAAAATTTACATACAAATATACAATGCCAACAAGAACACTGCCATAATAAGTGAAGCAAAAAACTTTTGGCCTTTAGAAGTATAACTCCATGACATGCACAGTGAAGAAGAGGATGTGAGAATTTACTGTAGGATGAAAGGATAAAAAGAGTCAAAGAAAATATGCACACCTTATCGTATACTCCATAAGTGGACTAAAGTCCACCAGCAGGCAATACATGTGATGATAAATCCTTTTTAGAACCAAAACTAGTACCTGAAAGGCAGAAAACTATTCACTCTTTAAGCTGCCCTCTATTTTCAGTCTTTTTTCTGCAAGGGCCCCACAGATAAATGATATTAAATCCATGAAAGTCCAGACCCCTCACTCTCAAACCAAATACATGTTTCCTGAAACTACATTCTAAGAATAGAAAAAAGTGACAACCTTATTACAAGTAAATTATTTTAATAGCTTATAATAGATAATCAAGAAACATCTATGACTTGGTAAATAGGAAGCAAGGCTAAAAAAATAGAAAAAATATGAATATAGCATGAGAGGGACACTCTTCATGGTAAGCAAGGCTCAAAAAATCGGCCCGTATTAATACCTAATGTTCACATCAGACTGGATTTGTATAGAGTGAACTTGAAATTTCCTAAGTTATAAGATCCACCTTATATTGGCAAAAATATGACGAACCAGACTTAAATTAGCATAAACAAGCAAATTTTTACCTAAATAGGGCCTACTTGCCAAAATTATGAATGTATATATTTGATTTGCCTTTACATTCATTTCATGCTGGAAAAGAAATTTTAAAACTTTATACCGTATGTTGTGTATTACATTGTAAAATTACCATGTTATAATTTCATAGAGATCGTTTAATTATTTACCAACACCACCATATAACTACATACGTAGTTCATGAATTATACAACTTGGGACATTATTTCTTATATTTTGATAAGATTCTTTAAAACAATTTCGTAAGTGTTAAAACACAACATTCTAATGGTCCAATCCAAAGCAACTGAAACTGTCAAAACTACCAATACCAGGTACTCACAAAATGGATCTAAAATTGATACCGATGCAGAGTTTTACACATTGTGAGGAAGGTAGTGGATTCTAAGGAGAAAGAGAATAAGAATCGTCAATGAGACTGTGTGGATACGGGATACCATATTAGAAGCCAATGCTAAAAAAATATTATCGTTAACAAAAAAGACAGAAATCAGATATATGGAAAAATATAAATAGTTAAAAGATGAAAACATGTATGACCTTCTATGAGTTCCCATAACAATTACAAAGTTTCACACATTGCCCAAGTTTCTACAAATTTCCCAAGTTGTTTTTTTGAGATTCCCAGCATTTACAGTCTGTTCCCACAAGTTAACATTGTATTTCATAATTGTTCCCCATGTGTTTACCTAATGTTTCAAGAAACAATTGTAGCAGTCCAAAAAGCATGTTTCTTAACAAAACCATCGTACCTTTATTTCATAGGTTGTCTGACATTGTATATTGATATCCACTAGATGGCAGGAACACCTAAGCGAACCTTCTTCTTAGGCTGACCATCATCATCTTCAACAATTTTCAACCTACCATATTTCTGTCCAACTTGATATATAATCTGGAACGGTGATAAATTAAAAAAGGTGTGCCCAACTATAAATTCAAAAAAATAAGTATTATGTTGAACTAACGTCTACCTTTTAAGCACCATCAGTATTAATAGGTCTAATTACTGGATTAGGTCCTATTAGGTCCTCAAACAGAGATATCAACTTAGAATATTTAGGTTCTTCATCATATTTCATGTTGACCACAATCTCAAGAAATTGCTTAAAGGGTTGAGGACAATAGCCACATAGTAATTCAGGATGCGTTGCCATCTTTTTCTTGCTGACTAAAATGATTTGTTGTTTAAACAATGAAAACAATTGTAATATCAGTTTGAACAGCCGTTAGACACTTAGAACCTAAGGAGAGGGGATTAATGGTGACTTCCAACCTGATATCCCTGCCATGGTAATCTGCCTCTATGAAGAAATATGATAGTATAAGCAAGAGATTCTATATCATCTCTTCGACTTGCAGTTCTTCCTAAGTGTGCATGAACACTAGCATACCGAACTATCCCTCTGCAACAAGTGAACAGTTAGGCAACAAGAACTATGGCACAAGTAAATCTTATGAATAACATCAATCTGCAAAAAGATATACTAGAAGGATAATGTGTTATAGCCATGCCTGAAGACATCTAGACATTGATCATAATCAACATGCTGACCACTTTGCAGTATCTTTCCATCTTATTGCTGCATATTCATTAACAGAAAATAAATCATATAAAAGAAATATTTTTTTAGAATGAATGGCATATTTAAATCGACCTTCATTTGAAGTTAAGAGTTGCAGTTTTCTCACCTAAGCCAAGATCAACAAGAAATAATTTCTTCTCCTGTGTTGTTGATGGTTGACCAAGTAAGAAGTTCTCAGGCTTCACATTACCATGTACATATCTAGTAACAGGCATGAGAAAAAATAAAAATTATCACCATGTATTAAGTAAAAGCCCAGACCCCACAGAGCAATGCATAGGTAATTTTTTTCAGAGTTTAATTTTGAGACTACTAACGCAAAAAGTTGGCATATAGTTACTTTTTCACAAAGTTTTGGAATCGGTATGTGCAACCCAACCCAAAACAGATATCGGAATCAGCCAATTTTCCTTTCCTTAATAATAGGACAACTAACTTAATTATCGGTCTGTCCTTAAGACTGAAAATAATAATATAATTTTGGTTTCACATGTCCTTAAGAACAGGACATCTAACTTAATTATCATCCATAAGCTAAGAAATGGCATTAATGTATCCAGATGTAACTATACAAGACCAAATAACATTAGAGGTCTATATCTTCTCCTTTTTTTTCAAAGAACAAGAATGTTTTTGGTATACATATGTACAAGTAATACATATTTACTATTCAAATCGGACTTTGAGAAAAAAAAGTTGTCTAAAGAAAAGAATGACACAAAGTTACTTTTGACAACCCTATATCTAAACTAAGAGGAACGCGATATATTTCTCTACCATAGATTATGAAAATGACAAAATGTAGTTGCAATAGATCTAATTATATACATGTGTGTCCTCTCCTTGTGAGAAATACATTCCTAATAAATCTCAAACCATAATAATATTTATCCAACATCCATAAGAACACTCATTCCCAAACTCCCAGCTTGCAGTATTTCATGACTACAACACTCATTTGGACAACTTTCATGTCTAAAATCATAAGCACCCAATAATTTATATTTACTATCCATTGCAGAAAGATAAACTGTGCAGTTGGAACTTCTATTGTTTAATGCAGAATGATAAACTGTTTACTTGGAACTTCGAGTTCCTGTGATACATTAGAATAGCAAACCCTAACATCACACGCACATGAATCTTCTCTATACCCCAACTTTAGCTTTGGAATGGTCCCTAAATATCGAATAAGCAACCCTCTTCTGCAGCATTTTATACTAAAAGAACACAACTTTTTAATAATTTTGGCATAAAAATCCTTCTTATTCTGCAGCATTTTATACTAAAAGAACACAATTGTAATAATATTCATGCCATATTTCATTTGCACATATAAGTACTCACAATCAAACTCAAAAAATTGCCAAATTTGACCTAATTGAGCATAAAAACCCTAGAAATAGATCAATATGATTAATCGCATCGGATTCTGTTGATGGGATGGTACCTTCTTATTCTCGGAGCAGGCGAGCATTGACTTCTTCTTTGTGCCAGCGATGGGGAAGACAGAGCTAAAGTGCTGGCGCTTTCGGTCCGACTCGTCGATGCCCCCCATGGACAAGATACCTTAATCTTTACTTGCATCCCCCGACCCCATCTCCATCCGACGCCTGATCAGATTCCTAACTTCCGAACTGAAGCCGCCCTCACTAGTGCCATCGACCCCAATTCCTCTTCCAAAACATTATTCTCCAGGAGCACAAAGAATGGGGAGAGAGAGCAGTGGTTTTTGTTTCTCCTAAAATAAAGGTGGATGTGTGAGATCCAACTGTAGGAATTTCTGCTGAGAGATCCAACAAGTAGGAGAGAGCAAAAACTTTTTCCAAAGAAATTGGTAATGTGTCGCCAAATATTTGGCATTCCCGCTGAGATTATTCGGGACGTTTCAAGGATTTATTTGGGACAAAAATTTTTAATAGCCCCAAATACGAGATCTATTTTTCAATCTGTCCCAAATAATACTATTTTTTGTTACAAAAAATATAGCCATCCTAAAACTAACTTTTTAGGACGTTTCATACTAGCGTTTCTAATAGTGTCGTCCCAAAAGTCAACTTTTTTTGTAGTGTTTGAAGGTAACAGCTAGTCTTGCGCTCCAAATATTAAAGTCACGGTACGGGATACCAAATTGTCTGATTAGAAAGTGGGTGTCATGAACTACTGACTTATTAGCTTAGTTGGAACGAAGATTCTTTCGATCACTCGCAAATATAGGAAAACCCTGAGGCCATACAATCTTGCTACTATGGAACCCTGGATTATCGGAACTAAATGGTAGCATTACATAAAAGGATAATGGAGTCATTCTTGGAAGAAGTCAAGATGTGTATATGTAAGGAGCATTAAGTCATAGTGACTAGATCAAGAAAATTTAAGTAGGTAATGACTGGTACCTTTCATGATATGGATGTTATATTTATTGAGGTACAGAGGAGTAAATATTTATCCTTAGTATGGCTCGACTTAGGATAGGAATATAGGCTACACCCATTTACCTAAATGAGATGACTAGTTTTGACACAAAAAATATTGGGACAAAAATTTGCAAAATGTATTCGTAACTGAAGGGGTAGTGGCCTGATCAAAGATGAACCCTATTCGAGGTTCTAGAATAATCTCGAGATTCGATGATCGGTCAGACAAAGGGTGTTATGCCGCGACCCGAGAAATCGCTCGTCCTCGCTAGATTTCACCCGAATCATCGTCCTTGCTGGGGCCTGATGCTGCACGAGCCTGGAGTTGCGCTCGTGCAAGGCAAGATAACAGGTTCACATAAGTTTATCTCAAATTGATAACATAAGCAGCAGAAGAAAACATAGTATACAATAAGAATCTCTATTATTAATAATGATCTGAAGGTTACAAAGGCTTGAAAATCCCGTCTGAATATGCCAACTTGCTACAACGCTCATGATTTCTCGAGCTCACAAAGGTTTACATGGTTTCATACATTATGCCTTTTTATAGACAATAACTAGTCTTCGGCCGAACATCTCCATGTTGAAGTCCGAACGTCAATGCGGTAGCTCCTCTTGAAACGATAAGTACTCCATGCCTCGGTGCATCCAAGCTAAGCCCCGCCCCGAGTGAACATATCTTGAACCTGCGAGCAAACTAGTGGAGGATTATTGTTTTCGTCCTCGCTGCACTGATCAAGACCCACTCGCATCCAAACCAACACTATGTAAATTTGGTAAAACATGCATATTTATTTGGTGATCTTTCTATTTAGCCTTATGATTAGTTTCATGGCAATATTCAAGCAGTTATCGATTGCAACTAAATCATAATTGTGTCTAATATCGTGTCCCTACAACAGATACAGTTAGACATAATATTTAAGCATGTGCGAGACTGGTGTTGCGCTCGCACAAGACAAGAACGTTATGTAATGCCCCACTCCGTATGGTGCATTACGATGAGTCGTTGACTCGAAGAGTTGTGTTGACCCGATGAAGTATCGATGCAAGAGTTACTTTGGCCCGAAAGAAAGCCTTGAGTCGATTCAAATCTATAAATCGAAATGATGCAAAGGATAAGTCCCATTTGAGCAAGTGCTGATTTTAGTTGATTTCATGTGCAGTCAACGCTTTTATGCTGAATCATAAGAGGTCAACATTTTGCCTTATTCTAGAAGGTGTCCGCAAAACCAAATTGTCACCTTGTAATGGATTGTGGCATGGGCACGGGAGGTCGAATCAGTCAAATAGTTCAACGGATAGCTAATTCAGAAGAGTTAGCCGTGCAACCAATTTATGGAATCGAGCCGCTTCAGCTCGACGAAATGACAACACATATCAGATTAAGGTGGGCAGGTTCTTGACTCTCTCTCCCTACTCTTTCACGTTTAATAAAATGTATCCTTGTATGCGTAAGTTGCTATCAAGTTAACAGGCATGGCTCGAATCGAGTAAAAGTCTTAGTGTGTATCAAATATTGAACAACTGAGGCGACGTGCATCAAGTGCACGAGTTACAATAGGACATTAATGCTAGAACAATGAAAGACAATATTGAGATGTGCATCAAGTGCATGACTCGAAAGAACATTGAACACTAAGTCTTAGAAAATAAAAAAATACGGTACCGAGGCGTGAATCGAATGCACGACTTGAAGGAAAGAAGATATATATGTCAAAGTTTACGTATGTGCACGGGACTCATATAAGATTGATTTATGGTAAACAGAACAGTTGTGGCAGGAATGTTGTGACGGACCTGTCAAATGTGGCACGGTGCCTTCGAGATGGTTGGGACCTTCGAGTCGATATGCTGAGGAATATTAAGTTGGGACATCGTGCCAATGGAATAGAGATAGGCGAACTTGTTTGGTTGTATAAAAATCAGAATGCGTTGTATATGGTGAATGAACTTGGATGTATGGCCCATGCACAGGCGTGCTTTCCTCAAATGTAGGATCGTCGGGGTGTCGGGACCGTTCGACCGTAGAGAGAATATAGGGTATTGGTGGTGTACTTCATTCAGATGGGTTGCGTCCTCCTATTGATGTGATAAGCCACAATACCAGTAAGTTTGGGATCCTTTGAGTAGTGGGCTAGCAACCTGTGCCAAAGCAATTGTCGGCTTACAAGTTAAGATGCTAGTCCATTATGACGCGGAATGTCGTGACCTTCATATAGATAGGATCGGTAGGCTAAGACTAGCAATGGGTACAGGCACAAAGCCTACCACCCTTATGCTTACGTTAAGTTTGCTTGGTTGGCTGCGTGATTTATATGATTGGTTATACAAATTTCTAACGATTGTAGGCTAGAGGAAACGAGACGGAGATAAGCACGATTACTATATTTATGTTCATATTATGTCTAACTGTATCTGTTGCAGGGACACGATATTGGACACAATTATGATTCAGTTGCAATCGATAACTGCTTGAATATTGTCATGAAACTGATCCTAAGGCTAAATAAAAAGATCACCAAATAAAGATGCATGTTTCATTAAATTTACTTAGTGTTGGTTCGGGTGCGAGTGGGTTTTGATCAGTGCAGCAAGGATGAAAGCATTAATACCCTACTAGTTTCTCACAGGTTCAAGGTATGTTCTGTAACGCCTCGGTCCCAAAGTACATAGGACCAAGCACGTGAACATGCCAGCTGTACATGTACAAAGAATACTCCAATATATAGAATCCTTATATATGAACATAAGCTGTAAATAAAACAATCACAAGCCAGAATAATATAATCTAATCTCATCACAGCTTAACACAGAAGATGATAGAGACCAAATAATAAATAAGTGTATCAAAAGATAGCCAGGTAAACATGCTCACTCCAAACAACTATGAAAATAGACTCACAAGATCGGAGTCCAACCTCCGCAAAATAGAAAGAAAAGAGAGATAAAAATAATGTCCACTAATGTCTCAAATAAAGATTAGACTAGAAATCAGTAGGAACTGCCTTGTCATCGATATAAGCTAAATCCAATGCCACTCTGTACTCCTGCGGAAAGTTGTCTAATCCTAGAGAGATAACCAGGTCCTTAGAGGGACGTAGCAAGATACAAGAAAACACCATGTCATATAAACTGTGACAATATAATTGAAAGAAAGGATGTATGCAATCGGGTTCCTGACCAATCTACTATGGATATGCAGTTTTGAGAAACAATCCTTCGACGTATGAGCCATGGCTGTAAATGGGATCGGCATAGTTCCCTTAAAGGGCACCAGGGGCCTACGTCCATAACGTCCGAAGATCGTCAGAGGGCATCATGTGCAAGGGGCTACGTCCATAACGCTCTGGAAAGCGTCAGAGGGCACCTGGGGCCTGCATCTCCGGGGGAGCGCACAGGTAATCAAGGAAGTGCAAAGAAGCCCATACGTCAGGTATTGTTCTCCCCATCCAATGCCTAGTATCATCTTCTCCATGACTGATATGAACCTCTAGTAACCGCCAAGTCTTCTAACAGGTAATTTTATTGGCAGTTACTTCTATCCGTCGTACGCTCCATACGTATCGGTGGCCAACCGACTACGCGGGCATGTGTCATACATGTGACTCACAACATATGGAAAAGCAAGTGTTAAGACCGTATGAGATATACCAATACCTTGTCAACAATGGGTGGTCACTAGACTAAGTCAATGCAAGAGAAATAAATAAAAGCGAGAAAAACGACCGATAGAGTCGCTTGCACCGAAGTGTGACTTGGACGCACAGTTTGATAATAACCACAAATAAAATACTGAAAATAATAACTAAAAAATAAAAATATGTAAGTCGTAGAGTAAGGTGGCAATGTATCTTACCTGATTGTACAAAATGGCAAGTCTAAAAAATCACAATGTCAGCCAAGAAACGTCATAATCTCAAAACAACTGCGGATGCTGAAACAAAGGTCAAAAAAATATTTGGTGTAAAAGATAGACCTAGGAAACGCCTGTCCTAAAGTCAAATTCTGGAACAGAGGAAAAATCATAATTTTAGGTCAAAACGATATCCGTCGTTGGATCCGTTTTGTACCGAAATGCGTGCCAAAGTCTATGGTCTCTAAAGTCATCAAACTACATGTCTACAAATTCAGTTTGAGAAGGAAAAATCAAATGTCCAGTTTTGGATTCCGATGAGCCGCGTACAAAATTGCCCATTTGAGTGGGTCGCGGGCCCGCCAAAAAGGGGTTCCGGTCGACCTTCTTAGAATCAAACCAAACTTGGAACACAGGACCAGAATTTAGATTCGAACCTGTTGGCGCAAGTCTCATCTCGATTTTACGACTATACACGAAGTTAAGGCCAAGTTTGCAAATTGGTGATACGGGGGTATCTTGACGAATATAGACTGATTTCGTCGTGCACACATGACGAAACTGAGTTTCGTCCGTTCCCACACGTCAGCAACTTCCATATGCGCCTTTTGATGCGTATAGCGTACAGCCACATTGCCTGATTTGTTGGGGCACACTGTAATGCCCATATTCGGAATACGAATTTGAATTAAGCCTGCATGTATTTCGGACTTGTATTTCCTTTTCTCGGATTTTGGCCTGTAATTGTATTTTGGCTCGACTTGCAGATTTTGGGTTTTTTCGTAAAATGGGTTTTGATATGGCTTGGTTTTATTTTGTGGAGTAGGATTGGTTTGGTTTGGTTTAATATGCTTGGAACACCTTAGCCTATGCTCAACCTTCATTCCACCACAACCCACCCTCATTTAATCCCACCTAACTTTCTCTCTCCTCCATAATTTCTATTAATTCCTCCATCTTCTTCTTCCTCCTTCCTCCACCAACACCATAGGCAAGTGCACCTTGCCACCAAATAAGCACCATATTTTATTTGTTCATTAGCTAGATTAGGCCATGGAGAACAACATTAGAACTTGGCATTTTGTGATTTGGAGTCTCCATTGTTCTAGATCTAAGTTTTAATTATTTTCAGAATTCCTTGATTTTGATCTATTAAACTTTGATTTTTGCTTGTTTTGATGCTTCCATGTGGAAGAAAATTCGATTTTACACAAGTTAGAACTTTGAAAATCCAGATTTCGTTTTGATTTGGCCAAGATATGAAGAATTGAATTTTTGGTGTTCTTGATGCTTCCTCTCGGCCTGGAGAAGAAGACTTCAGCTTGCGCTCTTTAGCGCAGTGCTGAACCGCACAGCCTTCCTCAGCCTGCGCTCTTTAGCACTGGCTGACCAGCGCAGCTTGCCCCTTGGCGAACTGTACACCCCTCCCCTGCGCCCTCGGCCATGAGCCATCGGCCCATGCGCCCTCGGCCATGCGCCTTCGCCCATGCGCCTTCGGCCATGCGCCATCGGCCCATGCGCCCTCGGCCGTGTGCCATTGGCCTCTGCGCCATCGACCCCTGCGCCATCCATCCTCCGGCGCACTTGATCCCTGCGCCATCTGTCCGGCGCACTTGATCCCTGCGCCATCCATCCTCCGGCGCACTTGATCCCTGCGCCATCTGTCCCCGGCGCACTTGACCCCTGCGCCATCTGTCCCCGGCGCACTTGGCCCCCTGCGCCATCTGTCCCCGGCGCACTTGACCCCTGCGCCATCCACCCTCTGCGTAACCCACTTGCCCATGATGGTTTGGTTTATTTCTTGGATTTGGCTTTTCTTTTGTGGGTTGGGTTTTGAGATCTTGTTCCATACAGCACGACTATCTTGACCCAACACGACCTGGCACAGTTTTCGATGATTTTGCTTATGACTAATGCGGTTTTCCTAATTCTGTGAAGTATGATTTTTAGTACCTCTGATCTTCTTAATAGTGACCCGATGGGGTACACGCTTGACTTGTAACCTGTGATTCATGATTTATCTCGGTAACCAGATAACTTGATAGTGGCCTATGGCGGCGCACTCTTGACTTGTAACTTGACTTGACTTGATGCCGTTGCGATGGCTAACTTGTCTATGGTAACTAACTCTGACACCGTGGGTGTTCCTGCTTGCTTGCTTGTGCAATCTACTTGTCTTGTCTTGCATCATGTCTAGGACGTGACTCCCTGGTTCCCACGGTCAGAGATTCGCACTGAATGTGGATCATGTTAATGACTAGATCAAACTATAGTTCATGGAGGATTTCCAGTCACAGGCAATCTCGTTATCTGGGCGCTTTAATTGCACTTGTAGCTTGCCGACGAGTAGAGCACATTTCCAGCACACTGTCATGTGTTGCACCCTCTAAGTCACCTAAGGGTATATCGTCTCCTGGGCGATGTACCCAACCAAACTCTCAACCCGCGAAAGGATAACTGGATAGTCTGCAGGGCTTGGGACTAGAAAATTCTCACTTGCATCTTGTTAGTAATTAGGTTTGTGATAACCCTAGTTAGTTAAAGTAGTAAGCTATAGTAATTGCTTGGCCGCTTGTGAATGGATATTGTCTAGCTCTGTCTAAGTCTTGTCTAGTCCCTATACCTGGTACTCCTGTACATGATTGTTTTACTTATCTTAAACAATAGATGGATAGGGACAAGTGCTATTCAGGCGAAGGGTTACAACCCCGGTCCTTGTTTGGTTTACGGGTTGTAATCTGGCTCCCGGAATAGTTCCATGTCCCTAGTCGCTTATTGTCCTGCTGTACTTTTATTACCCGTACTTTCCTTCTATTTTCTTATGTTCTGATATGCTGGTTTTGTTCTTATTTCGTGGCCTCCTTTGTGTCACTGGCTCTTTTTGGGATTTGACCCAGCTGGTTTTGTGTGGCCAGATTTCGGAGCAGCTCCCGAGGATCTACCGAACCTCCAGCCCGATGGTGGCGACTAGAAGGAATCCGGGCTACGAGTGGGTTTCCTATTTTATTTTACTCACTCTATTGTAAAATTATTCTTTTGAGGCGTTTAGCCAGCGAGCACCTGTTAGCTCGGTGCACATTTACTTACTGTCTGCCTACGGGCTGTAAACATGATTAACAAATCCTAGGGTTGATCATGTATGACTTAACTCTTGCTACTCCTCGTATTTTGTACGCCTAGCTTCATGATCAGCTGAATATGTAATATTTGGGACGCCTTTTATTGTATATTTGGTGGTCTAACATCTTGTAATTATATTACTTGCTTGAGATTGAGACAATAGGCTTGACTTTAAGAGACCGTTGGCTTGTAGTAAACCCTCATATCTAGACAGTTGTGATCGTATAGCGAGGTAGTTTCCATTTTAATATACGTAGCTGGCTATGTTCGCCCCCGCTCTCCAGTATTCTGGTTCTGGGGGCGTGACATGGTTTAAGTGGTGGCCCATGCAGGTCTTAGCATTCAAGAAATGTGAGGGTTTATCGAATAGATGTCTCAATCAGTACTCGTCCTTGATCTCCGTTCATATCCTCTGAATCTCTGGAATGTTGACCTGATCACATGCTTGTATCGTTGATCTGTCCTGGACCTTCCTTATTATTTTCTATGTCGTTTTCTTCAGTGGCATTGTTCATGAACCAGCCGATCAGCAAGGCGGAGCAACTCCCGCAGACCAGCAGTCCGGAGATCAAGCCCAGCACTCCGGAGTAGCCTCCAGAGTTGTGCCTACTAGAGGAGAGCCCCCAGTTCAGCCCGTTCAGCCTGCCGAACCGGATGATGGCACTTTGGTAGGTCTCATCAGGACCTTGATAGCTTTCCAAGATCGCAGAGGAGACGCCTTGCACCAGGTAGTGGCAGATGCTTTGACCAGAGGCGGTCACCCAGGGAACAGCGCGGCCAACAGCTTTAAGCGCTTGAACCCTCCCTTCTTCGACGACAGTGAAGATGCGATTGTCGCGGACGCTTGGCTTCAGGATACCGAGGTGATTCTGGAGGCAGCTAGAACACCTGAGAATGAGAAGGTGGCGGTGGTACGACTACAGTTACTGGACTTAGCTCGCAGTTGGTGGACAGCACAAGCCATGGGATTAGTGGCACCCATTGCTTGGGCAGTATTTAGAAAAAGATTCCAGACGAAGTATTTTGATGCTGTAGCTCGGTACGACCTACATACGAGATTTACCAACTTGAAGCAAGGAGGCAGAACGGTCGACAGTTATGCATCTGAGTTTTTTAGACTTAGTAGGTTTGCCTCCACCTTGGTGGCAACCGAGTTTGATAGGGTCCAGCGGTTCCAGCAGGGACTGTATTTGGAGATCTTGTTGGCAGTCGAGCAGTTCGAGCACCAGACGTTCAATGCGGTATTGAGAGCAGCTAGGAGGCATGAGTACACCTCCCAGAGGATTGTGGATAGGACCGGAGGTAGGAAGCGGTCCCACAGTCAGATGCACCAATCATCAGCTCCAGTCCCGGCAGCTAGGAGTTTGACTATTGGAACTCCGAGGCGGGCGGCATCAGTAACGTCGGTTCAGCATTCGACCCCGACGTACCCGCAGCAGCAGAAGCAGAAGCCGACTTCCGCGATGGGATGTTCTCATTGTGGGAAGCCAGGCCATGTAGTGGCGGATTGTCGTAGGGCGCAAGGATTGTGCCTGGCTTGTGGAGCGGCAGATCACAAGACAGGAGCCTGTCCGAATAGGGATAGTTCATCCTCTTCCAACCTAACCAGTCCATCGGTTAGGGGACCAGCACCTATGCAGCAGCAGCAGTACCCGAGGCTATTGTTGCCTCAGGCCCAGGCATTTCATCAACAGAACCAGCAGCAGTATACCCAAGCCCAAGTGCAGAGCAGGCAGAGAGGTTTCCAGCAGAGGGGACCCGCAGCTAGAGGACAAGGTCAGGCGATGATGATGGCTATAGAAGAAGAAGTTGCACCAGGTGAGGTAGTGGCAGGTACTATTCTCGTCAACTCCTCTCCAGCATTGGTATTATTTGATTCTGGTACATCGCATTCATTCATGTCTGCACGATTCGCGACACGGATAGGATTGGAGCCCGAGTCATTATCTGTGAGGCTTAATATACTTACTGGTAATGGTCTTGTGGAAGTAGATCGAGTGTTTTCCTCGTGTCGGATCGTAGTTAGCGGTAAAGAGTTCCCCGCTAGATTTATAGAATTCCCTATGGCAGACTATGATGTAGTCTTAGGCATGGATTGGTTGAGGAACCAGTATGCTAGGATATACTGCCATGTTGGCAGGGTTGTTTTCAGCATTCCAGGCGAGCCAGAGTTCTCATTTTTCAGAGGCGCAGTGGAGCCATCTTCCCCAGTGTTGCGGATGGCAGTAGCAGCAGAGCAGTTACCCAGGATAGTTGAAAAGTTTCCAGATGTCTTCCCAGAAGAACTTCCAGGAATGTCGCCGGAGCGGGAGGTTGAGTTCACTATAGACTTGATCCCCGGGACAGCACCAGTATTAGAGCTAGTCTATAGAATGGCACCTTCAGAGCAAGAGACTTTGTACAAGATGATTGAAGAACTCAGGACCAAGGGATTCATTCATGCAAGTGGATCGCCTTGGGGAGCCCCGATGCTTCTTGTGAAAAAGAAGGATGGTACGTCCAGGTTATGTGTAGATTATCGTACCTTGAACTCAGTGACAATCAAGAACAGATACCCTCTCCCGAGGATAGATGACTTGTTTGATCAACTCAGAGGGGCTTCGATATTTTCGAAGATAGACTTGCGGTCAGGATACCACCAGATCAGAGTTAGAGAGCAGGACATCCCGAAGACAGCTTTCCGATCTAGGTATGGGCATTGGGAGTTCCTTGTTATGCCCTTTGGAGCGACCAATGCGCAAGCCGTATTCATGGACCTCATGAATCGTATTTTCATGCCTTACTTGGATCAGTTCGTGATCGTGTTCCTAGATAATATCCTGGTCTACAACAAGAGTGAAGCAGAGCATGAGCTGCATCTCAGAATCGTCCTTTAGACGCTTAGAGAGCATCAGTTGTACACCAAGTTCAGCAAATGCGAGTTCTGGCTCGATCGTATTTCGTACTTGGGTCACATCATTACTCGAGGAGGAGTGGAAGTAGATCCCCAGAAGATTGTGGCTATCAAGACATGGCCAGTACCCAGCTCAGTGGCAGAGGTTCGCAGCTTCCTTGGATTGGCCGACTACTACCAGCGATTCGTTTCAGATTTTGCAAGGATTTCAGCACCGATGACCTAGTTGACCTGAAAGGATGTGCAGTTTGCTTGGACAGCAGAGTGTCAAAAATTATTTGAGAAGTTGAAGCGAGATTTGATAACGGCTCCCATTCTCACACTTCCAGATGAGACCGAAGGATTCACAGTTTATTGTGACGCTTCAGGCAGAGGATTGGGGTGTGTCTTGATGCAGCATGGGAAGGTAATATCTTATGCATCACGTCAACTTCGTGATCATGAGAAGAATTACCCGACCCACGACTTGGAGCTGGCAGCAGTAGTGTTTGCACTTAAGTTGTGGAGGCACTACTTATACGGAGACAGAGTGGAGATATTTACGGATCACAAGAGCTTGAAGTATGTTTTCACCCAGAAGGACCTTAATATGCGGCAGAGAAGATGGCTTGAGCTACTGGTGGACTACGATGTGGACTTGCAATATCATCCAGGGAAGGCCAACGTTGTGGCGGATGCATTGAGTAGGAGAGCCGGAATTTATTTTCTAACAGCGTAACCAGAGTTATTGGCAGATTTTCAGAAGATAGGGATTGAGGTGGTTCTTCCTACCAATGTGGCATTGATAGCCAGTCTACAGGTTCAGTCCAGCATAGTTGAGAGAATCCGGATGGCACAGTCTACAGATTCCAAGATTCAGCGGCTCAGAGCAGAGTATGAGGCAGAAAGAAGACCAGAGTTATACATTCATAAAGATGGTACACTTCGGCACGACACTCGTCATTGTGTACCTAGTGGAGATATCAGACAGGAGGTTATGGCAGAAGCTCACAGTTCGCAGTATTCTATTCATCCTGGTCGTACGAAGATGTACCGAGATATTCGTCAGCATTTCTAGTGGAATGGCATGAAGAGGAAGATAGCCCGGTTTGTCTCTCGGTGTTTGGATTGCCAGCAGGTTAAAGCTGAACATCAGAGGCCCTCTGGAGTTCTTCAGCCCTTGCCAATTCCAGAATGGAAGTGGGAGCATATGACCATGGATTTTGTGACTGGATTGCCTAGATCCCCGGCTGGTCGAGATGTTATTTGGGTTATAGTTGACCGGCTCACGAATGTGGCTCATTTTCTTCCATTCAGAGTTGGGCAGTCAACGGCTCAGTTGGCAGAGATGTATCTCAGGCAGATTATCAGGCTTCACGGTGTTCCCGTCAGTATCACCTCGGACCGAGATTCAAGGTTTACGTCACACTTTTGGCGCAGCCTGTAAGAGAGTTTGGGAACTCACCTTCAGTTTAGCTCAGCATATCATCCGCAAACAGATGGCCAGTCAGAGCGCACAATCCAGACTCTTGAGGATATGTTGCGGTCATGTACACTTGACTTCGGTGGGTCGTGGGAAGATCACCTGTACCTGGTGGAGTTCTCGTACAACAATAGTTTCCAGGCCAGTATTCAGATAGCTCCGTTCGAAGCTCTGTATGGTAGGAAGTGCAGGTCCCCGCTAGTATGCTCGATACTGAAATGATTGCCCAGACAGTTGAAGTAGTCAGAAGAGTCAGGGATCATCTTCGAGTTGCCCAAGACCGCCAGCGACATTGGGCCGATACCCATCGGCGTCCCTTGGAGTTTGCTATCGGCGACCATGTATTCCTTAGGATCTCGCCTAACCGCGGCGTCATTCGCTTTGGCGTGCGAGGAAATCTTAGTCCTAGGTATATAGGGCCGTTCGATATCCTGGAGCGAGTAGGAGATGTATCCTATCGTCTTGCTCTTCCGCCGTCGCTAAGTGAGGTGCATTGTGTATTCCATGTGTCCCAATTACGACGGTACATCCCGGACTCGAGCCATATCCTGGACCATTCGGAACTGGTTGTTGGTACCAACCTTTCGTACGAGGAGAGGCCCGTGTCTATATTGGACTGGAGAGAGAAGATACTCAAGAACAAGACTATTAACTTAGTCCGTGTTGCTTGGGGTCATCACTCTCTAGGTGAGTCAACGTGGGAGCGTGAGGATGATATCCGATCGCGATATCCCGAGTTGTTTGACTCATAAGGTATAATGTCTTCCTTATGCCTTATGTTTTCCCTCTCTTGCTTGCATGTATGATTGCTTGCTTAGTGTAGCTTATTGGTGATTAGTATAGCTGGCTCTTACACCTCTAAGCATCTTGATTTAAATTCTGAGGACGGAATTCTTTTAAGGTGGGTAGAGTTTTAATGCCCATATTCGGAATATGAATTCAAATTAAGCCTGCATGTATTTCGGACTTGTATTTTCTTTTCTCGGATTTTGGCCAGTAATTGTATTTTGGCTCGACTTGCAGATTTTGGGTTTTCTTGTAAAATGGGTTTTGACATGGCTTGGTTTTATTTTGTGGAGTAGGATTGGTTTGGTTTGGTTTAATATGCTTGGAACACCTTAGCCTATGCTCAACCTTCATTCTACCACAACCTACCCTCATTTAATCCAACCTAACTTTCTCTCTCCTCCATAATTTCTATTAATTCCTCCATCTTCGTCTTCCTCCTTCCTCCACCAACACCATAGGCAAGTGCACCTTGCCACCAAATAAGCACCACATTTTATTTGTTCATTAGCTAGATTAGGCCATGGAGAATAACATTAGAACTTGGCATTTTGTGATTTGGGGTCTCCATTGTTCTAGATCTAAGTTTTAATTATTTTCAGAATTCCTTGATTTTGATCTATTAAACTTTGATTTTTGCTTGTTTTGATGCTTCCATGTGGAAGAGAATTCAATTTTACACAAGTTAGAACTTTGAAAATCCAGATTTCGTTTTGATTTGGCCAAGATATGAAGAATTGAATTTTTGGTGTTCTTGATGCTTCCTCTCGGCCTGGAGAAGAAGACTCCAGCTTGTGCTCTTTAGCGCGGTGCTGAACCGTGCAGCCTTCCTCGGCCGGCGCTCTTTAGCGCTGGCTGACCAGTGCAGCTTGCCCCTTGGCGAACTGCGCACCCCTCCCCTGCGCCCTCGGCCATACGCCATCGGCCATGCGCCATCGGCCCATGCGCCCTCGGCCATGCACCATCGGCCCATGGGCCTTTGGCCATGCGCCATCGGCCCATGCGCCCTCGGCCGTGCGCCATTGGCCTCTGTGCCATCGACCCCTGCGCCATCCATCCTCCGGCGCACTTGACCCCTGCGCCATCTGCCCCCGGCACATTTGACCCCTGCGCCATCTGTCCCCGGCGCACTTGGCCCCCTGCGCCATTTGCCCCCAGCGTACTTGACCCCTGCGCCATCCACCCTCTGCGTAACCCACTTGCCCATGATGGTTTGGTTTATTTCTTGGACTTGGCTTTTCTTTTGTGGGTTGCATTTTGAGATATTGTTCCACACAGCACGACTATCTTGACCCAACACGACCTGGCACGATTTTCGATGATTTTGCTTATGACTAATGCGGTTTTCCTAATTCTGTGAAGTATGATTTTTAGTACCACTGATCTTCTAAATAGTGACCCGACGGGGTACACACTTGACTTGTAACCTGTGATTCATGATTTATCTCGGTAACCAAATAACTTGATAGTGGCCCATGGCGGCGCACTCTTGACTTGTAACTTGACTTGACTTGATGCCGTTGCGATGGCTAACTTGACTCTTGTAACTAACTCTGACACTGTGGGTGTTCCTGCTTGCTTGCTTGTGCAATCTACTTGTCTTGTCTTGCATCATGTCTATGATGTGACTCCCTGGTTCCCACGGTCAGGGATTCGCACTGAATATAGATTAGGCTAATGACTAGATCAAACTATAGTTCATGGAGGATTTCCAGTCACAGGCAATCTCGTTATCTGGGCGCTTTAATTGGACTTGTAGCTTGCCGACGAGTAGAGCACATTTCCAGCACACTGTCAAGTATTGCACCCTCTAAGTCGCCTAAGGGTATATCGTCTCCTGGGCGATGTACCCAACCATACTCTCAACCCGCGGAAGGATAACTAGATAATCTGCAGGGCTTGGGACTGGGAAATTCTCACGTGCATCTTGTTAGTAATTAGGTTTGTGATAACCCTAGTTAGTTAAAGTAGTAAGCCGTAGTAATTGCTTGGCCGCTTGTGAATGGATGTTGTCTAGCTCTGTCTAAGTCTTGTCTAGTCCCTATACCTGGTACTCCTGTACATGATTGTTTTACTTATCTTAAACAATAGATGGATAGGGACAAGTGCTATTCAGGCAAAGGGTTACAACCCCGGTCCTTGTTTGGTTTACGGGTTGTAATCTGGCTCCCGGAATGGTTCTATGTCCCTAGTCGCTTATTGTCCTGCTGTACTTTTATTACCCGTACTTTCCTTCCATTTTCTTATGTTCTGATATGCTGGTTTTGTTCTTATTTTGTGGCCTCCTTTGTGGCACTTGCTCTTTCTGGGGTTTGACCCAGCTGGTTTTGTGTGGCCAGATTTCGGAGCAGCTCCCGAGGATCTACCGAACCTCCAGCCCGATGGTGGCGACTAGAAGGAATCCGGGCTATGAGTGGGTTTCCTATTTTGTTTCACTCACTCTATTTTAAAATTATTCTTTTGAGGCATTTAGCCGGCGAGCACCTATTAGCTCGGTGCACATTTACTTACTATCTGCCTACGGGCTGTAAACATGATTAACAAATCCTAGGGTTGATCATGTATGACTTAACTCTTGCTAGTCCTCGCATTTTGTATGACTAGCTTCATGATCAGCTGAATATGTAATATTTGGGACGCCTTTTATTGTATATTTGGTGGTCTAACATCTTGTAATTATATTACTTGCTTGAGATTGAGACAATAGGCTTGACTTTAAGAGACCGTTGGCTTGTAGTAAACCCTCATATCTAGACAGCCGTGACCGTATAGCGAGGTGGCTTCCATTTCAATATACGTAGCTGGCTATGTTCGCCCCCGCTCTCCAGTATTCTGGTTCTGGGGCGTGACACGCACGCCGTATCGAGATACATTTCAGAATTTTATATAAGTTTAGCACAGTTTTTCCTCCAACTTCAACATCAATTTTCTTTTTATACGTTAATCGAAACGACGATCCAAAAGTTGCGTTGTGATCTCGGTTTTATTGTCTTTTATTGTTTTTAATTATTTTCTACTAGTTTTTAATGTACAGCAAGAAAATTGGCCGACAAGTTGTCGTTTAGAACTGGTTTTAACAGTCCAGAAAATCTAATTTTTTGCTAACTTCGGTTTGATTTTTCGAACCAGTTAGATGGTCATGTCGAAATCCATCTAGAGGATCTCGAAGAGGGTCAAGTCTACTTTCCAGAAAATCTTACGGATCAAAAATCGGTGTTACGAGTAAAAAGTTTCATCGTCGGAAAGTAGGGTACCTTGAGTGGAAAAACTGCTCCGTAGATGACAAGGGGCTGACTTTCGATGATCCGTTCACCGTGCACACAACTCTGTTGCTGGTGAAACGAACTCATAGACGAAGAGGGTATGTTCTGCCATAATTTTTGTTTTGGGAGTCTAGGGTTTGAGGTCTGTGGAGGAAGATATATATATAACAAGTTTTGGCAAAACCTAATACTATTAGGATTCTAATAAGCTACTACGGGGTGGTGTGCTCAGGGGTTGGTGTTGGGGTTGGGTTTTGGGCGCGCTGCAGCAACAGCTGCGTAAGGGAGATGGGGGCCCGCCCACTTAAGTGGGTGGGTGATTTGATTTTTTTTTCCTTTTCTTTTCTTTTCCTTTTTCATTTTTTTCTTTTCTTATTCTTTTTATTTATTAAAAATTCTTTTTCATAAAAATCTATTTCTCTATTCTATTTTTCTATTATTACTCTATTTAAATCTAAATTATATTTTTATTTATTATTTCTAATTAGAACTCTTTTCAATAATTCACTAATTTAGATATATTTATATACACATATATTCCCACATATATGTATATAAAAATATATATACACCTTAATAAATCAACACATAAACACATACATATATACATATAAATATATCATATAAACTTACACCCATACTATGCATTAACTTAAGTATTTTCTATTACTATTATTTCACACTCCAAATATTATGCATACATGTATTTTAGCACCAATTTATACAAAAACTAAAATTAAATATTTTAATGAATTAGGGGGGTTTACATCCTATCCAACTTAAAAAAAATTTGTCCTTGAAATTAGACTATGGTAGGGGTCGAATGCAATGTTATGCAATACAAGAAGCTATAAAGACTATCATGTGCAAGACATACCTTGGTTGTCAAACAAATGCGGGTAACGATTTCGAACGTCGTCCTTGCGCTCCCAAGTAGACTCTCCTGGCGAGTGATGCTTCCAAGCCATGCGAACCAATGGGATGGATTGATTCTGTAACACCTTCACTTGATGGTCATGAATGCCTACCGGTTGCTCTTCGTACGAAAAGCTCGGTCCAACTATGATCTCGGAGCGATCAAGCACATGGTTGTCGTCCGCCATGTACCTCCTCAGCTGAGATACATGGAATACGTCATGAACTTCCCCTAGCGACAGTGGTATGGCCAATCTATAGGCAACCTCTCCAACACGTTCCAAGACATCGAAAGGCCCGATGTACCTTGGACTCAATTTTCTACGTCCTCCAAATCGAATCGTGCCTCTAGTGGGGGACATCTTCAAGAACACATGGTCGCCTCTTTGAACTCCAAGGGTCGGCGACGATTATCTACCCACTGCTTCTGACGATCATGTGCTGCTCGCAGGTGGCCCTGAATTCTCTTTATTGTCTCTACTGTGCTCAAGACTAACTCGGGATCCAATAGCTGTCGCTCTTCTATATCGCTCCAACAAACAGGAGACTGACACTTCCTACCATACAATGCTTCAAACGGAGCCATCTGAATGCTCGTTTGATAGCTATTGTTGTAGAAAAACTCAACAAGATGAAGATGGTCCTTCTATGATCCACCAAAGTCAAGCATGCACGTCCTGAACATATCCTCTAGCGTCTGAATGGTATGCTCCGACTGCCCGTCTGTCTACATATGGTACGCCGTGCTAAACTTCAACCGGGTGTCTAAACTCTCTTGTATGCTCCTCCAAAAGTGCGAGGTGAATCTCGAGTCGCGGTCCGACACAATACTAACAGGCACACCGTGTAATCTCACAATCTGTTCAATATACATCTCTGCCAATACCTCTGTCGACTGGCCCACTATAAAAGGTAAGAAATGGGCTGACTTTGTAAGTCTATCAACAATCACCCACACTTCATCACGTCCCTCGGACTCCGAGAAAAACCCGTAACGAAATCCATAGTAATGTGCTCCCACTTCCACTTGGGAATGGGTAGCGGTTGCAATATTTCGGCTGTCCTCTGGTGCTCAGCCTTCACTTGTTGGCATACCAAATACTTGGCCACGAAACGAGCTATCTCTCGCTTCATTCCATGCCACCAATAATATTGTCTCCTTGCACATGCTACTACGCGACCGTGCTGCATCAATACGCATCCTAATCCTTTCCCGGATGCGTCGTTGTAGATCACGAATCCTCTCGGGCCCGATGGTAGTGTCATGATCGGTGCTATGGTCAATCATTTCTTCAGCTCGTCAAAAGCGGCTTGACACTCGTTTGTCCATACAAACTCCCGATCCTTGCAAGTTAATCGAGTCATAGGCCCCGCTATTCGAGAGAAATATTCTACGAACCGTCGGTAGTAACCTGCAAGTCCGAGGAAACTTCTCACCTCAGAAGCTGATGTGGGAGCGGGCCATGATTTGACTGCTGTGATCTTCTCTGGGTCCACTGATATACCATCTTCCGTAACAACATGACCAAGAAGTGATACCTCCTTGAGAAAGAAATCACACTTGCTAAGCTTCGCAAAAAGTTGCTCATTCCTCAACGTTACCAAAACTATCCGTAGATGCTGCTCATGCTCCTCTTGACTCTTGGAGTAAATCAAGATATCATCTATAAAGACTACTACAAATTTGTCCAAGTACTGGTGAAAGTTCCTGTTCATTAAATTCATGAAGACTGCGGGAGCATTGGTCAAACCGAAAGGCATGACCAAGAACTCATAGTGTCCATACCTCGATCAAAATGCCGTCTTCGGAATGTCTTCTTTCCGAACCTTCAATTGGTGATAGCCCGATCGTAAGTCAAGCTTGGAGAATACTTTTGCTCCACTCAGTTGATCAAATAGAACGTCTATACACGGCAATGGATACTTGTTCTTCACCGTCACTGCATTCAAAGCTCTGTAATCAATGCACATGCGCACTATCCCGTCTTTCTTAGGCACAAAAAGAACGGGTGCTTCCTACGGTGACGTACTGGCACGAATAAAGCCCTTCTCCAATAAGTCATCAATCTGCGTCTTCATCTCCTCCAACTCCTTGGTTGCCAGACGATATACTCGAGATGAAATAGGCTCGACTCCAGGAATAAGCTCAATAGAAAACTCAATGTCTTGGTCGGGTGGCAGTCCTGGCAATTCTTCGGGGAATACATCCTCGAACTCGATGATGATAGGGTGCTGAGGGGTGTCCTGCATCATCATGCGAGTCCCAATTGTGGGTGCATCACAACTCCCTCCGTCTTCTTTGGTGAACTCAAACTCCGCCGCATTCGCTGGTCTAAAGACAATACTGTCCCTATGGAAGTCTATGAGAGCGAAATACTGGCTCAACCAGTCCATTCCTAGAGCCACGTCGAATGTCGGCATAGGAAATACAGGGAGTTGTGCTCTCATCTCTCTGTCGCATATCACTATAGGGCAAAGTCTACAAACACCACTAATAGGTACCACTCCTCCTCAGTGAGGATTCTAATATTCTTAGATATGGGTGTGATAGGAATACTATGTCTAGTAGAAAAACTAGTAGCTATGAATGAATGAGTGGCTCCATTGTCAAATAATGTAATGGCAGGAAATGAAGCAACTAAAACTATACTTGCTATGACCTCTGCCTCTATCTCTATATCCTCAACAACAAGTGAGAATACCTGCCTATAATTTTGTCATGGGCCCTGAGCTTCGGCCTTATTGTATTGTACGCCTTGGGGAGGCAATGGTGGGCGAGGTGCTCCTGCTACGGGCCGTGGTGCTGGAAGAGCTGGGGCTGTATGCCTCGGGTTCTGCCGAGCATGTACTATCGCTTGTTTCTCCGGACAGTCCTTGAGCATGTGCTGGTTGGATCCATATCTCAAGCATAATCCAAGCAGAGTCCTGTAGTCGTTCTGGAGATGTCCGTGCTTTCTGCAGTAATGGCAAACGGGCTTCTGATAAGGTGAGGGCCTCTGCTGGTGCTGTCCTATTGGCCTCCTGATAGGTCCTCCCTGAGTTGCTCGGGCTGGTGTAACTGCTGGGGTATGGCATCTCGACGTCTGCTGCTACTCCTTGCGAAGAATCTCCTGAGCACGAGCTTCTTCCAAGATAGCTAAATGGAAGACTCGAGACTGGGTAGTCGTATAAGACTTGAGCTTTGGTACAAGCCCCTAGTGAAATCTCCTTGCCTTCTCTAACTCTGTCGAAATCAATCCTGCACCAAATCTACTCAAACAATTGAACTCTGAGTCATACTCATCAACTGTCATATTCTCTTGCTTCAGGTGAAGGAACTGGTCATATAGACCGTCTCGAACATGAATAGGGAAGAATCTCTTATAAAATACATCATAGAACTGCTTCCAGGTGATCCCAGTACCTATTCGTCTCTCTTCTGCCTTCCCCTAGTAGTGAGCATTATTTTCTAACAGTAGGTCCACTGCTGTCATCCAATCTCGAGCTGGCAACTGGGATGCCTTCAGTAGCTTCTCTATACTAAAAAGCTATTATGACACCTCTAGTGGCTTTTTCGTTCCTTTAAAGGCCTTGGGTTGATATATGTGAAATTCTTGATAGAGCCTTCATAAGGATGTAAAGCCGGTACTGGTACTGGTACTGGAGGTGGTGGTGGAGGTCTAGCCAATGATGCCATCATTGTTTGTCTCATCAGCTCAGTCTGCTGCCAATGAGCCTGCATCATAGCGTACATAAACTGGGAAGTAGGGCTCCCATCAGTCGTTGGTGGAGGCATCTGAGGTCCCGACTGTGGTAGAAACTGCTGAGGGAAGGGTGGTGGTGGAGGCAGTGGTATATTCCCTTCCGGTGGCATGGTAGTGGTCTGTCCAGCCTGGCTGACTGGGGATGCTGCGATCTCTGGGTGTACCGTCGTCAGTGTCGTAGTAGGCTGCGACTGTCCTGACTGGTATGGTGTCACCAGAGTCATTGGAGGATTCTGTCCCTCCGGGGTAGCCTCTTCACCAGATGTGAGGGCCAAAGCAGATGTGCGTCCGCTTCTGAGATTCATACAGTTGTCACGAGGAAGAATAAGACGTTATTATGAAAGGTTAGATGTGAGGTAAACCAATTTATCGAAGGAATTTGAAAGGAAGTTTGGATGTCAAGGGGCGTAGTAGTTCTGGATGAGATATTCCTATTCCTATATGCAGGCTTGTTGGACAGAGTCATGTAACCCAACAATATTTACGTAGACCTGCATGGGCCACCACAAAAATATGTAACGCCCTGGCCCAAAGTACATAGGACCATGCACGTGAACATGCCAGCTGCACATGTACGAAGAATACTCCAATATATGGAATCCTCATATATGCACATAAGCTGTAAATAAAATAATCACAGGCCAAAATAATATAATATAATCTCATCAAGCTCAACATAGAAGATGATAGAGTCCAAATAATAAATAAGTGTATCAAAAGATAACCTGTTGAACATGCTCACTCCAAACAGCTATAAAAATAGTCTCACATGATTCGAGTGCAACCTCCGCAAAATAGAAAGAAAAGAGATATAAAAATAATATCCACTAATGTCTCAAATAAATAATATACTAGAAATTAGTAGGAACTGCCTCGTCATCGATATAAGCTGAATCCAATGCCACTCTGTACTCCTGCGGAAAGTCGTCTAATCCTGGAGAGATAACCAGGTCCTTAGAGGGACGTAGCAAGATATAAGAAAACACTATTCCATATAAACTGTGATAATATAATAGAAAGGAAGGATGCATGCAATCGGGTTCCTGACCAATCTACTGTGGATATGTAGTTTTGAGAAACAATCCTTCGACGCATGAGCCCTTGCTGTAAATGGGATCGGCATAGTTCCCGTAAAGGGCACCAGAGGACTACGTCCATAACTTCGAAGATCGTCAGAGGGCATCATATGTAAGGGGCTACGTCCATAACGTTCTACAAAGCATCAGAGGGCACCTGTGGCCTGCGTCTCCTGGGGAGCGCACAGTAATCAAGGAAGTGCAAAGAAGCCCATACGTCAGGTATTGTTCTCCCCACCCAATATCTAGTATCATCATCTCCATGACTGATATGAACCTCTAGTAACCGCCAAGTCTTCTAACATGCAATTCTATTGGCAGTTACTCCTATCCGTCGCACGCTCCATACGTATCGGTGGCCAGCCGACTACGCGGGCACGTATCCTATATGTGACTCACAACATGTGGTAATGTAAGTGTCAAGGCCATATGAGATATACTAGTACCTCATCAACAATGTGTGGTCACTAGACTAAGTCAATGCAAGAGAAATAAAAGCGAGAAAAACGACCGATAGAGTCGCTTGCACCCAAGTGTGACTTGGACGCGTAGTTTGATAATAACCACAAATAAAATGCTGAAAATAATAACTGAAAAATAAGAATATGTAAGTCAAAGGGTAAGGTGGCAAGGCATCTTGCCTGATGGTGCGAAGTGGCAAGTCCAGGAAATCATAATGTCAGCCAAAAAACGTAACAATCTCCAAACAACTCCGAATGCTGAAACAAACATAAAAAATGTACTCGATGTAAAAGATATACCTAGGAAATGCCTGTCCAAAAGTCAAATTTTGGAACAGGGACAAAATCATAATTTTGGGTCAAAATGATGTCCACCGTTGGACCCGCTTTGCACCGAAATGCATGCCAAAGTCTATGGTCTCTAAAGTCGTCAAACTACATGTCTACGAATTCAGTTTGAGGAGAGAAACTCAACGATATGTCCAGTTTTGGATTTTGATGAGCCGCGTACAAAATTGCCCGTTTGAGTGGGTCGCGGGCCTACCAAAAAGGGGTTCCGGTCGACCTTCTCAGAATGAACCAAACTTGGCACACAGGAACATAATTTCAATTCGGACCTGTTGGCACAAGTCTCGTCTCGAGTTGAGGACTACACACGACGAAACTGAGTTTCGTCAGTTCCCATATGTGAGCAACGTCCATACGCGCCTTTCGATGCGTAAAGCGCGTGACTACGTCGCCCGGTTTGCCGGGGTGCACGCCGTATCGAGATAAATTTCAGAATTTTATATAAGTTTAACACAGTTTTTTCTACAACTTCAACATCAATTTTCTTTTTACATGTTAATCGAAACGACGATCCAGAAGATGCGTTACGATCTCGGTTATGTTGTCTTTTACTGTTTTCAATTAGTTTATACTAGTTTTCAATGTACAGCAAGAAAATTGGCCAACAAGTTATCGTTTAGAACTAGTTTTAACAGTCCATAAAATCTGATTTTTTGCTAACTTCGGTTCGATTTTTTGAACCAGTTAGATGGTCATGTCAAAATCCATATGGAGGATCTCGAAGAGGGTCAAGTCTACTTTCTAAAGATATCTTACGGATCGAAAATCGGTGTTACGAGTAAAAAGTTATGTTGTCGAGAAGTAGGGTACCTTGAGTGGGAAAACTGCTCCGTGGATGACGAGGGGCTGACTTTCGATGCTCCGTTCGTCGCACAAACAACTCCGTTGCTAGTGAAACGAACTCGTAGATGAAAAGGGTATGTTCTGTCGTAATTTCTTTTTTGGGAGTCTAGGATTTTGTGGTATGTGGAGGAAGATATATATATATATATATAAAACAAGTTTTGGGAAAACCTAGTACTATTAGGATTCTAATAAGCTACTACGGGTTGGTGTGCTCACGCGTTGGTGTTGGGGTTGGGTTTGGGCGCGCTGCAGCAACAGCTGCGTAAGGGAGATGGGGGCCCGCCCACTTAAGTGTGTGGATGATTTGATTTTTTTCTTTTCTTTTTTCATTTCTTTTTCTTTTCCTTTTTCATTTCTTTTTTTTTCTTTTCTTATTCTTTTTATTTATTAAATATTCTTTTTTTAGAAATCTATTTCTCTATTCTATTTTTCTATTATTCCTCTATTTAAATCTAAATTCTATTTTTATTTATTATATCTAATTAGAACTCCTTTTAATAATTCAATAATTTAGATATATTTATATACAAATATATTCCCATATATATGTATATATAAATATATACACCTTAATAAAACAACACATACACACATACATATATACATATAAATATATCATATAAACTTACACCCATATACTATTATTTTACACTCCTAATATTATGCATACATGTATTTTAGCACCAATTTCTACAGAAAACTAAAATTAAATATTTTAATGAATTAGGGGGGTTTACATGTTCGGCTCGGGGCAGGGCTTGGCTTGGACGCGCCGAGGCATGGAGTCCTTAGCATTACAAGAGGAGTTACCGCATTGGCGTTTGGACTTACAATATGGAGAAGTTCGGCCGAAGACTACTTGTTGGCTATAAAGAGGCATAATATATGGAACCATATAAACCTTTGTGAGCTAGAGAGATCATGAGCATTGTATCCAGTTGGCATATTCAAACGGGCTTTTCAAGCCTTTGTGACCTTCAGTTCATTATTAACAAAAGAGATTCTTATTGTATACTCTGTTTCCTTCCGCTGCTTATGTTATCAATTTGAGATAAACTTATGTGAACCTGTTATCTTGCCTTGAACGAGCGTAACTCCAGGCTCGTACGACATCACGTCCCAGCGAGGACGATGATTTGGGTAAAATCTAGTGAGGACGAGCGATTTCACGAATCGGGGCGTGATAAGTTGGTATCAGAGCGGTTCCATCCTCTAGACCGTGAATAGATCTCTTTGACCCTCAGATGCTTCGCTATCGAAATTTGTTGACTCTAAATTGTTTCTGCAACCTTATGGCTCATCGATCTGCTCGATTCTATATTGGATGTTCTATACAATAAGTCTATATTAAGTTGCGTATGTCTGCCACAAGTATGTTGTGACTATCACGCTATCTCCGAGTGCCATCGAAGAATGTTGGTTGCACAAAGTGCAACAAGTACGAAATGTTGGTTGCCCGAAGTGGAACAAGTTGCGAGTCGTTGGTTACAGAAAGTGCAACGAATATGGGGATGTTGCTTGCACGAAGTGCAATAAGATGCGTATCGTTAGTCGTAAGCAGTACGAGGAGTTATGTGTTGTTGGTTGCACGGAGTGCAACAAGTCGTAAGTCATTCGTTGCATCAGTGCAACGTGTTGATATATGAGGCGATGCATGTTATGTGTCTATGGGGAAGGATAGTGATATGTTGAATGGGATTGCGACATTGAGTATCGGGAATAAATCGTTGCACGAGTTAAAACAAGTAAGATTGGAAAATCGCGAATGCGATAGTAACGAGTCTAGTTGTTCGCTAAGTTGAACTTGAGTAGGCAAACTTGTAAGTTGGCCAAGTTAAAATATAGTTTCAAAGTAGGCGAACATTTATGTTGGCCGTATGTCGCGTTGAGCCTTGAGTTAGCGAATGTTACGTTGTGATTGATATGATCACCAAGGCATGGTTAGGTTTGAATAAATATCAAACTTGAACGAACGACTGTGCATGTTGGTTCTGTTGCTGTGCCAACTCGAGTAAGCGAACGCTAGAGCTGGGATCAAAAAAGATTGCCATAGGATAGTTAACTTGAAATAGATATCGAACCTATGCAGAGTGTAAAGTCAAGTAGTGACTCAATTTCGAGTGGTATATGCAATACCACTTGTGCATCAGTGTAGAAAGCATTGTATCGATAATGATAGGCTCGATTTCTGAGTGGTATATGCAATACCACTTAGCGATAGCTATGTTAAACTGTTTGGTGACTTGCAATAGATTGCATCGAGATGATTGTGTCGGTTATGATAGGTTTGTCCTCAAACGGACAGAGTAGTGCTGAGGCTCGAGTGGGGATGACTCGATAGAAGTCGATGCAAGTATGCTTTGACGAATTGAGTTGAACGATTATGCGTGAAGTCATATCCATGGATGATACGTCGAAAAGGATTCATTAAGTGTAAGCTGAACGATAGACTGAGCATAGCAAAGGAATGTTGCTTTGAGGAAATAGTTTACTCAGTCGAAATTGAGTTAAGTCGGTACAAAAACTGTTTGGAGCGAGTTGAGTAGGTATGAAGTAATCTCGCAAATGAATTTGAATTAGCGCAAAGAGTCAGTTGCACGATCTGGAAGTACGAGTTAGGAATATAAAAATGGATATATGAATTGGAATCGTGTCTCGATGATGGTAGTTAGTTACAACGGGAGGAATCTTGATGAATGCGAGACTTGATTCGTATTCAAGTTCAGATGATAACCGTGATTGCAATGAATTGGAGCTTATGAGAGAGGAAGATGTTCAAGTTATGTATCTTGACAACGATATTGAGGTGTATCAGAGATGATGTGCAATAACTCGAAGATACTATGATCGAATAAACAAAAATTATGTTGAGCATTATTGTTGGATGAATAAGATGCAAGTTGAGTTGATGTCAGTTTGGATAATAACGGTAGAAATGCTTCGTAGAATCTGTGTCTTGATTGCTTTGTTGATAACCACAACATTAACGTTCTTGCCTTGTACGAGCGCAACTCCAGGCTCGTGCGGCATCACGCTCCAGCGAGGACGATGATTTGAGTAAAATCTAGCGAGGACAAGCAATTTCTCGGGTCGGGGCGTGACAAAGGGTGTCGAGCTTCCACTCCTATGAGAATGTTGGATTTTCTATCAAGGTTTCCTAGGATAGCAGTTAATTCTTGAGACTATTGCTAATTAATCTTTTAAGGTCACGACCTAACTTATAACACCCTAGGATTTCCTATCTCCAATCTCTTTGCTCACACCGGTGACACGGTCTCCTCAGATGTTACCTTCACTAACAGGGTGTCAAACACTAAGAATATATATAGTCCGCTAGGTCCTAACCCTCTTTTATCTCAATTACCTATCCTTAGGGCTACTTCCATGACCACTTCATGTAACTTAGTCCAACACTATTGTCCTATCATCAAGGTATTCCAGGATTCCTACTTCCCTACTTCAATGTGTATGATACACCGGTCTTCTTAAGGTAAGGCTTTCAATTTCACCCTCGAGTCTCTAGGTAGGTATAATCTCAAAGGGTATACATACTAAATCTATTTTTAAACTCTAAGCCATACTTCCATAGATCACCTATCAACCTTAATGGCTCTTTCTAGTTTGTCATATAACACTCATGAATATGCCTACCCATTCTACAGCTATCTATTGAGTAAAGGTGGAAGTAATGCTAAGTGATGCTCGCTGAATTATTCTATTCATAACGAGACTCTTTGGCCCCTTCCAACTAGTCTTTCCCGTATGACTATCACTTATAGTGGGGAACTGCAACTACTCTCTAAAGTCTGCTATATGTTCCTTCCGATTCCTCTAAAACATTCTCTATCTAACATAGATAAGGATAGAAGGGTCGTAATCTACTGGTCCTAAAATTTCTTGCTAGAGTTAATTCGTCAATGAGAATCCTATATTGCCCATCCGATCTGTTCAGTCTTTCTAATAGAGGTACTTAGCCAATCCTTTCTTAATAATCATCCCTTTTTATAATACACTATCAACTATATTGTATCCAATGATGGAATAAATGGTTTACCAAGCACGAGCGTTTGTCTTTTCGAAAAGGGGGAATGACGAGAATTTAAAACAAGGAGGTCAAGAAAGTTGATCGATTTCAATTCGACTTCCAAAGACGATGGATAAATTCAAAAGAGATTTCAAGGCAGTTGTGGACTGAATTGGCTATTGTGGACTGAATTGGCTAACTCGACCTGCATGGGCCACCACAAAAATATGTTACATCCCAGTTCTAAAATATATAGGAACCCAAGACATGAGCAAGCTACCTGTACGGTTAGAATAAGTATTCCCAATTTAATGGACTTATCCTAATACTAGTACACTGAAGGGTAAACTAAATATACTCTATCTCAACTATGTCTCAATCCATAAAATAATAAAAATCAAGAACAACCAATATATGTCAAGGTCTACAACTTTTTAGCATATATGTTTGGAGTGGACCCAAAGAATAATAGAGGTCTAGTAAAACTAGGCTATATGAGCAAAATAGAACATGAAAGAAAATAGATAACACGAGAAATGGTAAACTAACACTACAAACAATATATGAACCCTGTAGCAAAAATTATATCATCTACCTCTTTATGCTATAATATCAGCAACAACATGGAGAGATCACCAGGTCCTTAGAGGGACGTAATGTCACGTCCCGATTCCGCAGAGTCATTTTATACGCATTTAACTCTTGGAATCGATCGTCCTCGCTTGGGCGTAATGCCGTACAGTCTGGTATTACACTTATACAAGGCAAAAATGGTATATAATTGATAATCTCCAAATAGGAATACATCACAGCAGCAGAAGCAAACAAATTGAAGATAATGAGAACGTTCTTACTCATTGAATAGAACACATTATTGAATTGTAGTAGTGCAAATAAGCAAAAAAACTTGAAGTCGCACAGAGATATGTAGAAATGATCTGTTTTTATTGATAATCAAAAATAGAGTACAAGACTTGCAATAGAATACAAAGTTTATAATACATCTCACTTTTACATTGATAACCAACTGAACAAAAGCCATAAAGCTTACATTTGAGGTTTTGATACATTGGATTACAACTCGATATAATAACTTGGCTTACAACTCATTGGTACAACTGATTATAATATTCCATACATTATGTCCTTTATAAACAGAAGACATCATCTTTTGTAAGTAGAGCTTCTGCATTCCCAACAAATCTTAGATGCTGCTGGACCGATCAAGACAATCTTCGTGTACAGAACTTCCTAAGAACGAGCACATAAAAAGAGTGTCCACAACATGGGTCAGTACATCATCTATGTACTAGCGAGCAAAACTATCCCACTAACCTAAATTGACACTAAGTGGTCAATTTTTAGCAATCATTTATTAGAATGATCTTTCTATCTGGGGCCTATTATCCAATTTGAGTAGAAACATTGAAGTATATTAACATGTTCTTAGCAGTGCTCATGGTAAGGTAATATTGTAGCATTCTTGGTGTTATCAAGTTCATCATTGAGGCAACATTAGGATTAACATCTTAAACTTGTTGCAGAAGCATGGAAAATATGGGGTTCATGCGGATCACAATTTACCGTATACGTACTTTAGGCCAAACTGGTCCGCATAAAGGAAAGCCGCATGACAAATTCACTGCCTTATGCATCCCGTCGACAACCGGATACAGAAGAAAAATATGCGTCCAAGATGTAACACCCAGTTTTCCAAATAAGGGTATTTTGGTCATTTTCAAAATTAGAATTTAATTTGAATTATTATTATTATTTATAATTAATGTGATTTTTGAGTGATTTTTAGAATAATTGTTTTGGTGTTTTAGAGACTTTGACTTAAGTTGACCTTGTTGACTAACCTAGTGGCTAACCTAGGTCTTGACTAAGAGATTAGGATTTGAGAACCTAGGTTGACTTAAGTTCATGAGGATGAGCTCATTGGGATTAATTTGGTGAAATTAGGAGTTAGTTTGATATGGAAATGGCTTGTGAAGTCACAAGTCATTTTATGACTAATAGGCTTAATGGCCCATAGCCCATACCCATTGAACCAAGCCCTAACCCTAGAAATTCTGAATAGCCTCTTTGGTCAGCCCCTCCCCTATTTATATGCTCTTAAAACTAGGGTTGCCTCTTTAGGAAACTTGCCATTTGGAAGAGGTGAGTCCCCAACTTTGTAAATCCTTAGAAAATCCATTTCTTCTCCAAATTCCTTCAAATAAATTGCAGTAGGACCTAAATCCTGTATTCTTGCTGTTGGTAATAAGTTTTGACAGGAAGGGAACAATTTGGAAAGCTTTTGAGGTGTTTGACCATCAAGAGGAGCCCCTCTTTGTGAAGCTTTGTGAAGCTTGTGATACTCTTAGGTAAATCCTTTTCCCCACCATTTAATCTTGTTATTTTTGCATCATTTAGAAGCCCTATACCTAGCCTAACTATAGGAATAGGAATCCCCAAATTTTTGTGTCGTTTCGTGTCCATTCTGGACACGTATCAGTGCATGTTACTAAGTGTTTGATGAAATGCCCTAATGGGCATTTCGTGTGATTTTGGAATTGTATTTGAATAGAAAATTAGATCTATGTGTCGCTTATGCATTTCTGTAGTTTTTGTGTCTTCTTAGTGTCGTGTCGAGTCCCCAAGGACACGCGAACACACTGTCGCGCACGCGCATGCACAGGCACTGTTCATACCCTGCTGCACGGGTGCTATAGCGACGCGGACACGACACGTCGACGCGTGGGATTTGACACACAGTGAGGGGCAACATCTGTCATCATGTGTGTCGAGTTTCAGCCCCTCTCGTGTCGTGTCGGACACGTTGTTTCGTGTGCACGGGGCAAACACTGGGCGTGCGTGTGCTGTGTGTATGTTCTGTTGGTTAAATCAATTTTAAATGTTTTAATTTATGTTTAAATGATTAGATGGATCCTAATTATCATGTTAAACCCCTGTTGCACTATGTTACATAATTGTTTGGGATGTTAGGTTGTGTTTGGCTCGAATTGGTTTCAAATAACAGTTTTCCTGATACACACATTGACACATACATGTCCAGTTTTTCCAACCCTGTTAAATTCCTTCTGGTGATATGTTTTCAAGTGATTTTTAATCCTTACATGTTAATTATGATGTTAACTAAGTGTGTGGCATGGAAGTTGGCTTGGGGGATGTGTTGAAGGGATTTTGGCAGTTGGTTTGGGTCAAGCAGTTGTGAACCAAGTGTGAAATTGCCAAAAACCTGAGATTGTGTCTTTTGATCTGAGATTTAGGATTGATTTATGATATGGGAATTGGTATGAAGGGTTTTTGATTTCAACTTAATAATTGTGCATTGATTTCCTTCTATTATGTCCAAGTCCTTTTTACTGATTAAATGTTAACTGAATTGGTTTCCTTTCTTGTTGATGAGTAAACAACCTGAGTTTGACCCCCTCCTTCAATGTTAACTGGAAATTGGTATTTGGTTTGTTGTGTTCAACTTGAGTTTAAATCCTTGTTGATCTGTGATTCAAATGGGTAGTTGGTTTGCAATTTCCTCTAAAAACAGAAATGGATTTTGTTTCCAGTTTCATTACCTGGGAATGGAAGTTGAGTTGGACTGATTAAGTTCATTTCAACCTGAGATTGTTGGTGTTCCAGTTAATCTAAACTGGAACTGGATGTCCCAAAACCTGGGGTTGAGCTCAGTTTATTGGACTGAATAATTTCTTTTGATTCATTGATTTGTATTGAGAATTTTCATACTAGACTGAATTTTGGTAATGAATTAATTGTAACTGATTTTCATTCCCTTTCTTTCAAGAGCATTAGTTTACACTGTGTTGATTTCCATGCTTCCTTCTTATTAACTGATATCAGTCCCTGTATTGGGACTGCGGGTACTGCCTGTTGTACATGGTTTCTTTTCCTTTGTAAGAGTGAACTCAAGAATGGTTTGTAAACTGAAATGATAAGTTTAAGTTGTTGAACTGTTACTTTACCTTTGTAAAACTGAGTTTAAATATGATTCAATGTGTTATCTAAGATGGGATTTTGTGTTCTCAGTTTCACTAACCTGGGAATGATATTGATCCATTCTAGAATTAAATTGCTTCCCAGTTTTCTTCCCTTTAGCTGTTATTCCCTGTTAATCCTTCAAAAACCTGAGAATAATCAACCCTTTTTGTTTGTAGTTGTTAACCTGAGTTTAGATAGGCAGTTGGTTAATTAGTTATTTGAACTGTTCATGTGCTTATTGAGTTGGGCTGTTTGCTCCTTCACTGTTTCTAATTTCTGGACACCCTCACTTCCCTTCCACACACATATACTTTAGTACACCATGTGTCCCCTTCACTTCTTGTGTGTAGATAAAATATACCTTGTAATGTACTAATTTCCTATACATATATATTAGTTATGTATATAATGTGTGAAATGTGTATATATATATATATATTTATGGTGTAATAGGATGTGTTATGGTATGCGGGGGTTTTGTTATGTGTCATAGAGTATGGAATACCATAGGACTAAGGTATTGTATATTGTTATGGTGAATTATAGATTTTAGCATGGTATTGCCTATTAGTCATAGTATAACCTAGAGTAGACTTGTTAGAACCTAGAATAGTTGGTTAGACCTAGATTAAACTATTTGACTAGGTTTGACTTTAGGTTGACCAGAGTTGACCAAGAGTTGACTTTGGTCAAGATTGACCTAGTTTTCATGTAGAAGGCATTAGATTGCATCATATTATCATTGTAGACTCGTTGTGACTTGTGCTGTTCTAATAGGAGCCAGACACCACTCCTCGGACAGTACATTACTCTTGGACACTCAGATAGCAGGCGAGTACATTCTCTGATCTTTTCATACTTACCTGGATTATATTCTTGCTCTAGATTACTCTACCTGATGCTGACACGTATCTTCACGGATTAGTACTATATGGATCCCTTCCTGAGATGTTATCCCTCTACGGGTGCATCGGGTATTTCATGTTCATGTACTTTATCATGTGCATCAGGTACTCCTTGTACTCGTACTAGTTCATGTTTTTACATGTTCTCATGTGCTTTCACGTGCCTCATGTACTACTCATTACATGAGTTCACGTATCTTAGTTGTATTCATGTGCTTATAACGTAACTTAAATGGATCCTTGTGTACTGCTTGGGGCGGGGTGAGTAGAATTGGTTTTGTGAACACTATCCCTAGTAGCTGTATAAATGTGCCTCCTTATTTGTATTCATGTGCCCCAAGCCGTTTACATAACCTTTATGCTCTAAATCACGTAGCCACTTACAGTCTCTACTATCATGTATTTACTTTCAGTTACAAAATATCTCCTGTTTACTCGTACTTCTTTTTCAGCACTTCCTGTATTTTACTCTATTGCATGATATATACTCCTAACCTGCTATGAACTGTTTTGAGAGATATGTGCTCGTTCCCGTCCTGACTGGACCTGTTGAAAATTTTACAGTGAATGATGAGGCTCTGGTGTCTATCCCTATTGGTACAGCATTAGACATCACTAGTGACTTGGACCTGCTAGCAGTGGATGATACTTCTCTAGATTAGGGCTGTCTTTACCTTCTGGATCACTGTAGTTAGATTCTGGGATATTTCTGAGATATGTCTTTATTTTAGTCACTTAAAATTCTGGATTTGTATCTCTGTGATGTTACATTCCTGGTTGTTATCTATCTTTATCTTTCTATCTCATTCCTGTTCTATCCTAGATATGGTTGAGTTATATTGTGCTATGTCACCCCCATTCAGGGAGTATAACTGCTATACCTTCAATTGTTAGATGTTGTGACCTAGGACAACGTTCTACTGCCGACACTGCGGCGTAGGCTGGACGTACCCACGTCTTGTGCCCTTACTCTAGGGTGCGGGTCGTGACACGTTTTTAGTGGTGGCCCATGCAGGTCGAGTTTATGTAGTGGTATTCGAACTAGAGTATCACTACAGCCTGCAGTAGGATTAGGATATATTTTTAAGGGTACTCAATCACAGTTAGGATTCCTTGAAAGATTCCTGGGACGACCCTTGAGAATCTTATTTAACTTCAATTTGAAATCCTTCCCCTTGTTTTGTTCGCTCTCACTCCTTGATTATTGAATTTGATTTTGATGAATCGTTGTTGATTTTGATTTTTCTATCGAGATAAATTTTATGGCCTGAGTTACGGTACCTTCTGATAACATATGTTGACGGAATAATGGGGATAATAAACGTCTACTTGGTTATGGAACCTAGAGTTTATCGCAGCCATATTAGCTGGCGTGGCGGAAACATGGAGACCTGGCTTCGGATGTGCGTATCTTGCTTATGAGATTTGGAAATTCTCACAGCTATACTAGTCGGCATAGCGAGATTTCCAGACGACATGATTGTAGAGGTGCATACCCTAGTTAGGGAATCTATCGTTATTCGCAGCCTTGCTTACTGGCATGGCGAGGACTCTGAATAACATGATTTTGGACAGACGCATATGATTATCAGATTGTATCTTGAGAAGGTTTTTAAACATATCATCTCTATCGTACCATTCTGTTGTATAAATTGTACCCCATCATCAAATAACTTAGGAGTAGGAGTATGAGTAGGAGTAGCCTAGCTGTTACTATAACCTTGTGTAACTTCTTATAATAAATTCTTCCTAATACAATGAATTGGTGATTTTGCTAGACCTTGACTTAGATTTGATATTGTAGCTCTGGTTTCAAATAGTTCCTTCTTTTAAACAGACAGGCAGAACAGATTTTATCATTATTTTCTTCTTGCCATTGATTCTGGTATTACCCTAATATATATAGTGGACACAGATACTTGCCTGACACGTATGCACACTACACTTGTTTACCAACCTATCTAATGTATGTTAATATGATTAATGTTAAGTTCTCAAAATCCTAGTATTCTAATATATTGCAGTATCAGTGACTAGTTCTATGTTTCTCCATATTAAATTCGTAATTTAAATTTAAATTTCATGTTATTAGTCTTGCTTACATCACTACACATGTATGTTATATACAGGGCTTTATTTCAAAAAAATTGGTTGAGTTTTGTGTTGAATTGTCAAATCTGAGACTGTGTACATAGTAAACCCTTAACCTTAGATTCTAAGAGTTTAGTTCAAATTGCAGTTTTAAATTGTAATGTTTTGAGCCGTATACATGGTTGTGTGCAGGTATATAATGTTAGATTCATACTCTTACATGCTAGGTTGTGGTTGTGGTAAACATTGAGTTGGTTTTGATGTTCGAATTCTCCAAAATTTTGAAAAGTGAATACATGATAACATTTTTAGTGCTTTCAAATGTGTAGTACAATTTCAGATCTAATATGTAATGTTGAGCTAGCTGAATGATTGAACCCTTCATTTCAAGTCTTAACCCATGTACACATGACACTCTACACTAATGTTTACAACTGCCATGAAAACCTAACCCTTCATCTCTATGTTATGTTCACATAGGGTGTATATAGTTCTGTATGCATATTATAGTAGATGTAGATGCACAAATTAATCCTTACCTCTCTATACATGTATCGTGATTGGATTTCCAATACAATTGACTTTCGTCCCTTAAACTTTTGATTTGATTTTTTTTATTTTTAGTACCCTTTTATGTTTTAATTGGTTGTTGATAATTACCAGTTTTCAGATAGGATGGTAGACTGCTGTACAGCCTTAATGATTGTTGTGTTTTATCCTTTCCAGTATGGCACCCATGACCCGAGCCTGTCGCCTGAGAGCAGCTGCAGCTATTGATAGTGTGCTTCCGTCTCCTATTGCTCAGGAGGTAGTGACCCCTCAGGCTGACCCAAGGGTAGTGGCACCTCCCGCCATCGAGGAAGTGTCAGCATCCTTACCGGAGAGTTTTCTTCCACCACCTGTTACTCAGGAGAGTGGCCGTCTCATCTGAGACCAAAAGTCCTTCCCCGTCTCCTCCTCTGCCTCGAGGAGCAGTACCCCATACCATACCCTCGGCAGATTTGCTTCCTGACGGAGCTCAGATATCCAGACTTCTTCGGGATGTGTTGGAGACACAGAGAGTTCAGGCCGAGATCCTGAAGAGCAGGGCCGTGGAATCCAACTGCTGTGGGATTTGGTACATTCAGGAGGAGAGCCTAGTTCTAAGAGGCCGAGGAGCAGTGTATACCCAGAGCCCAGTGAGCACCCAGACTATCAGCCTAGACCAGCCTACCCAGTCCAGACTCCTGTTCAGCAGAGGCCAGCTGAGAGAGTGCCTACCTGCACCTTCTGTAAGAAGCCTGGACATGTGTGGGACATCTGTAGGAAGAGAAGAGGAGTGTGCCTGTTGTGTGGGTCAGCTGCACACAGACTGCAAGACTGTCCTGCTGCACTTATCCCAGCCAGGACTCTGCCTTCGGGAGGGAGTTCCAGCCACCAGACCTAGTTGGAGGTGAGTCCTTGACCTATATCTTAGCCAGTCTTTGAAAATTTATGCACCCTACCATATTGTTGTATGTTTTGATACCTTGTGATTGCCTAGTACTGTAGTATGTTGGTGTAACTAGATGAGACCCCAGACTGATACTACATGCCATGACCCCATAGGTTATATTTTCCAACTGAATGATTTAAATAGGTTCTGAGATTTTGATTGTGGGGGTTTGACCTAGAAGGGGTACGATCATCTTAATTTCGAGGACGAAATTTTTTCTAAGGTGGGTAGGATTGTAATACCCAGTTTTCCAAATGAGGGTATTTTGGTCATTTTCAAAATTTTAGAATTTAATTTGAATTATTATTATTATTTATAATTAATGTGATTTTTGAGTGATTTTTAGAATAATTGTTTTGGTGTTTTAGAGACTTTGACTTAAGTTGACCTTGTAGACTAACCTAGTGGCTAACCTAGGTCTTGACTAAGAGATTAGGATTTGAGAACCTAGGTTGACTTAAGTTCATGAGGATGAACTCATTGGGATTAATTTGGTGAAATTAGGAGTTAGTTTGATATGAAAATGGCTTGTGAAGTCACAAGTCATTTTATGACTAATAGGCTTAATGGCCCATAGCCCACACCCATTGAACCAAGCCCTAACCCTAGAAATTCTGAATAGTCTCTTTGGTCAGCCCCTCCCCTATTTATATGCTCTTAAAACTAGGGTTGCCTCTTTAGGAAACTTGCCATTTGGAAGAGGTGAGTCCCCAACTTTGTAAATCCTTAGAAAATCCATTTCTTCTCCAAATTCCTTCAAATAAATTGCAATAGGACCTAAATCCTGTATTCTTGCTGTTGGTAATAAGTTTTGACAGGAAGGGAACAATTTGGAAAGCTTTTGAGGTGTTTGACCATCAAGAGGAGCCCCTCTTTGTGAAGCTTGTGACACTCTTAGGTAAATCCTTTTCCCCACCATTTAATCCTATTATTTTTGTATCATTTAGAAGCCCTATACCTAGCCTAACTATAGGAATATGAATCCCCAAATTTTCGTGTCGTTTCGTGTCCATTCTGGACACGTATCAGTGCATGTTACTAAGTGTTTGATGAAATGCCCCAATGGGTATTTCGTGTGATTTTGGAATTGTATTTGAATAGGAAATTAGATCTATGTGTCGCTTATGCATTTATGTAGTTTTCGTGTCTTCTTAGTGTCGTGTCGAGTCCCCACGGACACGCGAACACACTGTCGCGCGCGCGCGTGCACGGGCACTGTTCATGCCCTGCTGCACGGGTGCTATTGCGACGCGGACACGACACGTCCACTCGTGGGATTCGACACACAGTGAGGGGCAACATCTGTCATCATGTGTGTCGAGTTTCAGCCCCTCTCGTGTCGTGTCGGACACGTTATTTCGTGTGCACGGGGCAAACACTGGGCGTGCGTGTGCTGTGTGTATGTTCTGTTGGTTAAATCAATTTTAAATGTTTTAATTTATGTTTAAATGATTAGATGGATCCTAATTATCATGTTAAACCCCTGTTGCACTATGTTACATAGTTGTTTGGGATTTTAGGTTGTGTTTGGCTCGAATTGGTTTCAAATAACAGTTTTCCTGATATACACATTGACACATACATGTCCAGTTTTTCCAACCCTGTTAAATTCCTTCTGGTGATATGTTTTCAAGTGATTTTTAATCCTTACATGTTAATTATGATGTTAACTAAGTGTGTGGCATGGAAGTTGGCTTGGGGGATGTGTTGAAGGGATTTTGGCAGTTGGTTTGGGTCAAGCAGTTGTGAACCAAGTGTGAAATTGCCAAAAACCTGAGATTGTGTCTTTTGATCTGAGATTTAGGATTGATTTATGATATGGGAATTGGTATGAAGGGTTTTTGATTTCAACTTAATAACTGTGCATTGATTTCCTTCTATTATGTCCAAGTCCTTTTTACTGATTAAATGTTAACTGAATTGGTTTCCTTTCTTGTTGATGAGTAAACAACCTGAGTTTGACCCCCTCCTTTGGTTAACTGGAAATTGGAGTTTGGTTTGTTGTGTTCAACTTGAGTTTAAATCCTTGTTGATCTGTGATTCAAATGGGTAGTTGGTTTGCAATTTCCTCTAAAAACAGAAATGGATTTTGTTCCCAGTTTCATTACCTGGGAATGGAAGTTGAGTTGGACTGATTAAGTTCATTTCAACCTGAGATTGTTGGTGTTCCAGTTAATCTAAACTGGAACTGGATGTCCCAAAACCTGGGGTTGAGCTCAGTTTATTGGACTGAATGATTTCTTTTGATTCATTGATTTGTATTGAGAATTTTCATACTAGACTGAATTTTGGTAATGAATTAATTGTAACTGATTTTCATTCCCTTTCTTTCAAGAGCATTAGTTTACACTGTGTTGATTTCCATGCTTCCTTCTTATTAACTGATATCAGTCCCTGTATTGGGACTGTGGGTACTGCCTGTTGTATATGGTTTCCTTTCCTTTGTAAGAGTGAACTCAAGAATGGTTTGTAAACTGAAATGATAAGTTTAAGTTGTTGAACTGTTACTTTACCTTTGTAAAACTGAGTTTAAATATGATTCAATGTGTTAGCTAAGATGGGATTTTGTGTTCTCAGTTTCACTAACCTGGGAATGATATTGATCCATTCTAGAATTAAATTGCTAACCAACCTCTTCCTTTTAGCTGTTATTCCATGTTATTCCTTCAAAAACCTGAGAATAATCAACCCTTTTTGTTTGTAGTTGTTAACCTGAGTTTAGATAGGCAGTTGGTTAATTAGTTATTTGAACTGTTCATGTGCTTATTGAGTTGGGCTGTTTGCTCCTTCACTGTTTCTAATTTCTGGACACCCTCACTTCCCTTCCACACACATATACTTTAGTACACCATGTGTCCCCTTCACTTCTTGTGTGTAGATAAAATATACCTTGTAATGTACTAATTTCCTATACATATATATTAGTTATGTATATAATGTGTGAAATGTGTGTATATATATATATATATATATATATATATATATATATATATATATATATATATATATATATATATATATATATATATATATATATTTATGGTGTAATAGGATGTGTTATGGTATGTGGGGGTTTTGTTATGTGTCATAGAGTATGGAATACCATAGGACTAAGGTATTGTTATGGTGAATTATAGATTTTAGCATGGTATTGCCTATTAGTCATAGTATAACCTAGAGTAGACTTGTTAGAACCTAGAATAGTTGGTTAGACCTAGATTAGACTATTTGACTAGGTTTGACTTTAGGTTGACCAGAGTTGACCAAGAGTTGACTTTGGTCTAGATTGACCTAGTTTTTATGTAGAAGGCATTAGATTGCATCATATTATCATTGTAGACTCGTTGTGACTTGTGCTGTTCTAATAGGAGCCAGACACCACTCCTCGGACAGTACATTACTGTTGGACACTCATATAGCAGGCGAGTACATTCTCTGATCTTTTCATACTTACCTGGATTATATTCTTGATCTAGATTACTCTACCTGATGCTGACACGAATCTTCACGGATTAGTACTATATGGATCCCTTCCTGAGATGTTATCCCTTTACGGGTGCATCGGGTATTTCATGTTCATGTACTTTATCATGTACATCAGGTACTCCTTGTACTCGTACTAGTTCATGTTTTTACTTGTTCTTATGTGCTTTCACGTGCCTCATGTACTACTCATTACATGAGTTCACGTATCTTAGTTGTATTCATGTGCTTATAACGTAACTTGAATGGATCCTTGTGTACTGGTTGGGACGGGGTGAGTAGAATTGGTTATGTGAACACTATCCCCAGTAGCTGTATAAATGTGCCTCCTTATTTGTATTCATGTGCCCCCAAGCCGTTTACATAACCTTTATGCTCTAAATCACATAGCCACTTACAGTCTCTACTATCATGTATTTACTTTCAGTTACAAAATATCTCTTGTTTACTCGTACTTCCTTTTCAGCACTTCCTGTATTTTACTCTATTGCATGATTTATACTCCTAACCTGCTATGAACTGTTTTGAGAGATATGTGCTCGTTCCCGTCCTGACTGGACCTGTTGAAAATTTTACAGTGAATGATGAGGCTCTGGTGTCTATCCCTATTGGTGCAGCATTAGACATCACTAGTGACTTGGACCTGCTAGCAGTGGATGATACTTCTCTAGATTAGGGCTGTCTTTACCTTCTGGATCACTGTAGTTAGATTCTGGGATATTTCTGAGATATGTCTTTATTTTAGTCACTTAGAATTCTGGATTTGTATCTCTGTGATGTTACATTCCTGGTTGTTATCTATCTTTATCTTTCTATCTTATTCCTGTTCTATCCTAGATGTGGTTGAGTTATATTGTGCTATGTCACCCCCATTCAGGGAGTATAACTGCTATACCTTCAATTGTTAGATGTTGTGACCTAGGACAACGTTCTACCGCCGACACTGCGGCGTAGGCTGGACGTACCCACGTCTCGTGCCCTTACTCTAGGGTGCGGGTCGTGACACAAGAGGATCAGTTCATCTAATAAAGCTGACAAGTTCTGTCACAACTGACAAAAATGATAGCTCTGACACTTTGACAAAAAGATAAGACGTGGGACGTCACCAAAAGCAGGGTTCATACGTTTTCATGCGGCACCTAAGCCTCATGAACCTTATGCGGATCAAACATATGCGGCCCCAAAGTCTTCGAACTTCATGCGGCCAAGGGTGACTGTGACCCAAGCCGCATAAGCTTTATGGGACCAAAATACAGAATCTATGCGGCCTGAATCCTTAAGCTATATGTGGGCTAATGAAGCTTGCGACTTAAGCCGCATGAGTCTCATGCGGCCCCACACGGTCGAAAACTGAGAGACTCATGCAGCTCAAAATGATTCCTGCGATAAGACACGTGGCAGGTTGACCAAGTCTTAACTGCCCAGATTTGCTGCAACAAAATCCCAACAAATCGACAGATGGCTGCCAAAGAACGGGTCTTCACGTGCTAATTAGCTACGTGGCCATAGGCCCTCTATCCGGCTCAACATACATACTACTATAAATAGCAGGGTGCCATACCCCTGCAAAAGGCTGGCAACCGTCGAAAGTAATTTCTTCAAGAGCTAAGGACTGCGTCAGATAGTCTAAGGAGTAAGGCAGAGTTGATAGCACTTTCCCGAGCCTCTACGTCACCCCCCAGAATCAAAACTAAACAATTGTACTTAGATTGTTCCCGAAGATTTTTTCTAGGCTTTTCTTTGTACAAGCGAGTTTGTAATCAATTTCAGTGTTCATGTAATACCTGTCTTTGATTTTTTATAGAAAAAACGATAGCGACTCTGCTGGGGACGTCCTTCTCATTTGATGAGAAGTTAGTGACGCAATCTGACGCGTCCAAGCTCGTCTCTTCATAGCAGATGCGTGTGGTTCATTTTGGCCAACAAGCCTTAGAAGAATTGCTCTCTGAAGGGAGCGCCAGCCCGTCATATAAGCGAGCCAACCCAAAAAGGATTAGCAGGACGTCCCTGCGGCTTTACTTCCGACCGCAGAGGACCCCACTGCCCCTAAATCCAGTAGAGAAAAATACTATGATGCTGAGTTTTTGGGGGCACAAAGGAAATCCATACGGACAAAGAATAAGCAGCATAAGAGAGATTGACAGTCTGTCGATACGGCATCCAACTCTGGCCGTAGGCAGACGACTCATGCGGCAGCCAACTCTGGCCGCAGTCAGACAACTCATGCGAGAGCCAACTCTGGCCGCAGTAAGATGCCCATGCGACATCCAATTCTGGCCTCAGGAAAATGGCCTATGCGACAGCCAGTTCTGGCCGCAGGATGATAGCCCATGCGGAAGCCAATCCTGGCCGTAGACATGATGTCTCATGCGGTCCTGTCAGAAGCTTTGTGTTCAACCATCTCTTATACGGGCCCGACTCCATGCAGCCCATTAAGAATGTAGGATGTATCAATCTGGTCTCTTTTTACCATGTACCTGCGGGCGCTAAGTCAAAAAATTTTAGGACAGTGCACGCCGAACAAGCCCAGTCAACTGTCCAAGTTAGTGACTGTCAACGGGCCCCATTAACTGTTACTCGGGCCCCTGATGGAAAGTTGTACAGAACCACCCGCGTCCAGTCCCCCAGGGCTAATGGACAGGGTGGTTCGTTAAAGTCTCCCTCCAACGATCCAGAGCAAGTGCTTTTAATAGCCGCGGATCAGGGAGCAAACATAATACCTAAGTACTCGTGCGCTCGGGATACCCGAGTCCACAAGTTTGGTGCAAAGGTAGATCAGCTTGCTACTGACTTGCGTGAGGTGATTACTTACAAATGCAAGGTGGCAGCATTGGCATGCAATGAGTCCCACTCGGGACGTCGTTGCACCTGAGTCATCATCAACTGCTGCTGCGACAAATCAACAACACCTGAAGGTTGGCAGTCAGTTTTCTAACGACTGCAGCAGCCAGCACCTGTCCGACAACAACTCAAGAAACATGTGCAAATTCTGGGGGACGAGGAGTGTCCTTTCGCCTCCTATAATTCGACTCAAAAGGTCCCCCCCGACAAAGGAGGAAAGAAGACAGGCTCTTCCAGCCCGGCAATCTCGGCCAGTATTCCAAGGAGACCCTCCTCTGGAGGGTTCCCACCGACAACCACAAGTGGTATTTATTTAGGCACTCGATCCAAAAAGAAGCTTCCAGCACCCAGGGGTGCACCTTCGGCCTCCTTGAGAGTAGATGAAGCTGGGGGTAGCAGTCCCCTCAATATATACGACAATCAGGTATACCAAGAGCATATACAGGGGGTAGAGGTCCCTCAGAACTATACAACAGACTTGGACTTCCCTGAGGGCCACCACCCTTACCGAGATGATGCGGATTCCTGTACAGGGGGTAGCACCCCTTCCGAGTCCGAGGAAGATGACATTCCGATATTCCCCGACGATTTCTCTATACAAGGGTATGGCACAGAGAACACCTCTACTACGATCCCTTCCATCTCTACACATGTGAGGACAGTCTTTATGGCAGACGATGATCATGAAGCGCCTTTTGATCGACAACGTCTAGAAGTACTTGATGCCATGCTCCTGTCCTTGGTTAAGTCCATAGATGAAATCAAAGCCGCCTAGCCAACCCAACCGACAAGGATGCACGAACAAACAAGCTTGGGACCCGTAGTCAACGCGGACTCCAACACGACCGCCCTTCCTTTGGGTTATGATCCTTTAGGAGCATCTGTTCCTTCAGCTGCAGAAGAAGACAAGGAGGCAAGGAGGGAAGGCCAGGTGCTTCGAATAATGTTCAATGCCCTAGACTCCTCTCGGGACCTCAGAATATGGCAGCCATATCCCGTTTCACGGAGAGATGTGCCTTTTCCACTATGGTACAAGCCATTCTATATCGATTCTTATGACGGAAAGACCTCTGCTAGTTAGTATATGACTTACTTTGAAGTCAATACCGAACACTTGCCGTATAGTGACGCCATCCTCACGCGATTATTCATCGGAGCATTGGAGGGGATCGTGTTCGACTGGTATCGCAACCTTCGTGATAACTGTATCCATTCTTTTGACGGCTTCAAGCACATGTTCCTGGAAAAATTCTATGAAGTGGGGCATGATGTAATGATATCATCTCTCATGGACGTCGTTCAGGGAGAGAAGGAGCTAACAAGGAACTATATCGAGCGATTTCGCCAAACCGCAATAAGATTGCCCTAAGGCAATTCGGAGAGCTCCTTGATTGAAATCTGCCAGAAGAAGTTGCTCTCCGTAATTAGCCTTTGGATGGGTGACGATCAGTTTAGGGATTGGACGACCTTCATCATAAGTGCTACCAATACAGAGGCAAAATTAAAGAAGGCTCGCCAATTGGGATTACACATCTCGGACGGAGAAGATAAGAAAAGACATCCTGGTTCTACCTCCAGCAACAACAACAGTGGCGCCACCTCCAACCGGAACAATAAGGGCAAACAATCCATGGTCGCTGATGCGACCCAGAAGCCCAAACAAAAACACGCGGAAGGTAGTGGCCCAAAGTGAATTACTCATTTGAAGATAGCCATGTCAAACCTATCTTCGATATGCTCTTACAAGGGGGTAGGATCCAGCTCCCTCCACCAAGGAGCGAGCCCCGAGCGGCAGAAATGGAGGACCCAAAATATTGTCACTTCTACCGCTATGTCCATCAATCCACTTATGACTTCTTCTAATTAAAGCGGTACACTCAGAGTCTTATCGACTCCAAAGCTCTGTCGATAGACTTTGAAGAGGTTACTGTGGGCAGCAAACATGGTATCAATTCAGTTCGACGACTTTCCTCCAACAAGCACTCCAGACGGGGTAATACCTATCCCTCGGGTAACGATAGAGGTTACTAATCTTCCATCCGTCCGAAGCCAAACATCTGGATTGGTACCTCTCACCATATCGAGAGGAGAGATCATGTGGGTGCATCCAGACTTAGTGCCCGAAGTTACCCGGAAGGTGTCATCTCCTACCAATAAGAAAAAGGAAAGGAAGTCTAGATCCTGCCATACAATTTCAGTCGAGGATAAGGAAGCTGTAGCCATTGTTACCCGATTTGGAGCACAAGTCCAGCCCGTACGGGATAGTTCAGTCGAAGATCCTCAGCTGGAAACATTGCCTTCCTCTGATGTTCCAAGGCCATCTCAGCCCCCACTGGCGGATAAATCCAAGCCAAAAGAAAGCCGCTTCGATAGGCCACTCCGTAATGATGTACCTCAGGGACTTGAGAGACCTTACAACTTTGACATATTAGCACAATTGGCTAATATGCCAGCAAAGTTGTCGTTATACAAGCTCCTAAGGCTCTCCAAGGATCTTCGTGTCGCATTAAGCGAAGCACTCCAAAATACTGACGCCTACTTAGCTCAGGTCAAGCCTCCAGGGAATGACCCGCCATTAGGGAAAGCCTCCAGGAAAAGACACCGAAATGCTGACGCCTACTTAGATCTGCAGGGCAGCGATGGCACAGATGCAATGCCCAACATCATATTTATTCCACAGGATATGTTGATCAAGTCCAACTTGCATGATCGACCCTTGTACTACACTGGATACATAGGTGACATCAAGGTGGATTAGATGTATATCGACCCTGGCTCATCAATAAGCATCATCTCGAAAATCTTACTCCAACTTCTTGGCATCCCTATGCATCGGCTAGCGGCGACCAACACTGCCATTAGCGATTTTAAATCGGGAAGGAGCTATCCCCTAGGGAAGATCCGGTTGAAATATCAGATTGGTGACCTAAAGATGGAGGTAACCTGCTACGTCATAGATGCAGACACCTCCTACAACATCCTCCTGGGACGTTCATGAATACATGACTATATGATCGTGCCATCCACCCTTCACCAGCGTTTCAAGTATGTCAGTAAGCATGGCTCCGTGAAAACTGAATTTGCCGACATCGATCCCTTCAAAGGGGTTGATTCTTATTACTCTTCAGAGGCTTCTCTATATGACGAATCCAGGAAACATATAACAGACGAACTGAAAGCCATCACAGGGCCAGAAGAACCCTTGAGAATTCGTCTCCAAGCCCGCAAACCGGGAAAGGCCACACCCCTCATCACAGCCTTGTATAAAGAGGTGCTCGATTCTTCTGTCTCACCTACGCAGTTGGAACCAATGGTCATCTGTCTTCCGAGATCCAGCCAGGAGCCAAAACCTGTCACAGGGCCAATAGTGATCCGATTGCCGAAACCCAATCAAAGGCAACAAGAAGATGCAAGGCCCTCTGTAACACCAATGGTAATCCGATTGCCGAAACCTACTCAAAGGCGACCAGAAGACACAAAGTCCCTGGCTGAGCCAATTGTCATACGTCTTCCCAAGATGAGCCGGCAACCAAGTATCGATCCAACACTCTCAGGCAAGCCAATACCTTAAGCTGAATCCTTGGTGGTCAAGCTGCCCAAGATAGCATCCTGACCTCTAAGTTCGTAGGGGGTAGCCAAAGAGGATGAAGAACTCTTCAAATACTTGGTTACACAGGTGGATATCCCTTCTCCTGATGATGTAATCCCTATAGACAAAATTCTTTATTTCATTAATAAGAGGCTGCCGTTAGACTATTCTGAGTATGATAAGCCTAATCTAATGTATGCTACACGGGACTGTCTAGACGTTAGCCTATACATACGGGTGGCAACCGTCCATACCCCAAATCAACTTGCTCTCATTAAAGGCACTTACTTCCTGATCTCAGACAGAAGAGGATGGGATCACACGATCATCTTTGGCCAAAAAGAAGGTCCTCAATCTTTCACGCCACAAGAGTCCGATCTCGGACCCGACGCTGGAAGATTACCACTCTACCTGTATAGTCTTCAAGCCAAGTACTTCGTACGAAAGCAGAGGTATGACATGGAGGCTACCCCGGGTCTGAATCACGACAGTGGTCGACGATTGCCTCTACAGTCGTCGGCACCGACAGGGAAACCCCAGGACCATTATCACAAATCCATATGCGGCCTCGGGTATGTTACTCCACCAACAACGCCCGAAAGTTCTGATGAAGAATGCGAGTGGCACTCTCATTCATCCGAGTCACCCATTTACGACTCTGATAGCAGTATTAGAGATATATTTAGACAGACATTATCTGTTAATATGACATCCGCTGATATCAAAGAGGAAGACGAAGATCTACTTGAAGCACTTGAGTTGGAGCCGTGGGTCCAGCAACTAGACGCACAATAGAAGAAAAGCTTTGAACTTCATAATCCTTCCACTGAGGATGAGGTTATGCAAGTTAACCTCGACAATGAATTCTCTCCAAAGCCAATCTTCGTCAGTAAAAGCCTGACAGACGGCGAGCGGGAGTCGTTATTACAACTCGTCAGAGAATACATCGACGTCTTTGTCTGGAGCTATGAAGACATACCAGGGCTAAACCTCGATATTGTACTTCACAAACTCAACATTTATCCGGACACAAAAGTAGTCAAACAACAGCAGCGGCAATTTCGTCCAGACATCATGAATTCTATCGAAGCGAAAGTAAACAAGATTATAGCTAGCGGTTTCATCCGTGAACAACAGCACCCATACTGGGTAGCCAATATAGTACCAGTCATCAAGAAGAACGGAAAGATTCGAATTTGCATCGATTTTCGCAATCTGAATGCGGTATGCCTTAAGGATGAATTTCCTCTTTCGATCACTGACATAATGATCGATAATACGTGTGGCTTCGAGCGCATGTCCTTTATGGATGGCTTTTCAAGATACAATCAAATCAAAAGGTCTCCTGATGACGAGAAGCACACGTCATTCCGAACACCGATCGGCGTATATTGTTATACGGTCATGCCCTTTGGCCTGAAAAATGTCGGTGCTACATATCAACGGACTATGAGTGTCATCTTTAGAGATCATTTGCGCAAGACGATGGAGTGTAACATTGACGACATCGTCGTCAAGAGCCGCTCAAAAATGATCACTTACATGATTTGAGAACAGTGTTCGACCTCATACGAGTGCACAACCTGAAGATGAATCCTACCAGGTCTTTCCTAGGGGTGTCCAGGTGAAAGTTCTTGGGCTTTGTTATTACTGCCATGGACATTCACATAGATCCCGACAAAACAAAAGCAATCCTGGAGATGAGTCCACCAAGGAACCTCCGTGAACTCTGTGGCCTTCAGGAAAGACTAGCCTATATCAGGAGGTTTATAACTAACCTCTCAGGGCGATGTCAACCCTTCACTCAACTCATGAGGAAACATTTCTTTCGTATGGAACGAGAAATGTCAGCGTGCCTTCGATGATATTAAGGAGTACCTGACGAATCTGCCATTTCTGGTAGCCCCGGTCGTCGAAAAGCCCTTCTTGCTCCATGTACGGGCGATGGAACACTCCCTCGGTGCTTTCCTAGCACAGAATAATGACGCCGGACATGAACAAGCCATTTACTATCTCTGTCGGATGATGGTAGGACCATAACATAGGTACACCGCCGTGGAGAAGGAGTGTCTTGCCCTAGTATTCGCCATTCAGAAAATACGACACTATGTGACAGGACAGACCATCCATGTTGTTTCACGAGTTAATCCTCTCAGGGTTCTCATGACCAAGCCCGGTGCACTCAGTTCTCGTCTAGCCACCTGGGCGATACTATTATCCCATATGACATGATTTTTGTTCTGTATAAGGCTATCAAAGGTCAAGCCCTAGCTAAATTCTTAGCAGCCCATCCAGGCTCAGAAACAGCCAGAATTTATAAAAAAATTTCCGACAAAGTCGTCGCCTCGAACATGACTTTGCATGACGCCATTTGGCGAATGTTCTTTGACGGTGCTGCAAGAACGGGGCCACAAGGTGATATCGTTGCCGTAGTCGGGGTAATATTAATTCCCCCCTCTGGGTTGGTGGTCAATTGGGCATATTCTCTTACATAACATGTTCAAACAATGTAGCCGAATATAACGCTCTAGTCATCGGACTCCAACTCGCAAAAGAAGTAGGGAACAAGTACCTGGAAGCATATGGTGACTCGCAGTTGGTTGTTAACCAGATCCGAGGTTCATACAAGGTTCGTAATGAGGACCTGATTCCCTATTATCAAACAGCAATTGCCATCATTATGACCTTAGAAGGATTCTTTATAGAGCACGTTCCTAGGTCCAAAATATCGAAGCCGATGCCCTAGCAGGTCTCGCTGCTTCCTTGGCACTTCCAAATGATACTCATCATCTAGTCGACATAATAGGACATGAGCTGGTCTGTCCCAGGAACAATCTTCAACAGGGTACGAGTTACTCCGCCCAGATAACCAACGACATACAAGACTGGAGACGCCCGCTCATCGATTTTGCAGTCTATGGAATTTTACCAGAGAATATGAAGGAAGCAACTTCGATCAGATGCTCACTCAGTTTCTTCTATGATACGGAGACAAAAATGTTATAACGATAATCCTACGATGGGCTACTATTAAGATGCCTGTCAAATACAGAAGCCTTACGCGAAGCTCATGAGGGCACTTGTAGGGCTCACCAACCTGGCCCGAAATTACAAGGTCGTCTCCGCCAAATGGGTTATTACTGGCCCACAATAGTGGCAGATGCGGTTGATTTTGCAAAGAAGTGCAAAGCTTGCCAGATCCATACAGATTTTATACATCTGCCATCTGAATTCTTGCACCCGACAGTGGCTTCTGGGCCATTTGAAGCATGGGCAATGGACATCATTGGGCCAATCTCCCCACCGTCGTCTAGAGGGCATCGGTTCATACTTGCAATCACCGATTACTTCTCCAAATGGGCAAAAGTTGTTCCGCTGGCAGAGGTTAAGACATCAAATGTGATTAGCTTCATAAAACATCACGTTATCTACCATTTTGGACTACCCCGGAGGATTATTCATGATAATGGTCCGCAGATCGCAAGCTACGCTTTCTATCGATTTTGTGACAAGAATCGGATACAGAACATGGCCTCGATAACATATAACCCATCGGCTAACGGTCTGGCAGAAGCTTTCAACAAAACCATAATCAAGCTCCTAAAAAAGTTCGTGTCTGAAAACAAATGTGACTGGAACGAAAAGCTTGGCGAGTGCTTATGGACGTATCGCACCATAATTCGGACGGCTACAGGAAATACACTGTTCTTCTTGGTTTACAAGAGCGAGGCAGTCCTTCCATTGGAGAGTCAGATCCCCTCACTTCGAGTGGCCCTTACTTACCGGTTAACGTCGAACGATAACTACCGCCGACGGCTACAAGAGTTGGAAGCATTAGATGAGAAGCGTTTACAAGCTCAACAAAGCATAGAGCTCTATCAAGCGCGCATCTGTCGGGCTTTCAACAAAAAAGTCAAACAGAGAATATTCTAAGTCGGCGATCTCGTCTTGGCCATTCGCAGACCAATAGTCATGACTCATGAGACCCCTAGCAATTTCCAGCCTAAATGGGAGGGTTCGTTCATAATCGAGACCGTATTCTCCAACGGCGCGTACCATCTCGCAAAACAAAATGGAGACTTGCTCATGATGCCCATCAATGACAAGTTCCTCAAGAAATATTATGTCTAAACGACATCTTCCAACCATCTCTCAGATTGTGAGTTATCACTACCAAAATACAGGCAAATAGCGAGTGAAAATTAGCGACGGCGTAATCAGTCGCCAATTAGCAACCGGCAAGCGACTTATGGTCGACGGATTTCTTCAATTAAATTTTTTATAAGTTTAGCGACGGATCAATGACCATTTAACGATGAAATATGTCAACCGACTGTTTAGCGACAGATATATACGTCGTTAAGCTGCTATAAATGTTAAAACGGAAGGATTAATTTTTATTCTCAATTTATTTCATAAAGGTAGCGACTAACGAGCGACTACTTAGTGACATTTCCATGTAGCGACGACGTAGCGACGAAAATTTTTCATCGCTAGTTTGCTGTGAAAATTTGAAAGTTTCTTAATTTTTAAAAATTTCCCAATCTCTCTCATACTCTCAAAATCCTTCTCTCTCCTCCCCTCCCTCCCCCCTCGACCGGCGATCACCCTCCCGACTGCGGCCCCCTCCGGCGGCCCCCTCCGGTGCCCTCCCCCACTCTAGCTCCCTCCCTCTTCTCCTCCTCCGATCGAACCCCCTAACCACGCCCTCTTCTCCTTCTCCGTCGAGCCCCCTCCGGTGCCCTCCCCCACTCCGGCCCCCTCCCTCTTCTCCTCCTCCGATCGACCCCCCTAACCATGCCCTCTTCTCCTTCTCCGTCGAGCCCCCACCTCTGGCGACCACCTCCCTCCGGCGTGCTCCCCCACTCCGTCCCCCCTCTTCTCCTCCTTTGAAACCTCATACACCCTCCCTCTTCGCCTCCTCCGTCGTTCCCCCCTCCGGCGACCCCCCGCCTCCGGTGACCACACCTTCCGGCGTCCCCCCCCCTCCGGCGCCCCCCTCCGACGTCTCCCCTTCTCCAAGATCCTCTCTGTGACCAACCTCTTCAAGGTCCGAAACCCTAAACCCTAATTTGTATTTATTTTTATTTATGCTTTGTTTGTGTTTTCTCAACATGTTCTAGGGTTTCAATTTCAATTTCGTTTTTGAAATTTATCGGTATAGTAGTGGGTATAGTAGATAAATAGAAATTTATCGGTATAATAGTTTTAGAAATTTGACGGGACACGGACACGAAATAAGTAGGTGTAGTAGTTTTAGATTACTAAGGTAATTGATTGATCAATGCGATATATACTTGAGTATCAATTTGACACTTGAGTATCAACATGATACCTAATTATACTAGGTATATTTTATGAGTGAATGTACGTGAGGGGTACGTCATACCAAGTTATACTAGGTTTATTTTATGATACCAAGTGATATATAACATCTTAATTCTTGGTGCAGAATCATTCACGTGGATTAGAACAATGAGTCGATACTTACTTAACCGTTCATGGATGTACAAACAACAACTTGAGAGTATGATTGGCTTGACAGACGATTTCAAGGCGGGCATCGAGCAATTTCTCATATATGCAAGTAGCCATGCCGATTTCATGGACGGAAGGCGCATAAAGTGCCCTTGTGTCAAATGTAAGAATATACTATTTAGACAGGTGTCACTCGTGAGAAAGTACCTTTACAAGATGGGTTTCATGCCGAACTACATTGTGTGGATTAATCAAGGAGAATCTCCGTCTTCGCAATCTCTGTCCTTCTTCAATACCGAGGTGAGAGATTCTACTCTCGGAGATCATTTTGAATATCGATAACCAACAAACTTGGCATATGAGATGGTATTAGATTTTGATGTGGCACATGAGGATCCGAATCCTGATGCAAAGGAGTTCTACGATATGTTCAAGCATGCTGATACTCCATTATATCCGGGTTGTGATTCTCATTCAGTATTATCGGTGGTGATACGGCTGTTGAACCTTAAATCTGATTTTAACTTACCGCAAGAATGCTATGACCGGATAATTCAGCTTGTAAGAGAGTTGTTGCCAAATGGATCAAATGATTTGCCTGAAAGCTTCTACAAGTCGAAGATGATGATGCGGAAACTCGAATTGGGCTACCAGAAGATAGATTGTTGTCAAAATGGTTGCATGCTATACAACAAGGAGAACAACGATAAAGACAAATGCATTTTCTGTGACGATGATCGGTACAAGCCAATCTGGGGCAAAGGAAAATTAATTGCCCGGACGTGGATGCTTCCGTACAAGTACATGCAGTTCTTGCCAATCACAAAGAGGCTGTAGAGGATGTATATGTCTTCAAATACTGCACAACATATGACATAGCATAACAAAGAACGGAAGATAGATGAAGGAGAATTATCTCATTATGCCGATGGAGAAGCATGGAAGTATTTCGATCGGTGTCATTCTGATTTTGCTGCGGAGCCTAGGAATGTTCGATTGGCTTTATGTTCTGATGGATTCACTCCATTCGGACAGTCGGGGATGCAATACTCTTATTGGCCGGTGATTTTGACTCCGAACAATCTACCACCGTAGATGTGCCTGAAAACTCCTTACATGTTCCTCACACTTATTATACCCGATCTAAGAAATCTAAAGAAGAACATCGATATCTACTTGCAACCGTTGGTGGACGAGTTGAAACAATTATGGCAGTTTGGCGTCCACACGTTTGATATATCGATGGAGCAGAACTTTCAGATGAGGGCGATGCTCATATGGACCATCAACAATTTTCCAGCTTACCGGATGTTATCGGGGTAGAGTACTCATGGTATTATGTCATGTCCGATATGCATGGAGAAGAGTAAGGCATTTCGCCTTCAAAATGGAGGAAAGGCATGTTTTTTGATTGCCACCGCCAGTTTCTTCCTTCGTCACATTCGTGGAGAAGGAACAGAGATGACTTCAGGGCTGGTAAACGTGAAGTATCTCTTCCCCCGTTGAGATTAACGGGAGATGTAGTTTGGGAAGAGGTTCGAGATTTACCGACTGTCATAGAAAATCCGGGATCGGGCCATCACATTGAAGGCTTCGGACAACATCACAATTGGACGAAACGGAGTATCTTTTGGGATTTGCCTTATTGGCCGGACAATCTCATAAGAAACAATCTTGACGTCATGCATATTGAAAAAATATTGTGATGGATATTAAGGGATACGAAAGACAATATTAAAGCAAGGAAGGACTTAGGAATTATTTACAAGCGTCCAGAGTTGCATCTGTCGCAAAGGTCCAATGGTAATTGGGTGAAGCCTTCAACACCATTTACATTGAGTAGAGATGATAAAATGATAATATGTAAATGGATTTCAAAGTTGAGATTTCTTGACGGTTACGTATCGAATCTGGCGAGATGTGTCGATCTTAACGAACGCAGGTTGATAGGGATGAAGAGTCATGATTATCACGTTTTCATGGAGCGATTACTTTCTATCGCTTTTAGAGAGATGCTACCTTCTCATGTGTTGACTCCGCTGGTCGAGTTATCAATCTTCTTTAAAGATTTGTGTTCAAGTAAGTTGATGGTGCAACATATGCTAGAACTTGAGGAGAAAGTTGTAGTGACATTGTGCAAGTTAGAAAGGATGTTCCCTCCCGGCTTCTTTGATAGTATGGAACATTTACCGATTCATCTTGCATACGAAGCACGTGTCGGTGCTCCCGTCCATTATTGATGGATGTACCCATTTGATAGGTATAAAATAATCTTCTAATTTGTAATTTTTTTATTTAAATAATTCTAATATTCAATATATTTCTTATAGATATCTAAGTCACCTGAAGAAGAAAGTAGGCAATAAGGCTCATGTAGAAGCTTTAATATGCGAAGCGTACATCTTTAAGGAGGTTTCTAACTTCTGCTCGATCTACTTCGATACTCATGTCCGAACAAATCAGAATAGAGCGTCGAGGAATGATGAAGGTGATATCAATGCACCAAAGGAAGGGATCCGTACAATCTTCAATGTGGGGGGCAAGCCGATAAGTGCGACTAAATTACGGTGGTTGGATGACGATGAGTTTGAAGCAGCACACCGGTATATAGCCTCAATAGCAGTATCCAAGAGATGGAAGATATTGAAAAGTAAGCGACACCATTTAGTCATTCTAAATTAGATATTTAGAAGTGTGCTAACGTTTCTCCCTATTATTATAGTACTTTTAGAGCTGAGATTAGAATGGAAAGACCTGATATTGATGATGATGATCTTGCTAAAGAGGTCGATATGAAGTTTCTGTCGTCGTTCCGAAATTATGTAAGGATTATAATCATTAGCCATTCTAAATTTGATATGTTACTACCCACACTTTGTCTAATAACTTTTTCGATACTACCCACACTAGGTCTTCCGTCCTGGTACATAGTTGCAGAACAAAGGGCTAAAAGCAATTGCTATTGGACCGAGCAAGAAGGCGAAGTGTTGGAGCGGATATACAATCAATGGATTTAACTTTAGAACTACTTATAAGCCTATCAATCATTCATTTGTCGATGAGGAGGCTAATTATACCAAAAAATTGGGAGTTTGTGTGAGAGCCTCAGTCTACGATGCTGATCCTGAATTCAACTACTTCGGTGTTCTAAGAGATATCATAGAGATTGAATATTATGTTGATACGAAGATTGTGCTTTTTAAATGTCGTTGGTTCGACACAACACCCAAGCAAGGATGGAAGATTGATAAACAATTTAGCTTTGTTGATATAAAACATGGAAAAAGATATGGAGGTTTTGAACCATTTGTGTTGGTTAGTCAAACCGTTCAAGTGTACTATACGAGTTATCCTAGCCGACGGCACAGTATCCTGGATTGGTGGGCTGTATGCAAAACCAAAACAAGAAATATATATAATGTTGAGGATGTAGCCTACCAAGAGGAAGAGGTGTTCAAGCCACAACCAACATATATAAGTTTGGCTGGTGTTGAGGAAGAGGATTTAGAAGATATGGAGGTTGCGGTAGATGATGTTATGGAGGTTAACGTTGATGAAGAATTGGAAGATGTTGAGGAAGAAGTATTTGGAGATGAAGATGAAGATCATAGTGATAGTGAAAATGAAGAAGCAGAAGAAGACACTTCGGAATCAAGCGATGATTCGGAAGACTCTTGGGAAGATGAATCAGACTAGTACGTACGTTTTAATTTAATATACGAGTTCCATTAGTATAATGACATAATAGTAGTTTTTATTTTTAACACATCTTCACTTATTATTTCTTTCAGATTTTTTTATGGCGCTGAGAGGTCGACGTTCACGTTTGCAGCTTGGATCTTCATTAAGTCCGCCGAGAGGTCTTCATCTTGCCCGCCGAGAGGTTTCTATCACGCCCGACGACCTAGATTTACTGTACCGGTACTTTCTTCGATTAAAACATTTTGGATATGTGTATTAATATTTTTTTATATTAAAACATTATTCGTATGTGTGTATGAAGCTAATTTTGGATGTGTGTATGTGTTGTATTAAAACATTTGGGATACGTGTGCATGAAACTGAGAATTTGCAGGAAACACAAATACTGATACGTGTGCCTACTATAAAACTGTCGACAGGGATAAGGATTGCTGGAAACACGAATACTGATATTGTATTTGGAAATTATTTATATAACTGTATATTGTGTGTGTAACTGTCGACAGGAATATGGAGTGCAGGAAACACAAATACTGACATGCAATATTGTATTTAGCGACGGAATGGCGATAGAACAGCCACAGAAAACCTGGAACATTGCAGGCTAGCGAGGGAACAGCGACGTTTTTTTCGTTGCGGCATGCCTGGAAAATTTACTTTGCAGGCTACCGACGGAATATCGACTGTAGTTTCCGTCGTTAAGGTCCTGGAAAATATTATATTCCAGTATATCGACTGAATAGCGTCGTAAATTTTACTTACTATTCCGTCGCTATGTTCCTGTCCGACACCAAAAGCGTATCGGAAACATCTTAGCGACGTAATTTTCTATCGCTTGCCCGTCGCTACTCTCATGCTGAATTACGCCGTTGCGACGTCGGTAGTTCGTCGGTAACTATAGCGACAGAGTTTTCATCGCTATTACGTCGCATTTTCCAATAAATAGCGTGTCATTAAATACGTCACTAATCAGTCGCTATTTCCGACAAACTAGCGACTGATTTAAATTAGTGACGAAAAAACGACTTTTAACGACGGATCCCGTCGTCGCTAAAAGCCTATTTTTTGTAGTGTGTGTACCCTCTGGTATCGCTGAACTTACACACAGACCTAAAATCTCCAAGATTGTTGAGTTATGTACTCTCAGGTACCACTGAACTTACTCTCTGACTGCTCCGAATGGATTCATATCTCATCTCCTGGTCATATCTATGAACTTCTACATTCGAAGCTTTTCTCCACCAGAGCTTGCCTCAAAATCTGTTACCCGCACCACCAGTACGCAGAAGGGTAATAGGTCCATAAAACTTATCCTAATCTATTACTCACACCATCAGTGCGGAAAAAGGGTAATAGGTCCACAAAATTCTCCAACGGAAAAAAAACCACGTCCATATTACCTCTGAGTTGTTTTCCCATCTATCACAAATAAATCACCCAATGCATAGAACTTCCACGTTAATAGTACCTCTGAGTTGTTCTGTGTACCCTATTATGCCTACTCGTACCATGTCCTCATTACCTCTGAGTAGGAAGGCTCTGTTTTGATCCATATTTACCACGTCCTCATTACCTCTGAGTAAATATGTTGGTTTCCCCTCCACTTATTATTAGTACTCGTATCGCTAGTACACAAAAAGGGTAATAAGTCCATAAAAGTTATCCTAATCTATTACTCGTACCATCGGTGTACCAAAGAGTAGTAGGTCCACAAAATATCATTCAAATCTATTTGCTCGTAATTTCAGATGCACAAAAGGGCAATGGGTCTACAAAAATCCCCCAGTGGGATGTCCCTTACCAAAACACAAATGTTGTATTAGGCCCTCTAGTACAAGCACCACAAAATACCACAAATAAAGAATGGAGTGAACATACTCTGCTTATTCAAAATCAGTTACATTTATAGGACTACATCGACAGCAGAAAACAAAGAATAGAAAATCTGGCAATACATAGTTTGGTTAGTTTGACAGCACTTCGTCCTCAAGCAGTTTTATGGCCCTCGAAAGAAGTCACGTTTTACTACTGAGAAGCAAACAAGGCTGTTGAATCCCCAAGGAGCTGCCTGGAGGAGGGAAAATATAGCATGCTATCCTCCCCTCCGTATTGCGGATGCCTTAGCCCCGCTCACCCGAAGGACCATACCTTCAAAACATCATCCCTGATGATGGTTTCGCCTACTTGGAGAGCCGTGAAAGCAGGACGTTCATAACAATGCCTGACCACCGTCCAACTCTCCGAGGTATAAAGGCCCTTCTTACCTCCTGGGGAAAACTCTTCCGAAGTATGAAGAGTCCTGAGTTGTTTGATGTGTATGCCAAAATGGCGCGGGGAAAACTCTTCCAAAGTATGAGGAGTTTTGAGCTGTCTGATGTAGGTGTCAGAATGGTGTATTTTCACTCTATCGTCGACACCGGTCTTGGAGAAGTTTGCTAGCCAGATCCTTACAAAACATGGAAAAAAGGGGGGTTAGCACCAAAAAGAAAACAAAGAACTCTGTTTTCTTTTTTTTCAGTTATGTAGCCTAGCGAGTTATGCGGTCTAGCCAAAACAGAACTCATGCGGCCCAAAATCATACGGCCGGCTTCATGAAGTACTCCTACAGCTCAGTCATGAAGCACTTATGCGGCTCCGTCATAAAGTGTTCATGCGGCTCAATTTTGAGGCATTTATGCGGCTCAGTCATGAAATACTCATGCTACCCAGTCATAAGGTACTCATGCGGCTCCGTCATAAGGCAATTATGCGGCCCAGTCATACAGTATTCATGCGTCCCAATCATAAAGTGCTCATGCGGCTCAATCATGAGGCACTTATGTGGCTCAGTCATGAAGTGTTCATGCGGATCAATTTTGAGGCGCTTATGCGGTTCAAGTTCGAATGAGCAACGGTTATGCAGCCCAGCCCATGCGACCCTATCATACAGAATACATGCGGTCCAAATGAGATAAGGCATGCATCAACTAGGCTTAAAGCACAGAAGCAGTATATGACAGGCCCGCGCATGAAATATGCGACATGGCCATTTAAAATTTTAGTCATCGTCTTCCCATCGTCCTTACTCTTGAGAGGGGGTTGTACGTCGGGATGAATGGAAGGAGCGTCTGCCGCTCTCGACGAAGAGGCAAGTCCCCTCCCTTTGGCCGTCGTACTAGTCGACTTGGAAGCCTTTGGAGCCATAGCAGAAAGTATGATGAAGTCGAAGGAGAAGAAGGTGAAAGAGGAAAATCTCTCTCCGAATGACCCCTATTTATAGAGTTGCTGAAAGGTGTCTTTTCGATTATCGAGATCATTAAAGATAATGACGACATTTGGGGACTTTATCCCTAAATAACCGTCGTCTTTATCTTGAAGAGCGCCTCCTCGATTCTCGAGATCATTAAAGATAATATCGACGTTTGGGGACTTTATTCCTAGTAACCGTCGGCTTTATCTCGAAAAGAGATCCACAACCGAATCAAGAAAATTAAATACAGCAGTAATAGCTGGCAGGCTGATGGAGTCTCTCTGCGGCTTAAGATTTCCCTGCGGCTCAAGATTTCTCTGCGGCTCAAAAAATTCCTGCGACTTGAAGACTCCCTACGGCTTGACATATTTCCATGCTTCTTATTCAAAGTATTCCAAATTTACAATTTGAAAACTTTGAAGAAGGTCTTGCAGAAGCATGAAAAATATGGGGTTCATGCGGATCAAAATTTGTCGCATACGTACTTTGGGCCAAACTGATCCGCATAAAGGAAAACTGCATGACAGATTCACTGCCTTATGCGGCCCGTCGACAACCAGCTGCAGAAGAAAGATATGCGGCCAAGAGGATCAATTCGTCTGATAAAGCTGACAAGTTATGTTACTATTGAAAAAATTGACAGCTCCGACACTTTGACAAAAAGATAAGATGTGGGTCGTCACCAAAAGCAGGGTTCATACGAGTTCATGCGGCCAGAAGGAGTGTCACCAAAGCCGCATGAACCTTATACGGATCAAACATATGCGGTCCCAAAGTCTCCGAACTTCATGCGGCCTAGGGTGACTGTGACCCAAGCCGCATAAGCTTTATGCGGCCAAAATACAGAATCTATGCGGCCTAAATCCTTAAGCTATATGTGTAGAAGCATGGAAAGAATAAAGAAAGACCTATGCGGCTCCAACAGAAGGATCCCCATGCGGCTCAGAAGTCCATGCGGCTCAGGGGTCCATGCGGCTCGGATAGATCCATGCGGCTCAGAAAGAAGCCACATGGCCTTCAAACAGTTCTTCGCTACAATCGGCTGCATTTAATGCCCTGACGGCTGCTCTGACAAAAAACAGCCATGACAGCTCTGACATAAAGACGCAATAATGACTGACATGATGGCGTATTCATAAAAAAGAGGAGAAAATCTCCTTACGGCTGGCAAAATCCAACAAGTCCCGAGGCCACTCCATGTGGCCTCCCACTCCATGCGGCCGCTCACTTCATGCGGCCGCCCACTTCATGCGGCTGCCTATCCCCATGCGGCTGCCTATTTACGTACGGCTGCCTATCCCCATGCGGCTGCTCATCTGCATGCGGCTGCCTATCCCCATGTGGCTGTCCCTCTGCATCCGGCTGCCTATCCTCATGCGGCTTCCCATCCCCATGCGGTCGCCCATCCACATGCGCCTGCAGGTTTTATGCGGCTGAGAGGATCCCCCCACATGCGGCTCTGTCAGGACGGTCCAGTTGAGACAGGTGGCGCTCTTCGCTACAATTGAGACACGTGGCAGTCTTATCTTCCCTGGAATTATGGGTGCTAACAAATCCTAAGAAAATCAGATTTGTTGCAATCGTCATAATTGCCCTGATCAAATCAAATCAAGCAAATTGGACACGTGGCAGGCTATCATGAATCACGAAGATTCATGGCAATCAACATTTATTGCCCACAGAGATTTGATACAATCTACATTAATTACCTAGATTTGCTACAATCAGAATTAATAGCCAAGATTAATTGATCCTTAACCGCCGACTTCTGAAGGAGGCAATCATTTGCAAACCCTAATGATCATACCCCCACCTCTATAAATAGCAAGGTGCCATTCCCTTGCAAAGAACGACTGAAGAATTTAGGGGAGGAGAGCAGAGAAGAGAGAGAGAGAGAGCACTACAGAGATATCCAGAGATCCAGCAACCGAAGGTGCAAGGGAGTCTCCCCACACGTCCAAGGGCATTTCTTCACCAGAGCCAAGGCTGCATCCGATCGTCCAAGGAGTAAGGCAGAGCTGCCGTCGCTTTCCCGAGCCTCTACCGGCACCCCCCAGAAAAACTAAACAATTGTACTTAGATTGCTGTACCTAGGTTTTCGTCCCTAGGCTTTCTATGTATGAGCGAGTTTGTATTGTGAAGTAAAAGTCCATTCCTTCGATATAATTGTTCTGTTCTTTTATAATTCATGGTAAACACGATGGCGACTCTGCTGGGGACAAACTTCTCCACGGCTGAGAAGTTGGTGACGCAATCGGATGCAGCCAAACTTGGCTCCACACAACAGAAGATGGTCGTCTGCTTCGACCAACAGGCGTTTGATGAAATACACTCCGACGGGAGCGCTGGCCCGGTCCAGAAGCGAACCCGCGCAAAGAAGGCTCACAGGGAGTGGAGGCCAAAATCATTTGCTCCTCCATAAGCTTTGGACGGAGTACTCTCTGCTGCCCAAGACGGCGAAGACAACTCTCATGCGGCCCCACTTCAAGCCATAGAGGACTCTGCTGTCCCCAAGTACGACAGAGGAAAGCATTACGATGCCGGGCTTGCAGGGGCAAAGAGTGATTCTATGTGCTCCAGGAAGAAGCCGAACAAAGGCACTAGCCGCAGGCTGAACACTCATATGGCCAAGATTGCCAGCCGCTTGCATGATGTCCATGCGGCCGAAACTGCCAGCCGAATGCATAATACCCATGCGGCTAAGATTTTCAGCCGTACGGAGAATACATATGCGGCCGAGACTTCCAGCCGCATGAAGAAAGCCCATGTGGCTACGATTGCCAGCCGCATGAAGACTGTTGATTCCAGCCGCATGCTGTCTGCTTCCACGCTGCTCAGTCTTCGATCGCCTCTCCTATGGTCCTGATCTCTCATGCTTCCGAGAAAATATGTCTGACTTTCTTCAGCACCACTTAGACTCTTCGTACTATGTGCCGTCATGCACTAGAGTGAAGAAGTCTAGGGTAGCGCGAGCTTGGCGAACTCAATCCGCTGTCCCGACCTCCGACCATCCGAGCGCTCCACATACTGTTATGCGGGCCTCTGATTGAAAGTTGTACAGAACCACTCGAGTCCAGCCCCCGACGGAAAACGGACAGAGTGGTTCCCAAATGTCTCCCAAAACCCACGGAGCAAACATGGTCGTTCCAGACCCATCTGACTTGCGTGAGGTTATCCTCCACAAGCGCAAGGAAAGAGAATAGGCCTCGGTGTGCAAAGAGTCCTCCTACGGACATCACTGCACCCAAGTCATCGTCAACTGCTGTTGCAACAATGCGACGGTACGAGAAGACCGGCAGTCCGTATTCCAAAGATTACAACAGCCGAGCTCTGAGGATGAGGTGCCTCATGTCGTCTCCTACAACTCTACTCAAAAAATTCCCGCCGAATGGGAGAGGGAAGAAGATAAACATTTCCAACCCGAAGATTTCAACCACTGTGACTAAGAAACTGTCGTCTAAACGGTTGCCTACCACCGGAGTTTTCCAAAGTACCCGTTCAAAGACGAAATCTGCTACAATGGGCGATTTATCATCCACCTCGCTGGGGGTCGCTGGAACTGGGGGTAGCACCCCTCCGAACATCCACGACAATCCGATGTTCTAAGGAGACGAGCCTGGGGAAATAACTCTCCCGTCAGATACAGCAGGTGCCGACGTCTCCGAGAACGTCCACGACTCTCAAAATAAAGCAAGCTCTGAAGCTAGGGGTACTATTCCTTCTGAGTCCGAACCAGAGGAGAACATTCCCACATACCCCGATGACTTTTTGGAACAGGAGTATGATTCGGAGGGCACGTCGTCCACCGTCTCTTCCACTTCTACTCATGTGAGGACGGCATTCATGACAAACGACGAACAAGATGATCCCAGTGATCGCCAACACATCGACACTCTGGAGGCCATACTGCGCACTTTGGTCAAATCGGTGGATGAGATCAAAGCAGCCCTCCCTACTCTGCAAGGAGGGACGCCTGGCCAAACAAACTTGGGTCCCACGGTCAATGCGGACTCGAACTAAGTGGCACCAAACCCGGGCAATAATCCTCCTGAAATGTCAGCTTCCACCGCTGCGGATGAGGCCAGGGAATCAAGAAGAGAGGTCCAGGAGCTCCGAGCCATGTTCCACGCCCGAGAAAACTGCCAAGACCTCAGGATACGATAACCGTATCCCGCTGCATGGAGAGATGTTCCCTTTCCACCAAAGTATAAACCATTCTATATCAATCCATATGATGGGAAGACCTTCGCAAGTCGGTACATCACTTACTTCGAGGTCACCACCGACCATCTGCCCCATAACGATGCCATCCTTACACGATTATTCATCGGGGCATTGGAAAGGGTCACCTTCGACTGGTACCGTAACCTGCCAGACAACTGCATCCACTCCTTCGCCAGCTTCACGGGCATGTTCTTTGAAAGATTCTACGAAGTAGGACAGGATGTCAAAATGTCCACCCTCATGGACGTCGTTCAAGGGGAGAAGGAGCTGATAAGGAACTATATTGAACGGTTTCGCCAAACCGCAATGAAGTTGCCGTCCGGTAATCCGGATTCCTCCTTAATTAAAATTTGCCAAAAGAGACTGCTCCCAACAATCAGCCACTGGATGGGTAAAAGTTAATTCAAGGACTGGAAGACGTTCATCATCAGTGCCACTAGCGCCGAAGACAGATTGAAGAAGGCTCGCCAACTGGGATTGTACATCTCGGAGGGAGAGGACAAAGGCAAGCGCCCTAATACCAACAACAACAATGGTGGTAACGCCTCCAACAATCGGGACAACAAGGGCAAGCAGGCTATGGTGGCCGACACAGCCCAGAAACCTGAGTCAAAATCGGCCGACAAGCAATGGCCGCAAATGACCTACTCCTTCGAAGACGACCATGTAAAGCCCATCTTGGACATGCTCACACAAAGGGATAGAATTCAGCTCCCTCCACCAAGACGAGAACCTCGGCCAGCAGAAATGGAAAGCCCAAACTACAGTCATTACCATCGCTACGTCCACCTTAGTACACACGACTGCTACCAACTAAAACGGTACATCCAACATCTCATCAATTCGAAGGCTCTGGAAATTGATTTCGAAGAGGTGACCGTGGCAGCCAACATGGTGTCCGTACAGTTTGGCAGCTTCCTTCCGACAGAGACTCAAGACGGCGTGGCACCCATCCCGCGGGCGACGATGGAGATTGCTAATCTTCCAGCCCCTCGAGATCAGGCTACTGGTCTAGTACCCCTTACCACGTCACGAGGGGAGGTCATGTGGGTCCATCCGGACTTGGTACCTGAAATAACTCAGTCCGCACCACTCCTATTTACAAGAAGGAGAGTAGAAAGGTCAGATCCTGCTGCACAATTTCGGCAGATGTTGAAGAAGCTACAGCTGTCGTCACTCGGTCTGGTGCTCAATCCCAACCTACGCTAGATAACTCGACTGAAGAACATCAGTCGGCCATTGCTGACGCTCCAGGACCTTCCCAACCTCCGACGACCGACAAGCCTAGGCCGAAGGAGACTCGCTTTGACAAATCCCTCCGAAAAGAAGTACCTCATGGGCTGGAAAGGCCCTACAACTTTGACATCCTGGCACAATTGGCCAACACAACGGCCAAATTGTCATTATACGAGCTCCTGAGACTCTCCAAAGATATTCGTGCGGCTTTGTGCGATGCACTCGAGAATGCCAACGCATATCTAGCTCAGGTCAACCTCACGGGAGAGAGCCCGCCTACAAATCTCCAAGACAGCGCTTGCACGGGAGCGATGCCCAACATTGTCTTCACTCCACAGGATATGCTCATCAAAACCAACCCACACGATCGTCCGTTATATTACACTGGATATATCGACGACGTAAAGGTGGATCAGATGCACATTGATCCTGTTTCTTCCATAAGCATCATCCCGAAGGGGCTGTTACATCATCTCCATATTCCTATGCATCGCCTGACGCCAACAAGCACCGCCATCAGCGATTTCAATTCGGACAGGAGCTACCCGATTAAAAAGATTTGCTTGAAGTGCCAAATCGGCGATCTTCAGTCAGAAGTAACATGTTACGTCATAGATGCGAACACTTCCTAAAATATCCTCCTAGGGTGCCCTTGGATTCACGATTACATGATCGTGCCTTCCACGCTGCACCAGTGCTTCAAGTATGTCGACAAACACGGCTTCGTGAGGATACAATTTGTCGACATCGATCCCTTCAAAGGGGTCGAATCCTACTACTCAGACTCCTGCTTATACGAAAAGTCGAAGAGGCACCTTCGTGAAAGAGATGTGCAACCTCGTACTGAGACGGCCACAGGATCAGAAGAACCCCTGACGATCCACCTCCGAGCTCGCAAACCTGGCAAGACTGCACCCCATACGGCCGCTCTGCATAAGGATGCGATCAGTCTCTCGTCACAAGAGGGGCAAATGATAATCCGACTGCCAAGGTCCGGCCATGCGCCAAGACCTACGACGGAGCCACTGACAATCAGACTGCCTAGAGTCTGCCAGCCACAAACGGAGAAGCTCAATCCCTCTGACAAGCCAATGACGATACGTCTTCCCAAAAAGAATCGTCAGCCCGATACAAAGTCTGGGGCTTCTAGCGAGCCAACCACTCCCCGCCCAACATCGAGTACCAAACTGGGGGTAGCAGAAGAAGAACCAGAATTGGCCAAGTATGTGGCCGCTCACACTGATGTTCCATCCACAGATGATGTAATCCCAATAGGAAAGATACCTTACTTCATCAATAAAGGGCTATCTTTGAACTACATCGAGCTTAATAAGCTTTGTATAATGTATGCTATGGAACACGGTATAGGCACTCACCTACATACACAGGTGACAAATGTTTACGTCGCAAATCAACTTACTACCGTAGAAGACGCTTACCACATAATCGAGGGAGGGGACCATCCAATCATCTTCGGTCGGAAGAATGATCCACAACCCTTTACCGTAGAAGAAGTCGATCTCGAATTGGACGCCGGGAGACTACCTCTCTATCTATATAGCCCCCAATCCAAATACCTCATGCAAAAACAGGGGTATGATCTGGAGACTACGCCGGGTTTGAAGTACGGCACTAGTTGACGATTACCTTTAAAGTCGTCGGTCCCGGCTGGCAAACCACAGGACTACTACAACAAGATCCGATACGGACTGGGATATGTTATGCCTGCAGTGACCCTGAAAGCTCAGATGAGGAATGCGACTGGCAGTCACACTCAACCGGATCACCAACTTCTGATTCAGATATCAGCATCGGGGATGTATTCAGGCAGGTCCTGTCTGTCAATATGGCATTCGCCGATGCATACGAAGAAGGTGAAGACTTTCCTGAACTCCTCGAATTAGAGCCTTAGGCCCAACAGCTGGATGCGCAATGGGAGAAGCGGTTTGAACAAAAAGAGCCTCTTACTGAAGATGAGGTCATGCAAGTGGATCTCGGCAGCGACTCGTCTCCAAAACCAATCTTCGTTAGTAAAAGCCTGACAGACAAAGAGCGAGAATCGCTACTGGAACTCGCCAAAGAATATATTGACGTGTTCGCCTGGAGCTATGAAGACATGCCAGGGCTAAACCCCGATATTGCTCTTCACAAGCTCAACATTCGGCCAAATGCAAAGCCAGTCAAACAACAACAACGACGCTTCCGCCCAGGCATCATGGCTGCGATCGAAGCCGAAGTCAATAAACTGATAGCCAGCGGCTTCATTCGGAAGGAACAACATCCGGACTGGGTCGCCAACATAGTACCGGTCCTCAAGAAGAATGGAAAGATTCGAATCTGCATCGACTTCCACAATCTGAACGAGGCGTGTCCCAAAGATGAGTTCCCCCTCCCTATCACAGACATCATGATTGACAACGCCTGCGGCTTCGAACGTATGTCGTTCATGGATGGTTTTTTGGGGTACAACCAAATTAAGATGTCTCCCGACGACGAAAATCATACATCATTCCGAACACCAATAGGCACGTTCTGCTACACAGTCATGCCTTTCGGTTTAAAGAACGCTGTCGCCACCTATCAGAGAGCTATGAGCATCATCTTTAGAGACCACTTATGCAAAACAGTGGAATGCTATGTTGACGACATCGCCGTCAAAAGCCGCTCTAAGGAAGATCATCTGCATGATCTAAGGACAGTGTTCGACCTAATACGAGCGCACAATTTGAAAATGAATCCCACGAAATCTTTCTTGGGCGTATCCAGCGGGAAGTTCTTGGGTTTCATCATCACCTCCCAGGGTATCCACGTAGACCCTGAGAAGACGAAGGCAATCATGGAGATGGGTCCCCCGAGAAATCTTCGAGAACTCCGAGGCCTCCAAGGGAGGTTAGCTTACATCAGGAGGTTCATTTCCAACCTCTCCGGGCGATGTCAGCCATTCCCCCATCTCATGAAGAAGGGCGTCTCATTCGTATGGGATGAAGAATGCCAGCATGCCTTCGACAGCATCAAAGAATATTTGTTGAACCCTCCAGTCCTGGTAGCCCCGGTTGCTGGAAAACCATTCCTGCTCTATGTACGAGCAATGGAGCATTCCCTCGGCGCTCTGCTAGCATAAAACAACGATGCAGGCCATGAGCAAGATATATATTATCTCAGCTGAATGATGATTGGGCCAGAGCACTGATATACCGCCATGGAGAAGGAATGCCTCGCCCTAGTGTTCGCCATTCAAAAGACGCAACACTATGTCACGGGACAAACCATACATGTGATATCACGAGTCAACCCCATCAGGGTCCTCATGACTAAACCAGGCGCACTCAGCTCTCGCCTCGCTACATGGGCAATATTACTGTCCCACTACCATATGATCTTCGTCCCGCAAAAGGCTGTTAAAGGTCAAGCTCTGGCAGACTTTTTAGCAGCCTACCCAGGCTCGGAGTCGTCCAGAATATACGAAGAAATCCCAGATGAGGTCGCCGACTCGCATGCGACCTCTCACGATGATATATGGCGAATGTTCTTCGACGGTGCTTCAAGGACCGGACCCAAGGGCGACATCGTCATCGGAGTCGGGGTGGTGCTGGTTTCTCCTTCCGGACAGGTGATCAATCGCGCTTACTCCCTCACAGAACCCTGCTCTAACAATGTGGCCGAGTACAATGCTTTGGTCATTGGCCTCCAACTTGCAAGAGAGCTGGGGGTAGAATATCTTGAAGCGTACGACGATTCACAGTTAATTGTCAATCAGATTCGGGGTTCATACGAAGTCAACCATGAAGACATGATCCCCTATCACCAAATAGCGATCAACATCATCTCATCGTTCAAAGGGTTCTTCATAGAACACATTCCCAGACTCCAAAATATCAAAGCCGATGCCTTAGCTTTCCTTGCCGCTTCCCTATCGGTTCTGAACCAAATTCATCATTTGGTGGACGTGACAGGCCACGAACTGGTTTGTCCAAAGAACAATGTTCAATTCATGGCGAGTTATTCCGCTTAGACGATCGATGAAGCACCAGACTGGAGACAACCATTCATTGACTTCGTAGTCTACGACATTCTGCCGGAGGACCCAAAGGAAGCCACCTCTATCAGAAGACGTTCTCTCAGATTCTTCTGAGATACAGAGACGAAAATACTGTATCGCCGATCGTAGGATGGATTATTACTTCGATGTCTGTCAAACGCAGAAGCCAAAGAAGCCGTACGTGATGCTCATGACGGTGTCTGCGGGGCCCATCAGCCTAGCCCAAAATTGTAAGACCGTCTTTGCCGAATGGGCTACTACTGGCCCACGATGGTAGCAGATGCGATAGACTATGCAAGAAAGTGCAAAGCCTGCCAAGCCCACGCGGACTTCATCCACCAGCCATCCGAATTTCTACATCCGACCGTGGCGTCCTGGCCATTCGAAGCATAGGGAATGGATATCATCGGTCCGATCACTCCACCTTCGTCCCGAGGACAACGCTTCATACTCGCCATCACAGATTACTTCTCCAAATGGACGGAAGCTGTTCTGCTTGCAGAAGTGAAGACGTCAAACGTGATCAGCTTCCTCAAGCATCACGTCATCTATCACTTTGGACTGCCCCGAAGGATCATCCATGATAATGGTCCACAGTTCGCAAGCCACGTCTTCTATCGGTTCTGTGACAAGCACCGCATCCAGAATATTGCTTCAACGCCATACAATCCGACAGCGAATAGGTTGGCAGAAGCATTCAAAAAAACCATCACCAAGTTGCTCAAAAAGTTTGTATCATCCAACAAACACGACTAGAACGAGAAGCTTGGTGAATGCTTATGGGCGTACCGTAATACAGTCCGAACAGCCACAGGGAACACACCATTCTCCCTGGTGTACGAGAGTAAAGCAGTTCTCCCATTGGAGACTCAAATACCCTCGCTCCGCGTCGCTCTCACTTACCAATTGACGACGGATGATAACTACCATCGTCGGCTACAAGTGTTGGAGGCCTTAGATGAAAAGCGCCTCTTGGCTCAGCAACGAATCGAGCTATACCAAGCACGCATCTCCGGAGCCTTCAACAAGAAGGTTAAAGTCAGAACATTCTAAGTGGGCGATCTCGTTCTGGCAGTTCGAAGGCCAATGGTTATGACTCACAAAACCGTCGAAAAATTCCAGCCAAAGTGGGAAGGTCCATTTATCATTGAGGCTGTATTCTCCAACGGTGCTTACCGTCTCGCGAAACAAAACGGAGACTTGCTCATGTTGTCCGTCAACGGCAAGTTCCTGAAGAAATATTATGTCTAAGCGACATTCTCCGAATTCCAGATTATTGAGTTATGTACCCGCCGGTACCGCTGAACTCACATTCACAAAATCCCAGATGATTGAGTTATGTACTCGCCGGTACCGCTGAACTCATATTCTCCAAATTCCAGATTCCTGAGTTATGTACCCTCCAGTACCGCTGAACTCATATTCTTCCTCCAAATATTCCAGATTGCTGAGTAATGTACCCTCCGGTACCGCTGAACTCACATTCTCCAAATTCTAGATTGCTGAGTTATGTACCCTCCAGTACCGTTGAACTCGCATTCACAAAATCCAGAGTTATGTACCCACTGGTACCGCTGAACTCACATCCCGACTTCAAATATTCCAGAACGACGAGTCATGTACTTTTTCGTACCACTGAACTCACATGTCGACTCCAACTCTCCCAGATTATCGAGTTATGTACCCGCAGGTACCTTTGAACTTACACTCTGGTCACAACAGATAAATCTATATCGCCTCTCCTAGGTAGTAAGTCATGTATGATCATACCTCTGAACTTTCCTCCTAAAAGAGCCTCCTCCCTCTTGATCCACTACCTACACTTTCAGTGCACAAACAGGGTAACAGATCCACAAAATTACCAAGACGATCACGTCGATGCCACCTCTGAGTTGTCTCACTTCCGCCAAAAACAAATCACCCCTCTACAGAGAACTTCCATGTCCTCATTACCTTTGAGTTGTTCTATGTACCCCTTCACGGAGCCCACTCCTGCCATGTCCTCATTACCTCTGAGTGGGAAGGCTCCATCGAAGAAACCCTCATATTTGCCATGTCCTCATTACCTCTGAGTAAATATGTTGGTTCTCTCTCGACTTATTATCTGTACCAAAAAAAACCCCTGGGTACGCCAAAGATAATAGGTCTACAAATGTCCTCTGTTGACCATAAATATCCTCCGTTGAGTCCACTCCTGCCATGTCCTCCTTACCTCTAAGTGGGAAGGCTCCATCGAAGAAACCCTCATATTTACCATGTCCTCATTACCTCTGAGTAAGTATGTTGGTTCTCTCCCAACTTATTATCCGTATCCGAAACTAGGGTACGCCAAGGATAATAGGTCCACAAAAAGCCTCTCATTGGGGAAACTACTACAAAACAAAGAATAAAGCGAATGTATTCCGGTCATTCAAAAGCGGTGACATTCACATAACTACATCACACGAGCAAGCCAGAAAAGTTCTCTATCATTTTCATTCAGACAAAAGGGAAGAAGATTACATCGATGTCCAAAAGAAGCAAGACATAAACCGCAGCTAAAGAAAGACAGAAATATCCAGACAAAGACGGACATTTGTGAAAGTCCACGAATCCTAGTTGCGGGGACGCATATACCAATCCCTCAACCATTTTGCATATGAAGGATGTATTTGAGCAAGATCCTCATCCTAAATAGGAAGATCAGAACTCCCAGTACTACCGCCGTCAGACTGGGGCTACTCCTTTACAGCAATAGACGCCAGCTCTCCTTTCCGTTCATCAGCTTCTGGTGTTGCCTCCTCCTTAACAAGCAATGACTTTTATTTGTAAGGGGGCAGCAACTCTTCCTTCACAATGATCTTAGCCTTCGGCAGGGTTGCTGCAAGAATCAAAGATAAAAAGAAACAAAGTCAAAAGATAGTCAGAGCCTTATGCGGCACAGTGCAAAAGGGGAGTTCATGCGGCTTGATGCCGCACAGCCTCAGGCGGCCCAATTTAGACGAACTTATGCGGGCTCGATTCAGAGGGACTCATACGGATCTGTTCGAAGGGTCACCATGCGGTCCAGTTCGTGAAGTGTTTATGCGGCCCACTAAGATAACTCCCATACGGCTCGGGCATGGGGTATACCCCCATGCGGCTCGGTTATGGGACATGTATGTGGCCCATACAAATTCGAATAGTTTGCATTAAAAGCTTGTGCATAAAGCTTGCAACAGAGCCGTTGTTAGGGTTTCGAAGTATATGACTTTCCCAAATCCTTACCCTTAACAGCAGGATGAACGTCGGAGTGAGCTTCGGGTGCCGCAGCCGACGTCGAGGCCGTGCCCTTACCCTTCGCCGCAACCTTGGAGGACTTGGGAGCCATTGCTGATGATCAGAAAAGGAAGACGAAGACAAAAAAGCTAGGGCAAGAGCAGAAAGTAAAGAAGTCTTCTTTCCAAAAACACGCTGCTATTTATAGACGAAGCCCATAGACCGACGCATCGATCTATGTGCAATGAACCGACTCTTCGGTTATCAAGGCGATCCGACTATTCAAGGCTAAACTCTTGGGATCCTGTCCCAAAAAATGGCTCAAATCAAAGGCAATCAATGCAAAGATTTGCACACGTGGCATGAGGACGTGGCAAGGAGCCTATGCGGCCAGACAACCTATGCTGCTCAGATGGCCATGCAGTTGAGGAGGCCATACGGTTGAGACATCCATGCGGCCAAAACATCCTATGCGGCCCGAAGAATTTTTACATGGCCATGCTTCTTATTCAAAGTATTTCAATTTTGCAAATTTAAAACATTGAAGGGGGTCTTGTAGAAGTATGGAAAAGAATAAAAAAGACCTATGCGGCTCCAACAGAAGGATCCCCATGTAGCTCAGAAGTCCATGCGGCTCAGGGGTCCATGCGGCTCGGATAGATCCATGCGGCTCAGAAAGAAGCCACATGGCCTTCAAACAGTTCTTCACTACATTCAGCTGTATTTAATGCCCTGACGGCTGCTCTGACAAAAAACAGCCATGACAGCTCTGACATAAAGACGCAATAATGACTGACATGATGGCGTGTTCATGGAAAAGAGGAGAAAATCTCCTTACGGCTGGCAAAATCCAACAAGTCCCGAGGCCACTCCATGCGGCCGCCCACTCCATACGGCCACTCATTTTATGCGGCCGCCCACTTTATGCGGCCGCCCACTTCATGCGGCTGCCTATCTCCATACGGCTGCCTATCCCCAAGCGGCTGCTCATCTGCATGCGGCTGCCTATCCCCATGCGGCTGCCCCTCTGCATGCGGCTGCCTATCCTCATGCGGCTGTCCATCCCCATGCGGCCGCCCATCCACGTACGGCTGCAGGTTTCTTGCGGCTGAGAGGATCCCCCCACATGCGGCTCTGCCAGGACGGTCCAGTTGAGACACGTGGCACTCTTCGCTACAATTGAGACACGTGACAGTCTTATCTTCCCTGAAATTATGGGTGCTAACAAAGCATAACAAAATTAGATTTGTTGCAATCGTCATAATTGCCCTGATCAAATCAAATCAAGCAAATTGGATACGTGGCAGGCTATCACGAATCACGAAGATTCAGGGCAATCAACATTTATTGCCCACAGAGATTTGATGCAATCCACATTAATTACCTAGATTTGCTACAATCAGAATTAATGGCCCAGATTAATTGATCCTTAACCGCCGACTTCTGAAAGAGACAATCATTTGCAAACCCTAATGATCACACCCCCACCTCTATAAATAGCAAGGTTCCATTCCTTTGTAAAGAACGACTGGAGAATTCAGGGGAGGAGAGCAGAGAAGAGAGAGAGAGCACTACAGAGACATCCAAAGATCCAGCAATCGAAGGTAAAAGGCAACAACACAACAATTGTACTTAGATTGCTGTACCTAGGTTTTCGTCCCTAGGGTTTCTTTGTATGAGCGAGTTTGTATTGTGAAGTAAAAGTTCAGTCCTCCGATATAATTGTTCTGTTCTTTTATAATTTATGGCAAATAATATGTGGGCTAAGGAAGCTTGCGACTTAAGCCGCATGAGTCTCATACGGCCCCACATGATCGAAAACTAAGAGACTCATGCGGCTCAAAATGATTCCTACGACAAGACACGTGGCAGGCTGACCAAGTCTTAACTACCCAGATTTGTTGCAACAAAATACCAACAAATCGATAGATGGCAGCCACAAAACGGGTCTTAACGTACTAATTAGCCACGTGGCCATAGGCCCTCTATACGGCTCAACATACATACTACTATAAATAGCAGGGTGCCACACCCCTGTAAAAGGGTGGCAACCTTCGAAAATCAATTTCTTCAAGAGCTAAGGACAGCGTCAGATAGTCCAAGGAGTAAGGAAGCATTGATAGCACTTTCCCGAGCCTCTACCGTCACCCCCCAGAATCAAAACTAAATAATTGTACTTAGATTGTTCCCTAGGATTTCTTTCTAGACTTTTTTTTGTACAAGCAAGTTTGCAATCAATTTCAGCGTTCCTGTAATACCTATCTTTGATTTTTTTATGGCAAACACAAGTTATGTCAATTCATATGGAAAGGCAATATTTTAGCATACTGCATTTGCATGTTAAGCAGATTCTCATTTGAAAGGCAACAACACAACATCATTTTATTAAGCATGTTAAGCAGGCAAGCTGAACCAACATATATATTGAATATATCACGTTTAAGTGATTTCTTATCGATAGCCGACTCTTTGTACCTTCATCAAATACAGGTTAGCATATATACTTACTCTGCCTGCATAAAATATTTATTAGCGTGCATCCTGACTACATGGTCACTGGCGTTGTTAAACCATACAGACTCTTTTCATTTCCATATAGTACTTCAATATAATGCGATGACGCCATAGTAGGTAGTGAGCCTCTATGATGCCTCGTATTATCCGTGCTCCCAAAGCACTCATCATTATTTTCCCTAGGCCGAATCGGTCCCCTAACGTCCCGGGGTACCGATTCGAGGAAAATTTTCTCAAACCTTGTATACAAGTTGTCCATGACCATGCAAATACGTGTCCGACTCGATTGTTAACATAATCACATGATAAAATAATAACAGGAAATAAAGGCAGCAGTGTATCATTTAAGTCATGTTCAATGACTTATTCATTTCCAACATTACTATCAATTCACATGGTGATGTCATCGATCCCAAGACTCGTCATTTCTCAAAGGACCTGTAGCATTTTATTTCTCATTTTATTGGGAAAATATCATTCATTTCATTGCTTATAAGAAAAAAGGCAACAACAATAGTTACATAGAGGGTACATGATTTTAGTGTTTCGTTCAGTTCTTTTTGTTAATAGCATAGCCAGTTCATTTCCCATGTATCATTCATGTACCATCTCATTACTCAGTGTTTAATTATTTCGGCAGCATAAAACATCAAGGACGTTATTAATTTATTTCAAAGGGGCATTAGCATTCATTTCATTCGGCAGTTCAATGTTTATGTGTTGTTCATTCCAGCATCTTAGCATAATCATCTCTATCAATTTAGCAACTCAGCATCACAGTTTAAGGAAAAGAACATAGGGACATATTACTCCATTTTATTAGTCATGAAGAAGTAGGGAGGGAGGACTGTTCCACTCATTTATATAAAAGGTCTTCCTGTTTTGTTGCACATATTTCCACAAAGCGTAGCTCTACCAGCGCCACGTTCCAATACTCATTCCGTCTAACCAGTTAAGAGAGATTGCATCCGTCATAACTCTATTTATTTCCAACCCAGTCACGGTCCAACGTTCGAATCGCATCCAACAAGCCAACCAAATGCCTCGCACGAAGTGGGGCATTACATAATATACCACTTAGAAAAAAATTCGTCCTCGAAACTTAAGAGAATAACTCATCTTACTAAATTTACTTAATCACTACAAGTTTCTCATTCAGTTTCAATTCAATATTCATTTCAGCACACTCGACCATCTCAAAATTGCTATCCAACTGTATCATTTAATCCGTCGATGAGTCAATCCGTCTTTCTCTTTTCCAATATACTTGTAACTTCTTATTGATTCACCAACATTCTCCCAGCATTGTTATCTTTGTCATAGCTTACCACTTTATTTGGATTCATACACATATCTTAGGCATCCCTAAAACATATGTATTTCATGTTATGGTTATATACTAAAAACATCACTTTTGTAGTAACCTTATTTCCTTAAATTTTGAATAAGAATCATATGGGCAAATGTTTGAATATTCTATTTGTTGCAAGTGTTAATACAAATGTCTGATATTCTATATTATAGATAATCTGGTGTGTGGTGTCACACAGAAGATCTTACTATCGGTTCCCTATAGAGTATATAAATAGTTCACAACCTAGATGGACTGGGACAATCTATTGGAAAGGTTGTAGTGTAATCTGGTATTAGTCTATCTTGACTATAGGTTTACACTAGTACACTTTGTGTGTATTAAACACGACGACTTGAGGTTGTTCTCTTTATACTGACTACATAAGTGAATAAACACCTCTGTTATTATGGATGCTTGTGCTCTTAATCCGGATATAATAACAGACATGTATATACAATGTTCATTACTTTGACTCATGAAAGAGTGAGATTCATTATGGGTCAACAACCTTTATGAATTGGGTAATAACATTGTATGTATGATGGGCTGTTGATTATAAATGAAATCCATGTTCCGATACATCGGGTTGATGATGTCCCCTTAAGGAGCTCATGAGGATTGTCATGTAAACCCTGTAGGTGGATTATATCCGACATGACAAATAAAGTTGAGCGGTACTACTTAAGGATAAAAGATGTTGAATCAATATAGTTTTCAGTGACTTAATTTGATCGACGGACATTCGATATCTTAACATAGGAGCGAAATGAGCATATAATAAAAGGAACCCACAAACATAATTTAGGATTAGGGTGGTAGTGCAACAATAGCTCCTTAGTGGACTGAGCTATTTTTAATGGGCCTGGATTGTGTGTTCGGGCTGAACACGGGATATCCAGATCCGTTAGGAGGCCTAATCCTAATTTCTTCTCATGGTCCCTGCCGTAGCCTATATATATCCTCTCATCCCATGATTCGAGTTCCCGCTAAGGCCGACATATTACTTCACATGGGTCAAACATCTCTAATGTTCATGTTGAAGCATATACTTTTTTAGGTTATAATCATCACCATCTCTCATTCAATACCAAAAGGTTATCCTACGGGTCGCCAACGGTTATCCAATTATTCGGTCAAGTCTCTAAGGCTAGCTATATCGACAGCTAAACTATTACATTCAGGTGACTCCCCTAGTATGGACAGCTACTAGAGACCGTACTAATTTCATATACCTAGGCCAACAATCAACCGATAGTTCCCAGCAACTATACCCAAACCTATGGGTATCCACTCAGTCTGAACGCTAATTGCCATTGCCGACTATGCCGACAATTGGTTATGTAGCCCAAGGTCGCTATGGTCAAGTTTATTTATCCAGGGTCATCCTCAATGAACTAATTTCCACAGAGGCTTATTCAAGACTTACCCAACGATCGACTAAGATCGATCTAGCAATGTTACGGTCAAATTCTGACCTGACATATAATTTCCAACAATCCTATTTCCATTCCAATTCTATCATACCCACATGGATATATATACCGAGGCTAACTGTTCAAGGGTCATCGATTCCGATAGTCTCAACAGAACTATGGAATCATACTATTCGGTCCGTTTGACAAGGTCATACCACTAAGTCATAAGCCAACAATATATACCCCAACCGACAGCTGTCTATACCATCACACTATCTACTGACACTATCAAACACATTTCATGGTTCTAAATCTCATTCTTTTCCAAGCCATCAAACTCTCGTACGAACATTCTTAAAATCTCATACCGCAAGGGTCGAGTAGTTTATTCCATTCGATCCAACAATTCATGTATCAACTAACCATTCTCTACGCAACACAAATATTCAGGGTTACTACTTGTTACCGTTGTTATACAATTTGTAGAAGCATGGAAAAGAATAAAGAAAGATCTATGCGGCCAGAGAGCCGCATGCGGCTCAGAGAGTTCATGTGGCTCAAGTATCCATACGGCTCGAGCGTCTATGTGGCTCAAAAAAGTTCTATGCGGCTCAAAGAGGAGCCACGTGGCCTACAAACAGCTCTTCCATTTGTCCTTTACTACATTAAATGATTTGACGGCTGACAGCTCTGACAAGGTGACAGTTCTGACACAAAGATACCATTATAACTCCCTCATAATGACGGACTCTTAGGGAAACGAAGAAAATCTCTGACATGATCCTCCGAGATCCAGAAACTGTCACGCGGCCTTGATACGTGGACAGTCACATGCGGCTCAAGTAGAGACCACCCCATGCGGCTCAAGCGGAGGTTGCCCCATGCGGCTCAAGTAGAGACCTCCCCATACGGCTCAAGCAGAGGCTGCCCCATGCGGCTCACGAAGACTAGCTTCATGCGGCTCACGAAGACTATCTTCATGCGGTTCACGAAGAAGGCACCCATCATGCGGTCATCCACACTCATGCGGCTCAAATCATTACCATGCGGTCCAAATGTTCAGGGGGCCACTCTCAAGCAGTCTTGACACGTGGCCAGCCTTATGCGGCCCAATGAGGAGCAACTTCCCTGCGGCTCAGATTTTTGCAGTGGCCTGCGGTTAAGACACGTGGCATGATAGCGGGGCACGTGGCATCAAATTGAGCAAAATCCCTCAACAAATCCCAATAAAATATTGAGATCAAATCAGATCATTTGCAAACAAGCAAATTAATGACACGTGTCGGGAAATCCGAGGTTGGCATGGCAAATCAGGAGGATTTATGTCAATCATCATTAATTACCCACAAAAGATTTGATACAATCACATTTATTGCTCAAATCTCGTATATTCAAGATGAACGGCCCAGATCCAGTGATCCTTAGCCACCGACTTTTATGAATGGGCAATCATTGCAAACCCTAATGAGGCTTCCCACTCTTATAAATAGCAGGGTGCCATTCCCTTACGAATATACAGAGACAGAGACACAGAGACATACGTACATAGAGAGAGATATACAGAGTGACATATACAGAGAGAGACATAGAGAGCCAGAGATCCAGAGGGAGAATATTTCTTCATCAACGCCAAGCAGTTCTTCTACAGAGCCAAGGCTGCACCCGATCGTCCAAGGAGTAAGGCAGAGCTGCCGTCGCTTTCCCGAGCCTCTACCGTCACCCCCCAGAATCTAAAATAAATAATTGTACTTAGATTGCTATACCTAGGTTTTTGTTCCTAGGCTTTCTTTGTACAAGTGAGTTTGTATTGTGAAGTAAAAGTCCAGTCCTCCGATAATTGTTCTGTTCTTTTATATTTCATGGAAAACACGATGGCGACTCTGCTGGGGACAAACTTCTCCACGGCTGAGGAGTTGGTGACGCAATCGGATGCAGCCAAACTTGGCTCTACGCAACAGAAGATGGTCGTCCGCTTCGACCAATAGGCGTTTGAAGAAATACTCTCTGAGGGAAGCACCGGCCCGGTCCAGAAGCGAACCCGCACAAAGAAAGCTCGCAGCGAGTGGAGGCCAAAATCATTTGCACCTCCCTAAGCTTTGGACGGAGTACTCTCTGCTACCCAAGACGGCGAAGATGACTCTCATACGGCTCCACTTCAAGACGTAGAGGACTCTGCTGTCCCCAAGTCCGACAAAGGAAAGCACTACGATGCTGGACTTGCAGGGACAAAGAGTGATTCTACGCGCCCCAAGAAGAAGGCGAACGCTCATATGGCCAAGTCTGCCAACCACATACGGGATGCTCATGCGGCTGAGTCTGCCAGCCGCATGAAGAAGGTCTATGCGGCCAGATCATCCAGCCGTATGAAGAAAACTCATGCGGCCGAGATTTTCAGCCGCATGAAGAAAGCCTATGTGGCTACGCCTGCTAGCCGCATGAAGATTATTGATGACAGCCGCGTGACGCCTATTCCACGTGGCTCTATCTTCGACCGCCTCTCCTATGGTCCTGATCTCTTGTGCTCCCAAGAAGATATGTCTAACTCTCTCCAGCATCACTTAGACTCTTCCTACTATGTGCCCTTACGTACTAGAGCGAAGAAGTCTAGGGCAGCACGAGCTTGGCAAGCTCGATCCGCTGATCCGACCTCTGACCATCCGAGCGTCCCGCATACTGTTATGCAGGCCTCAGATGGGAAGTTGTACAGAACCACTCGTGTCCAGCCCCCGGCGGCAAACGGACAGAGAGGTTCCCAAAAGTCTTCCGAAATCCAGGAAGCAAACATGGTCGATCCAGACCCATTTGACTTGTGTGAGGCCATCCTCCACAAACGCAAGAAAAGAGAAGGCGCATCGGGGTGCAAAGAGTACTTCCACGGACGTCACTGCACCCAAGTCATCGTCAACTACTGTTGCAATAACACGACAATACAAGAAGACCGGCAGTCCATCCTCCAAAGACTGTAACAACCATGTTCAGAGGATGAGGCATTTTCCGCAGTCTCCTGTAACTCTGCTCAGAAAGTCCCCGTCGATAGGAGAGAGAAGAATACAAATGTTCCCAGCCCGAAGATTTCAACCACTATGACTAAGAGACTGTCGTCTAAGCGGGTGCCCACCACGGAAGTTTTCTAAGGTACCCGTTCTAAGATGAAATCTACTACAGTGGAAGATTCGTCATCCACACCACTTGGGGTTGCTGGGACTGGGGGTAGCACTCCTCCGAACCTCCACGATAATCCGATGTTCCAAGAAGACGAGCCGGGGGAAACAACTCTCCCATCAGATACAACAAACCCCGACGTCTCCGAGGACGTCCACAACTTCCAAGACGAGGCGAACTCAGAAACTGGGGGTACTGTTCCTTCTGAGTCCAAACCAGAGGAAGACATTCCCACATATCCCGATGACTTCTCACTACAAGGGTATGATTCGGAGGGCTCTTCCTCCACCGTCCCGTCCATCTCTCCTCATGTAAAGACGGTGTTCATGACGGACAGCAACCAAGGTGGTTCCAGTGATCGCCAACGCATCGACACTCTGGAGGCCATACTGCATGCCTTGGTCAAGTTTGTGGACGAGATCAAAGCGGCCCTTCCAACTCTGCAAGGAGGGACGCCTGGCCAAACAAGTGCGGGTCCCGCGGTCAATGCGGACTCGAATTCAGCGGCACCAAATCCGGGCAACAATCCTCCTGAAGTAACGGCCCCCACCGCTGTGGATGAGGCCCGAGAAGCGAGAAGAGAGGTCCAGGAGCTCCGAGCCATGTTTTACGCTTGAGAAAACTCTCAAGACCTCCAAATACGACAACCGTACCCTGCTGCATGGAGGGATGTCCCCTTCCCCCCAAGATATAAGCCGTTCAATATCAATCCTTATGATGGCAAGACCCCCGCAAGTCGGTACATCACTTACTTTGAGGTCACCACCGACCATCTGCCCTATGATGATGCCATCCTCACACGATTATTCATCGGGGCATTGGAAGGAGTCGCCTTCGACTGGTATCGTAACCTGCCAGACAACTGTATTCACTCCTTTGTCGGCTTTAAGCGCATGTTCCTGGAGAGATTCTACGAAGTAGGGCCGGACATCACAATGTCCATCCTCATGGACGTCGTCCAAGGGGAGAAAGAGCTGACAAGGAACTATATCGAGCGGTTTTGCCAAACCGCAATGAAGTTGCCGTCTGGAAATTCGGATTCCTCCTTGATTGAAATTTGCCAAAAGAGATTGCTCCCAACAATCAGTCTCTGGATGGGCGAAAGTCAATTCAAGGACTGGAAGACGTTTATCATCAGTGCTACAAGGGCAGGCGTCCCAACGCCAACACCAATAATGGGGGTAGCTCCACCAACAATCGGGACAACAAGGGCAAGCAGGCTATGGTGGCCGACACAGCACAGAAACCTGAGCCAAAACCGGCAGACAAACAACGGCCACAAATCACTTACTCCTTCGAAGATGGTCACGTCAAGCCCATCTTTGACATGCTCATACAAGGAGACAGAATTCAGCTTCCTCCACCAAGAAGGGAACCTCGACCGACAGAAATGGAGAACCCAAAGTACTGCCATTACCACCGCTACGTCCACCATGCTACACACGACTGCTACCAGCTAAAATGGTACATCCAAAATCTCATCGATTCGAATACTCTGGCCATCGATTTCGAAGAGGTAACCGTGGCAGCCAATATGGTATCGGTACAATTCGGCAGCTTCCCTCCAACGGAAACTCAAGACGGTGTGGTCCCCATCCTTCTGGCGACAATGGAGATTGCTAATCTTCTACCTCCCCGAGATCAGGCTGCTGGTCTAGTGCCCCTCACCACATCACGAGGGAAGGTCATGTGGGTCCATCCAGACTTGGTATCAGAAGTGACTCAGCCCACACCATCTTCCATTTGCAAGAAGAAGAGTGGAAAAGTCAGGTCCTGCCGCACAATCTCGGCAGATATCGAAGAAGCTACAACAGTCGTCACTCGGTCTGGGGCACAATCCCAACCCGAGGCTGATAACTCAGCTGAACATCATCAGCCCGCTACAACTGATGCTCCGGGACCTGCTCAGCCTCCGACGACCGACAAGCCTAGGCCGAAGGAGACTCATTTTGACAAATCCTTCCGAAAAGAGACACCACAGGGGCTGGAGAGGCCCTACAACTTCGACATCTTGGCACAATTGGCCAACACACCGGCCAAGTTGTCATTATACGAACTTCTGAGACTCTCAAAGGATGTTCGTGCGGCTTTGAGCGATGCACTCCAAAATGCCGACGCATAGCTGGCTCAGGTCAACCTTACGGAAGAGAGCCCGCCTGCAGATCTCCAAGAGAGCGCTTGCACGGGAGCGATGCCCAACATTGTCTTCACTCCGCAGGACATGCTCATCAAAACCAACCTGCACGATCGCCCGCTATACTACACTGGATACATCGACGACGTAAAGGTGGATCGGATACACATTGATCCTGGCTCTTCCATAAGCATTATCCCGAAGGGTCTGTTACATCATCTCCGTATCCCTATGCATCGCCTGACGCCAACAAGCACCGCCATCAGCGGTTTTAATTCGGGCAGGAGCTACCCCATTGGGAAGATTCATCTGAAGTGCCAAATTGGCGATCTCCAGTCGGAAGTCACCTGTTACGTCATAGATGCAGACACTTCTTACAATATCCTCCTGGGGCGCCCTTGGATACACGATTATATGATCGTGCCTTCCATGCTGCACCAATGCTTCAAGTATGTCGACAAACACGGCTTCGTGAGGACAGAATTTGTCGATATCGATCCCTTCAAAGGGGTCGAATCCTACTACTCAGACTCCTGCCTGTACGAAAAGTCGAAGAGGCACCATGGTGAAGGAGATGGGCAAGCTCGTACCGAGACAGCTACAGGATCAGAAGAACCTCTGACGATCCACCTCCAAGCTCGTAAACCTGGCAAGTCCGTACCCCTTACCGCCACTCTACGTAAGGACGCGATCAGCCTCTCGGCACAAGAAGAACATATGATAATCTGGTACCAAGGTCTGGCCAAGTGCCAAAACCCACAATGGAGCCACTGACAATCAGACTGCCAAAAGTCAGCCAGCCATAAACGGAGTAGCTCAATCCCTCCAACAAGCCAATGACGATACGCCTTCCCAAGAAGAGTCGTCACCCCGATGTAAGGTCTGGAACTTCTAGCGAACCAACCACTCTCCGCCCAGCATCGAGTACCAAACCAGGGGTCGCTAGTCTGCCAACAACTCCATGCTCTGCTCCACCAACTGAACCTCTGACGATCAAGCTGCCCAGGTCGTCCTCTCAGACTTCGTTTATACATGGGGTAGCCGAAGAGGAACCGGAGCTAGCCAAGTATGTGGCTGCCCACACTGATGTTCCTTCCGCAGATGATGTAATCCCACTAGAAAAGATACCTTACTTTATCAATAAAGGGCTATCTTTGAACTACCTCGAGCTTAACAAGCTTTGTACAATGTATGCTATGGAACACGGTATAGGCACTCACCTACACACACAGGTGACAAATGTGTACACCGCAAACCAGCTTACTCCAGTGGAAGGCGCTTACCGCATAATCGAGGGAGGAGACCATCCAATCATCTTCGGCCGGAAGGACGATCCGCAGCCCTTCACCATAGAAGAAGTCGACCTTGAAGCAGATGCCGGGAGACTGCCTCTGTATCTTTATAGCCCCCAATCCAAATATCTCATGCAAAAATATGGGTATGATTTGGAGACGACGTCGGGCTTGAACTACGGCACTGGACGACGATTACCTTTGAAGCCACCGGTCCCGGCTGGCAAACCACGGGACTACTATAGCAAAACTCGATGTGGATTAGGGTATGTAACACCCATGACGACCCCTGAGCGTTCAGATAAAGAATGTGACTATCATTCACATTCAACCGAGTCACCAACTTCTGACTCGGATACCAGCATCGGAGACGTATTCAGACAAGCTCTGTCAGTCAACATGGCATTCGCCGACGCTTATGAAGAAGATGAAGACATTTCTGAAATCCTCGAGTTAGAGCCATGGGCCCAACAGTTGGATGGACAATGGAAAAAGCGGTTCAAACAGAGAGAACCTTCTACTGAAGATGAGGTTATACAGGTCGACCTCGGCAGCAAATCTTCTCCAAAACCAATCTTCGTCAGTAAAAGCCTGACAGACGAAGAGCGAGAATCGTTGATGGAACTTGTCAAAGAATATATTGATGTGTTCGCCTGGAGCTATGAAGATATGCCAGGACTAAACCCTGAGGTTGCTCTTCACAAACTCAATATTCGGCCAGACACAAAGCCAGTCAAGCAACAACAGCGACGCTTCCACCCAGGCATCATGGATGCGATAGAAGCCGAAGTCAACAAACTGATAGCCAGCGGCTTCATTCGTGAGGAACAACATCCTGACTGGGTTGCCAACATAGTACCCGTCCTCAAAAAGAATGGAAAGATTCGAATCTGCATCGACTTCCGCAATCTGAACGAGGCATGCCCCAAAGGTGAATTCCCCTTCCCTATCACAGACATCATGATTGACAACACCTGCGGCTTCGAACGAATGTTATTCATGGATGGCGTCTCGGGGTACAACCAAATCAAGATGTCTCCTGACGACGAAAAGCATATATCATTCCGAATACTGATTGGCACATACTGTTACACAGTCATGCCTTTCGGTTTGAAGAATGTCGGCGCCACATATCAAAGAGCCATGAGTATCATCTTCAGAGACCACTTACGCAAGACAGTGGAGTGCTATGTTGATGACATTGCCGTCAAGAGTCGCTGTAAGGGAGACCATCTGCAGGATCTGAGGACGGTATTCGACCTAATGCGAGCACACAATTTAAAAATAAACCCTACGAAGTCCTTCCTGGGCGTATCCAGCGGAAAGTTCTTGGGTTTCATCATCACCGCCCAGGGTATCTATGTGGACCCTGAGAAGACAAAGGCAATTATGGAGATGGGTCCCCCGAGAAATCTCCGCGAACTCAGAGGCCTTTAAGGGAGGCTAGCTTACATCAGGAGGTTCATTTCTAACTTCTCCGGGCGATGTCGACCATTCACCCATCTCATGAAGAAAGGCGTCTCATTCGTATGGGACGAAGAATGTCAGCGGGCCTTCGACAGCTTCAAAGAATATTTGTCGAACCCTCAAGTCTTGGTGGCCCCGGTTGTGGAAAACCATTCCTGCTCTACGTATGCGCAATGGAGCATTCCCTTGGCACCCTACTAGCACAAGACAATGACGCATGCCATGAACAAGCCATATATTACCTCAGTCGAATGATGATTGGGCCAGAACACCGATACACCGCCGTGGAAAAGGAATACCTTGCCCTGGTGTTCGCCATTCAGAAGACGCGATACTATGTCATGGGACAAACCATACATGTGATCTCACGAGTCAACCCTCTCAGGGTCCTCATGAATAAACCAGGGGCACTCAGCTCTCGCCTCGCTACATGGGCAATATTACTATCCCCCTATCATAAGATCTTCGTCCCACAAAAGGCTGTCAAAGGTCAAGCCCTGGCAGACTTTTTGGCAGCCCACCCGGGCTCAGAGTCGTCCAGAATATATGAAAAAATCCCAGATGAGGTCGCTGACTCGCATACAACCTCTAACGATGATATATGGCGAATGTTCTTCGACGGTGCTTTGAGAACTGGACCCAAGGGCAATATCGTCGTCGGAGTCGGGGTGGTGCTGGTTTCTCCTTCCGGATTGGTGATCAATTGCGCTTACTCTCTCACAAAACCCTGCTCTAACAATGTGGCCGAGTACAACACTTTGGTCATTGGCCTCCAACTTGCAAGAGAGCTGGGGGTAGAATATCTCGAAGCATACGACGACTTGCAGTTAATCGTCAATCAGATCCGGGGTTCATACGAAGTCTGCCACGAAGACATGGTCCCCTATCACCAAATAGCGATCGACATCATCTCGTCATTCGAGGGGTTCTTCATCGAACATGTTCCCAGACTCCAAATATCGAAGCCGATGCCTTAGCAGGCCTGGCCGCTTCCCTAGCAGTGCCAAATCATACTCATCAATCGGTAGATGTGATAGGCCACGAACTGGTCTGCCCCAAGAACAACGTTCAATTCATGGCGAGTTATTCCGCACAGACGATTGGCGAAGTCCCAGATTGGAGACAACCATTCATTGACCTCGTAGTCTATGACATCCTGCCCGAGAACTCAAAGGAAACCACCTCTATCAGAAGGCATTCTCTCAGATTCTTCTATAATACAGAGACAAAAATGCTGTATCGACGATCCTACGATGGGCTATTACTTCGGTGTCTGTCAAACGCAGAAGCCAAAGAAGCCGTACGCGAAGCTCACGACGGTGTTTGCGGGGCCCATCAGCCTGGCCCTAAATTGTAAGACCGTCTTCGTCGAATGGGCTACTACTGGCCCACGATGGTAGCAGATGCAATAGATTATGCTAGAAAGTACAAAGCTTGCCAAGTCTATGCAGACTTTATCCACCAACCTTCTGAATTTCTACATCCGACAGTGGTGTCCTGGCCGTTCGAAGCATGGGGAATAGATATCATCGGTCCGATTACTCCACCTTCCTCCCAAGGACATCGCTTCATACTCGCAATCACAGATTACTTCTCTAAATGGACGGAAGCTGTCCCGCTTGCAGAAGTAAAGACTTCAGACATGATCAGCTTCCTTAAGCATCATGTCATCTATCGCTTTGGACTGCCCTGAAGGATCATCCACGATAATGGTCCGCAGTTTGCAAGCCACGCCTTCTATCGGTTCTGCGACAAGTACCGCATCCAGAATATTGCTTCGACGCCATACAATCCAGCAGCAAATGGGTTGGCAGAAGCATTCAACAAAACCATTATCAAGTTGCTCAAAAAGTTCGTGTCGTCCAACAAACGCAACTGGAACGAGAAGCTTGGTGAATGCCTATGGGCGTACCGTACCGCAGTCCGAACAGCCACAGGGAATACACCATTCTTCCTGGTGTACGGGAGTGAGGTAGTCCTCCCATTGGAGACCCAGATACCCTCGCTCCGTGTCGCGCTCACTTATCAGTTGACGACGGATGATAACTACCGTCGTCGACTACAAGAGTTAGAGGCCTTAGATGAAAAGCGCCTCTTGGCTCAGCAACGGATCGAGCTATACCAAGCACGTATCTCTGGAGCCTTCGACAAGAAGGTTAAAATTAGAATATTCCAGGTGGACGATCTCGTCCTGGCAGTCCGAAGGCCGATGTTCATGACTCATAAGACCGTCGACAAGTTCCAGCCAAAATGGGAAGGTCCATTTATCATCAAGGCTGTATTCTCCAATGGTGCTTACCGCATCGCAAAACAAAATGGAGACTTGCTCATGTTGCCCGTCAACGGCAAGTTTCTGAAGAAATATTATGTCTAAACGACATGTTCTAGATTATCGAGTTATGTACCCGTTGGTGTCGCTGAACTCACACTTTCACAATATTCCAGATTATCGAGTCATGTACCCGCTGGTGCCGCTGAACTCATATCCACAACATTCAAGATTATCGAGTTATGTACCCGCTGGTGCCGCTGAACTCACTTTCATAATATTCCAGATTATCGAGTCATGTACCCACTGGTGCCGCTGAACTCACATTTCCGAATTCCAGATTATCGAGTCATGTACCCGCAGGTGCCTCTGAACTCACATTCGGGTCACTCTTTCAGATAGTAAGTCATGTATGACCATACCTCTGAACCTTCTTCCTGGAAGAGATCCTCCCTCAGGATCCACTACCCGCACTCCCAGTGCACAAAAAGGGTAACCGATCCACAAATTTCCAAAACGACCATGTCCTCATTACCTCTGAGTCGTTTCACTTCCGTCAAAAACAAATCACCCCTTTACATAGAACTTCCATGTCCTCATTACCTCTGAGTCATTCTATGTACCCTCCTTCATTGAGCCCACTCTTGTTATGTCCTTATTACCTCTGAATGGGAAGGCTCCGTCGAAGAAACCTTCATGCTTGCCATGTCCTCATTACCTCTGAGTAAGTATGATGATTTCCTTTCGACTTATTATCCGTACCCACCACCGGAGTATGCCAAGGATAATAGGTCCACAAATATTCTCTGCTGAGTCCGCTCCTGCAATGTCCTCATTATCTCTGAGCAGGAAGACCCCACGGTAAAACCTCCGTACTTACCATGTCCTCATTACCTCTGAGTAAGTATATTGGTCCTCTCTAGTCTTATTATCCGTACCCTGAACCAGGGTACGTCTAGGGTAATAGGCCCACAAATGTCCTCCGTTGAGTCCACTCCTGCCATGTTCTCATTACCTCTGAGTAGGAAGACCCTACGGTAAAACCCTCATACTTGCCATGTCCTCATTATCTCTGAGTAAGTATGTTGGCTCCCCTTCATCCTATTATCCGTATCCTAAGTCGGGGTACACCAAGGATAATAGGCCCATAAATGTCCTTTGCTAAGCCTCTTAGTACAGGCCCACCATTCCTCATCATGCCCCGGGAGCCCAGCTGCTCCATAGCATTCTATCTCTCGATACTTGGAACGTCCACAACAACATGACCATGGAACCGTTCTAAGTTCCCCAATCAAACTTGTTACCCGTACCTAAAACCAAGGTATGCCAGGGGTAACAGGTCCAAAAATAAATTCCCATGCGGGGCCCACATCACCACAATACCACAGGCACAAACAAACAATACAAATGAAGGGTAGAATGGAAAGTACTCTTTATTTGATAGACAAAAAAGGCATTACATATGGTGGGGACCATGTCCCTCTCAAAAAGAAAAGAAGAGGAAAAACAGAAACAAGAAAAGGCCGACTATAGTTCGGTATTACACAACTCCAAAAGGCGGTTTCTCACCAAGGTAGTCCCTCGCTCAAGCCGCTGCCTAGCTCGGCGCTCGGCCTCTTGGGACAACTGCTCCGCATCATTCAAGTACATATATGCCTGCCAATCATTTTCCATCTTCTTCAAAGCAAGTTCCAGATTGGCAGAAGCTCTACTAAATTTGTTAGCCTCCTGAATAGCAACCCCTTTCTCAGTTCGAGCAGCTTCGAGCTCGGCCTCCAGGAAGGCCAGCTTTCTCTGGAGCTCGAGAATCTGCTCCCGGGTGTCAGTTACCCCGCAGGAGGCAGTCGCTTCCCGAGTCATGCAATCTTCAGTGCGACGGCTCCATTGATCGTACAACTGAGTCAGATCCCGACGATCCTTCAATATAGCTGGCTTGAGCGATTCCCGAGCAATCCTCACCTTCTCTACTGTAGTTGTGAGGAAAGTACGCTCTTGATCTATTGCCACTGGTAGATCAGCTTGTCGTAGTACGCGAAATTGGGCCACAAGACGATCGACCTCTAACAGCTTAGGCTCTAGAAGCGCCGCTAGTCCCGTCCCACCGGAAAGTGTTCTAAGGATATTAATTTGGCCAACGGCGCATTGACGGGCCATAGCAAAGGGAGTCCCCCTCTCCACAGCTGCCTCAATCCCCCTCTTCTGGTGGCGGTGGAAACTGTCGACCACATCCTGGGACACTTCATCCAAAACTTCTGTAGAGGATGGCGTCAAAGGGAGTGCGGCAGGCAGTACCGAAGGAGTAGCCTCAGAACTTGCCACCCCTGCCACCAGGGAAACGAATTCTCTGCGAAAAGATGCATGAATGGCAGCTAGCTCATCTTCTGCCGCCCGAAGAGCTTGGATACTTGGCAGAGCGGAAAGGTTAACTCCCGAAATCCTATTCGCAGATGAGGGCACGAAAAGCGTCGTCCCTTGCCCCAGCTGTGCTATCACCAAGGCTCCCGAACTTGTCCCAGCTGGAGGCCCCTCAGTATAGGTTGGAAAAGAAGGAGGCATACGTGCTTCCATCAGATCCACTTCGGTAGAGTCCGCCCCGGCAACGTCCGTCACCGACAATAAAGGGGTGGGATCTGTACGTCCAAAGCAGTCATTAATCCACGAAGGACAGGATGATAGAGCGAATAGGCCTCCTCACAAGTTAAGAAGTTGGTTTATCTTACCAGGGAAAGAGCACGAAGGTTGCAGCTCGTTCGCAGCTGGCATGGTCTCCCCACCCGCGGCTTCCAACTCAAATTCAATCGGTTTCTCTGCCCCAGCCACCCCTGAAAGGGAGCCAGCCAGGTCAGTGTCATCCTATTGAAATTCAGCTGTCTCTGGGACAGGTGCAGTAGAGCCCCCGTCCCCATGGGTTGAGGTCTCAGCAAGGTGAGACTCCCCGACCGCCTCCGGAAGAACCCCAGCATAAGTGATAGCAGTGCACATATCATTGATCGAGTGGACAAGGCCGGATCGACCTCATCAATCGAGTCCCGAGAAGCAGGCTCCTCTGACGCCTACAAAGAGCAAAAGAAAACAATGATTAGGCCATAACTTAGAAAAAGAAAGAAAAGGCAGTTGAAATTCCAATCACCTCAGAAACAGCGTCAACATCAATAAACAGCCTGCGACGTCTTACCGCAGCCCGCTTTGTGGAGTAGGTCCTGTCATCGTCAGTGGCAGATGCCTGCCTCGTCTGCATGAAGTACCAGGCACAGCAGATGGATGATCCTCTACCTCTTCATTTGGCACAGTAGGAGGCTGGTCCCCCACCTCCTCGTCCGAAGAGTGCGACGAGTCATCGGTGTCCTGCTCGTCATCCTCTTCGTCCGTCGCAGTGGACTCCGAGTCCGGCACAGGAACCCTATTCGCCCCTCTCTTTCTCTTCCTGGAACCCTCGGGCTTCTCTATCAAGCCGGTCCCGACAATGAAGCTGGTGTTCATGTCAAAATTTACGGGAGATTTGCTCACCGCAACATGATAAAGGGCCGCCATGTACATAATATCCCCTTGCGTATTAGCGTCAGGGACCGAGAAGCTAGCCCGGGTATGAACAACATTGTAATAATGCCACGCCCGGATGCCGTCAAGGACACTACCTTCGAAGCCCAGGCAAGCACTGGGGCAGTCAAGGAACAGCTGACTATACCCGAATTGACGAGAAAACCTGCTAGACAAATAAGGCTCCAGGTATACGTTATTTCGGTAACAATATACTAGGTGCGCGGGGCGAATGTTGCGCAGCCAAAGAAGCATCTTCTCAGATAAGAGTTGGGGAGGTTCAATGCCATCAACGTGTACCCCCCTCACTTCTCTAGGAGTAAATTGAGGAAGAGACACAAAGAAGTCGGGCCCGTCAATTCTCGCCAACGCCCTCCGACAAGCCGGCATGGTATCGTACTCCCAAGACTGATGACGGTATCGGAAAAGAAAGGCGTCATCAGCAGTAACATCATCCTCTGCTCCGGGTCTCATCAACGACTGGTAATGCATCAATAACCACCCCATAAGATAATGGTATGGTAGCTCTATCCGCTCAAAGTCCAGCATCGTCTCACGAGCAATGACTTTAGACAAAAAGGCGCGGAGGCCGTGGTGTATGCTACACACCATAGCCGGAAGAAGGGCCAGTCTGACTTTGAAGACCAGCTTCACAGCCGGGAGAATGAAGTGGCGGCTGATCCTTTCAGTAGAACCTGTCCCTCTTGAGACTACACAATTCCGTAGCCATACCATCAAGAACCCGGCCAAGATGGCTTTCTCAGACATCTGCCGGGTGCCATAGTAGAAATAACTAAAGGAGTCAGTACGACTCCCAAATCTATCGCGGGTGGACCTCGACCTTTTGGCATTCAACATCAGGTCCTTTACCTCCGCCTGGGTTTGAGGACCTCCAAAAGAAACCCGGCCAGAATGGCGTAATTTGAAAAGATACGCGACCCAGGCCATAGTATGGGGGGCGTTCTCTTCTGAACTATTATTCTTCTTAATAGCAGTCTGGTGACAGATGCTATGGTGGCACAACAGTTCCCGGTACACAGCGACAAAACCAGAGAATCGTCGATCCAGATCATCGAATTCCTCGTTCGTCGGGGTGTATACTTCAAAGGCCTCGTCCCCCACGGCAGCTTAGAAAAAGCATGCATTTCATGGAGAGCAAGTCCCAACTCCCCTCCGGGCGCGAAGAAAGTCCCCGTACGCCGGCTATACATCTCCAAAAGGGCCATGAACAGCGACTTGTTAATGGGTAATCCATAACAGGTGCCCCGGATGGCGTAGTAAGTCAATCTCCCGAAGGAATTCCTCGTAGTTCCTCAAGATCCATGAGGAAAGATTGGCCCATGTAGGAATGGGGTTTATCCAATTCAGCAGCGACAACCTGCCCACATGATAAGACCCCTTACGAGCGAGCTGATTCAGGAAGGTATCAGCTCGAGTAAAAGTAAAGTTGGGACCAGACACGTTTATAAAAGTACCAGGAATCAGCCCCATCACACTCTGACTGACTGACTCCCTACTTGCACATGCTGACCTAATACTCATATTATAGTGGATGTTGCCCACGAACATCTCCGGTTGGGTTGGAGTCAGAGAGCCCGCCATTTTCCTGCTCAATGGCACCATATTAAACCACGAGAGGGAAAAATGTCGTTCCATCTCGGGAACATGGATCTCTACCCCATCTACAGTAAAGTCCCAGTTCTCAGAAATGTCCAGCATTCGGGAGTTCTTTATGGATAAAGCATCTCCGAAGAGAAAAGCTGGTTTCAGATATTCTCCGTCCAGTTTCCCCGAATTTATCATAGTGCAAAGAAAGTGGAAAGGCTGGTTGTTGATGGAAGCCACCCTCTCCAAAGGCTCATTGGGGGGAAGCTGTTTCGTCACATGTCGAATTAGACCGTCAAGCCGCACACCCACGTTAAACTGAGCTGAACCCACCAGAAGCTCTCATGCCGGGTTGATTGGGAGGTTCACTGGAAAAGGACAGAAAAAATAGGATTAAAGGATAGGTTAAAACGAAACCACTTAAAGTCTCTCAAAAAGAAGTTTTTATGAGCCTATGCGGCTCGGATCAACGAAGCCTTATTCGGCCCAATTCAGCTGGGTTTCATGCGGTACGGCTTCAATAGAGCCTATGCGGCTCGGGTGAACACAGCCTCATACGGCCCAATTTCAGTTGGAAGTTCCATGTGACACTGATTCGATAGCTTATGCGGCTCGGATTAAAACTTATGTGGTTCTATCTCGCAGAAGAGTTTATGCGGCACGACTCCGCAAAATTCTATCCTGGCCAGTTTGTCAGGAACATATGCGGTTCCGCTCAAAGGAGGTTCTATGAGGTTCAAATCCAGAAGTACTCCTGCGGCTCAAATCTTTCTCATGCGGCTCAAACATAGGGCATGCCCTATGCGGCTCGAATATGAGAGGGTTATGCGGCCCATACAAACGTATGCGGCTCCATCATGGTCGAGCTTGGGCAGTTCAATAAAAACGAAGGATGAAGGCTTGTTCATATGTTATGCAACAGAGCCATGGGTCCTTGGGGTTCAAAGTATTCAAATCCAGTTGTTACCCTTAAAAGCAGGGTGGACATCAGGGTGCACTTCAGGCATGACGGCCGACGAGGAAGCCGCTTTCTTGCCCTTTGCAGCAGCAGAGGCGACCTTTGAAGACTTGGGGGCCATTTTCGACGATCGGAGAAGGGATATAAGGAAAGAAAGTGGAGACTGCAAGAGTTGGGGACGAAAGAGAAAGTAAAGAAATCCATCCTACTGAACTCGTCCCTATTTATAAACAAAAGCAGGACATTTCGATTCTCGTGTAAACACAAAAAATCGACACTTCCATTATCGAGACGAGCTGCCTAAAATGAAGGCCGAACTCCTGGGATCCTTCCCCGAAAAGTAGCCTTAAAACTGACAATAGATCAACAGCATTTAATGCAAAAGATCTTCGTACGTGGCAGGATGACGTGGCGAGGAGCTCATGCGGCCCAAAAGTCCCTGCGGCTGATTGACTCAATACGGCTGAGACATCCATGCGGCCGAAACATCCATGCGGCCGAGACATCCATACGGCTAAGACATCATATACGGCCATGAGAATTTATACATGGCCATGCTTCTTATTCAAAGTATTTCAATTTTGCAAATTGAAAACTTTGAAGGGGGTCTTGTAGAAGCATGGAAAAGAATAAAGAAAGATCCATACGGCCAGAGAGCCCCATGCGGCTCAGAGAGTTCATGCGGCTCAAGTATCCATACGGCTCGAGTGTCTATGCGGCTCAAAAAAGTTTTATGCGGCTCAAAGAGGAGCCACGTGGCCTACAAACAGCTCTTCCGTTTGTCCTTTACTACACTAAATGCTTTGACGGTTGACAGCTCTGACAAGGTGACAGTTCTGACACAAAGATACCATTATGACTCCCTCATAATGACGGACTCTTAGGAAAACAAAGAAAATCTCTGACACGATCCCCCGAGATCCAGAAACTGTCACGCGGCCTTGACACGTGGACAGTCGAATGCGGCTCAAGTAGAGACCACCCCATGCGGCTCAAGCGGAGGTTGTCCCATGTGGCTCAAGTAGAGACCACCCCATACGGCTCAAGCGGAGGCTGCCCCATGCGGCTCATGAAGACTAGCTCCATGCGGCTCAGGAAGACTATCTTCATGCGGCTCACGAAGACTATCTTCATGCGGTTCACGAAGAAGGCACCCATCATGCGGTCATCCACACTCATGCGGCTCAAATTATTACCATGCGGTCCAAATGTTCAGGGGACCACTCTCAAGCAGCCTTGACTCGTGGCCAGCCTTATACGGCCCAATGAGGAGCAACTTCCCTGCGGCTCAGATTTCTGCAGTAGTCTGCGGTTAAAACACGTAGCATGATAGCGGGGCACGAGGCATCAAATTGAGCGAAATCCCTCAACAAATCCTAATAAAATATTGGGATCAAATCAGATCATTTGCAAACAAGCAAATTAATGACACATGTCGGAAAATCCGAGGTTGGCATGGCAAATTAGGAGGATTTATGTCAATCATCATTAATTACCCACAAAAGATTTGATGCAATCATATTTATTGCTCAAATCTCGTATATTTAAGATGAACGGCCCAGATCCAGTGATCCTTAGCCGCCGACTTTTAAGAATAGGCAATCATTGTAAACCCTAATGAGGCTTCCCACTCTTATAAATAGTAGGGTGCCAATCCCTTGCGAATATACAGAGACAGAGACACAGAGACATACATACACAGAGAGAGATATACAGAGCGACATATACAGAGAGAGACATAGAGAGCCAGAGATCCAGAGGGAGAATATACAGAGCTTGAAAGGAGAGCATTTCTTCATCAGCGTCAAGCAGTTCTTCTACAAAGCCAAGGCTGCACCCGATCGTCCAAGGAGTAAGACAGAGCTGCCGTCGCTTTCCCGAGCCTCTACCGTCACCCCCCGGAATCTAAAATAAACAATTGTACTGAGATTGCTGTACCTAGGTTTTCGTCCCTAGGCTTTCTTTGTACAAGCGAGTTTGTATTGTGAAGTAAAAGTCCAGTCCTCCGATAATTGTTCTGTTCTTTTATATTTCATGGCAAACACAATTCAATCCCTCAGCCTACATGCATGTATGTAACGATAATCTATTTTGCCATGCACGATCTTGTAATTATGATTCTATTCTTTGAAGGTAAAGATGGATTAGCATCTATCGCACCTTAGGGTCATAGCACAGATTTCTAATGCTCATTCGAGTCTCCGACAATATTTCCAAAACTTTCAATTTAGCAACCAACTTGTAATAGACACACATGATTCCCATCCAACTAATCGCAACTATCGTTCAATGTTCCAAGACACATAATATTCTCTAGCCAAATTTATTACCCACAGTAAAACTATCATCTTGCTAGTCTGAGCCATCGCCAGACTGAACAATTCTCAACTAAGGTACTCGTTACACTTTCCAACAATCTCGCTACTCAGCATAACGTCACCATCAAGGGACACTCGAGTCACCAGCAATAAGGCATGACTTAGAGCTGAGTCTCGGCACTACCCAATGCTCACAGATAGACACATTGCCATCCGATGGAAGAGGTCACGGTATACCTCATTCTGAAGTGATAGAGGCAATATACCACTCAGAAATGAAGCCATCCTTAAACCATACCAAACCTAAGTCTAGTCCGGACATTTGTGATCTAAACTGATCACAACACCTAGCTAACATCTTAGGGTCTCAAGTCACAAGGCTACTACACATGAGTCAACTCAATAATCTCGTTGAACTCATCCATAAATTGTCTCATTCACAATTTTGTTCCAATGTCACATGCAATTCTTAATGTTGTACAACACACATAGCTATATTTCTCTATTCCCACATTTTGAGCATAGTTCACAAATAGCATACAATGGCAACGAGTCATTGTTGGGTCATTAGTGTCCAAACCAACAACAATCATTCATTCATAGGCATCATAATATATTTAGACTTATTGTATGGAACATCCAGTGAGCAGCCAAGAGGGTCAACAAACTTTCAGACACGAACAACTTGAAGGATTATAGGAACAACAATAGCATAATCATGGAAGCAATCTTTGATTTAATCACGGAAGCAACGTTGAATACTCGCAGAAGTAGCTTTTGTTAATCACAGATGCAACTTTGATTTGAAGTGAATCAGAGAAAAGACCAAGGACGTAAAGCTGTGCTCTGATACCAATTTTTCACGTCCTGATTCCAAAGAGTCATTTCACTCGTATTTAACTCTTGGCATCAATCATCCTCGCTTGGGCGTGATGCTGTACAAGTCTGGTATTGCACTTGTACAAGACAAAGACGATATATAATTGATAATCTCCAAATAGGAACACATCGCAGAGGCAAAAGTAGACAATTTGAAGATAATGAGGACGTTCTTACTCATTGAATAGAACACATTATTGAATTGTAGCAACAAAAATAAGCAGATAACTTGAAGTCGCACGGAGATACGTAGAAATGAGCTGTCTTTGTTGATAATTGAAAATAGAGTACAAGACTTGCAATAGGATGTAAAGTTTACAACACATCTTACTTTTACATTGATAACCAACTGATCAAATGCCATAAAACTTACATTTGAGGTTTTGATACATTGGATTACAACTCGATATACCGATTTGGCTTACAACTCACTGGTATAACTGATTACAATGTTCCATACATTATGCCTTTTATAAACATGAGACACCATCTTTTTTAAGAAGAGCTTCTGCATGCCCAACAAATCTTCGATGTCGCGGGACCGATCAAGCCATTCTTCGTGTACAAAATTTCTTAAGCACGAGCACCTAAAAAGAGTGCCCACGACGTGGGTCAGTACATCATCTTTGGACTGGCGAGCAGAACTAGCCCACTTGCCTAAACCGACACTAAGTGCTCAATTTTTAGCAAGCATTTATTAGAATGATCTTTCTATCTGGGGCCTAGCATCCAATTACAGTTCATGAGAAGAAATATTGAAGTATATTAACATATTCTTAGCAGTGTTCATGGTAAGGCAATATTGTAGCATTCTTGGTGTTATCATATTCATCATTGAGGCAATATTAGCATTAACATCTTAAACATGTTATGGCAATTCATATGGAAAGGCAATATTTTAGCATACTACATTTACATGTTAAGCAGGTTCTCATTTGAAAGGCAACAGCGCAATATCATTTTATTTAACATGTTAAGCAGGAAAGTTGAACCAACATATATATTGAATATATCACGTTTAAATGATTTCTTACCGATAGCCGACTTCTTGTACCTGCATCAAATACATGTTAGTAGATATACTTACTCTGCCTGCATAAAACATTTATTAGCATGCATCTTGACTAGATGGTCACTATCATTGTGAAACCATACGAACTCTTTTTATTTCCATATAGGACTTCAAGATAATGCAATGACACCATAGTAGGTAGAGAGACTCTATGCTGCCACGCATTCAGCATTCATTTTATTCGGCAGTTCAACGTTCATGTGTTGCTCATTCCAACATCTTAGCATAAGCATCTCTATCAATTTAGCAACTAAGCATCACAGTTTAAGGGACAGAACATAGGGACATATTACTCCATTTTATTAGGCATAAAGGAGTAGGGAGGGAGGACTGTTCCACTCACTTGTATAAAGAGTATTTATCTTTCGATTACACATATTCCCACCAAGTGTAGCTCCACCAGCGCCACGTTCCAATACACATTTCGTCTAACCAATTAAGAGAGACTACATTCGTCATAATTCTTTTGTTTTCCAACCCAAGTCACGGTCCAACATTCGGATCACATCTAACAAGCCAACCAAATGTCTCGTACGAACCGGGGCATTACACGTAACAAGGTACAAAAACTAGCCACAATATGAATAGTAAAGTAATATACATGAACATGAATATAACTGACAAGGTAGACTATCCATCTAAGTGAATGCACTTTAAGACTACTTTGGGATCATATAGGTAGGTAAGGAGTGATATTAGCATCAACTAATATCACAAATATACTGGCGTACTCCCGTCCAAACAGGAGACTAGTCCACGGACGATAATGGAATATCCACTAGTATATCCTATAACTTGGCACACTGAGGCTGATGAGGAAAGGGTAATCTCATATGCCTACTAATAGTCTTCCCCATCCAGGTGTAGTACATGGTCATGTCCATGACTCGTATGACTTGTATCTTACATGCAAGTCCTCTAACTAACACAACTAGTCATATATGATCCGTCACACGAACCCCTTATACCAGCCAAGTACAGGGTGCGTGCCAATACTTATGTAGCTCTAACTCCAAATGTCATGTCATGAGTCGTGTCCAAGTCATAGAAGTCATTGAAAAATAACTTAAATACGAGGAAGTCTACTGACATACTAGGTCACACATATCCAAGTCATCGATGGCATCATCAATGGCACCCAAGTCACACTTGGATGCCCTTGTAACACACCTAATCCTAACACAAAATAGCACGTAAATGTACAACAAGAAATAAAATAAGATCATAGTGGCACGGCATCTTGCCTGAAGTTTGTACGATGATTCGACGATGACCTACAATCGAACTCATCAATCCTAATAAAGCAGTAAAGGTGAAACTCCCGTAAACATCTTCGGATGCTTAAACAGACATTGTCAATATTCCCAAAATAAGCAAAATAGCTAGGATAGGCTACCCATAAGTACAATTCTAGACACAAGGATAAAATAGTAATTTTAGGCAAAATCGGTGTCCACCGTTGGACCTGCTTTGCACCGAGAAATGTGATAAGATAAAGGTTGTCCAAATTTGACAAATTATATAAATCTTGGCTAGAACGATACCACAAGTCTGATGGTAGTGTCGGATTTGGAATCCGATGTCCCTGGTTCAAAATCATAATTTTATGTTTGGAAATTATGATTTCTGGAGGCCAACTTTGGCGTCCATTTTAGCCAACCAAACGACATCCTATGAAACTAAAATTTTTATTACATGAAGCTGGTTATATCTGTTGCACACCAGAGTTGGCGGTTAGTCAATGAGAGCTTCGATTAGAGAGAAACGAATCCGCAAAGTTGGCTCCACGAAACTGTCTAAAATAAACGTGATTTAAAAGGTCAACTTGGTGGCCGATTTTGATATATTAATCGATCGAATTAATGATTGAACTCTTAGTTGAGCAAAGAGTATATACCAAGATTGAGATAGAAGAAACAAAATGACGATCCTACGATCAAATTGTCCAAAAAATACGTCCAAAGTTGCTATTCTGAAACACAATTCTGGACTCAAATTCGCACGCGTCACGATGGGATTGACTTCCAAATGCAGAAATTGACCCTGTTACTTGTCATGGTGGATGATGGCCTTTAGGAAGGAGTTCGTCTGACCGCCGGGTGGCTCGTGGGGGTCGTCGGGGGTTGCTAGCCGTATAGACGGGGTCACGATGGCATTATGGCAGTCGCAATAGTGCTGCTGCCCGTTGTTGTGCACGCTGCTGCTGTGCTGCAACATGCCTAGCCGCATACTGGTGGTATGCCACTGGCCGTACCGCCCGACGGCAATGGTGGCCCGGTGGTATCCAGCGTCAGGCGGTACGACCACTCGCTATTGCTAGAGGGTTTAATGCCCGTGTTGCTTCTGTCTCTCATGCGGCTGGGTGCCTGGCCGCACGCTAGCAAGGGACGTATTGGTGTGCGTCACGCGATGGTGGAGGCGGACACGTGGTGGTGGTCCACCATCAGCTATTGTAGTTGCAGCTACACGTACATAGGGAGGTTTGGGGAGTTAGGATTTTTAGGTTTTATTTAAGGGTATTGTATATATATGTAGTCTTATATTAGGGAAGGAGAGTCAGGGTTTGAATGCAGCAAGGAACTTATAGGAGTTGTTAAGATTTGCACGCATAGATATAGATACAAAACAATTCCAAACTTAAATATTATGAATCCTATCTATAGATTGAATTTTATTGTATATATATTAGATAATGTATATAATTATCTATGGGCTTAGTTGGATTTTAGCACACTAGGATGAGGAGAATATTATTGATAGAAAATTGTACTAATGCTTTAGGGCCCATATAAATAGGCTTAGCCAACAAATACAATTAGTCACATATTTGGGCTTTGGGCCCATCAAGAATTCTTTTTAAGAAATATATATATATATTTATATATATATATATTATACAAAACACAAAGGTTTTTGAATCCTAGGGCTGACTGTGCCAAGATAAAGTGTGGTTGGGATTTAATCTCGGTGAATCAACGGTTGTGGGGTTTTATGGGGGAAAAGCATTATTGGGAGTGGGGTTTTATGGGGAAGAGCATTATTGGGAGTGGGGTTTTATGGGGAATCCAAAGATGGGGATTTAATATTTTGATAGTTGGGATTTAATATTTTGATAATTGAGGGTCCAAGATTATGATAATAAAACTAAAACAAAACATATATATAATTGGGGGTCCAAAGAACGAGCAGCCAAACACCAAATGGAACAGCCGCATTGGGATCCCGCGCTCACAGCTTCCTCTCCTGGGGAATCGTCGTACTGCCTCCTCTCTACCGCCTCATCTGCCCAATTGGTAACCCTGCCCGTATTGGGGATCCTGCGCTCACAGCTTCCTCTCCTCTCCTCTACGCAGGATTCCCATCTTAAACCCTCACGCAAGAAGAACGAGCTCCAGCGCCGTCGGCGTGCTCCTCGGCTCTTCCTTCAAAGGAACCATCGACGTCACCAATAGCTACGCTGGTCCGTCCCTCTCTCCCTTTCAATTCCTTAGTTGTCTCCAAACTCCAAGCTTTTTTTAAATGGGTTCTGATTGGTTTTTGTTTAGATCAACAAAAAATTGGTTCTTTTGTAGAGAAAAGAACCAAATTTTGGTTCTTTTTGGTTTGATTATTGCTGGTTTCCATAATTTTCGTGTGAATTTTAGTGGGTTTTGAGAAAAGAAATAACCAAACTTTTGGTTTTCTTTGATTTTCGAAGAACAAAAATCAACGAGAAGAACCAAAAGGAAGCCACTGGATGGGGTGGGTATTGAGAAAAGATCAAACTTTTGACTCTGTCTGGTATTCTTTCTGGGTCTTGGTTGGAGTAAACCTAGAAAAGTTTGATTTTTGGTAGATAATTGTACTAGGAATGATTTGTATCAAGGTATCAATATAATAATCTGTTGGATAGTCCAATTTTTTATTTTCTTTTAGAGCAATCCTTATTTGAATAGTATGATTATTTAACCCCTGGGCTTCTTCATCTCAACTCCTGAACTCATGGAGTTTTGGTGTTAATGTCATGGAGATGGAGTTCAATATGGTATCTATCAGGGACACCAAGTAGAAACCTCTAGGGTTTCTTCTCCGATTTGGAGGAAGCTACGATGATGAATTCTCACATCGCAGAACTCAGGGAGTTTTGGTGTTAATGTCATGGAGATGGAGTTCAATATGGTATCTATCAGGGACACCAAGTAGAAACCTTTAGGGTTTCTTCTCCGATTTGGAGGAAGCTACGATGATGAATTCTCACATCGCAGAACTCATAGAGTTTTGGTGTTAATGTCATGGAGATGGAGTTCAATATGGTATCTATCAGGGACACCAAGTAGAAACCTCTAGGGTTTCTTCTCCGATTTGGAGGAAGCTACGATGATGAATTCTCACATCGCATGTTCCTTTTCTTCAATGTATCTCAGGCTTCCTTTTTTTATGTCAAAATTTGAGATTTTTAGTAGAAATTAGGCTGTAATTTCTTCTTTATCAAGTTTACATGTACACAGAACGAGCACTTTGTTTATTTATTGTCACGATTTTTTTTGTTTTCGAGTAATGATTCGAAAAAGAAGGCTAACTTTTTTGCGTGTGAAGAAAACATAGGTTCAAACGTTTCCATCTCCTTGCCTTTAGTCCCAAGTCCATGATTATTCGTCTCTTCTCTTGATCTTAATCCGTTGGGAAACCATCGCTGAAAAGATATGGAACAGAAGAAGAGAGATGGACATTCAAAATGTTGTAAGGACGCTCTCTGGAGCGATCATTGACAGTAGAAAATTAGCAAGTGTAATTATGATGGATAGAGCATAGATCAGAATTTAGTAAAGGACAGTGGAGGGAACAGTATCCCTGTGTGGTTTCTGGCCATTAGTATTTATAGGAATCATGCAAGTTATTGAATCTAACAGCCCCCATTGCCTATGTTCCCATGTCCCAATTGAAATTTTTGATCTTTGGACTGAACTTTGGAGCGTGTAGACAGATCTTTGGAATTTTTGATGCATTTCACTCTATTAATTATAAATGGGTTCTGATTGGTTTTTGTTTAGATCAACAGAAAATTGGTTCTTTTGTAGAGAAAAGAACCAAATTTTGGTTCTTTTTGGTCTGATTATTGCTGGTTTCCATAATTTTCGTGTGAATTTTAGTGGGTTTTGAGAAAAGAAATAACCAAACTTTTGGTTTTCTTTGGTAACTTTTGTATTTGGACCAAAAGGAAGCTACTGGGTGGGGTGGGTATTGAGAAAAGATCAAACTTTTGACTCTGTCTGGTATTCCAAGGTTTTTTTTGACTCTGTCTGGACATGACAATCAAGAGTTGGGACTGATAAGCTACTATTTGTCATTGTATGCATAGTTTGAACAGACTCCACTATTGCCAAAGGTTCAGAATATCGGTATCGGACCCTTCCTATGAGTATCGGACCAGCAGAATCGGCAGTTTCGGATCGGAATATTCAAATTTTTGCTATCGGAAAGCAAATAATTATTAAAATTTTAGATTTTTTTTATATTAAGGCATAATTTGAAGTATATTATGTGTTGTTTCGTAGTAGCTTTGAAATTGAAAAAAAAAATAAGAATCACCTTTTGCTGACTGCCATAAATAAATTTCTTCCTTTACATTCTTTATAACCTTATTATTCTTTTACATCCTTAATGATTGGTCATTTTTTGGTTCAATTTTCTCTATCGAATTGACTAGGAAGAGATACCCAACGTCGGTTCATCAATATCTGTTAATATTGGTATCAGTCGGTATCGATACGGGCCGTATCGTATCTGTTTGGGTCATTACTGTAAACTATGGTTGTCGGATAAACAATTTTATTATCGTCTTGCTGCAAGTGAAGTTGTGACCAAATTAACATTATAGCATATTACCTTGGCAATAACAAAAACATATCATAGGTAGGTAGAAAACATACAGTTGCAGTTGTCTCCAAACTCCAAGCTTTTTTTAAATGGGTTCTGATTGGTTTTTGTTTAGATCAACAGAAAATTGGTTCTTTTGTAGAGAAAAGAACCAAATTTTGGTTCTTTTTGGTCTGATTATTGCTGGTTTCCATAATTTTCGTGTGAATTTTATTGGGTTTTGAGAAAAGAAAGAACCAAACTTTTGGTTTTCTTTGGTAACTTTTGTATTTGGACCAAAAGAAAGCTACTGGGTGGGGTGGGTATTAAGAAAAGATCAAACTTTTGACTCTGTCTGGTATTCTTTCTGGGTCTTGCTTGGAGTAAACCTAGAAAAGTTTGATTTTTGGTGGATAATTGTACTAGGAATGATTTGTATCAAAGTATCAATATAATAATCTGTTGGATAGTCCAATTTTTTATTTTCCTTTAGAGCGATCCTTATTTGAATAGTATGATTATTTAACCCCTGGGCTTCTTCATCTCAACTCCTGAACTCAGGGAGTTTTGGTGTTAATGTCATGGAGATGGAGTTCAATATGGTATCTATCAGGGACACCAAGTAGAAACCTCTAGGGTTTCTTCTCCGATTTGGAGGAAGCTACGATGATGAATTCTCACATCGCAGAACTCATGGAGTTTTGGTGTTAATGTCATGGAGATGGAGTTAAATATGGTATCTATCAGGGTAACCAAGTAGAAACCTCTAGGGTTTCTTCTCCGATTTGGAGGAAGCTACGATGATGAATTCTCACATCGCATGTTTCTTTTCTTCAATGTATCTCAGGCTTCCTTTTTTTTATGTCGAAATTTGAGATTTCGACATAAAAATTAGGCTGTAATTTCTTCTTTATCAAGTTTACATGTACACAGAACGAGCACTTTGTTTATTTATTGTCACGATTTTTTTTGTTTTCGAGTAATGATTCGAAAAAGAAGGCTAACTTTTTTGCGTGTGAAGAAAACATAGGTTCAAAGGTTTCCATCTCCTTGCCTTTAGTCCCATGTCCATGATTATTCGTCTCTCCTCCTGATCTTAATCCGTTGGGAAACCATCGTTGAAAAGATATGGATCAGAGGAAGAGAGATGGACATTCGAAATGTTGCAAGGACGCTCTCTGGAGCGATCATTGACAGTAGAAAATTAGCAAGTGTAATTATGATGGATAGAGCATAGATCAGAATTTAGTAAAGGACAGTGGAGGGAACAGTATCCCTGTGTGGTTTCTGGCCATTAGTATTTATAGGAATCATGCAAGTTATTGAATCTAACATCCCCCATTGCCTATGTTCCCATGTCCCAATTGAAATTTTTGATCTTTGGACTGAATTTTGGAGCGTGTAGACAGATCTTTGGAATTTTTGATGCATTTCACTCTGTTAATTTTTTTTTTGGTATCATATTAAATCTGAAATGATCAAAGTGTGTCATTTTTTTGGTCGTTTCGCTTTCAGTTTGGTTCTAAGAATGAATGTTATACATTGATGTTGTTTTTGATACAAAGTTGTACATTATGTTTCTCAGCGGTTTGATGCATTAGTTTGATGCATCGCTTTCAGTTTTGGTCGTTTCGTTTTTTTGGTCGTTTCGCTTTCAGTTTGATGCATTAGCGGTTTAGTAGTATAGCATGAAAGTTCTTTACCTTTCTTAATAATATAGCAGTTCTGGTGTCTATCCACACATAACCCGCACATAAGAAAGCCATTGTTCCCTCCTCAGATACTTGAAAACGATGACCTGAGGACAAAAATGTTGTTCTCTTATCGATTTCGACCTGTGCTCGGATCGAATGGATCTCAAATATCCCCATCATACTTTTTTTCCAAGGTCTTGAATTTCTATTTCAGTGGAATTATTTTTTTCTCATAATTTTAACATTTATTTTAAATGATTTAGTTGGACGTTGGTATTACTTGAAGAGCCTATCGATTTTTTCGAGTCGCACAAAGATGCTACCGGTATGGAATTTGTTAATAGACTTCAATGAATTCTATACTTCATTTATCATTATTAACCAACTTTATATACACACACTCTAGACATCTGCTGATAGTTACATATCGAAAAGGCAATTAGCTCAACGCAAAAGGAGATAACGTGAACAATCACAGAGAAATGTAGCTCAATATGATGAAGGCTCTACCTCACGTAATGTTACGAATTCTGAACAAGATGTTAATCCAACTATCAGGTGATCATCCACTTGATTGTACATATGGTCTAATCTAATCTACTTTAATTTAATTATATTTCAGTTTTGGTTTCATTTGGATAGGTCTTTAGCTCAGTTTAGAAGGCAAGAACGCGAACGTGAATAAATAACCATATTTCGGTATATGACTCCTACTAGCATACTTGATGTACCTCGGATAACACCTACACCATCCACTTCTCCAGTGACACCTGGTTTACCAACTTCTCGAGTTGAACGAGAATATGAGGACGCAGCTCAACGTAGACGGATAGAACAAGATCAAGAAATACATCATGTAACACCTGGTTTATCAACTTCTCGAGTTGAACAAGAAGATGGATCAGCCTCACAATTAATATGCAGGCGTGTTCAATATAGAGTTGGTCCACCAACACAGCTGGAGTCTGACCGACATTATCTTAGATTAATGAGTATCGCATGCTCTTATTGCTCAGCTTTACATTGGTTGGATGAACAATTGTCGAATTCAACTTTAACAACACATCGATTTGGAACTTGCTGTTTACAAGGAAAAATAAAACTAGGGGCACTTATCGAACCCCCTCCAACACTTCGAGATTTATATGATGGTGATAGTGTGCAATCAAAATCATTTCGACAATATACTCGAGAGTTTAATGCGGCTAATGCATTTACCAGTCTTGGCGCTTCCCTTGATCGAAGATTGATTGCTGGAAGAGGTCCGACATCATTTATAATTCATGGGGAATTACGTCATCGAACTGGCTCGCTTCTGCCACAACACAACCAAAATCCAAGTTATTGTCAACTATACATTTATGATCCGGCTGCTGCTACAGAGCTATGGAGTAATAGAAACCGTCATTTGAGAAGAGATGTCTTACAGATTATTCAAGATTGTTTATTACACGTAAATCCATTCATCAATCTGTACCAGCAAGCTTACACTATTTTAACTCAAAGGAATTTAGCTGGTCAAGATCTTCCCGTATATCTGCACTATAGTACAAACAAGGATATACGACGGTATAATCTAACAACTGTAGATGAAATTGCAATTATTTTACCTGGGGATGGCCATCGACCTTCTGGTATGAGAGATATTATTTTACATCTACGTGGAAATAATCAACTAATGCAAATCAACGAGGCTCATCCTGCATGTTTGCCATTGCATTATGTATTATTATTTCCACATGGTCAACTTGGATGGGAATCTGATTTAAAGCAATGGGATCCTTTGCTAAAACAATTCTCACATAGACGCCTTACATTATGTGAGTATTATTACTACCGTCTATTTGAAAGACATACAGAGTATTCTTCAATTTTGAGAGCAGGAAAGTTGTTTCAAGAGTTCATTGTTGATGCTTGGGCACAAACAGAGTAAAATCGTTTGACATACATCAAACTTAATCAGCAGAAACTTCGTTCAGAACTATATCAGGGCCTTACAGATATTGATGCATATGTCAGTGGCGATCAGATTGGACAGCGCATGATACTTCCATCATCTTTCACTGGTAGTGCACGTCACATGTTTGAAATCTTTCAAGACTCGATGGCTATCACACGGTATAACAAGCATCCAGATATATTTCTTACAATGACCGCAAATCCAAAGTGGCCTGAAATAATTTCAGCTCTGCTGTCCAATCAAAATGCTATCGATTGACCTGATTTAGTTGCACGTGTTTTTGAGTTAAAAAAAGGCTTTAGTGTAGGAGATTGATGTCAATAATGTATTTGGTAGGAAAGTAGCATACGTCTTTACAATTGAATTTCAGAAACGCGGGCTTCCACATATGCATGCTCTTTTTTTTCTTTGTGGTCCAGATAAGATCCACACATGTGATCAAGTGGATAAAGATTGTTTCTGCTGAATTTCTCGATCCTACTCAGTGTACTGCATTATTTGAAACCGTTATAAAATGTATGGTGCATGGACCATGTGGTGCTCGAAACCCAAATGCGTCATGTATGGAGAATGGTAAATGCACTAAGAGATATCCGAGAATTTACGTAGATTCAATAACCATGGATCGTGACGGCTATCCTATATATCGTCGTCGTAATGTTGGACAAATCTACACTGTAAGAGGGCATCAGGTTGATAATCGAGATGTTGTTCCATACAATATGTATCTCTCACTACGCTTTAACTGTCATATTAACGTCGAAGTCTGTGCCGGAATAAGATGTGTCAAGTACATTCATAAATATATTTATAAAGGCCATGATCGAACCATAATGGTACTGGGGGCAGTAGATGAGATCCAACAATACCTTGATGCAAGATATATTGGACCGCCAGAGGCAGCTTGGCGAATATTTGAGCATCCTTTACATGAGGAGATTCTGTCAGTACAAAGACTGGTCCTTCATTTACCAGGTCAACACCGTGTTACTTTTGATCCAGATAAAGATCCTGCTACAATAAGGGCTAGAGCTGATAATGAGAAGACAACTTTGACTGAATTTTTCACATGTTGTGCTTTACATGAGTCAGCACATGATCTTACTTACCAGGAGTTCCCCCAGAAGTTTGTGTGGAATAGATCCACAAAGGTATGGACTCCAAGAATATCGGGATATGCGATTGGCAGAATGTATTTTGCATCTCCTAACTCTGGTGAGCGCTTCTATCTGCGACTGTTACTTACAGTTGTTAAAGGACCAACATCATGGAAATATTTACGCACATTCAATGACGTAGAATACTCTACATTCAAAGCAACGTGTGTTGCAAGAGGTCTGCTTGAAGATGATTCAGAATGGAAACAATGCCTTGACGAGGCTTCAATTATGAAAATGGGATATCAATTAAGAAGATTGTTTTGTATTGTCCTAATCGAATGTTCACCGATCGATCCACTTACATTGTGGAATCAATTCTCAGTTCATATTTGTGATGATCTTCAACATAAAATTCCTACTTTGTTCGCCATTTCTACTCCAACTCAATGTCAAATTGAAGATTATGGCTTATTCCTTATCAATGAATTGCTTCAGGAATCTGGTAAGGGTCTAGCTGACTTTTCGCCGATGCCACTTCCTACACAAGATTGGAATGCAATTGTTGGCAATAGACTGTTGCATGAACATCAGGAACTCATAAATGCAGCTAAACAAGTGGATGCGCAGAAGGATGTGGATTGCCTAAACCATGCACAACGTAGTGCTTATTCGGCAATTACATATTCCATTTTCGAGAATAAAGAAACTACATTTTTTCTGAGTGGTGGTGCCGGTACTGGAAAAACTTTTTTATATAATGCAATAGCAACAAAGTTGCGTAGTCTTGAAAATATAGTCATCACTGGTGCATCTTCTGGTATTGCATCGTTGCTACTTATTGGAGGTCGCACTGCACACTCAACATTTCATATTCCGCTAGACGTGCGTGATAATTCATTTTGTAATTTTAGTAAGCAATCTGTACATGCACAATTATTCAGAAAAGCAAAGTTGATAATATGGGATGAAGTTCTGATGCAACATCGCCATTGTGTTGAGTCAGTAGATCGAACGTTGCAGGATATTTGTGATAACGACAGAGCATTTGTGGTATTACGGTTGTTCTTGGTGGAGATTTTCGACAAATATTGCCAGTCATACCAAAGGGGGTTCGCAAAGAAATTATTGGAGCCTCATTGAGACGATCTGCATTGTGGTGTTCTATTCAAGTTTTGATGTTAGATAAGAATATACGACTGTCTAACTCTTCTATTGAAAATACAAATTATGCAAAATTTATTTTGGAGATATTTATAAGTATTATCTTTATCACCATTTTAGAATTATACTATTTTAGAATTATGGACCTTTAACTTAGGTAATTTCTATTCATGTAATAGGTCGGCACAAATCCTACAGAAGTCGTACAGCTTCTCTCCCATATATTCAGATATAATGATTTAAAAGAGTTAGTACTAAGAATTTATCCACGGCTAGATCTTGAGGGCATGGTGACTCCGGCGTACTGACTGAACGAATAATTCTTTCCGCACGGAATGATTATGTTAATTTAATAAATACTGTTGCTTTACAAATATATCCTGGAGAACAGATTACGTATTTAGCTGCAGACAAACTGGCTGAAACTGAAGAAACTGATCCTGCAATTATAAATCGTTATCCTGTCGAGTACATAAACTCTTTGGATCCTCCTGGGCTACCACCGTTTAAACTTGACCTTAAGGTTGGTTGTCCAATTATTTTGATTCGTAATATTGCACCTAAAGATGGCCTCTGCAATGGCACTCGCTTGATGGTTGTCAGATGTGCTTCCCGTGTGATTAAAGCTCAAATTTTGAATGGTGATAAAGCTGGCAGTTTTGTATTTATTCCAAGAATATCTTTATCACCATCAGCTTCAAAGTTGCCTTTTCATATGACAAGACGGTAGTTTCCATTTCGTGTAACTTATGCAATGACAATTAATAAATCTCAAGGGCAATCTGTAAAGTATGTAGGAGTTGACTTGCGTAACCCAGTTTTTAGCCATGGACATCTTTATGTGGCACTTTCAAGGTGCACATCTTTCGATCGCATTAGTGTTCTCTTGCAGACTAATTCAAATGACACATTAAACATCGTCTATCCAGAAATTTTGCTATGAATCTTATTGATGACTAATTTATGTAAGTAAACATAGTTTTATTTATTTTATTCCTATAATAGTTGACATTTTGCAGTTTGTTATACTTGATACATGTTTCAACTTAATGATTTGTATTATTTTTAATGAAGGGCTACAAGATGTGGACAAGCCTGACTATTTATGGCAATGTAAGAAATTTTTTAACAGCTGTAAATTTTAAGTGAAATTTTAACTTTAGTGTGCTAAAATATTGGTTTACTTTTTATGCAGAAGAATGCTAAAAATGATGCTTATCTGTGTGAAATTGTAAGTTGCTAAACGTACTTTATACTATACTATATTTGATCTAATTTGTTTTTTATTGTTTTTTAATTATAGGTTAACTTACTTCGAAACATTAATAGATCTGTCAAGTTTCGTCCTTATACGAGACTTTGGGATGACAAGGTATGCATGCCATTAGAGGTGATCATTTTCTTAATAAGAGTGCTTATATTAGTAACTATTTTATAATTATTATTTTTAGATAGTTGAAAACATAATGGTACATGCAAATGTGACGGGGCTTGATCGCCATCATTGGATGATTTTTCTCACTGAGTGTGATTGGGTACTCAAATCTCGAACATCGACGCTCCCACTTAATAAGGTAAATAAGTTTTTTACTTTATATTTTCAATATTATCAAATAAAAATGGTGAGTCACATTAACAATTTTGTGTTTTTCAAGTATTTAGGTTGTTGCTCATCCAAATGGCACTTCTTTATGGATTCCGATTGAGACTCGATCTCTTTATTATGTGATGAATAAGATGTTTTCTGCGGAAGCATTACCATGGCCAAAATAGTGAGTTGTATAAACCTTTGTAGCTTTACTTTATGTTACAACAAAATATCTACCAAAAAGGGGTACTGATGTGTTTTCTATCAACTTAGGAAATTGGGCTTGGAAAGGAGAATCAGCACTTTTGGAAGCGGATGGAGAAATTTAGAATGATCACAACTCATGTCGTGCCTTAATTCCCCCAACTCTTGGGTTTTTTACATTTTCTTTGCTTTCGGTTAAGATAAAACTTTTAGTCATGGTAAATGTATGCTACATGGGTTAAAATGATTATAGATTCCAGTTGTTTGATCATATTTTGAGTTTAATGATACATTAGGGAGGCTAAGACTTTGATGGCCCTTTAATATAGCAAGTCAAATGTGTGTTACTGCAGTGACTCAATCTGATTCTGGATACACAATCATATATTGAAAACATCTATCGAAAATATTTTACTACATTCCAGTTGTTTGTTCATGAATGTTATGTTTCATGAATGTTATGTTTTCAAATGGTGTGTTCTACAATGTTTCATATTCCAGTAAATATTTTCTATACAAATGGTGTGTTCTACAATGTTCTTTGATATCTGCATACAATAAAATGGACACGATATATATGTAAGGGAAGAAGAAGCGGCTGATCTCTAAGCTTATTGCAGGCAACAAATGTTATCATGGTATGATGCTCGAGGTATGTTCAAGGTGATTGCTGAGTAAATTTTAGGATTTTAACATCTTTTGTGCATTTCTAGATGGATTTGATTGCAGGCAACAAATGTTACTGCCACTCCTATGCCACTGAAGCAAGAGCGACGATCATTATAAAGGATTACGAGAGAAATCCTGGGCAGTCAATGTTGGATGCAGGAGCGACGATCATTATAAAGGATTACGAAGATCCAAAGCTCTGGGAAGCACTAGAAGAAATAGATAAGAGAGCTTAGTAAATTTTAGGTTTAAATTATGTAAGAAAGATTTGATCTTCCCTTGGTTTTCCTCTTGATTTCTCTTTGGGCGTTTTGGTGAAAGTTTGCTTCTTGAGCACATTGGTAGTTTTTTGTGGGGGTGTTTCGATTAGGGCTTCGATTTGGATTTTTGGCTTTAGAACGGTGAAGTTGGGACTTTTGAGCCATGGGCTGATGAGAAATGCTAATTATTTTGTGGATTTGTAAGAAAGATTTTTTGGCTTTAGAACGGTGAAGTTGGGACTTTTCATATGTGCACATCTTTGGTTCAAAGAACTTGGCTCATCTTTGGTTCTTCAGAAATCTATCTTGAGTTTTGAAAGTGTGCAATCTTCTTAACTAGGGTTTCCATGGACATCTTTAGAGCCTAACAAAGTTATTGTATTATCAAAGCATCAGTATTTGCTATCCTTAGTGAGGTCCTGATGTGTTCTATGATTCTATCGTAATACAAAATAGTGCGTCATTTCCAATCTTCCATTAGTCCACATTTTGTGAAGCTATTGAATGATAATTTCGACGCGGTTGTGTGTTGGTCTATTGATGTATCAATTTTTATTTTTTTTGTTAATAATTTTTTCCTGTATTTTACATGTGACACAAATGATTGGCAACTATTGAGAACTAACTTCATTAGGGAAATTAATATTTTGATGGGGGCCTCATAATTATTATTGTTCGTTTAAAATTGGGGGTCCAAGATTTTGAGGGGGAATACTTTAAATGAACCGTGCCCCATGGGCACGGGTTATGACTATATATATATATATATATATATATATATATATATATATATATATATATATATATATATATATATATATATTTTATATATATATATATATATATATATATATATATATATACAGAAGTTGAGGAATCGGAAGTTCTTTTTGACCGGATTAGAATTGGGTTATATATATATATATATATATATATATATATATATATATATATATATATTCTTATATATATATATATATTCTTATATATATATATAATATATATATATATATATATATATATATATATATATATATATATATATATATATATATATATATATATATTTTAATATATATATATATATATATATATATATATATATATATATATATATATATATATATATATATATATATATATATATATATATATATATATATATAACCCAATTCTAATCCGGTCAAAAAGAACTTCTGATTCCTCAACTTCTGGATATATATATATATATATATATATATATATATATATATATATATATATATATATATATATATATATATATATATATATATATATAACCCAATTCTAATCCGGTCAAAAAGAACTTCCGATTCCTCAACTTCTGTATTTTTTTTTTCTATTCCTCAACTTCCTCAACTTCTGTATATATATATATATATATATATATATATATATATATATCTCTTTTTGACCGGATTAGAATTGGGTTATATATATATATATATATATATTTTTTTTTTTCGGGTTATATATATATATATATCAAAAAGAACTTTCGATTCCTCAACTTCTGGACTGAGCACCCCCAATTTTTGGGCATCGTTACAGAAGTATGGAATCGGGAGGATTCACCCGACCCAGTCACTCGGGTAAGCAACAAGCTCAAAGCAACCAGGAAAGCCCGGTCGAGTTGGAGCAAACTTGCCTACGGGGACATTTTCCAGGCCGTTAGGGTTGCGGAGGATGATGTTACTCTCGCCGAAGCCAAGTTCGCAGCGGTCCGCACTCCTGAGACCAGGACCGCCCTTAACCTCACTAAAGCCATACTCAAATTCAGGATCAAGGTTGATACCGAAATCTGGAAGCAAAAAATGAGGTTGAAATGGGACAGCGAGGGAGACAAAGACTCGAAATACTTCCATGCCTGCGTCAACGAACGCAGACAGAAGCTCTCGATCTCCAAATTGCTGACGATAAGGGGAATATCATCTCGGATCAAAAGAGCATCCAAGAGGCTGCGGCGAAGTTCTACTCCAAGCTATTTTCCAAAGAGACGGTTAACATAGACAAATCATTTTTGGACCAAATACCCCACCACATCAATGACATTGACAATGCCCAGCTGGAGCGTCCCCCTTTCGTCCTGGGGGTGGAAGCTGCGGTGTGGGCTCTGGACGAGCACAGTGCGCCCGGCCCGGACGGCTTTACCGGGGTCTTCTTTTGCACTTGCTGGGATATTATCAAGCAGGACATCACCGAAGCAGCTATTGCCTTTTTCCAAGGAGCTACTTACCCCAAAGCCATATCCAGTGCCAAGCTGATCCTCATCCAGAAAAAAGCAAACCCGGAGTCTTTTTGCGACTTTCGACCCATCAGTCTGTGCACCTTCACCAACAAGATCATCTCCGAGATTATCGCTACCAGAATGGCCGGTATACTCCCTAAAATCATTTTCGAGGAACAGAGTGGCTTTGTTCGCGTAAAAAATATTCAGGACAATATTATGATGGCCCAAGAGTTAATCACCTGCATGAAGTTTCCTGCTAGGGGGCATCATAGCCATCAAACTCGACATGGAGAAAGCTTATGACAGACTGGATTGGCAATTTATGATTTGGGTGTTTATAGCTTTCGAATTCTTAGAAACTTAGACCAACACCGTGTGGAGATCCATCAGTAACTCATGGTTTTCTACGGTTATCAATGGTCAAACTGAAGGGTTCTTCAAATCCAGCCGCGGAGTTAGACAAGGCGACCCTCTTTCCTCCACAGTCTTCATCAGTGCAGCCGACGCCTTGAGTAGATACCTTAACCACTTGGTTAGCACTCCGAATTTCCAGCACTATCATACCGCTAGTGGTTGTCCGATCATCACCCACCTAGCCTTTGCTGACGATATTCGCATCTTCTCCTCCGGGGACGTTGGAGCGGTGGAAGTGGTCCACAATACATTGCAGAGGTACTCTAGGTGCTCCGGCCAGAAAATCAATCCCTCAAAGAGTATTATCTATGCCTACCACAACATCAAAAGAGTGCAAGCGGTTAATCTCTCCAACTTGACATCCTTCGTTGTGGCTCAACCTCCTTTCCACTATCTGGGATGCCCCCTAGTATACGGGAAATCCAACGGTAGAATCTTTGACAATTTGATTTCTAGAATCAGGAAGAAGCTAGAAGGGTGGCACAATGCCACCTTATCCCCGGGCGGCAAGATGATCCTCATCCAACATGTGCTCACTTCCATCCCCATCCATACCCTACAGCGTGCTCCCCGCCTAAGAAGGTACTCTCCACGATCGAACAGATCTTCTGTGATTTTTTCTGGGGCATTGCAATGGCCAAGACAAGCATCACTGGACTAACTGGGACTCAATGACTCATCCTTCAGCAGAGGGGGGCATTGGTTTCACTAAACTCTCCCACATCGTTAAAGCTTTCTCAATGAAGTTATGGTGGAAGCTCCGCACGAGCAACAACTTATGGACCAGATTTATGAAGGCCTGGTACTTCAAGCACATCCACCCGTCTGTGGCCATCCACAACAGCAGATCCTCGGCTGCGTGGCGTCGAATCTGTAACCTCCGTTAATTGAATCTTGGATATTTTCAAAATTTTGTATATTTTTTCTTTTCTCTGATTTTTTCTGGATCTCGAAAATCGTGCAAATTCTATTATTGAGAAAATATTTTCGACCGTAATTGCTATCGGTCCTTGTTGGTTTTGGGTTATTATTTTATGCGATTTTATCCTATTAGAATTTTTCTGCCCATTCCTTAAAATCAATAATTTATAAATATTGTTGTATATGGAGAGACGTCTATTAAATTTTGGAATTTCAAAATATATTTATTTACTAAATAAATGATTGTTAAATATATTTAAATAATTAGTGAATAAATTAGTATAATTTAAGTCATTAGAAATATTGGCTAAATTGTAACTAGCCCATTTTTAAATTAGTGTTAACTAGTAATTAATTAATTAATTTATAGCTAATAATTATTAGTGCTAATTAATTGGCAGATAGTAATAATGATAGGGTTAGCAGTTAGTATTAGCAAGTTAGCTTTTTCACTATTTTCCCTATATTTCTATTACATGCACAATTTTTTCTTTAAGGTTTCTTCCTACACTATATATATATGCTCACATCCCCAAAACTCTCACACACACACAAAAATCCCTAAACCTATAAAATTCTACACAACCGCCACACTCTCATCCTCCCTGCCTCCATGTCGCAGAAAATCGACCACCACCTCCAGGCCATTCTCGGCCGACCACCACCGTCATCTCCCAGTCATCACCATCCCAAATCTCCCTACCACCATCTGCATCAGTCCCGACCACCACCATGGTCCACCGCCATCCCGGTACAGCCACCCCTATCACCACCACTGCCACCGTCATCATCCCGACCATTCCCTTCTCGGCCATTACCGGAGGATCGACCACCACCATTCACCATCACCACTCCTTGCCGCGCTCATCCCGGCCAACCCCCGGCCATAACACCTCCCTGCTGTGAGTAACATCAACATCACCACCACCACCACCGATAGCCACCACCACCACCAAATCATATCGAGAGAGAGTGAGAGACAAGACCTGACCTGTGCCCTAGCTCCGGCCACCTCCTCCGCTTAGACCGTGCGCGCCCCCTCTGTGACGGCGCCCCACCGCCGATAGACCTGCCCTGTGCCGCGTCCGTCGGCGAGATCCAGCCGCCGACGCCACCCTGGCCGAGAATCGACCTCCCAGAGCCACGCGGGACCACCGCCGACCCCGGTGGCGCGCTCCGCCACCCACGCGTACAACCCCCCACTATGATCCCCTCTCCTTCGAGCTCTGTGAATTAGGGATCAGAAACCCACCCCCTTTTCTTTAATTTATATTATTTATAGTTTATATTAGATATAGTTTATATTTTTAATTAGGATGGATTAGTTATAGTTTATATTAGTTATAGTTTATATTTTTAATTAGGATGGATTGGTTGTTAACTTAGACTAAAAGTCTGTTTGTCAACACAAACTATTTGGGCCGGGCCTATGAATCCTGGGCCAAGCTATGTTATTTGGATAATAATAATAATAATTTGGGCTTTGGTTGTAATGGGCCTATATTTATTTTTGGTTGGCTCAGGCTATTTAAATCTTGGGTTGGACTTTAAAGCCAACAAAAGTTTTAATTAGAATTATTTTGGGCCTTGGCCGACATATACAAATAAGTACTTTTTAAATATTATTGACCTAAAGCCTGTTTTAAAAATATACTTGGACTATGGGCCATATCTATAATCATTAGCTTATCTTTTATTTGCCCACATTTCTTTTTAAAAAAATAAGTTAATTAGTTATGTATATATCTATTTTCCAATAAAATCATTATGAAAACTTTATCGTATTTTGTGGATTTTATTACTATTTCTAAATTAGCTATGAGTATTGATTTTTGACTATTTCTTAAATTCCCTTTTTATTTAATCAATCACCTCTTAATCATGACTAAAATAGTCATTTTCCATCTTTTAAATTGTGAACTTCTTTCTTGTCTTGATAATCGTGCTGAATCCTTATCCTAGACTTTTATATACCAAACTAGGCTATTTTGACTATTCGGGACTCATTGGGACTGCCCGTGTCGTCGTCTGGGACCCTCTGTGGAGCATAGCATTGTACCTACCTCGTGTCGACACGTTCGTGTCGCGCACGTTGACTCCAATCAAATCGAGGCGAGTACATTCTCTGACAATTTCATATCCTGCTTAGGAGTATATTTCCTGCTTTAGATTACTTTACATGATGCTGACATATTGGAAACACGGATTAGTACTATATGGATCTTGTCGTGCGATGTTATCCCCTTAGCGGATACATCGGGTATTTCATGTTCGTGTACTTTATCATGAGCATCGTGTACTCCTTGTGTTCGTACTTTTTATGTGTAAATCGTGTAAAATCGTATATACTCATGTGCTCACATGATCTTCGTGTGCGACTATACTTTGTGTACAATAACATAACTTGGCTAGATCCTTGTGTATTGATTGGGGCGGAAGAGTAGAAGTGGTTAAGTAATCAATCCAGTAGATTACTCATGTGCAACCTCTTTAGATTACTCGTATACAATATCGTATAGTTTACATAACCATCTTGTGCTCTGAATCTCTAGTCACTGATAGTTCTCTATATATTGTAGCTATTTACTTACAGTCTCTCTCTTTTTACATCATGTTGTTCTTCAGTTTCCTGTATCTTACTCTCTAGCATATTTATATTTCCTGACCTGTTATGATTTGTTGAGATGTACTGTGCTCGCTCCTGTCCTGACTGGACCTGTTGAAATTTTTTACAGATAGCTTGGAGGTTGCCTGCTAGCCTAGAGGAGACACAGTAGATGTTGGATATATAGCTAGGATTTTCTTATTTTATTTTTCAGTTGTCTTGAGCTGTATTTACTCTATGGATTACTGTATTTGAGATTTGAGATGTTTTCTGGGTTTGTGTATCTTAGATACTTAGACTTCTATCTGCTGTATCTCATTGTGGATTTCATGTTTTATCTATCTTTTATCATGCTCTACCTTAGATGTGATTGAGACTGTATTTGCTACACCTCCATTCGGAGTATATATACTGTACAGGTACCTTTATATTGTTAGATGTTTGACCTAGGACAGCGTTCTACCGCCGACACTACGGCATAGGCTGGACGTACCCACGTCTCATGCCCTTACTCTAGGGTGTGGGTCGTGACACGTTTTTAGTGGTGGCCCATGCAGGTCGAGTTATGTAGTGGTATTCGAACTAGAGTTTCACTACAGCCTGCAGTAGGATTTGGATATATTTTTGAAGGTACTCAATCACAATTAGGATTCCTTGAGAGATTCCTGGAATGACCCTTAAGAATCTCGTTATAAAATATCTTGAAATTTGATTCTAATAGTTTACATTTATCTTTCTTGGTTAGTTAATGAATTTGATTTTTGGGTATCCATTGTTGATTTAATTTAATTTTTGTCAAGATTAAATTATATGGGCTAGGTCATCTAAGTTATGGAATCTAGTCTTCTACAGCCACATTAGCCAACATGGTGAGGACATATAGTCTGACTTTGGATATATTTCTCGGGTGTAGGAATTTAAGGTTTTCGCAGCCAAGCTAGCGGCATCGCAAAATTTTTAAATACCATGATTCTAGAGGTATGTGCCTTAGTCGAGGACTCTGTGATTATCGTAGCCTTGCTTACTAGTATGACGAGGATTTAGAGTACCATGATTTTGGATAGACGCACATGATTATCAGATTGTACCTTAAGTACTTTTGAACATGTTTCCTCTATTTTTGTTTCAGTCTTCAAAAAAAAATTATTGTTTTGTTTTGTTTTGCTTCTCATTATTTAACTTAGAAGTAGGAGTAGGAGTAAGAGTAGCTTAGCTGTTATTATAAACCATTGTGTAACTTCTTGCTATGATCATAATACAATGAATCGATAATTTTTGCTAGGCCTTATTTTGGATTTGATATTATAGTTCTGGTTTCAAAATGGTTCCTTCTTTTAAACAGATAAGCAGAACAGATTCTATTATCATTCTCTTCCTACCAATATTTTATTCCACCATTCTTTGTCTGATATAACTGTCCTGATTACATCAATTCTCTGTCTCGTATCCAATTCGGTCAGCTATACTTTGAAACCCTTGAATCTTTATATCATTTTACCTGAGAAATGTTGAGGAAGCGACGTAAATCATCTAGTTCAAAAATGACGTAATTGGTTATCATATGATGATTTTGTAGGAATCAAAATGTTGGATGTCAAATAAAAAAAATCTGAGATGTAGATGTGGTAAAGGTTTAGAATGGAATCGAAAGATAAATGTTATCAATTTAGAAACAATCACAGAAAATTGGTTATGAATAATTCATAGATGTATTTCAAAAACTAATGAGGATATTCAATGTCAACCTAGTTTTGAGAACTTAGAAAATCTTGGTTATTGATTCTTGGGAACTTTTACTCTAAGGCTATGTAGAAATTTAGTAATGGAAAAGAGAATTTAATTGTATTCCATGATTATACGAAATTGAACTAGCTATTGTAAGAGGGTGACTAGAGACAGAGAGAGCACAAGGATTTTAAGTTATAGGAATTATTTTTAGATGATTGTGAAAAATTATAGAATTCAAGAGGATAATATTTGAAGTGAACGTTGAAGAAAATATGAAGGTTGATTTATAAATAATAATAAATTTTGTATGACATAGTGGTATTAGAGTTGAGTAAATACGATACTTGATTTCAACAAGTACAAGGATTCATAAATTGGATTTAGAGATTTCGGATCTAATTTAGGACGAAGAATTTTTTTTTTTGGAAAATTGATTAAATGAATAAGTGTTGATACCTAAATAAGAGGGGTATGCTTCATGGAAAATGTTTTAGAAATTTAAAATTTTGTCTATGGTAATCATGGTAAAGGCTTAGATGACGAAAGATATAATTTTGATGGTAGTCATATAACGGTTGATTTTTATATTGGGATTGGTGAGATAAAAATATGATTGCCAAATGATAAATTGATAGTATCTGTCACACCCCGATTCGTAGAGTCATTTATTGACATATTTTATCTCTTGGAATCGATCGTCCTCGCTTGGGCGTGATGCCGTACAAGTCTGGTATTGCACTTGTACAAGGCAAAGATGGTACATAGGTGATAATTCTTCAAATAGGATCACATTGCAGCGGCAGAAGCAGACAAATTGAAGTTAGTGAGGACAATCTTACTCATTGAATAGAAGTACATCACTTCTTTATGGCAGCGGAGACAAAAGAACAACTCGAAGTCACACAGAGATATATAGAACTATATCCTCTTTATTGATAATTGAAGAAGAGTACAAGACTTGTATTGAAGTACAATGTTTACAACACATCTCACTTTACATTGAAAACCAACTGAACAATGCTATACAGCTTACAATTGATACTTGGATACATTGGATTACAACTCGATATACCGACTTGGCTTACAATCTCACTGGTACAACTGATTACCATGTTCCATATATTATGCCCTTTATAAACAGAAGACATCATCTTGTGCAAGGAGAGCTTCTGTATGCCCAACAATTCTTCGATGCCGCGGGACCAATCCAGCTAATCTTCGTGTGTAGAACATTCCAAGCACGAGCACCTGCCCACAAAACGTGGGTCAGCACATCATCTATGTACTGGCGAGCAGAATCCAATCCACTCGCATAAACCAACATTTAAAGTGATCATTTAAGCAAGCATTTATTAGAGTGATCTTTCTACTTGGGGCCTAACATCAGTTTACAGTTCATGGGCAATAATCAGAGTGAAACATGTAAAAATATTCTTAGTAGCATTCATGTCGACATATCATTTTAGCATTCTTGGTGTTATCATGAAAAGGCGTCATTGAGGCATCGTTAACATTAACATCTTAAACATGTTATGACAATTCTCACTTTAAGCATCACTTAGCATAGATGTTATGTTTGAGCACTATTTAAAGTAAGGCATCTTTCTAGCATATTTGAATGGAACATATTAAGCAGGCAAGTTAAACCACTTATACAATATCACAATTATGTGATTTCTTACCGATAGCCGACTTCTCGTACCTGCATCAAATACAGGTTATCCGATATACTTACTCTGCCTGCACAAAATATTCATTAGCATGCATCCCGACTACATGGTCACTGGTGTTGTTAAACCATATGGGCTCTTTTCATTTCATTTTATTTTAAGATAATGCGGTCAGCATAGTAGGTGGCGAGCCTCTATGCCACCCCGCCTTATCCGTGCTCCCATAGCACTCATTATTATTTCCTCCTAGGCCGAATCGGTCCCCAGGGCCCTAGGAACCGTTCGAGGAAATTATTACTCAAACCTTGTATACAAGTTGTCCATGACCATGCGAACGCGTGTCCGACTCGATTGTGAACAAAATCGTATGGTAAAATATATTAAAGAAAGTAAAGGCAACAGTGCATCATTAGTCATATACAATGACTTATTCATTTCATCATTACCATCATTTCATTTGGTGATCTCAACGATCCCAGCTTTATCTTTTCTCATTCATTGCTTCATTGCAACGTATCTCATATCATTCCTTTCTTAAAAAGGAATGTAACATTCATTCATTTCATAGGAACATTTATTCATTTATTCATTTCTTATAAGGGACAGGCAGCGTTTCATATTCTTGCAACATATATACAGAGCGTACATGGTTCTAGTGTTTCATTCAGTTCATTGGGTCGATAGCACAGCCAGTTCATTTCTTATTCTATCATTCACAAGGCATCTCATTAATCAAGTGTTTTATTGTTTCAGCAGCATTAAGCATAAGGGGCAATGTTATCAATTCATTCTCAGGCCTCAAGTCACATTAGCAGTTCAATGTGTTGTACATTTTAATAATTCTCAACATAGGCATCTCTATTATTCAGCAACTATAACATGGGACATTTAGGGACAATTCATAGCATTTCAATACTTAGATCGTATGCTCGTGCTCAGACTTCGATGACCTTGTCCTCCATATTGCCCAAATCTTGATTTCCCAGAATTGATCAACTTAGATCGTATCAAGACTAAATATTCTTAATATATTGGATTTCAATGCTATTGAAATTCGTTCCTTGAACTTTTGATTTGATTTTTCTTGAATAGTACCCCTTATCGTAACAATGGTCTTGATCCTTGACCGTACTCAATTGATTTAAATTCAACCGTGACCTGGATCTCTATCAATATGTTGCTCGTGCTCAAAAATCTCGATTTCAAATTTTTTGAACCTAAATTCAAATATTGATTAGCCTCATTCTTCATCGTGTCAATATTTTAATTTTGATCGCAATAAAACTTCGATACCCATATCACTCGTGCATAAAACTCTGATTTATTCTTGAAAATGACTAAATTCTATTCCAATCGCGATTAAGTTTTGTACTTCTTGATCGTACCAGAAATTGATGGTAGATTATGCCTACGCTACCACCATACTCTTCATCATACTAAATACTATTTGACCAAGGTTAAACTGACTTTATCTTCGATCGTGTCGAACTAACAATTATGATCTTGTTCGAATTTTAACACTGGTACCAAACTCTTTTCTGACCATGATTTACTTCCTGATTATATCTGAACTTCTTGTGATTAGTCGTGCCTAGATGACCTGACATGACTAGACGACTATGAATTCCATGGTCGTGATTCTAACGATCATGACTATCGTACCGATTTTGCCTCTGAATCGTGCTTGAAAATTTTGTCCATGATCGCGACTACCCGATTTGATTTATGAACTTGTCATAAATTGAGTTCTGATCTTGTCGGAATGATATTCCCATTGTGCCTCAATGATTGATTCTTTAGTCATTCGTGCCAGTTATCACTCCTAAACATGACTAGATTTCAATTTTTGTCACTCTACTCTAAATTGTGCCTAAATAACTTGGGTTTCTTCCTAAATCGTGCCTATAAGGCCTTGATTCCGAAATCATGATTTATTCGCCATTCATAACTAAGCTTGGATCTTGATCGTGCTAATACGACCTAGAGTCTGATTTTCATCAAATCTAACTATCGATCGTTCTATACTCGAATTTCGTTCTCCATTCGTTCCCTTAGCCGTGATTAAGATCATGACTGAATAACCTGAATTTATTCCTGATTTGTATCTAAACAATGTTAATCATACTGTGATTCTATCGTGCCAAATCAATAGTCGTGTCTAAACAAATTCGAGTTGATTATCTTGATCGTGCCATGGTCGTTGCCTTTTTATCGTGTCTGAGTTATTGCCTAAATTTCTATCATATTTTAACTCCCTTGCCGACCCTTAATTTCGAGGACGAAATTTCTTTAAGGAGGGTAGATTTGTAACCTCCGTTAATTGAATTCTTGGATATTTTCAAAAATTTGTATTTTTTTCTTTTCTCTGAATTTTTTTGGATCTCAAAAATCGTACAAATTCTATTATTGAGAAAACATTTTCGACCGTAATTGCTATCTGTCCTTGTTGGTTTTGGGTTATTATTTTATGCGATTTTATCCTATTCGAATTTTTCTGTCCATTCCTTAAAATCAATAATTTATAAATGTTGTTCTATATGGAGAGACGTTTATTAAAATTTAGAATTTCAAAATATATTTATTTACTAAATAAATGATTGTTAAATATATTTAAAAAATTAGTGAATAAATTAGTATAATTTAAGTCATTAGACATCTTGGCTAAATTGTAATTAGCCCATTTTTAAATTAGTGTTAACTAGTAATTAATTAATTAATTTATAGCTATTAATTGTTAGTGCTAATTAATTGGCAGATAGTGATAATGTTAGGGTTAGCAGTTAGTGTTAGCAAGCTAGCTTTTTCACTATTTTCCCTATATTTCTATTACATGTACAATTTTTCCTTTAGGGTTTCTTCCTACACTATATAAATGCTCACATCCCCAAAACTCACACACACACACAAATCCCTAAACCTGGAAAATTCTACACAGCCGCCACACTCCCATCCTCCCTGCCTCCATGTTGCAGAAAACCGACCACCACCTCCAGGCCATTCTCGGCCGACCACCACCGTCATCTCCCAGTCATCACCATCCCGAATCTCTCCACCACCATCTACATCAGTCCCGACCACCACCATGGTCCGCCGCCATCCCGACACAGCCACCCCCATCACCACCACTGCCACCGTCGTCTTCCCGACCATTCTCTTCTCGGCCATTACCGGAGGATCGACCACCACCATTCACCATCACCACTCCTTACCGTGCTCATCCCGGCCAAACCCCGGCCATAACACCTCCCTGCTGTGAGTAACATCAACATCACCACCACCACCACCGATAGCCACCACCACCACCAAATCATAGAGAGAGAGAGTGATAAAGAAGACCTGACCTGTGCCCTAGCTCCGGCCGCCTCCTCCACTTAGACAGTGTGCGTCCCCTCTGTGCCGGCGCCCCACCGCCGATAGACCCGCCCCGTGCCGCGTCCGCCGGCGAGATCCAGCCGCCGACGCCACCTTGGCCGAGAATCGACCTTCCAGAGCCGCGCGGGACCATCGACGACCACGGCGGTGCGCTCCGCCACCCACGCGTACGACCCCCCACTGTGAGCCCCTCTCCTTCGAGCTCTGTGAATTTGGGATCAGAAACCCACCCCCCTTTTCTTTAATTTATATTAGTTATAGTTTATATTAGATATAGTTTATATTTTTAATTAGGATGGATTAGTTATAGTTTATATTAGTTATAGTTTATATTTTTAATTAGGATAGATTGGTTGTTAACTTAGACTAAAAGTCTGTTTGTTAACAGAAACTATTTCGGCCGGGCCTATGAATCCTAGGCCAGGCTATGTTATTTGGATAATAATAATAATAATTTGGGCTTCGGTTGTAATGGGCCTATATTTGTTTTTGGTTGGCTCAGGCTATTTAAATCTTGGGTTGGACTTTAAAGCCAACAAAAGTTTTAATTAGAATTATTTTGGGCCTTGGCCCACATATACAAATAAATACTTTTTAAATATTATTGACCTAAAGCCTGTTTTAAAAATATACTTGGACTATGGGCCATATCTATAATCATTAGCTTATCTTTTATTTGCCCACATTTCTTTTAAATAAAATAAGTTACTTAGTTATGTATATATCTATTTTCCAATAAAATCATTATGAAAACTTTATCGTATTTTGTGGATTTTATTACTATTTCTAAATTAGCTATGAGTATTGATTTTTTACTATTTCTTAAATTCCCTTTTTATTTAATCAATCACCTCTTAATCATGACTAAAATAGTCATTTTCCATCTTTTAAATTGTGAACTTCTTTCTTGTCTTGATAATCGTGCTGAATCCTGATCCTAGACTTTTATATACCAAACTAGGCTATTTGGACTATTCAGGACTCATTGGGACTGCCCGTGTCGTCGTCTGGGACCCTCTGTGGAGCATAACATTGTACCTACCTCGAGTCGACACGTTCGTGTCGCGTACGTCGACTCCAATAAAATCGAGGCGAGTACATTCTCTGATCATTTCATATCCTGCTTAGGAGTATATTTCCTGCTTTAGATTACTTTACATGATGCTGACACGTTGGAAACACAGATTAGTACTATATGGATCTTGTCGTACGATGTTATCCCCTTAGCGGATACATCGGGTATTTCGTGTTCGTGTACTTTATCATGAGCATCGTGTACTCCTTGTGTTCGTACTTTTCGTGTGCAAATCGTATGAAATCGTGTATACTCATGTGCTCACATGATCTTCGTGTGCGACTATACTTCGTGTGCAATAACATAACTTGGCTAGATCCTTGTGTATTGATTGGGGCGGGGTAGTAGAAGTGGTTGTAGGTCCTAAAAATCAAGTTGCACCCATCAAAGAAGTCTTGAAAATTAAATTGTACATCCTTCAAGTGAATTGCGCAGGAGACAGATTGTGCAACAACTCAACTACGTAGGCTGAACTGCACACTCATCCAAGTGCGCTGGCTGACGTGGCCTCGTCATCATTATCTGACAGAGAATCAGATCTTCTGACAACTGATAGCACGGAGAATGAGAAAACTGTTCGTTTATCGTGCAGCACAGCGCTCGAGGACAGCTGTACATGCAGCACAATCTGCCAGACTCTCTGCAGCGTGGTCCATCCCAGCGCAATCTGAAGCCAGCGCAATTCAGGTGGCGCACTCCATCAAGACAACTGACAATGTACACGTGGCCTACATGCTATCAATTACTCACCATGTGGCAACCGTCTGTACACGACCAAGCGTATTTCAATCAAACAATGCCACGCGTCACATACAGGTGGTCCACGATCGAGTAACTGCCTGCGCAGTTCATTGCTTGCGCAATCCATCCTGCACAACTCAGAATAACTAAAAGTTAGTTATTTCCAGAACTCTATAAATAGAGTTTCAAGTCTTCATTATCACATACACATAGAGATCAGAACACACATTCAAGTCATCACCAGAGATCAGGAGTTCTTGCCAAAGTGCTGCTGCAATCTTCAGAGGCTACCGTCTTCAAAGTTTACATCGTCCAAGGAATAAAGCGATCGTCATTCAGATCGGATTCCTATAGTTGTACTTTTCCAGAATTCTTGTAATCTTCTTACAAAGTTTGTGAAGTAAAGATCAACTTTTGTTTTTGCAAACAAAATGGCGACTCTGCTGGGGACGACTTTATCCTCCGACGAGGAAGTGATAACTCAATGTGACGTTGCGTCTATCGAAAAGACGCAGAAGACGCTGGTTGTAAAGGTCAACTAGACGGCCTACGAGGCGATGATCAACTCCAGGACCACCCCTCGTACTGTAACAACTTCTGCCACGAACAAAGTTCACCTGTGTGGGTCCCCAAGACTGTTGCGCAGTCTACTGCCTCTGCTGCTCAGCCTGCTGCGCAGTCCACTGTCTCTACTGCTGCCTCTGTTGTGCAGTCTGCTGCTACTGTCCATGCACAGTATGCTGCTCCTCTTGCCAGTGCACAACCTACTTCCTATGCTGCTCTGTCAAAGTGCAAGACTCCTCTCCCCCTGGCGGAGTTGGCTGCAACTTTGCCTGCGCAATCCACCACTCCAGCAACCAGAGTGCAACTCAAGCACTCTGGCATCAAGACTCCTGCTGCGCAAGCTGTTGAGACTGTGGCCAGAAGACCTTCTACCAGAGTTATTCATGCGCAACCTGCCAGTGCGCCACCAGCCACTTCAATCCATGCGCAAACTACGCCAGTGCAGTCTAAGTGAGACAGCCCTTTGGCTAATCTTTCTTCTTCTTATAGCAAGGGGAAAAACTCTGCTCCTCTTCTCAAGCACCCTGTTGCTCCAGTGCAATCCACTGGGGGTAGTCTTTTGACTATTCCTCCTCCTCCCCAGAACAAAGGAAAAGGCCCGTTGGTCTTTTCTTAAACTTCCTTGTCCCACGACTTGGAAGACAACAGAGGGAAACGCTCTTTAGCTAACCCTTCTTCACAAAACAAAGGAAAAGGCCCTTTGGTCTTTTCTCAGTCTTCCTCGGTTTTTACCGTAGAAGATCAATCTGAACGTGCCTCGACACCAATCAGTACAAGAACTCTCTCCAACAAGGGTTCTTCTTCCCTCCTTGCCAAAGGAAAGTATACTGATCAAAGAGGTATTCTGCCTACTTCGGTAGCAGAATTCCAAGATCTCCAAACTCTCAAGATATCCCGTTCGAAACAGGAAAAATTGATGGTGTCTCAGACAGAAACCCCTGGGGGTGAGTTTGCTGATCTAAGAACTTATCTCAGTAGACCAACTTTGGCGAAACGCAAACAGCAAATGCCGAAGACCAACCAGCATCAGAAGCAAACTTCCAGGATCAAAAATTATGACATCTATGCTAATAAAATGAGTACTTCCCTGTACACTCAAGGGATAAAACATTTGAAGAACCGGAACCATGTTCCAAATGTTGTCAAAGAACATATCCCTCGAACTTCTTCTCGTCCTGTCATTGTTCCTGATCTCCGAGAACACCTTAAGCAAAAATGGGACAACATCTCAACACCTCCAGTGCAACCACTTGGACACTATTGTAATCACAATGTTGTCATCAAGTGTTGTTGTCAGACAACAAGACGATTTGTCTTCGATCGTCTGAACTTTACAAACTCTGAACCTATGTCCGAAGATGAAGACGAAGTTTTGTACGCTTATGTCAACATGACTTCCCGAGACACTGGGGGTAGAAAGTGCTCCAAGCACGGCAAGCCTCGCAAGCCAAGCCAGCGGTATTTGGATCTACTCCAAGAATCTTCTGAAAGAGTATTTTGACATACCCGATCCCGAAGCCGAGATACAATCGGTCAAAGGAATCTTCAAGATCCTTCCGGACATCTTCCTCCTTCTCACTCAGGAGATGATTCTTTCTCTGATTACGATGCATACAGCAAAATTTCAGAACAAACAGTGTCCTCCGCTGTACCTAGAGAAGTGACAGCTTATGTTGTCATTGAAGACCCAGATGCTTCCAGTTCAGCTAGTCAAGAACAACGAATAGCTACGCTAGAAGACAAGTTGAAGACCATGGCCGAAATGGTTGCAAGTATGCATTCTATCATCGTGGCCCAACATACAGTACCACCGACCATACCTGCTACAAATCCTAAAATCATAGCATCGTCGGTGCCTGTCAATACAGGGCTGGGGGTAGCATCTCCTCAAGTACCTCCCGTACAGATTCAACCTACACCCAGTCAGTCAGGTGCTGGGGGTAGTGCTTACCACGCTGTTCCTCCCCCTAACACTCTGATTCAGCCTGCTCCTTCTACAGCAGTAGTGGATGCCAATGAAGCTGTCAAACTCCTGCGCACTCAATTTGAGGCCTTCAAAGAGAAAGGCAACTTGCAGAGGTTGGGGATCAAACAACCCTATCCAGTTGAATGGAAGGAAGTCCAATTTCCTCCAAAGTATAAAATCCCAACAATCTCGCTGTTTGATGGAAGCACTTCTCCTAGTCAGTTCATTAACCACTTTGAGGTAATGACAGTCCAACTTCAACCAAATGACGCTTTTCTTACCAGGGTATTCGTTGGCTGTTTAGCCGGCGTAGCATACGATTGGTACAGAAACTTGCCCGATGGTTGTATCACCTCCTTCTCAGGTCTAAAACAGATCTTCTTGGAACGATTCTATGAGGGGATCAACGACATGACCATGTCAGCCCTCAATAAAATCAAACAAAGACACAATGAAACTGCTGAGAGTTTTATTGAAAGGTTCCGTCGGAAAGCTCGAAATATGCCTCCTGGAACTCCGGCCACTGTCACCATAGACACCTGCAAGGCAAATCTTTTGCCTATCATCAGCATGTGGACGGGGTCAACTCAGTTCCAAGATTGGCCATCCTTTATTGTCAACGCTAAATCAGCTGAAGTTAGCGTTGACAAATTCAAGCAGCTAGGGGTACAAATGTCTAACCCCGACCGGGATGAACACCAGACATCGGGTGGTGGTAATCGCCAGAACAACCGCGAGGGAAAAGAAACTTTGAATATCAACTTGAAGAACAAAAAATCTCTGGCGGTCAACGTAGCACCACCTACGTCCACTTCTACTCCTTCAGCACCTCCACCAAGGGAACCTCGTCCGAAAGTAGAGTACTCCTTTGACGAGAATGACACCGTTAGCATCTTTGATTTCTTGATCAAAAGCAATAAGCTCCAGCTCCCAGATCCGAAGAAGCCTGATGAAGTCGGTAAGACTGATCATCCTAAGTACTGTGTTTATCACAGGTTCATTGGGTATCCCACTCGAGCATGTTATGTGCTCAAAGACAAATTCAAGAGCTGGTCAACGCTGGTGTTGTCACTCTGCAGCAAGACAAGAAGACTGTTACCGTAAACATGGTCTCAGTTCAATTCGGTGACTTCCCTCCGCAGATGGTACAGCACGGTGTCATCCCTATCCCCAAAGCTACTCTTGAGATCGAGAATCTCCCTCCTCCACGAAGTGAAGGTCTCGTCCCCTTGTCTCTTGACAATGGCAAGATTATGTGGATTCATCCGGATCTGGCCTCGGAGTTCGAACTTCCCTCTTCCTCCAAGAAGAAAGACCGCTCCAAGGGCAAGACAAAGACTTTCAATATGGTGTCTTTTGACCCCATAGTTGACGAAGAAATCCTGTTGGGCACCAGATCAGGGAAATCCTATCTAAAGGATTATCCCGAAGTTCAGAATCCTGCTTCTTCTTCTGAGCTTGTTCCAGTGCAGCCTGCTTCCACTGAGGACATCCCTTCTGCCTCCTCACCGGTTGTAGAACCCACTCCTCCCAAGCCGACGATAGCCGACAAAGGCAAACAACAAGTCCGCTTCGACAAACCTTTAAAGAAGTCATCTCCTTTCGGACTTGAAAAGCCTTACAACTTTGATATCTTGGCTCAGTTAGCCAATACACCGGCCCGACTGTCAATCTTCGAGCTCTTGCGCCTCTCCAAAGAGACTCGGGAAACTCTGAGTGAGGCTCTCATGCATGCAGAAACTTGTCTAGCCCTTCTAAAGAAGCCGAAAGCAGAGCCAGTTTCTTGCCTCCATTGTCATAGTGTGTTGGAGTTAATTCCAAACATAACTTTCACACAGGATGACATGCTGATGGAAGATAATAGGCACGACCGTCCTCTATACTATACAAGATATGTCGACTCGATGAAAGTTGATCGTATTCTGAAAGATCCAGGGTCTGCTCTCAGCATCATGCCGAAGACAATGTTAGATGCACTGAAGATCCCAGTGCATAGTCTTTCCAGTACAATCACCACCATCCTTGGGTTCAACCAGGGAAGGAGTGAGCCTCTGGGCAAGATTTGCCTAAAACTCCAAATAGGCAATCTTTGCACAAAGGTGACCTTCTACATCATTGACAACCATGGTTGTTCTTATAATGCTCTGTTGGGAAGACCATTTTTGCATGAACACAATATTGTTCCTTCAACTCTTCATCAATGTTTCAAATACGTCGATGATAATGGAGAGGTTCAAAAGGAGGTTGCTGATCTCTATCCTTTCAAAGGCATCGAAGCATACTGCAACGATGCTCGTATGTACAAGAATGAATTCGTGAAAGTAGTGCTGTCTCTGGACACTGAAGAAGAACAAGAAGCAGTGCCTAATGACACCCTCATCATACCTGTCAAAGGGCGTGTTTATCGTCCTCAGTCCTCCAAACCACTGGCTATTTACTTGCCAGTCCAGAAGCAACCAATTGATGATGGTCAGGATCAAAGGCAGCTCACCTCTTCTGAGCCACTTGTTATTGACCTACGTCGTAACAAGGAAAAAAAGCAGCTCACCTCTCCTGAGCCACTTGTTATTGATTTATCTCATAACAAGGATAAAAGGGAGCTCACCTTCTTTGAGCCGCTTGTTATCGACCTTCGTCGTAATAAGGCCAATCCTCCTCCACGTTCTTCTTCTCCTCCTCTTGTAATCAATCTGACCAAGCCTGCTAAGGCTAACGGTCCTGCTGTATATATAGATGTATAAATCAATAAAAAAGCATCTACTTTCAAGTATACTGATGTCATTTATCATGCTAAGTGCTATTTGGATATGTTAGATAGCTTTCAGTCATTTACAATGGGAGTTGTGCAATCTCTTCAACAGAAGTTTTACTCGAACACCCAGATGAATCATACTTTGTCGTCCCTTCTCGAAAGAAAGGCGAGAGTCCAATACTTTTTAGTAAAGGACCGGAACAACAATTCAGCTATACGGATGATAGCAAAAGTAACGATACGGACATCTTCAACTTTATCGTTACAGTCAACAATCAAAAGACATCATCCGAAAGATGGGTTATGACTTCAAGAATGGCCTCAACTACAGTAAAGGTAGAAGAACTCCTATCCGTACGGCTGTGCCGAAAGGAAAGTCAGAGATGTATTATAGCAGGACCAAAAGAGGTCTCGGATATTCTTTACCTCCGGTATTATCCCCTGCAGCCTCTGAATCCGATAGTGAAGAGCGCTCTAACTCTTCTGATTCCAGATCATGGGATTCTGATACTAGCATCGGTCAAGTTCATCGATTGTCTGTATCTTCTAACATGGTCTCCGTCGAACTTCCAGAAGGCTATGACGAGGATGTTAAAGAAAATCCTGAAACAGATCCTTGGGCTCAACGAATGGATACCCAATGGGAACTCCGATTCGAACAAAGGGAACCTCCTACTGAAGATCAATTAGTTCAAATTGATGTAGGAGAGAGCGGGTCACCTCGTCCAATATTCATCAGCAAGAACTTTCCAGAGGCAGATAAGCAAGAATTAATTCTTTTTATTCAAGAATACATTGACGTCTTTTCCTGGAGCTATGAAGACATGCCAGGCCTAGATCCCAAAGTTGCTACTCACAAATTGAATATTCTACCTAATGCAAAACCGGTCAAACAGCAACAACGGCGCTTCAAGCCAGAAATGATGGATGCAATCAACGATGAAGTCAAGAAGCTCATCGCTTGTGGCCTTATTCGAGAAGAGCAGCATCCTGATTGGGTAGCCAATGTCGTCCCAGTTCTAAAGAAAACCAGAAAAGTTTGAGTCTGCATCGACTTTCGGGATCTTAATGAAGCATGTCCAAAAGATGAATTTCCTCTCCCTATCACGGACGTCATGATTGACAACACCTGTGGGTTTGAAAGAATATCTTTCATGGATGGATTCTCCGGATACAATCAAATTTGGATGAATCCTGAAGATGAAAAACACACTTCTTTCCGTACTCCTCGCGGAGTCTACTGCTATACTGTAATGCCATTTGGTCTCAAGAATGCTGGTACAACATACCAACGAGCCATGAGTACCATCTTTCGAGATCATCTGCGTAAGACTGTCGAATGCTACGTCGACGATATTGCTGTCAAAAGTCGTCTAAAGGAAGATCACATCCAAGACTTGAGAACTATCTTCAACCTCATGCGCCAACATCAACTCAAAATGAATCCCACCAAGTCATTCTTGGGTGTCTCTAGTGGCAAATTTCTCGGCTTCGTCATTACCTCTAAGGGTATACACGTGGATCCCGAGAAGATCAAAGCCATTCAAGAGATGCGTCCTCCATACAACCTAAAAGAGATACGAGAATTCCAAGGTCGACTTGCGTACATCAGGAGGTTCATTTCGAATCTGTCTGGACGCTGCAGACCATTTACTCAGCTAATGAAGAAGGGTGTATCTTTCATTTGGACAGAAGAATGTCAACGAGCATTCGATGACATAAAGCGGTATCTCATGAATCCACCAGTCTTGGTGCCACCAACCTCGGGTATACCATTCTTAATGTATGTCCGTGCTATGGATCATTCATTGGGTGCTTTACTTGCCCAAAAGAACAAAGAAGGCCATGAACAAGCCATTTATTATCTCAGTCGTACTATGATTGGTGCTGAACACCGTTATAGTCCGGTCGAAAAAGAATGCCTAGCTCTTATGTTTGCTGTTCAAAAGACTCGGCATTACATCATTGGCTAAACTATTCATATCATATCCCGAGTTAATCCTCTTCGGGTATTGAAGAAGAAACCTAGCACACTCAATTCTCGACTGGCCACATGGGCCATTTTGCTAGTCCAATATGACACGGTATATGTTCCTCAAAAGTTTGTCAAAGGTCAAACACTGGCGGATTTCTTAGCAGCTCATCCTGTTCCAGAGACATCTAAATTCTATGATGAAATTCCAGACGAGACGTTAGAATCTAATACAATCTCCGAGGAATTTCCTACTTGGCGTCTATTCTTTGATAGTGCATCCAGGATTGGACCCAATGGTGCCATTGTCGCAGGAGTTGGAGTTGTTCTTGTTTCTCCAGACGGGTCAGCTACTCAAAAAGCATACTCTTTAGATGAGCCTTGCTCCAACAACGTGGCAGAATACAATGCTCTACTCATTGGCCTTCAGCTAGCTAAACAACTAAACGTCGAGTATCTTGAAGTCTATGGTGACTCCAAGCTAGTTGTTAACCAAGTTAGAGGAACTTATGAAGTTCGCCATCAAGATCTACTGCCTTACTTTGAAGCGGCAATCAACATGGCTACATCATTTAAAGCCTTCTTCATCGAATATGTCCATCGAGCTTGCAATACTGAAGCCGATGCTTTAGCTAATCTTGCAGCAGTCTTAGCCATCCCTATCAAAAGACAGAAGGTGGTGGTTATCTCTAATCGAGAATTGTTCTATGTCGAAAACAATCGTAATATTGAGTTCAGTAATCTTACTGAAGCCAATGTTATCAGTAAAGATTGGAGAACTCCCTTCATCGACTTCGTAGTTCATGACATACTCTCTGAAGATCCCAAGGAGGCTACGAGTATTCGTCGGCGGTCTCTGCGATTCTACTACAATCAAACCACCAAAACTCTCTACCGACGGACTTATGACGGTCTTCTCTTGTACTGTCTTGCTGGTGATGAAGCGAAGCAAGTATTGCGTGAAGCTCATGACGGTGTCTGCGGAGCACATCAACCCAATCCTAAACTACAGGATCGCATCCGACGCATGGGTTACTATTGGCCCTCAATGGTATCTGATGCCATCGAATATGTAAGGAAATATCGAGCTTGTCAAATCCACGCAGATTTCATTCATCAACCGTCGGACTTTCTTCATCCGACTGTTGCTTCCTTGCCTTTTGAAGCTTGGGGCATGGACATCATAGGTCCTATCAATCCTCTTTCTTCTAGGGGACATCGGTTCATACTGGCAATAACCGACTACTTCTCCAAATGGGCCGAAGCTATACTATTGGTTAAAGTCAAGACCAGCAGCGTCATCAACTTCGTCAAATACCATGTCATCTATAGATTTGGTGTACCTCAAAGAATCATCCACGATAATGGACCTCAGTTCATCAGCCAAAAGTTTACAAGGTTCTGTGACGATCATCGGATTGACAATGTCGCTTCGACAACCTATAATCCTGCTGCTAATGGCTTAGCTGAAGCTTTCAACAAGACTATCATCAAGCACCTCAAAAAGTTTGTGTCCACTAAGAAACAAAACTGGAGTGAAAAGCTTGGGGAATGTCTTTGGGCCTACCGTACTACGGTTCGCAACCCTACAGGGTGTACACCCTTATCTTTGATGTACGGCTGTGAAGCAGTTCTACCCTTGGAACTTCAAATTCTGTCTTTGAGGATTTCTATCGCCAATAAACTCACTACAGAGAACAACGATCTTCTTCGACTTCATGAATTGGAGGCGCTCGATGAGAAGCGGTTAATGGCTCAACAGCATATTGAGTTATACCAAGCCCGCATCTCAAAGACTTTCAACCGCAAAGTTAAGGTAGAGCCTTTCAGAAAGGAGAGCTTGTTTTAACAGTCAGACGTCCTATGACTATGACTCACATGAGCAAAGGCAAGTTTGATGCAAAGTGGGAAGGGCCATATATCGTGAGCAAAGTCTTCTCAAATGGAGCCTATCAACTCACAGAGCTAGACGGTCGAGTTGCGATGATGCCTATCAATGGCAAGTTCCTCAAAAAGTATTATGTATAAATATAAAAAACATTGTTTGTAATCATCAGACAAGTTCATAAAAAAAATTCAATCTTATTTCATCATGAATGATAGTATATAATATCAAGGAAGGTCACTATCATCCTTCTCAAAATTGGGACGAGGACCACTGTCGTCTTTTCCAAAAACATGATCAGCAAAAGAGCCGAGAACATTCTTACTGGAACCCACCAGGAACTTGCAAGCAGCCATCCTCATGGCCTCTTCTTCTTCAGTCTTCCCTGGTTCAAGAAGGAAGTCCAAGATGTCCTTTGGTGGGTTGAGTGCAGACGAACCTTCGCCCGCTGCTATCTGCTTTGGCTGGTTGGGATTGACTAGATATTCTTTAGTACCCGCTTCAACCTTTGGGGCGATTTCAGCATTCTTGGATGTATCTCCAAACGACATTTTTATGTTGAAGAGTGAAAGTGATCATTCCATCTGATTTTCTGTTCTATTTATAGACAGAGATTCGTACGACAACGAAGCATCACATTCATCTGATGGTTCGCTCGTTCGTCCATCAAACGGTTCACCCGTTCATTACATTCATCTGACGGTTCGCCCGTTCATCACATCCATCCGACGGTTCGCCCTTTCATCATATTCATTTATCCGACGGTTCACCCGTTCACACATCTATCTGACGGTTCGCCCGTTCATCATCTGATGGTTCACCCGTTCATTCTATTCATCTGACGGTCCATTCGTTCATTTAATTCGTTTGACGATCCATCCGTTCATCCCGACGATTCATTTTGTTCATTCATTTCGTTCACACATTTTGATGAATCATCTATTTCATTTATATCAGCAACTTATCATCTTTGTTTAAGTTGTCTACTGAAATAATGATATTCAATAAATTATATTCTGCCATGTCCACATTACCTCTGAGCAGATATAATTGAATATAATTATTTTCTAAAATCAAGAAATATATCATGTCTAGCACCTCTGAATATATTTTCTATCGCTATTATTTATATCTGAATAAGATATGCAATAAATAATAGAGCCACCAAGAAACTGTCTTTTATTGATCAAAAAATTGAAAGACATTACAACATTACATATCATAAAAAAATTGAAGATACAAAAAGTCTTTCTCATTCTGCTGGCGGAGTCATTAAGCTGGTTATCTGCTGCTTTAAAGTTCGCAGTCGCTCCTCACGAGATTCCATCATCCGCTTTCTAGCTTCCTCTATCCCAGACTTATCGTCGAAAGATGGCATGGTTACTATTCTGCGAGAGATTTCATCTTGATGAGTTGCGACATACTCATCTCTCTCCAGAGTCAGAGCATTCAGTTGTTGAACTGCAGCCTGATGTTGTGTGGCCTCATCCTCCAGAGCAAGCTGAACAAGTCTCAGCTCTTTTTGAAGACGGACAGATTCTGATTGCAGCTCAGCAACTTTCCTCTCCTTCTCTTCAGCAACAGATGCTATTGTTTCCACTTTGGAGTTATACTCAGCAGACTTAGTAGAGAAAGTGTCCAAAAGAACTTGGAGATCAACCTTTGTAACTGCAACTTCTTGTAACATCTTTTCAAATTCAGCCTGTATCAAGAGCTCCATCTCCCCCCTATTAAGCTCTTTGTAAATCTTAACCGAAGCCTCCAGCTCATCTAGTACATGTTCAAGAAAAATAGCCTGAGCTTCGTCGCCTTGACTGCGGATGGCATTGATCAAATAGGAGGTTTGATCTCTAACTATGGAGAAACCAGCATCTTCTTTCTCTATCACCCTATCTACTAAGGGTTTCAACGAATTAAAAAAAATGTTGCTGAATGAGCTAATGATAAATCGGTTAGTAGCCAGAGCACCAGGAGTAGCAGCTACTCCCATAGACGTCGAAGCAGCAGCAGGTGTCTGTGAATATAGACGTTCAGCTTCTTCCCTTTGAGTTGAGGGCTCTTTAGACAGAGGAGCCATTGTAGAGCTGGCTGCCCCTCCTAGATGTTCTTCTACAAAATCAAATGAACCTTATCATTTTGGTTTCATTTACAACTAATCGAAAAGGATCAAAAGTAAAAAAGCAATCTTACCATGACTTGTCCCAGCAACAAGTCTGTCATCTGTTGGCACAAGTTCCAATCTAGCAGAAGTAGCCTCAGACATTACTGCCTGGCTACTACCGGCCTCAGAGCCACCCGAAAAATGTCGGCTACCACTAGCTATAGCCGTTATTGGCACTATGTCTGTGCATGTGGAAGGAACTGGGGAAGATTCAAGTTCTGCATGGATAAAAATATAGATGTCAGCTATTTGAATCTATGAAAAGAAGGTTGATAAAATCATTTAATACCTTTTGGATCAGCAGGAGTAGTTTCAGCAGGTGCTACTTCTACACCCGTATTCTTTTCCGGAGACACGTACACCTCAATATCCTCTTCAGGATTCAGTGTGTCATCTACAGCTTCGGGAGATATATGGACATCAGTGTCCTCTTCAGGATTTAAAGTATCATCAACAGCTTCTGTTGATGTATCTTCATTGCTTATACTATCTTCTGGAGCTTCCTCGCTGGCAGTTGCGGCGGCGGCTTGATCGACATCATCCTGCAGACCGAAGTCGCAATCATTTAGAGATTCAATCATTAAACGATCTTCTTCTTCACGGAGTGTTCCTGGTGTAGCAGGAAGCTGGGTAGTTTTCCCCGCAAGAGAAGGAGATCGCAAAACTTCATCATCCCTCTGCTCAGCTTCATCCCTCTGCTCAACTTCGTCCCTCTGCTCTGGAGTAGGAGTCTCCTGCCTAGGCTCGGGGGCAGGTGTAGGGGATGACATGGTTATTCCAGCAACATCACTGGCCACCACCGAGGATAAGATTTGTCTCGGAGGAGTGATCACCCTCTTTCTTCTTCTGGAGGCCAGTTTTTTTCTATGTAGAGGTCTCTCTGGACTCTTTACATCTACTATATCGACCTGCCTTGGTAGAGAGGTTGGCGTAGTCGCTTCTTCTCTTTGGGTCGACTCGGCCAGTTGCCAAGATTGTGACCTGGTGGTGACCTTCTCTGATGGATCTAGGATAAGCTTCTTCTTTGCAACCGGAGAAAAGGTTCATTAATCCTTCTCTTTCTCTCCTTGGTTGGAGATTTGACAACTTTCAAGGAATTTTGCAGTGGTTCGTTGACCTCCTCAGGGAAGTTAGCTTCCCTTGAGGCTTCCAACGGGTCATCCACTGGCTCATGCTTCTCGTCATTACCTGGAGCTAATATAACAGCTGCTCCCTTCTTCAATCGCGTCACTGTTGCGAAGCTATCTACAAGGCTGAAGTTCTCGGCGAATGTATTTGCTGCTGTGTAAAAAAGCGAATATGTGTATAACATCTGGGGGCCGTGATCACTTTTGGTCGGCATCGAGAACACTGTTCTTGTGTCTCGAGCGTTATAATAAGCCCAGGCCCTGGCGACATCAATCAGATAACCCTTTCCTTGCAGGCAAGTTATAGCATTGCCTACGTGGAACTGGTCATAGCCGAATTGATGGGCAAAGCGGCTGGGAAGATATGGTTCTAAGAAACATTCATCTCCAAATCTATAAACCAAGTGCGACGGCCTAATCTTCCTCAGCCAATCAAATGCTGTCCGACTCAAAGGCTGCCTCCTAAGATCAATTAGATTTGTTGATATATGTTCATAGCCAGTTGGAGGGGCAACACAGTAGAAATTCCACCCCTTCACAAGATTCAAAGCACGTCTGCAATCTTTCAGACTAGTGTATATCTATTTACTCCGGGAGAATCTCCGTAAATAGCTACCGCCGACTGCTCTCATATCAGGGTTCATCAATGTCGGATGGTGCAGAAGCAACCATCCGAACAAATAAGTGTAGGACAGCTCTATCCGAGGGAAGTTCCCATTCTCGCCTTTCCATTTGAGCATAGATTCAACATAAAGACGAAGACCCGCGTTCACTTTACAGGTCATCGCCGACAGCAGATCCATCCGGTAGCCAAAGACTAACCGGACAGCAGCAAAGAGCACGCCACGATGGAAGCGATCTACGACGCTCGCTCCAGGTACGACGAAGCATCGGAGCCAATATGTGAGGAAACCCGCCAGCTGGGCTTCCTTTGACATGGGCCTGTAGCCCATTCTCATAAAACTCTTAATAAAATCTCATGTCTTAAAAGGAGGGTATTGAAGTTCGTCGTCAACCTTGATGTCCATTTCCTTGTTTTCTTCCATCAATCCTATCACCTCACTGTGGCTGAGTGGTTTAAAGAAGGTAGGGTTGCATGTATCGTAATTCTTAGTCTTCTTCTCGATGATGTGGTTAAGGAAAAGATAAGGCAACCACTTTGACGAGTAGCAAGTGCCGAAAGAACCACTCTTATAATACATGGAGTAAATTTTATAGTGGCCCAGTAGTTCTTAAAAAACGGCTACCATCTCAGCATTCTCTCAACGAAGTCGGTCCAACTCATCATTAGTTGGAACATATTCTTCATAGGGGAAGTCTCCCATTAGTAAGCTCGAGATATATTTCATTTCATGAAGAGCTAGTCCAATCTCCCCACAGGGTATCATGAAAGTCCCTGTCCTAAAATTGTACCTCTCTACCAAAGCCAAAAACAGATGAGGGTTGGGGTGGAATCCATATACGGTAGAGTATACCGCCTGATATAGCTCAATCTCTTTGAGCTTCTCTTCGAACTGAACCAATATCCAATTGGTTATGTAGTTCCATCTTTTGTTATCTGGGTTCACCAGACCTGTCAACCGGATGTCCTGATCCAGGTATCTTTCCTCAACCTTTTCAAATTCATTTGCAAAGATTGGTGTTCTAACTGGCAATTGTAAGGAGGAGTTCTCCGGTGGGATGCAGCCAGGCTTCAATCCTCTGAGCAAGGAGCTGTGACGCTCAAAGGAGCTATAGAATATATCCTTGCTATTCGGTCCTTTCTTTACACAAATATTTCCTGTTCTAGCTTGCTGGAGAGGGGTAATATCCCAGTCCATCTTCCTGGGATAGCTCGCATGGGCATAGCGGGATAGAGGGAGGCATCTGGCAATGTCTAGTAACAGTATTCTTTTCTCTTTTCTCTGGAAGAGTCTCTGCTCAACACGAGGTCTCGGCTGAGAACTCTTATCAATAGCCTCACCAAATAGAAACAGGAGTTTTTTATGAGTAATAGTATCGACAGTCTGCAGAGGCTGCCCATTCATCAGACACAATAAAGTTTCGTTGTCCTGTGCTACTAAGATGGCTTGACGGGAAGATGGCAGAGCATATTGGGGAAATATTACATGGGACAAATCTTCCTTAAACTCTGGTTCAGCAAGGGTCCCTGCAAAGATTTCAAAATCTGGGTCTTCTCTGATGTTAACTGCATCAAACAGAAAGATAGAATTCAGTATATGCAAAATTAATAATTTTGTTCAAAAAATCAGCAAATTGCGCAAGCATCAGATTGCGCTGTCTGTAAAACATCAGATTGCGCAACAAAAGCTTCTATGCGCAAACTGTCCAGTTGCGCCAACATATTCACTTGCACAAGCCATCAGATTGCGCTAACAAGCTTGTGCAAGGCAACACTTTGCGCTGGACAGACTTGCACAAACCGATAGAATGTGCTGACTTTTGCCAGCGCTTTCCAACCGATTGTGCAAGAAAATAGTCTTCATAAAAATGAAAACTATTAGGTTTGTGCAACCGAAACCCTAAACAGGGCGGCACAATATAACCAAATCTCTAAAAAGAGATAGGTTTGAAGATTCAATCATGTCGAAGAACCCTAAAAAGGGTTTTTGATCAAGCGAGTACCTTGCAGTGCGGGATAACCGATTTCGTGTCGTGAAATGCGCGGCACAGCCCGAGTCGAAGACTCGGCCGGGGCTTTGCCCTTGTCGGCGACGGAACGCTTCGAAGCCATTTGAAGTCGACGGAGAAGAAAGAAAAGAGTCAGAGTGGGCTCGGGAATTTTCTCTCTTGAACAAAGTAGAAACAAGTAAAGAATGACAGAAGGAAGAATAAGAACTATTTATAGTTTTTCGAGAGTAACGGTCGCCTTGGATTGCGCCTAAGAAATGGGAGCTGACTCCTCCAATTGTGCAAACAATTCATTACTTGCACAACTTGATTTTTAAATCAAAATTCAAAGTATTTCGAAGCTTTGACTATTTTCAAACTTCGAAAACTTTGAAGGGGTCTTGTAGGTCCAAAAAATCAAGTTGCACCCATCAAAGAAGTCATAAAAATCAATTTGTACATCCTTCAAGTGAACTGCGCAGGAGACAGATTGCGCAACAACTCAACTGTGCAGGCTGAACTGCACACTCATCCAAGTGCGCTGACTGACGTGGCCTCGTCATCATTATCTGACAGAGAATCAGATCTTCTGACAACTGACAGCACGGAGAACAAGGAAAATATTCGTTTATCTTGCAGCACAGCGCTCGAGGATAGCTGTACATGCAGCACAATCTGCCAGACTCTCTGCAGCGCAGTCCATCCCAGCGCAATCTGAAGCCAGCACAATTCAGGTGGCGCACTCCATCAAGATAACTGACAATGTACACGTAGCCTACATGCCATCAATTACTTACCATGTGGCAACCGTCTGTACACGACCAAGCGCATTTTAATCAAGCAATGCCACGCGTCACATACTGGTGGTCCACGATCGAGTAACTGCCTGCGCAGTTCATTGCTTGCGCAATCCAAAGTCTGCGTAATCCATCCTGCGTAACTCAGAATAACTAAAAGTTAGTTATTTCCAGAACTCTATAAATAGAGTTTCAAGTCTTCATTATCACATACACATAGAGATCAGAACACACATTCAAGTCATCACCAGAGATCAGAAGTTCTTGCCAAAGTGCTGCAGCAATCTTCAGAGGCTACCGTCTTCAAAGTTCACATCGTCCAAGGGATAAAGCGATCGTCATTCAGATCGGATTCCTATAGTTGTACTTTCCCAGAATTCTTGTAATCTTTTTACAAAGTTTGTGAAATAAAGATCAACTTTTATTTTTACAAACAGTGGTTAGGTAATCAATCCAGTAGATTACTCGTGTGCAACCTCTTTAGACTACTCGTGTGCAACATCGTGCCTTTTACATAACCATCTTGTACTCTGAATCACTAGTCACTGATAGTTCTCTATATATTGTAGCTATTTACTTACAGTCTCTCTCTTTTTATATCATATTGTTCTTCAGTTTCCTGTATCTTACTCTCTAGCATGTTTATATTTCCTGACCTGTTATGATTTGTTGAGATGTACTGTGCTCGCTCCTGTCCTGACTGGACCTGTTGAAAAATTTTACAGATAGCTTGGAGGTTGCCTGCTAGCCTAGAGGAGACACAGTAGATGTTGGATAGATAGCTAGGATTTTCTTATTTTATTTTTCAGTTGTCTTGAGCTGTATTTACTCTATGGATTACTGTATTTGAGATTTGAGATGTTTTCTGGGTTTTTGTATCTTAGACACTTAGACTTCTATCTGCTGTATCTCCTTGTAGATTTCATGTTTTATCTATCTTTTATCATGCTCTACCTTAGATGTGATTGAGACTGTATTTTCTATGTCACCTCCATTCGGAGTGTATATACTGTATAGGTACCTTTATATTGTTAGATGTTTGACTTAGGACAGCGGTCTACCGCCGACACTGCGGCGTAGGCTGGACGTACCCACGTCTCGTGCCCTTACTCTAGGGTGCGGGTCATGACAGAATCCTTAACGGACGAGACCTCGTCGAGCCAGTGATGAGACTTCACCTGGGGGATGGTGAATCTGATCTATTCCTAGAGCGATGGGTCGGGGACAACTTGATCCCGAACATCACGGAGACCCCGAGAGACAGCAGGATCAGAGACTTGTGGAACCCCACTAGCAATGACTGGGACTGGGATAAGATCCATGCTTGGTCCGGCAACGAAGCGGCAAAAAGCTTATGTCTTAGCGGATTGACTCTCGGTCGTGCAGCAGACGAGTTACGGTGGTCGATCGAGGCTGCGGAGGTTTTCTCGGTTAGATCGGCGAGTACTGCTGTCCAAGGGATAGGGATGCCGCACCCCACCATCCCTCCCTACTAGCATACTTGTATCCCTAAGAAATGGTCTTTCCCCATGTGGAGAGCCATTCGTAAGAAACTGCCCACCGACGATATTCTCAACACCATTGGGATTAATTTAGCTTTCGCATGCACTTGCTGCTCAGATCGTCAGACGGAGACGATAGACCACATATTCTGCTAAGGGAACCTGTCAGGCCATATCTAGAGGATCCTCAACCGGCTCTGCAGTATCGACCGGAGCGGCGGACGCTTCCACGATCTTACAGCCTCCTGGGCCTCTGCTTCCCATGGCCACCAGATCGTCTCAGCGGCCGCGACGTGGGGATTTGGAAGAACCGCAACAAAGCAATTTATGAAGGTCACCAATTCACCGCAGACCAACTATTGCGGGAAGTTTTCCGCCAATGTCGTAAAAGGAGCACCTTGTGCCCCCACAGCCCGAGGGATTTCTGGTCTGCACTCCTCCCCAAGTCCCGGTTGTTTGGGTTGTTTTGTCCTCCTTTTTTGTCTCTTATTGGTATACTTGTATAGGCTTTCTCATTTTGCGCCTTGTACTTGTTCGGGCTTCGACATTTTGAGCCTTCATTAATAATATGGAGGGTTTTCAAAAAAAACAAATATATATATATATATATATATATATATATATATATATATATATATGAAGCAAAAATATATATATATATATATATAACCAATAAATCTATATAAAATTATGTATAGACTAAAAGCCCGATATAAATATTATAAAATTATAGGTAAGGCCTTATGGCCAAAACATTTAAACGAACTAATCATATGGGTTCTAAGATATAAACATTAACAATAAGATTGAAAATATAACTCTTATTCAGAAAATATGTCACCATTCTAACTGGTTTTTATGCATAGGACATGGATATGGCTATGCAATTCCTACCATGCCTAATATGCTAGTCAAGGCATATGACTACACTAGCCATGCCATGCTTCCTAGTCGACCCGCAATTCTAAACTTAAGCATGACTATATATATATATATATATATATATATATATATATATATATATATATATATATATATATATATATATATATATATATATATATTTTTATATATATATATATATGATTATATTTATAATAGTCTAATACTATGTTCCTAGTCGACCCGCAATTCTAAACTTAAGCATGACTATATATATATATATATATATATATATATATATATATATATACAAAATTGTATTTTAATCTATTTGGCTATATAACATCCAAAATAAATTCAAAATAATTCTACTAAGTCCTGGTAACCTAATATGGCTCTACCAAATGGGTTTGGCTAGATTAGGATCCAAATATATTTTCTAGTTAAATCAAACTAGAAAAGTCAACCAATGTCTCTTGTGCCATTCGCAAATAAATAGCACATAGGAACTCGATTGAGTGGCACATCCTTGGTATGTGTGTTGTAGGCTCAAAACCATATATTGGATCAAATAGTTTTGATCTAAGTTGAGTCCCGAACTCAAGTTGGAAGTTAGGTCTAGGATTACGGTAAACCGTTAATTAGCCTAAATTGACCCGAAGTTGCACGAAGTCAAAAGGATGTTAGGGGACAAGTTTGGATGGGACATGATATACCAAATTGAAGATCAGCCTATCTATTCCAAAACTCATGAAGGAAGTTTCAAAATAATCGCATGTCTCGTGCTCCAAAAATCAAAAGCTACAAAAAATTACATATATAGTCATATCAATATAAAAATCTCATTTAAAAATCTAAATATATATATTAAATAATTTTTTTAAATAATATCCCAAAATTAGTGGGCTTACAGTTAGATTGGAATCGTGCACATAAGCAAACACTAAATATTACATCAGGGCGACAAGCAGTTAGATACAATAAACTACCGATCATACCTCAATACTTACGTGTGTCGACTGGTTTGCTTTGGTCATTTACATCAATCTTAGTTAAAGTTGCCACCGGAGTTTCAAGCGGTTTGGATAACTCCAGATTAAACTTTTGTAGCAGATCCTTTGTGTACATGGCTTGGTTGATGAACGTCCCATTTGTGGTTTGCTTGATATGCAGTCCAAGTTAGAACTTCAACTCTCCCATCATGCTTATTTCAAACTTACTCTGCATACACTTAGAAAACGCTCAACAAAGAGATTCATCCGTCGAACCAAAAATAATATCATCGACATAAATTTGTACTTATAAAAGATTATTATTTTTAAGATTTTATAAAAAGTGTTATATCAACCTTGCCTTTTGAAAACCTTTTTTCAAGTAGAAAAGAGATTAAACGGTCATACCAAGTACGAGAGGCTTGTTTCAGTCCATATAAGGCTTTCTTCAACTTGAAAATATATTCAGGATTTTTTAAGTCAGTAAAACCAGGAGGTTGAGAAATTTAAACTTCTTCTTTTATAAAACTATTTTAAAAAGCACTATTAACATCTATTTGAAATAGTTTGAAATCAATGAAAATATGAAAAAGCACATAACATGAATGGATTCTAAATGTGCAACTATGGCATATGTCTCATCGTAGTCGATACCTTTCTGTTAGTTGTACCTTGAGCTACGAGTTGAGCCTTGTTACATGTGACTAAACCATTCTCATTAAGTTTATTTTGGAATGCCCATCGGGTCCTAATTACCGAATGATCAATGGGCTTGGGAACAAGTTCCCAAACTTGATTCAATTTAAATTGGTTAAATTGCTCTTGCATAGCATATAACCAATAAATTTCACTACATGCGTTTTCTATGTTTCTAGATCTAGTTGTGAAATAAATGCTACACTAGAAACTATATCTCTAGTTGAGGAACGAGTACTTACACCTTTTGTGATTTCACCTATTACCAAGTCCTTGGGGGTGGTCAGCCATGAACTTCATCTTCTTTTGCAGACTCTCTAAGCATCTGGTTTTGGGTTTCGCTTCAATATGTGCTTTGCTTAGTGTACCGTGTCCTCATCATCACTGTCATTTTTCGTATAAACGTTCATCTCATCGAAGGTGATGTTGATTGATTCTTCAATTGACATTATTTTTTTGATGAAGACTCGGTAACCTTGCACTTAGTCGCATAACCTAGAAAATACTTTTATTGGCTTTTGAGTCAAATTTGCCTAAATTATCTTTTGTATTCAAAATAAAACATTTGCAAGCAAAAATCTTAAAATAAGAAATAGAGGGGGTCATATTAAACCATAATTCATAGGGAGTCTTCTTTGATTCAGGTCGATTCAGAACCCTATTCAGAACACAGCATGTTGTATTGAAAGCTTCAGCCCAAAAATATTTATATAGGCTAAACTGGTTTAACATAGCTCCAGCCATTTCGCTAAGAGTTCTGTCCTTACATTCGACAATGCCATTTTTTTGTGGAGTCCTAGGGCAAAAACAATTTATGCAAATATCGTGTGTGTCACAAAATTGTTCAGTCAGCATTCTCGAATTCGCCACGATGATCACTTCGAATCTGAGTGATCATGAAACCTTCCATATTTTGTACCTTTTAACAAAAATGTGACAAATTCTGAAAGTGCATCATTCTTATGAGAAAGGAAATATACCCACGTGTATCTGGAGTAATCATCTATAATTACAAAGGCATATAGCTTACCATTTAGACTAGCAACTCTGCTGGGTCCAAACATATCCATATGTAATAATTATAAAGGTCGAGTAGTACTTACAATATTGATCGATTTAAAAGTTAATTTTGTACTTTGTTCTTTTCACAGTCGCTACATACAATGTATTTCTTGAAAATGATCTCTGGTAAGCCTCGTACCAATTTTTTTATGGATAATCTTGTAATTGTGTCCATGTTTGCATGTCCTAGTCTCATGTGCCATAGTTGACTCTCTTCATTTTTGGCGCATAGGCATCTATCTAAAGTGTTAGTATCTTCTAAAAGATATAAAACATAGATATTATCTTCCCTAAATCCTTCAAAAATAGTAATAACCAGTTGAGCTATCAACTACATTACATTTATCTTTAACAAAATTAATACCATAACCATGGTCGGCAAAATGGCTTATGCTGAGTAAGTTATGCTTTAATTCTTCTGTTACACGACTGTTTGCCATGAACAAATAGTTGAACGAACTTTTTTAATTACAAACGAAGAGAAGTAAAAAAAAGATTCTAAACAGAAATATAAATACTAGTTGATTTTGGGAAAGTATGACGATAAAGATTGAACACTGTAGTGGCTCCTTTACTTCGTTGACAATCTGACGACGAGAATAACTTGTTTTAACTCTCTAAATACTGTTAATGGGTGATCTGGGTTTTCCAATCAAGAAATAGCTGAATATCTTGAATGAATGAAGACTTCTTCTATTTATAGGCAGGCACATATAGGATGTGTGCAGGGGTGTTTGGCATACAGAAGCGCTGCACACACGAGAATATCAGAGAATCTATTGTAACTGTATTATTGGGGCTGTTGATCAGTTTACACGTGGCAATTACTAAGATTCTCTTGTTGCTGAGATCTTGGGTGTTCGGCACCCGTTCATAAAAAAGACTGAATTAATGCCATATGTCGTGTGTTCATCGCTTAAAGATAGCATTCTGTTAAAACAAAATGGATTTGATTTTATCTAAAGAGATATAGTTGCCTTACTGGCCACGTGGCATTTTTAAAATATGTCATGCTGTGTGCTATGTGTCATAGAGGTCGTGCTTCTGGAATGTCTTAAGGACTGCACTTTTAGAGTGTCAAAGTTACCACATTGGAATCTGTGCTTGACAACTACTACCTGCTATCTGACATATGCTACTTTGACAATTAACAATTGATAGATGTCAATAATTAGCTGTCTTCTGACACTTGTGCCAACATGCCATCAATACTGAAGTGATGGCCAAAAATAAGTGTTGTCTTCTAGGTGATGCACTTTTGCATCCTCCAAGGTGTTGCACTTTTGGAGTGCTGAACCGCTGCACTTTTTGGAGTTCTGAGACGCTGTGCTTTTGGGGCATTTTGAGTCAATGCCTTCTTAATTGCTGCCATTTTGTGGGGCTCGATGAATAAAGACTTAGTCAGAAATCTCATAAATGAGATTCATTGCGATGAATACGAGGTTCATCCAATTAACTCGGAGCCTTTGACTTACTACCACTTGTCATATGGGTTTGACCACACACAACCTATAATTGGGGCATCTTCGGGGCACAACTCTCACTTTCTGTTGGAGACCATATAGTATCATAATGAGTCTTCTCTTTGGCGAGCTTGACAAAACTTATGCCAGTAGAGGGCTAGGATGGTAGAACTCTTTGTTCATGGAAGTATCAAGTTTTGTCAAGAACCTTTCGAGAAGAACCTTGCTGACCATGGAAGGAGTTGTCCCTGTGTACGGAGCATGCTAGCTGAGCTTTGGCTCGAGACAGCATCGAGTACAAAAAGAACAAAGGCTAGGTTTGGAGTTGATGTACCCAACCTTCGTTAGCTGGAAGAGCCACAAGGCAGCTTGTGATGTGCCTGTGCTGAGACGAGGACGCAATTCGCTTTGTCGAGGAAGTGATTTGCACTGACAAGGAAGTGATTTGCTCTTGCATTTCAGTAAGTTGTACGTTTAGTATCCTGCGCTCTTGTATGCTGCATCGATCATGTACTGCATTTTTGTACGCTGAAATAATAACTTTATTTATAATCATGACCAGGGAGAAATCAGTAATAGTCTTTCGTAATTATGATTTAATAAAAAGTATTTTCCTGCATTTCTGCTTTTGTGTTTCTATAATGCGCAACAATTTTTGATTGCGCTTTATAAGCGCTACGCTTTTATGCTTCTACAAGACTCCCTTCAAAGTTTTTAAAACTTGGATAAGTTTGAAATAATTTGAAAAGAAGCATAAAAATGACACATGGCACAGGGAGAACGCAGCTCATTACTGTCAGGCTATCATCATTAAGAGAGCCTTAGTAACCGTCAACAATTAATGTTTGGCCGTCTTTTCATTAATTGATAATGACTCCGCGTTTCTCGGAAGAGATCAAAAATGATTTTATTCCACTTTTGCACGCGTCTTGAATTTTTTTTTTCAAATCTGAAGCGTCTCTTGGCCTCATTTGCTTTGACATGTGTCTCCTCCCTATAAATATGGATTTTTGGAGAGAGAAAAAAACTTTTACTGAGTTTATTTTTGCCTCCGAGAGAAAGATTTCTCCTCCTCCTCTTCTTCTTATTCTTCTTCTTCAAGTAAAACCCAACTTTTCTCTATAGCGACCAATTATCCTAGAGCTCCCAAAGTTTCTAAGGCTCCCAAGGCTAGTGTCGCGAGTACTAGTAAGGCCAAAGGGAAGAAGCTGGCGATCGAAGTCAGCGTCGCTGAAGAAGCTCCGGTCGTCGATGCTTGCGCGCACGAAGACAAGCGAAACTTGTGAAAAGCTGTTACGAGTAGGTATTCGTGCCTGAGATGGCCAAAAGTGGGCATCGATGCATAAGTGTCTATTTTTTGAGCAACACGTTGAAACATGCATCGATGCCCTATTTACTGAACCACATAGGCACTACTTTTTGAAGTAGCGTCTTGAAGATGCGCTGATGCTTTCTTTGCTGATGCGTATGGTTTCTACTTTTTGAAGTAGCATCGAAGATGTACTGATGCTTTCTTCGCTGATGCATATAGGTACTACTTTTTGAAGTGGCGTTTGTAAGATGCGCTGATGCTTTAGTTAATGCGTAGAGTCACTGAATAGTGCCTGCTCTTATGCTTGCTTGCTGATACGTAGGGCCGTTTATAAATAACGCATGCGCTGATGTTTACTTGCTGATGCGCAGGGCTACTAAGACAGCGCTTGCGCAGCAGCCTACTTTTTGAAAGTCTTTTTAACTTTGTTTTCTTTATGTGCAGTTTTTGTGGTTATCCCCATATTCAACGAAATCCTCTTCGACTCGTCGGTCTATTCACTAGGTGTGAATTTTGACGAGAAGGTAGTTAACCCTGCCAAGGATTTAATCACCCGGGGCCAACCTGAACAACGATTGGCTATAATAAACCTTCATCACTATGCCTATTTTTGACGCTTGATGGGTCGAGACAAACTGTCAATCGAAGGTGATACCAGCGGTGAGATATTGAAGCCCTAATTCCTTTCTGGCAACAATTTAGTTATGAGAAGACGAGCCTCCTGAGGCCCAAGACAGAATAGCACTTTGGTAACTATAACCTCAGCTTGTATGTTCTACCGACCGAACGACATCTCCCACTTCTGGTCTGCTTTGTTTCGTCAAAAAATATAGCATGGAATTGGACTTGACCCCTTCTCATGAAGGAGTGTCAGGAGGAAGCCCCCATGGAGACGATGACAAATGAGCATGTCATAATGCCTAAGGTCGATCTTGTGGTGGCCGAAGATAAGGCCAGAGGGTCCATATCTAAGACGGATAAAATAGTTGGGGACATCGAGAGTGCTTTCCAGGATACACAAACAGAACCTCTTACCTATACTGATGAAGCAGCCAAGGAGCCCGTTAGTGATCAGGCTGATAAGGGGAGTAAAGTGGCTGATGAAGCAGTCGAAGAAGTTGTCGGGGACTAAGCCCACGAAACAGCCAAGGAGGCCTTTAAGGAATCGACCAAGGAGGCCAATTGACGATCCAGTTGACGATTCGGCCAAAGGAGCCGTTAAAGATCGGGTTGACGAGTCGGCCAAATGAGGTATTGTAAACCCGCTAGTAGCGGAGAAGGTAATTGTCGAGGTGATAGAACAACATTTACCGATCGAGGGGATGGAGGTTGACCCTGGGACGGGGAAGTCTCCTACTTTGGGGGATCCCGTCCTGGGATATGTCCTCTAGGGAACTACCCACGGAGCCACCTCGAAAATAGTAGCTCCAAAGCTGGATCACGTAGCATCTGGGGCCAATATTGCTACTTCAGTGTCGGCCTCCATTTATGGAACAACAAAAATTGATTCCACCACTGAGGCAGCTTCCAGTTCTGTGACTGCTCCTTCTCCCATTCGTTCTCGACTAGGGCCATCCACTGTGGCGCCTCTAATAACTCCAATAGCCATGGTCGATAACGACTATTATATCGAGCTGATCATCGGTACCATTTACAATGCTTTGAGGTAAGGTGTAGACAATAACTTAAAGTATTGCCAAACTTTTGCGTTGGCTCGGTCTTCGGTAATAGTCCAGCAAGATGTACTATGAGGTTATCATGGGTATAAGGCAAAAGCTGATGCCTTGGAAGCCTCAATGGTAGAAATTGAGGCTAGTCTACTATATCTTAAAGGCCTCGAGCGTAATCTCTCGCCCCTGGTGGATGCGAAGATGGAAAGGCTGACTGCTGAACTTTTTTGTTATGAATTTGAGGGAGATGCCATTTCCTGTAAAGTCGCTGAGATCGAGGTACAGGTTGGGGAGCTGGTTACGGCCAAGGAAGTCCAAGTCTGTCTCCAAGAAAGCTTGGAGGAGCTATATAAAGAATTTTATGAACAGATCCAGCTGTGGGAAGAAAAGCTGACAACTGCAGAGGGTGAGCCGGAGAAGGCAAAGGACTAGCAGATATCCTTTCGTCAGCGATCTGAGACCTTGGCCCAAGATAATGAGAATGTCGTTGCTTATCAAACAGAACTGGAGAGTGCTTACCAAAGCATGTCCCCATTTAAAGATGAGGCATCCAGGCATCAAGACGAAGAACGTCGAGCAAAAGAGTATATCGGACCCAGGATCACCTTTCTGAAGAATAGAATCAATGACCTTTTGTGCCGACCATCTTGGACAGCAGCTTTGCTATTTTCTCTTTTTGTTCCTCTCTTTAGAGAGGCTTTTTCTTGTTTTGCTGTAGTAGAACCTTTTTTCCCTTATAAAAGAAATAAAAAAAGTCTTGATTTTTCTTCTTTTTTGTCTATTTGTAATAAACTTTTGCTATAATGAAGGTCCTATCAGAGGTAGTTCTAACATGACAAGATGGAGATAACTCTGCTGGGGATGTCTTTGTAAAAAGGTTTACTCAGAGGTAAGATGGACATGGTAAACATTAATTTGATGACGGGATTGATTTTTCAGAGGTTGTATGAACATGGAAAGACCAAACCCTGTGGGTACATAAAAATAATTCAGAGGTTATACGAATGTTGGTGTTTTTGTGTGGGGTTGGTAGTGACAAATGGGTTGCTACATTTTTTCAGAGGTAATATGAACATGGTAAACATTCCATCTCGCTCAGGTTGCTCAGGTATAAACAAACATGGTGAGCTAAGAGAGAGGGCGATTCAGAGGTTATATGAACGTGATCACCTTCTGCTATTTATATTAGAAATACACCATCAAGACTAGACATAGTATTTTTTTAGAAATTTGCTATTGATTGGCATCATTAGCAAATCACCATTGAGTTTGGCAAGCCGATCAGCACTGTTAGAGTAGACCGTCTCTATTACAAAGGGGCCCGATTACTTGGGTTCAAACTTGTTGGGTGACTTATGAGTCATGATCATTGGCCTTCAAACTGATAGCACAAGGTCGCCGACTTGAAATGTTATTTCCTTGACATTTTTGTTGAAGGCTCCAGAAATCCAAGCTTGATACAACTCGATACATTGCTGAGCCAGTAGACGCTTTTCAACCAATGCTTCCAGCTCTTGTAGGTGATGATGTTGGTTGTCTTCGTCTGTCAACTGGTTGGTAATAACAACCTGAAGGGATAGAATTTGAATCTCCAAGGGTAGTCCCGCTTCGCTCCCGTAGGCAAGGAAGAATGGCGTGTTGCTAGTGGATGTCCAAACAATTGTGCGGTAAGCCCATAGACATTCGCCTAGCTTCTTATTTTAGTCACATTTTTTAGATGCTACGACCTTCTTGAGTATCTTAACATCTGTCTTGTTGAATACTTCGGCTAGTCCATTCGCTGCGGGATTGTAGATCGTCGATGCTATATTTTATATCCAGTTTTTATTATAAAACTGGTGGAAGGCATGGCTGACAAACTGGGAGCAATTGTCGTGGATAATTCTATAAGGAACTCCAATGCGGTCGATAACATGCTACTTCATGAAGCTGATCACCTTTGGGGTTTTTACCTCTGTCAGCGGTATTGCCTCCGTTTACTTAGAAAATTAGTCGGTAATGGCAATGATGAACCGATGTCCCTTCAAGGACGGAGGACTAATCGGCCCAACAATATCCATTCCTCATTCTTCAAATGGTTAAGCTGCCTCGGTGGGTGTAGAAATTCAGAGGGTTGATGGATGAAGTCTGCATGCAATTGACAAACTCGGCAGTTCTTAGCGTAATCAACAATTTCTATCATTATGGTGGACCAATAGTAGCCCATGTGCCATAGTCGGTCCTACAACTTAGGACCTGGTTGATGAGCTTCGCAAGTGCCATCGTACACCTCTTGGAGGGCTTCTTTTGCTTCAACATTAGATAAACACCGATGTTGGAGTCCGTCGTATGAACGACGATATAATACTTTAGTAGCTGTATCATAGTATAACCGGAGTGACCGTCTTTTGATAGAGGTAGCTTGCTTCGAGTCTTCGAGTAGATTCCAATAGACCACATAGTCTATGAACGGTAATCGCCGGTCTCTGATGTTAACATTAGTGTCTGTTTGTATAAGTAGCTTAGACACGTACAGAGGTTATTCTTTAGGCAAAGTAATCCTCGGCCTATTACGGTGATGGAGTGTTGGGTCCCAACTGGAGCTGCTAAAGAAGCAGCGAGACGAGCGAGGGCATCGACCTCCAGATTCTGCAATCGAAGTACATGTTCTATAAAAAAAACCCTGTAAAGATAGAGATGATGTCGATTGCCACTTGATGGTAGGGAACTAGATCCTCATATCGGATAAGCCTGATTTATTATAAAAGCATGAAAGCGCAGCTGATTTATTATCAGTTTTGAGTAATCATACGCCTCTAGATAGTCAACTCCCAACTACTTAGCGACCTAGAGTCCGATGATAAGGGCATTATACTCGACGACATTTTTGGTGCAAGATTCTAGGAAAGAATATGCACGATGAATGACTAAGCCTTCCGAGTGACCAGGACCACTCATATTCCTGCCACAATCTCACCTTTGGGTCCTATTTTTGAAGCATCGTCAAAGAACATTCGCCAAATAGGATCTTCTGTGACTGCATTAGAATCTAAAACCTCGTCTGAAATACCATCAAAAAGTTTTGATGTTTTTGGAATAGAATGTGCTGCAAAGAAATAGGCCAATGCTTGACCCTTAACCGCCTTCTGTAGAACGAATACTATGTCATAAGGTAATAGAAGGACTGCCCATGTGGCTAACCATGAGTTTAGTACTCCAGGCTTGGTCATGAGAACTCTGAGGGTGTTGACCCTAGAGATGACGTGGATGGTCTGTCCAGCTATGTAGTGGCACATCTTTTGGATAGCAAAGACTAGAGCAAGACACACTTTCTCAACAAGATTATACCGATGTTCAGTGCCAATCATGCTTGTCACGACCCGTACCCGGATATACGGATACAAATACATGGGCCACGCCCAGCCTATGCCGCAGTATCGGTGGAAGAGCACTTTCAAGTACCTGATACTAACTACAACATCTAAAGATCCATAACTAGAAATGTACTCATGTCACATCACGAAAACTAAGGAAGATAAGACAAGAAATAATAGCAATATCACTAGAACAACTAGAATCTATAAGGATCATATGATACAAGAATAAAACAGAGAGAAACAATAACAAACTAAATAACTACCAGACCTAGAACTCCTAAGAGACAACTCACGGTGAAGAGTACCGAGAACCACCCCAGCTAGCAACATCCTGTAGTCCAATACTGAGGGCACAACTACTCCTAAAAATCGTGCACGAAGTTGCTACGGCAAAACACGATTTTAGCTTTGTTCCCGAGCGCATCATGACAGAATTTAGTGTAAAATGTACGAATAGGCTATGCATCGTGCCGGGGAGGAAGGCGACGCACCCGGGGGGGTCACCAGAGTTTGCCCAACCAGTGGGGGGGTCTGGCCATGGCGGCGGCGGCCGACGGCAGCACCTGAAATGTGCGGCCTGTAGGGCCATTTTTCGGCCGGCAGTGCACAATAGCAAAAAGAGTACAGGGAACAAGTTTATGAGGATCAAGGAAAAGAGTGGGAAATCAATTAATAATTAATCAAGGATCAAATGGTCTTAATTGACCTGAAGTTGTGCGAAGCAAAAAGAGTACAAGGGAACAAGTTTGGATGGGACATGATATATCAACATGAAGGTAATCTTATCTACTACACACTGATGAAGGAAGTTTCCAGAGATTGGCATCCCTGACACTCCAGAAGTCAAAGTCACGGTAAAGAGCATTAAATCAAATAATAATCAAATAATAATATCTATTTCAAATAATTGATTTATAAAATCGAAAAAATAAGCGCTAAATTTAGGTGGCTTACAATGCTCCTACTCAAATAGTAGATTTCTTGCTCGTGGCCTTCGTTGCTTTTCTGAGCTAGCAAGGCACCAAAAGATTGGTCCATGGCCTGGACGTACGGTAAAAAGGGATTCCCGACTACCGGGGCCACCGAGACTGGGGGGCTGGTAAGATATTGGTTGATATCGTCAAATGCTTGTTGGCATTATTTATTCCAGACATAAGAAACTCTCTTCTTTATCAATTTGGTGAAGGGTTGGCATCGCCCAAAAAAATTTACTATGATTCTTCGAATGTATGCCAAACGTCCTTGAAGGCCTCGAAGCTCCTGAAGGTTCTTCGGAGGAGCCATGCCCAAGATGGCCTTGTTCTTTTCAGGGTCAATATAAATACCCTTGGCTGTAACGATGAAGCCCAAGAATTTGCCACTGAAAACCCCCAAAAAATACTTGGTTGGATTCATCTTTAGCTAATGTGCCTGTATAAAGTCGAACACCGTCCTTCTGTCCTTTAAATAGCTGGCCTTTCTTGGCTTTTGACGGCAATATCATCAATATAACATTCTACCACCTTCCGGAGGTGTTCATAGAATATGGTGCTTATAGCCCGCTGATATGTCACCCTATCGTCCATCAAACCCAAAGGCATCACTGTCTAGTAGTAGATTCCTTTTGGAGTTCAGAATGAAGTGTTCTTTTCGTCATCAGGAAATATTTTTATCTGGTTGTAGCCTAAAAATATATTCATAAAAGACATGTTCGAAGCCACAGGTATTATCGATCATTACATTCGTGATTGGGAGGGAAACTCTTCTTTTGGACATGCCGAGTTGAGATCCCTAAAGTCTGTGCAGACTCTAATCTTTCTATTCTTCTTGGTGATAGGAACAACGTTGGCTATCCAATCTGGGTATTTGTCACGACCCGCACCCACTGTTAGGGTACGAGAACGTAACAACGCCCAGCCTACGCCACAGTGTCAGCGGTAGAACGCTGTCCTAGGTCACATCATCTAACAATATAATGCTAAGCAGATACAGTCTCAATCACATTTAAGGTAGAGCATGATAAGGTTAGATAAAACATAAAATCCAAAAACATACGGGAGATAGAACTCTAAGTGTCTAAGATACAAAAACCCAGAAATACATCTCAAAACTCAAATACAGTAATCCACAAAGGAAATACAACTCCAGACAAATGAGATAACTATCTAAACAACCTCTAAGGTGTCTCCTCTAGGCTAGCAGGCAACCTCCAAGCTATCTGTAAAATTTATCAACAGGTCAAGTCAGGACAGGAACGAGCACATCTCATCTAAAAAACCCAAGTAAATGACAGAGAACTATAAAGCAGTTATAGGCAGTTGTATTGATGAAAATGACAGTTTATATTCAGGTGATGGTAAGAAAGACAGATAAGGTGCAAGGAAAGTAAATAACTAAACAAGAGAAGAATCATAGCAATGAAGTCTGTAAAAATAGAACTAGCTGAACCAGGGTAATATGATATAAAGTCCAGACAACAATGTAGACCAGTGTAACTCCAATGTAAGTCCAGTACAAGATGAATCTAATACAAGATGAATCCAGTAAGGGACGATTCCAGTTATAGTGATCAATGATTCCAGGGTGAGTCCAGCCTATACTCTAACTGTGTGTTTTAAAATACCGAGATCGACATGTAAACGGCTGTGGGTAATCCGGCACACCTCTCACTGATCAGGCGAGAGATGGCTATCATTCCAGTAGATTCCAGTAGGTGTGATTCCAGTAATGGGGTATGTCTACATGTCTTACTCTAGTATTTTCCCTCCCAGCAAGTGAATCCAAAATTCTGACACAATGATTCAAGATGAGTCCAGCCAAAATATAATGATACCAGTAAATGATTCCAGTAAATGATTCCAGTAAATGATTCCAGCAGGTGATTCCAGTAATAGAAGCCGGAAATGATGATACCAGTAATAGAGGCCAGAAAATAAATGTGTGTCGTATACATGAATCCAGTAATATCCACACGTGTTGTAACAGAGAATCACATACAACTAACTAGAACTGAAATACAGTAATTGACAAATAAATGAGAGAACTGTCAGAGAATGTACTCGCCTGATAACCTGAACAGCTGATAAGTATAGGGGGTCCAACTGAAGCCACAGAGTCCTATTTAAAGCAACACAGGTTACAAGGTATCTGGCTCCTAATTAGAACAGCACAAGTCACAACATGTCTAGAAGGGTAATATAAAGCACTACAATGCATTCTACATGAATCTAGGTCAAACTAGGCCAAAGTCAACCCTTGGTCAACTCTGGTCAACTGCACTAGTCAAACTAGGTCATGTCCTAACCCAGTAAGTCTTACTAGGCCTAACCAAGACTATCCTAGCAAGCACACATCAATACAAGGCTATACAAGCCAACATACACCCAACTCTATATAGCATGCAATTATTCAATACTCAAATAGGCAAGAATTCACATTGGATATACACTAGGTAATCTATTACTTTAAGCTATATATGTCTACACATATATACACATGCATATATTGGTATTCAACATTAGGTCTATAATCATGGCATTTCAAATGGTTATATAAACTTATATATTACAACACAATATGCTAACATATATATAATATACATACATAGCTAAGTTAACTATATTCATAAATACTTATTTAAGAGGCTATGTGTGTGTATGTGAACATGGCAAAGGGGTAAATGAGGGTTAAATGGGCATACATAGTGTATACATATCAAAGAGTGTCAAAGTGTAAGTGAATAATGTGTCAAGTGTGATATTGTCAACATAGTGTAAGGGGATATATGAGGTAATATAGGATTTGTGTTAACATAGAACATTACATCTCATTAACTTGTATATTGCATACATTACATCTATTATTACATTACATTCATGCTTGTATTCATTCATCATTCATTATTCTCTGGCACCACTATATGCACCATACATTACATACTATGGAACCTACATATTCATTACAAGCCATACTTATACATGCTTACATTAGATAGGATACTTACACCTCATACATCATTTATTTAATCATTTACTCATGCTTGTATTCCCTATTTAATTACATAATGTATATACATTAACATGGGTTAAAATCAAATAGAACATTATATTGCACACAAGGGTGCACAAAATGCATATGCCGAATAGTAACTCCTACTAATAATCAATACTGTACCATCTCAGCATGAATTAAAATTTAGGATTAAAGTATGTTATAGATCTATGTGTTAGCTTTCCGAAACTTTAAACGGATCGCGTTTTCGTTTCCGAAAACTCCCGGAATCGCAAAAACACCGAGAACGTGTTGGTCTTTCGTACAGCTGACACTCAAATAATTCTCCAGAAAGTTACAGAAACAATTATGCCTATTAATACATGTTTTTGGAAAGCTAACTTCAATACGCTTCTTTTAAAAAAACAGAAGATTAAACCGAGCTTTGAGCTAGAAGTTATGACATTTCTAAGTTAGGGCTGAAATTAAAAACGTGGATAAAAATTATGACGGATTTAGGTAGTTTGAGACAAAAGAACACAAGTATATAACATAATATCTCAAGAACTCACTCTCTACACTAATATGTATATATGAGACACTATAGAACACATTTCCAATACAAAAATATGAGATTAAATATGTAATAATTCATTCATATATAACAACAACACATAGTGTGTCCAAATTTGGGATTTTCCCACATGGACACAACCACAACACAAAGGACACTCCTATGACCTCCAAATGGACACGAAATGGACACAAATGGAGATACAACTATGGGTTCATTCCTATGGGTTCAAAATAGACCTATATGCATGAGGAAATGAAAAGGAGAAGGAATTTATATCTCCCGGTAGATCGAATCGAAGAAAAGCCTTCCCGGAGCGACACCGACACGTAGAGATTCCGAAAGGACACGAACGAGCTCCGAATCCTCCCAAACTTGGGTAGCTTCCTCCTTGGCTAGAATGGAGAAGGAAAGAAGAAGATTTGGTGGTGAAATGGAATGATTTGGTGGAAAAATTGCTAGGGATTGCTCTCTAGAAATTTGGGGAAGAACAAGAGAGAGAGTGTGGATGAGAATAATTAAATGAACTTGAGCCTATCCTCTCCCAAAGTGGCTGGCCATATGGGGCTATTTGTCCTATTATGGTAAGGTCCAAAATGCCCCCACTAACCTATTCTATGAGTATTAGGAAAGGGCTAATTGGTTGGGGCTAAATTAGTCATTCTAAAGTCTCTAATCACACTAACCTTATCCATAATAATTAGTCTAACCTCTAACTAAAATATTTCTATCATGTGGACTAAAATTAATATCATGTGGGCCATGCCTAACTAGTGTGTGGGTCCCACTAGAGTCAAACTACCCCCGGGTCCCCGTTTCAAGTCGGATTGAGTTGAAATTCGAACCCGACTCAAATAACCCCAAAACAATATCATAAATAATAAAATAATATCAAAATAATTCAAAGAGGTCAAATGCAAAAATATCCTTAGGCCAAAAATGACATTAAAATATCATAATCACATGGTTACGCTCTAGGTCAAACAGTCTCTAGGGTTTCACTAGCAAAACGTCAAAACCACAAGTCATTGATTTAAATAATTTTAAAATGATTTAAAATCACCAAAAATCATATCATGAATTAAATATTATTATTAAAATAATTATAAACACGAAATTTTAAAATTACCCTCATTTGGGAAACTGGGTGCTACAGTATTACTCCTCGCGATTGAAACTGCTGGTGATAAGCTTGTTCATCTCGATTTTAATGGCATCTATAACGTCAAGGCGAAAATAGCATTGTTGTTATTTGATCAGTTTAGCGTCTGGCCGAATGTTGAGTATATACATTGCGACCTGTGGATCTAGTCCTAGCATATCCTCATAGCTTCAGACGAAGACATCAATGTACTCTTGAATAAGTTGTATAAGAGATTCTCTGTCTTTCCTTGTCAAACTCTTGCTAATAAAGATGGGCTTAGGCGAAGACTCGTCTCCTAGGTCATTTTGAATGACCTCGTCTTTAGTGGGATGTTTTCGTTATTCAAAGTGCCACACCTATTGAGATCCCAAGCGTTGAGCCCAGGGTTCTTCTTCGAAGAATTCTAGTATTTGGTCTTTATCCTCGACTGGGCAATTTGCAGAGACCATATTGGCTGACAGTACCTTCTTGAAGGTTTGGCCGATGTTGGTGTCGGAGTCCTAAAACGAGGAATCAGATGAGTGAGTGTGCATCATGACTTCAGGTTTCGAACTTTCTGGAATTGTTGTGGGCGTAACATTACCCAACCCCAGGTGAGTACACTGGTAGTAATTTTGAGAGTTTCCTTTTGGAACAGGGAGTCGTAAAGGAAGGCGCCGGACTTTACCATAGTTCAAACCTTTGCCCCTTGTCAAGTGATAACCCATCTTCTGGATGAGGTGTTTGGCCTGAGCAGTATAACGGTAGATTTGCATCTTTCCATTGTTGGGTTCTGGTTCGACAGGGGTAAGTCTCTGTGGGTGTTCTACCCGACCGAAGATGATGGGTTCCTGGTCTTTCTTTCTTGCTGGAACCACGAAATAATCATCTCGGGATGGGACAATTCGGATTACTATATTAGTGGTCATTACTTGCGTTTGTAACATACCCAAAGCATTATCTAAGATATGCATAGAATTACATTGTGCACAAGAGTAATTCAAAGATGGCTTTCTATTAATCAAATAAGGAAGATTATCCCGAGGGATTACACCGTCTAAGGAAGATGCCTCAGTATTGGCAGATATATAGACCCGTAACTCTTTGTCTGTAAGGACAGTAATAGCAATAGAAGAAGGTGGTGGAGGCTTCCACCTTAGGTTGACTACCAAGGGAGCTGAAGCTAGAGGGTCTCGGGATCTTGGAGCTGCTTTTGAGGCCCTTTATGGCAACTTGATCTGAATAGGTTCCTGGGTTCCTGCCAGACCCTTTCTCTTTGTTTTGGCCATGAGAGGAGCTGCCATTTGAGGAGACTTTCTTTTCAGTCGGACTATCAGTTGTTCTTCACTCACCATTGCAGTTTTTGCTTTATCGTCCGCATCATTGGCATCATCGTCCCAGGGGATTGGTTTACACAAATAAACATTAGCGTAGTATGTCTCAAGTCCTCGAAAAGGATCAATATGACCAAATTCGATTTTAATGGTCCCGTCGCTGGTCACATACTTCATGCATTGATGGAGAGTGGAGGGCACCATCATGTATTCATATATCCATGAACGTCCTAACAAAACATTATTAGATATATCCACATCGATGATATAACAGGTCACATCCGTTTGGAGATCGCTTATCTGGCACTTTAGACGGATCTTGTCCAATTGATTACTCTTTCCAGTATTGAAATAGCTGATTGTAGTATTGGATGCAGTCAACTGGTGCATCGGTATCCCCAAAGTTTGGAGCAGGCTCCAGGGAATTATGCTGTAGGAAGAGCCATGGTCGATATGGATGCGATCGACCTTAATGGCACCATTGTATCATGTATAGTACAGGGGCCTGTTGTGCCGGTTATTCTTCAGCAACTTGTCTTGCTGGGTGAAGGTGATGTTTGGGATTGTCTCGTCCACACTGTGGCAATATGGGCAAGCGATCGGATCTTTCTTAGCTGACTGGACCTGGCGGAGGAAGAAGTTAGCATTTTGTAATGTCTCGCTGAGGGCGTCTCGGGTCTTTTTAGGGAGACGGAGAAGTTCGAAGAGTGACAGCCTGGATGGAGTATTGGCAAGTTGTGCCAATATATCAAATTATAGGATTTGATTGGCCCCACCACTGAGTCTTTCCTCAGAGGTTTATCAAAACGAACCTCCTTCTACTTCTGCTTATTTGCTATAGGAGGTTGAGATGGACCTGCTTCTGAAGTATCGGATGTGGTGGCCGCAGCAGGTGGAGTACTTCTTCCTACGAAGCCTGATTGCCTTCTTGCTGATTGTTTGACCAGAGCGAATGCAAACCAGAGCTTTATCTGTCATGGCAGATACCATACGATATGACTTAGATTTCTTTCCTTTGATAAAGCGCGTTGTGGACAACATCATATTTGGGGCAAGATGGGGATGGACTCACATAACTTCGCCTGGCGGCATTGTCATGAGCTGGTGGAAGGTTAACTACTTCCATTGTCGTTTTGGGGTTCGGGATGACACCGTCTTGGGCTTTCGTCTTCGGGATGCTGCCAAATTGGAGGGTTACCATCTTGGCAGGGACCGTCTTATCCTCGTATTCGAGCGAGAGGACATTGGCATTAATGAGCCTCTGGATTTGCTTCTTCAATATGTAATGGTCACGTGTCGAATGGTGGATGTATCGGTGGTAGTGACAGTACTTAGGATTTTCTACCTTGTCCACTTCATCTGGACGCTTGTGAGGTAGGAGTTGTAGCTTCTCGTCCTTCATTAGTATGTTGAAGAGCTTCAACACGTCTTCATCGTTAAAGGAATAATTCTTCTTTGGTCTCGGCACCTCTGCCTGATTTTTATTCACAGACGTTGAACCCTTAGAAATGATGACAATCAGGGCTTCTTTCCCCTTTCCATCTTTGCTAGTATTGACAGGGTTGTTGCCACACAGGCATTTTCCTCTGTCTTCGAGCGTAGGAAAGTTCTCCCCCAGCAAGCGTGCATCACTGGCATTCCTTTCAGCACAGGCGGCACTGATAATGAATGGCATCCATTCCGTGCACTGAGGAGGGTTGTGCCAGAGTTTGATTGGAGGAAGCATATTTTTGCGACACAAGCCCATTATCACAGCCTTAGGTAGAATAGGTGGAAGCCTCAAGGCCGCTTGGCAGAAGCGCTCGATGTAGGCACAAACGGGCTCCTTTTCATTTTTGACAATATCCACGAGAGGAGACATTGTCATGTCCATCCCTCCCTCATAGAATCGGGGGAGGAAGAGCCATTTCAAATAGTCAAATGACAAAATGTAGTCGTCGAGGAGACTAAAGAACCACTCGTAAGCTTCTCCATGTAATGCCCCAATGAATAGGCTTGTAAATAGGGCATCATCTTTTGGCAAGTGCCCCGTCACAGAGGTGAAGTACATCAGGTATCGGCAGGGAGATTCTTTCCTATCGAATGGTGTTAACATTTGTGGCTTTTACTTGGGAGGGTATACCACATTATCCCACTCTGGGGGATATAGTTGTCAGATCCCCTGTTTTTGGAGGGACTCGTGTTTGTCTCTAGCTTCAAAGCGAGCATATAGATCCTTGAAAGCCAGATGTATGTCCTCCGACATTGTCGGACTAGATGATCGTGGCAATGCATGGTTCCTAAAAAGAGGTAGCACATAATAAGGTGCATTAGATTCTCCGTTTGTCCCCGGGTCTTGATTTATGGGAACAGGGGCACGAGTTACTAACCTGTCCTTGAGTTCCAAGACTACAGAGGTCAAGGCTTGCATGGATTCAGTCAATGTATTGAGGCCTATTTCGAGGGCCTCTATGCGATGCAGATGGTTTGACCCTTCGCTGCACCTCGTATTGTCACCCTCTGTCATGTAAACTTACATTAGGTGGTTGTAGAAGCATGGAAAAGAATAAAGAAAGATCCATGCGGCCAGGGAGCCCCATGCGGTTCAGAGAGTTCATGCGGCTCAAGGATCCATGCGGCTCAAGCGTCTATGCGGCTCAAACAAGTTCTATGCGGCTCAAACAAGTTCTATGCAGCTCAGAGAGGAGCTACGTGGCCTGCAAACAGCTCTTCCATTTGTCCTTTACTGCATTAAATGCCTTGACGGCTGACAGCTCTGACACATGACAGCCCTGACACTAAAATACAATTATGACTCCGTCATAATGGCAGAATTCTAGGGAAACGAAGGAAATCCCTGACATGATCCCCCGAGATCCAGAAACTGACATGCGGCCTTGACACGTGGACAGTCGCATGCGGCTCAAGTAGAGACCACCCCATGCGGCTCAGGCCGAAGCTGTTCCATGCGATTCAGACCGAAGCTATCCCATGCGGCTCAAGCAGAGGCTGCCCCATGCGGCTCACGAGGACTGTCTCCATGTGGCTCACAAAGAAGGCACCCATCATACACTCATGTGGCTCAGATCATCACCATGCGGTTCAAATGTTCAGGGGGCCACTCTCAAGCAGCCTTGACACGTGGCCAGCTTTATGCGGCTCAATGAGGAGCAACCTTCCTGCGGCTCAGATTGCTGTAGTGGCTCGCGGTTAAGATACGTGGCATGATAGCAGGACATGTGGCATCAAATCGATCGAAATCTCTCAACAAATCCTAATAAAATATTATGATCAAATCAGATCATTTGCAATCAAGCAAATCAATGACACGTGTCAGGAAATCCGAGGTTGGCATGACAAATCAGGAGGATTTATGTCAATCATCATTAATTACCCACAAAAGATTTGATGCAATCATATTTATTGCTCAAATCTCTTATATTCAAGATGAACGGCCCAGATCCAGTGATCCTTAGCCACCGACTTTTAAGAATGGGCAATCATTGCAAACCCTAATGAGGCCCCCCACTCTTATAAATAGCAAGGTGTCATTCCCTTGCGAAGGAGGAGATTCTCAGATTAAAAAAAAGAGAGACACAGAGAGCCAAAAAGCCAGAAAAAGAATATACAGAGCCTGAAAGGAGAGCATTTCTTCAGCAACGCCAAGCAGTTCTTCTACAGAGTCAAGGCTGCACCCGATCGACCAAGGAGTAAGGCAGAGCTGTCGTCGCTTTCCCGAGCCTCTACCATCACCCCCAGAATCTAAAATAAACAATTGTACTTAGATTGTTGTACCTAGGTTTTCGTCCCTAGGCTTTCTTTGTACAAACGAGTTTGTATTGTGAAGTAAAAGTCCAGTCCTCCGATAATTGTTCTGTTCTTTTATATTTCATGGCAAACACGATGGCGACTCTGCTGGGGACAAACTTCTCCACGGCTGAGGAGTTGGTGACGCAATCGGATGCAGCCAAACTTGGCTCCACGCAACAGAAGATGGTCGTCCGCTTCGACCAACAGGCGTTTGAAGAAATGCTCTCAGAGGGAAGCGCTGGCCCGGTCCAGAAGCAGACCCGCACAAAGAAAGCTCGCAGCGAGTGGAGGCCAAAATCATTTGTTCCTCCCTAAGCTTTGGACGGAGTACTTCTGCTACCTAAGACGGCGAAGGCGACTCTCATACGGCTCCACTTCAAGCCATAGAGGACTCTGCTGTCTCCAAGTTCGGCAGAGGAAAGCACTACGATGCTGGACTTGCAGGGACAAAGAGTGATTTTATGCGCCCCAAGAAGAAGTCGAACACTCATGTGGCCAAGTCTGCCAACCGCATGTAGGATGCTCATGCGGCGGAATCTGCCAGCCGCATGAAGGAGGTCTATGCGGCCAGATCATCCAGCCGCATGAAGAAAACTCATGCGGCCGAGACTCCCAGCCGCATGAAGAATGCCTATGCTGCCACAACTGCCAGCAGCATGAAGAATATTGATTCCAGCCGCATGACGCCTATTCCACGCGGCTCTATCTTCGACCGCCTCTCCTATGGTCCTGATCTCTTGTGCTCCCAAGAAGATATGTCTGACTCTATCCAGCACCACTTAGACTCTTCCTACTATGTGCCCTCACGCACTAGAGTGAAGAAGTCTAAGGCAATACGAGCTTGGCAAATTTGGTCTGCTGATCCGATCTCTGACCATCCGAGCGTCCTACATACTGTTATACGGGCCTTAGATGGGAAGTTGTACAGAACCACTCGAGTCCAGCCTCCGACGGCAAACGGACAGAGAGGTTCCCAAAAGTCACCCGAAATCCAGGGAGCGAACATGGTCGATCCAGACCCATCTGACTTGCGTGAGGCTATCCTCCACAAACGCAAGGAAAGAGAAGGTTTATCGAGGTGCAAAGAGTCCTCCCATGGACGTCACTGCACCAAAGTCATCATCAACTGTTGTTGCAATAACGCGATGGTATGAAAAGATCGGCAATCCGTCTTTCAAAGACTACAACAGCCGTCTTCAGAAGACGAGGCACTTCCCGTCGTCTCCAGCAACTCTGCTCAGAAAATCCCTGCCGATGGGAGAGGAAAGAAGACTAATGTTCCTAGCCCGAAGATTTCAACCACCATGACTAAGAAATTATCGTATAAACGGGTGCCCACCACCGGAGTTTTCCAAGGTACCCGTTCAAAGACAAAATCTGCTACAGTAGGAGATTCATCATCAACACCACTGGGGGTTGCTGGGACTGGGAGTAGCGCTCCTCAGAACATCCACGATAATCCGATGTTCCAAGGAGATGAGCCCGAAGAAACAACTCTCCCATCAGATACAGCAAGGGCCGACGTCCCCGAGGACGTCCACGACTCCCAAGATGAAGCAAACTCTGAGGCTGGGGGTACTATCCCTTCTGAGTCCGAACCAGAGGAGAATATTCCCACATACCCCGATGACTTCTCACTACAGGGGTATGATTCGGAGGGCACTTCCTCCACCATTCCGTCCATCTTTCCTCATGTAAAGACAGTGTTCATGACGGACAACAGCCAAGGTGGTTCCAGTAATCGCCAATGCATCGACACTCTGGAGGCCATACTGCATTCCTTGGTCAAGTCTGTGGACGAGATCAAAGCGGCCCTTCCAACTCTACAAGGAGGGACGCCTGGCCAAACAAGTACGGGTCCCGCGGTCAATACGGACTCGAATTCAGCGGCACCGAATCTGGGCAACAATCCTCCTAAAGTAACGGCCCCCACCGCTATGGATGAGGCCCGAGAAGCGAGAAGAGAGGTCCAGGAGCTCCGAGCCATGTTTCACGCTTGAGAAACCTCTCAAGACCTCAGAATACGGCAACCGTACCCTGCTGCATGGAGGGATGTCCCCTTCCCGCCAAGATAAAAGCCGTTCAACATCAACCCGTATGATGGCAAGACCTCTGCAAGTCGGTACATCACTTACTTCGAGGTCACCACCGACCATGTGCCCCATGACGATGCCATCCTCACACGATTATTCATTAGGGCATTGAAAGGAGTCGCCTTCAACTGGTATCGCAACCTGCCAGACAACTGCATCCACTCCTTTGCCGGCTTCAAGCGCATGTTCTTGGAGAGATTCTACGAAGTAGGAAAGGACATCACAATGTCCACCCTCATGGACGTCGTCCAAGGGAAGAAAGAGCTGACAAGGAACTATATCGAGCGGTTTCGCCAAACCGCAATAAAGTTGCCGTCTGGAAATCCGGATTTCTCCTTGATTGAAATTTGCCAAAAGAGATTGCTCCCAACAATCAGTCTCTGGATGGGCGAAAGTTAATTTAAAGACTGGAAGACATTCATCATCAGTGCCACTAGTACCGAAGAACGGTTGAAGAAGGCTCGCCAATTGGGATTGCACATCTCGGACGGAGAGAACAAGGGCAAGCGTCCTAATACCAACAACGACAATGGGGGTAGCCCCTCCAACGATCGGGACAGCAGGGGTAAGCAGGCTATGTTGGCCGACACAGCCCAGAAACCTGAGTCAAAACCAGTAGACAAACAATGGCCGCAAATCACTTACTCCTTCGAAGACGGTCACGTCAAGCCCATCTTGGACATGCTCATACAAGGAGACAGAATTCAGCTTCCTCCACCAAGACGGGAACCTCGATCGACAGAAATGGAGAACCCAAAGTACCGCCATTACCACCGCTACGTCTACCATGCTACACACGACTGCTACCAACTAAAACGATACATCCAAAATCTCATCGATTCGAATGCTCTGGCCATCGATTTCTAGGAGGTAACTGTGGCAGCCAATATGGTGTCAGTACAATTTGGCAGCTTCCCTCCAACGAAAACTCAAGACGGTGTGGTCCCCATCCCTCTGGCGACAATAGAGATTGCTAATCTTCCACCTCCCCGAGATCAGGCTGCTGGTCTAGTACCCCTCATCACATCACGAGGGGAGGGCATGTGGGTCCATCCAGACTTGGTATCTGAAGTGACTCAGTCCACACCATCTTCCATTCGCAAGAAGAAGAGTGGAAAAGTCAGATCCTGCCGCACAATCTCGACAGATACCGAAGAAGCCACAGCTGTCGTTACTCGGTCTGGGGCACAATCCCAACCTGTGGCTGATAACTTGGCTGAAGATCATCAGCCCGCTACAACTGACGCTCCGGGACCTTCTCAACCTCCAACGACCGACAAGCCTAGGCCGAAGGAGACTCGCTTTGACAAATCCCTCCGAAAAGAGGCACCACAGGGGCTGGAGAGGCCCTACAACTTTGACATCTTGGTGCAATTGGCCAACACACCGGCCAAGTTGTCATTATACGAGCTTCTGAGACTCTTAGAGGATGTTCGCGCGGCTTTGAGCGATGCACTCCAAAATGCCGACGCGTACCTGGCTCAGGTCAACCTCACGGGAGAGAACCCGCCTGCAGATCTCCAAGACAGCGCTTGCACGGGAGCGATGCCCAACATTGTCTTCACCCTGCAGGACATGCTCATCAAAACCAACGTGTACGATCGCCCGTTATACTACACTGGCGTAAAGGTGGATCGGATGCACATTGATCCTAGCTCTTCCATAAGCATTATCCCGAAGGGTCTGTTACATCATCTCCGTATCCCTATGCATCGCCTGACGCCTACAAGCACCGCCATCAGCGGTTTCAATTCGGACAGGAGCTACCCAATTGGGAAGATTCGTCTGAAGTGTCAGATTAGCGATCTCCAGTCGAAAGTCACCTGTTACGTTATAGATGCAGACACTTCTTACAACATCCTCTTGGGGCGTCCTTGGATACACGATTATATGATCGTGCCTTCCATACTGCACCAATGCTTCAAGTATGTCGACAAACACGGCTTTATGAGGACATAATTTGTCGACATCGATCCCTTCAAAGGGGTCGAATCCTACTGCTCAGACTCCTGCCTGTACGAAAAGTCGAAGAGGCACCTTTGTGAAGGAGATGGGCAAGCTCGTACCGAGATGGCCACAGGATCAGAAGGACCTCTGACGATCCACCTCCAAGCTCGCAAACCTGGCAAGTCCGCACCCCTTTCTGCCACTCTGCGTAAGGACGCAATCAGCCTCTCGGCACAAGAAGATCAAATGATAATCCGGCTGCCAAGGTCCGGCCAAGTGCCAAGACCCACAACAGAGCCATTGACAATCAGGCTGCCGAGAGTCGGCCAGCCACAAACGGAGAAGCTCAATCCCTCCGACAAGCCAATGACGATACGCCTTCCCAAGAAGAGTCGTCACCCCGATGCAAGGCCTGGGACTTCCAGCGAACCAACCACTCCCCGCCCAGCATCGAGTTCCAAACTGGGGGTCGCTAGTCTGCCAACAACTCCACGCTCTGCTCCACCAGCTGAACCCCTGACGATCAAGTTGTCCAGGTCGTCCTCTCAGTCTTTGTTTATATAGGGGGTAGCCGAAGAGGAACCGGAGCTAGCCAAGTATGTGGCTGCCCACACTGATGTTCCCTCCGTAGATGATATAATCCCGCTAGAAAAGATACCATACTTCATCAATAAAGGGCTATCTTTGAACTATCTCGAGCTTAATAAGCTTTGTATAATGTATGCTATGGAACACGGTATAGGCACTCACCTACACACCCAGGTGACGAATGTTTACACCGCAAACCAGCTTACCCCTGTGGAAGACGCTTACTGCATAATCGAAGGAGGGGACCATTCAATCATATTCGGCCGGAAGGACGATCCGCAGCCCTTCACCATAGAAGAAGTCGATCTTGAATTAGATGCCGGAAGACTGCCTCTGTATCTTTATAGCCCCTAATCCAAATATCTCATACAAAAACAGGGGTATGATCTGGAGACGACGCAGGCTTGAACTACGGCACTGGACGACGATTACCTTTGAAGCCACCGGTCCCGGCTGGCAAACCACGGGATTACTATAGCAAGACTCGATGTGGACTAGGGTATGTTACACCCATAACGACCCCTGAAAGTTCAGATGAAGAATGTGACTGACATTCATATTCAACCGGGTCACCAACTTCTGACTCAGATACCAGTATCGGAGACGTATTCAGACAAATCCTGTCAGTCAACATGTCATTCGCCGACTCTTATGAAGAAGATGAAGACATTCGTAAAATCCTCGAGCTAGAGCCGTAGGCCCAACAGTTGGATGCACAATGGGAAAAGCGGTTCGAACAGAGAGAACCCCCTACTGAAGATGAAGTTATACAAGTGGATCTCGGCAGCGAATCTTCTCCAAAACCAATCTTCGTCAATAAAAGCCTAACAGACGACGAGCAAGAATCGCTGCTGGAACTTGTTAAAGAATATATTGATGTGTTCGCCGGGAGCTATGAAGACATGCTAGGACTAAACCCCGAGGTTGCTCTTCACAAACTCAATATTCGGCCAGACGCAAAGCCAGTCAAGCAACAACAACGACGCTTCCGCCCGGGTATCATGGATGCGATCGAAGCCGAAGTCAACAAACTGATAGCCAGCAGCTTCATACGTGAAGAGCAACATCCAGACTGGGTCGCCAACATAGTACAGGTCCTCAAGAAGAATGGGAAGATTCGAATCTGCATCGACTTCCGCAATCTGAACGAGGCATGTCCCAAAGATGAATTCTTCCTCCCTATCACAGACATCATGATTGACAACACCTGCGGCTTCGAACGTATGTCATTCATGGATGGCTTCTCGGGGTACAACCAAATCAAGATGTCTCATGACGACGAAAAACATACATCATTCCGAACACCGATTGGCACATACTGCTACACAGTCATGCCTTTTGATTTGAAGAATGTCGGTGCTACATATGAAAGAGCCATGAGTATCATCTTCAGAGACCACTTATGCAAGATGGTGGAGTGCTATGTTGATGACATCGCCGTCAAGAGTCATTGTAAGGGAGACCATCTGCAGGATCTGAGGACGGTATTCGACCTGATGTGAGCTCACAATCTGAAGATGAATCCCACAAAATCCTTCTTGGGCGTATCCAGCGGAAAGTTCTTGGGTTTTATCATCACCGCCCAGGGTATTCATGTAGACCCTGAGAAGACGAAGGCAATTATGGAGATGGGTCCCCCGAGAAATCTCCGCGAGCTCAGAGGCCTTCAAGGGAGGCTAGCTTACATCAGAAGGTTCATTTCTAATCTCCCCGAGCGATGTCGACCATTCACCCATCTCATGAAGAAAGGCATTTCATTCGTATGGGACGAAGAATGTCAGCATGCCTTCGACAGCATCAAAGAATATTTGTCGAATCCTCCAGTCCTGGTGGCCCCGATTGCTGGAAAACTATTCCTGCTCTATGTACGAATAATGGACCATTCCCTCGGCGCTCTGCTGGCACAAAACAACGATGCAGGCCATGAACAAGCCATATATTACCTCAGCCGAATGATGATTGGGCCAGAGCATCGATACACCGCCGTAGAGAAGGAATGCCTCGCCCTAGTGTCCGCCATTCAGAAGATGCGGCACTATGTCACAGGATAAACCATACATGTGATCTCACGAGTCAACCCTCTCAGGGTCCTCATGACTAAACCAGGGGCACTCAGCTTTCGCCTCGCTACATGGGCAATATTGCTGTCCCCCTATCATATGATCTTCGTCCCATAAAAGACTGTTAAAGTTCAAGCCCTGGCAGACTTTTTGGCAGCCCACCCGAGCTCGGAGTCGTCCAGAATATATAAAGAAATCCTAGATGAGGTCGACGACTCGCATACAACCTCTCACGATGATATGGCGAATGTTCTTCGACAGCGCCTCAAGGACCGGACCTAAAGGCAACATCGTCGTCGGAGTCGGGGTGGTGCTGGTCTTCCCTTCCGGATTGGTGATTAACTGCGCTTACTCTCTCACAGAACCCTCCTCTAACAATGTGGCCGAGTACAACGCTTTGGTCATTGGCCTCCAACTTGCAAGAGAGCTGGGAATAGAATATCTTGAAGCATACGGTGATTCGCAATTAATCGTCAATCAGATCCGGGGCTCGTACGAAGTCCGCCATGAAGACATGATCCCATATCACCAAATAGCGATCAACATTATTTCGTCATTTAAGGGATTCTTCATCGAACATATTCCCAGACTCCAAAACATCAAAGCCGATGCCTTGGCAGGCCTTGCCGCTTCCCTAGTAGTGCCGAATCATACTCATCAATCGGTTGATGTGATAGGCTACAAACTGGTCTGCTCCAAGAACAACGTTCAATTCGTGACAAGTTATTCCGCTCAGACGATCGATGAAGTCCCAGACTGGAGACAACCATTCATTGACTTCGTAGTCTACGACATCCTGCCCGAGAACCCAAAAGAGGTCACCTCTATCCGAAGACGTTCTATCAGATTCTTCTACGATACAGAGACGAAAATGCTGTATCGCCGATCCTATGATGGATTATTGCTTCGATGTCTGTCAAACGCAGAAGCCAAAGAAGCCGTACGCGAAGCTCACGACGGTGTCTGCGGGGCCCATCAGCCTGGCCCTAAATTGTAAGACCGTCTTCGCCGAATGGGCTACTACTGGCCCACGATGGTAGCAGATACGATAGACTATGCAAGAAAGTGTAAAGCCTGCCAAGTCCACGCGGACTTCATCCACCAACCGTCCGAGTTTCTACATCTGACAGTGGCGTCTTGGCCATTTGAAGCATGGGGAATGGACATCATCGGTCCGATTACTCTACCGTCCTCTCATGGACATCGCTTCATACTCGCGATCACGGATTACTTCTCCAAATGGGTGGAAGCTGTCCCGCTCACAGAAGTAAAGACTTCAAACATGATCAGCTTCCTCAAGCATCACGTCATCTATCGCTTTGGACTGCCCCGAAGGATCATCCACGATAATGGTCCGCAGTTTGCAAGCCACGCCTTCTATCGGTTCTGCGATAAGCAGCGCATCCAGAATATTGCTTCAATGCCATACAATCCAGCAGCGAATAGGTTGGCAGAAGCATTAAACAAAACAATCATCAAACTTCTCAAAAAGTTCGTATCGTCCAACAAACGCGATTAGAACGAGAAGCTTGGTGAATGCCTATGGACATACCGTACCACAGTCCGAACGGCCACAGGGAACACACCATTCTTCCTGGTGTACGGGAGTGAGGCAGTTCTCCCATTGGAGACCCAAATACCCTCGCTCCGTATCGCGCTCACTTATCAATTGACGACGGATGATAACTACCGTCGTCGACTACAAGAGTTAGTGGCCTTAGATGAAAAGCGCCTCCTGGCTCAGCAACGAATCGAGCTATACCAAGCACGCATCTCTGGAGCCTTCAACAAGAAGGTTATAATCAGAACATTCCAGGTGGGCGATCTCGTCCTGGCAGTCCGAAGGCCGATGGTCATGACTCACAAGACCGCCGGCAAGTTCCAGCCAAAATAGGAAGGTCCATTTATCATCGAGGCTGTATTCTCCAACGGTGTATACCGCCTCGCAAAATAAAATGGAGACTTGCTCATGTTGCCCGTCAACGGCAAGTTCCTGAAGAAATATTATGTCTAAACGACACATTCCAGATTATTGAGTTATGTACCCGCTGGTACCGCTGAACTCACATCCACAATATTCCAGATCCTTGAGTTATGTACCCGCTGGTGCCGCTGAACTCATATCCACAACATTCCATATTATCGAGTTATGTACCCACTGGTGCCGCTGAACTCACATCCACAACATCCCAGATTATCGAGTTATGTACCCGCTGGTGCCGCTAAACTCATATTTCCAAATTCCAGATCATTGAGGCATGTACCCACTGGTACCGCTGAACTCACTCTCATAATATTCCAGATTATCGAGTCATGTACCTGCTTGTACCTCTGAACTTGCACTTTGATTCCAAAATTCCCGGATTGTCGAGTTATGTACCCGCTGGCACCCCTGAACTTACATCTCGGTCACTCTTTCGGGGGAAAGCTATGTATGACTATACCTCTGAACTTTCTTTCTGAAGGAGCTCCTTCCTCATGATCCACTACCCGCACTCCCAGTGCACAAAAAGGGTAACAGATCCACAAATTTCCAAAACGACCATGTCGATGTTACCTCTGAGTCGTCTCAATTTCGCCAAAAACAAATCACCCCTCTACATAGAACTTCCATGTCTTCATTACCTCTGAGTCGTTCTTTGTACCCCCCTTCATTGAGCCCACTCCTGCCATGTCCTCATTACCTCTGAGTGGGAAGGCTCCGTAGAAGAAACCCTCATGCTTGCCATGTCCTCATTACCTCTGAGTAAGTATGTTGATTCCTTTTCGACTTATTATCTGTACCCACAACCGGAGTATGCCAAGGATAGTAGGTCCACAAATATCCTCCGTTGAGTCCACTCCTGCCATGTCCTCATCACCTCTGAGTAGGAAGATTCTGCGGTAAGAAAACCCAAGCATGACCTTATTACCTCTGAGTAAGTATGTTGGTTCTACTTCATCATATTATCCGTATCCTAACCCAGGATACGCCAAGGATAATAGGCCCACAAATATTCTCTGCTGAATTTCTCAACAAAGGCCCATCATTCCTCATCATGCCCCGGGAGCCCAGCTGCTCCATGGCATTCCTTCTACTGATACTCGGAATGTCCACGACAACATGACCATGGAACCGTTCTAGGTATCCCTAACCAAACTTGTTATCCGTACCTAAAACCAAGGTATGCTAGGGGTAACAAGTCCACAGACAAGTCCCCCATGCGGGGCACACATCACCACAATACCACAGACATAACAAGTAATACAAATGAAGGGTAGAATGGAAAGTACTCTTTATTTGAAAGACGAAAAAGTATTACATATGGTGGGGACCATGTCCCTCTCAAAAAGAAAAGAAAAGGAAAACAGAAACAAAAGAAGAAAAGGCCGACTATAGTTCGGCATTACACAACTCCAAGAGGCGGTTTCTCACCAAGGTAGTACCCCGCTCGAGCCTCTGTCTAGCTCGGCGCTCAGCCTCCTGGGACAACCGCTCCCCATTATCCAGGTCCATGAGTGCCCGCCAGTCATCGTCTAACTTCTTCAGAGCCATTTTCAGGTCAGCTGAAGCTTGATTGACTTTGTCAGCCTCCTGGATAATTACCCCCTGTCGATCCGGGAAGCCTCAAGATCAGACTCAAAAAAACTTAACTTTCTCTGAAGCTCAAGGATCTGTTCCCGCGTGTCAGTAATCCTGCGGGAGGCAGTCGCTTCTCGAGCCGTAACATCTTCGCTCTCATGGCTCAATTGATCATATCGATCAGACAGAGTGCGGAGATCCCTCAGTATGGCCGGCCTGGTTTTATCCTGAGCAGCCCTCGCCTTCTCTATAGCAGTTGTGAGGGAGCCGCGCTCCTGATCTATAGCAGCAGACAGATCAATCTGCCGCAATACCTGAAGCTGGGCCACCAGCTGATCAGTCACCAGCAATTTTGCCTCCAGAAGTGCAGCCACCCCTGCCCCACCGGGAAGGGCCTTAAGGATATCAATTTGACCCTGGGTGCATTGCCGGGCCAAGACGAAAGAGGTCCCTCTCTCCACAGCAGCTTCTATCCCCCTTTTCAAGTGACGATAAAAGCTGTCGACCACGTCCTGTAACGCTTCGTCCAAGACCTCTGTAGAGGACGGCGTCAGAGGAAGCGTGGCCAGCAGCATCGAAGGAGTTGTGCTAGAACTTGCCACCAGGGGGGCAACTTCCGAGCAGAACGATGCACGGATAGCGGCTAACTCTTCCTCTGCCACCCGAAGAGCCTGAACACTTGGCAGGGCGGAGAGGTCAACTCTCGGGGCCGCCCGAGCAGAGGAAGACACAAGGACCATCGCCCCCTGCCACGGTTGTCCCATCACCGGACTTGCCGAACTCGAGCCCGCAGGAGGCCCATCAAGACGAGCCGGAAGGGGAGGGGTACGCTCCTCTCCGCCAGTGCCCCTTCGGCAGAGTCTGTCTCAACAATGTTCATCCTCGGCACTGGAGGGGCAGGACCTGTATGTCCATGATAATGATCAATCGACGTGACCCGAAGGATGTGATGATAGAGCAGATAAGCTTCCTCGCAAGTTAAGATTCGGCTTATCTGACCAGGAGAGGAGCATGGAGGCTGCAGCTCGTTCGCAGCTGGCATGGTCTCCTCACCCGCGATCTCCAAGTTAAATCCGGCCGGCTCCTCTGACCCAGCCACCTCGGAGGGAGAGGCAACTCGATCAGCATCATCTTGATAAAATTCAGCAATTTCAGGCGCAGGCTCACTGGAGCCCCCGTCATCCCGAGTCACGACCTCGGCAACTTGAGAGTCCCCTTCTTCTGACGCCTACAAGAGGGAAGGAAGATGATTAAAATCAAAGATAGAAGAAAGGAAGAACCGGTAGTAACTCATTTACCTCTAAGGCGGGGTCAACTTCTTTGCATCTTTCCTTTATAGTTAGCCCGTGGTGTCTGGTCACAGCCAGTTTTCGAGAGCGAGGAATGCCGTCGACAGAAGAAAGTTGCCTGCTACGCTTTCGTGCAGGGCCGGGTGCAACGGATGGCTGATCTACTACCCTCTCATCTGGCAAAACAGGCGGCTGATCCACCCCTACTTCTGCCACCGGAAGGGAAGAGTTATCTCCATCATGCTCGTTGCCTTCGTCATCTGCAGCAGCGGAGTTCGAATCCGGCACTTCGACTCTGTTCTTCCTCTTCCTTGTCTTGGCCCCCTTGGAACCCCCATCCAGGCCGGTACCAACAATGAAACTGGCACCCGAGTTAAAACCGACAGGGGGCTTGTTCGCCAAAACATGATACAGAGCCGCCATATATAAGATTTCTACTGAGGCCTTAATAGCAGGGACTGAGAAAATGGTACGGGTATAGAATGTATCATAGTAGTGCCAGGCCCTGATGCCATCAAGAAGGCTACCTTCGAAACCCAGACAAGAGCTAGGACTGTCTAGAAAAAGCTGACTATATCCAAATTGCCGAGCAAACCTGCTAGGCAGATAAGGTTCCAGAAAGACATTATTACGGTTGCGATACACCAGATAAGCGGGGCGGATGTTACGCAGCCACAAAAGCATCTGGCCGTCCAAAAATTGAGGGGGCCAATATCGTCGAGATGGACAGTTACATGTCTGCCCTCGCCAGTGCCATCCGGCAGGCACGCATGATCTCGAATTCCCAAGACTCATTACGATAGCGGAAGATAAAAGCATCGTCATCAGTTATGCCGTCTTCAGAGCACGGTCTCATCAAAGACAGATAATGCATCAACAGCCACCCCATCAGATAATGATAGGGCAGCTCAGTCCGTTCAAAATCTTTTGTCACATCGCAGGCAATGACCTTGGATGTGAAAGTGCGAAGGCCACGGTATATGCTGCACACCATGGCCGAGAGGAGAGCTAGCCGGACTCGTAAAACTAACTTCACAGCCGGAAGGATGAAATTGAGACTGATCCTCTCGATAGAACCTACTCCTCCCGAGACTACACAATTTTGCAGCCATATCATCAAGAATCCCGCCAGGAGCGCCTTCTCTGACAGTTCTTGGGTATCCTGATAAAAATAACCAAAGGAGTCAGTTTTACTTCCGAATTTGTCACTAGTGGTGGCCACCCTCTTAGCCGGCGACACTAAAGCTTTAACCGCCTCCCGAGATTGAGGACGTCGGGAAGTAACTTGACCGGAGGCGTCCGTCGTGAAGAGATAGCGCACCCAGTCCTTGGTATGAGGGGCATTCCCTTCTGAACTGCTATCCTTTTTGGCTATTTGATGACATGTGCTATAATGGCACAATATCTCTTGATAAAGAGCTACGAAGCCTGGATACCGTCTTTCCAACTCTTCGAAATCCTCATTCGTGGGAGTATATGCCTCAAAAGCTTCGTCCCCCCATGGAAGCTTGGAGACCGCATGTATTTCGTGGAGCGCAAGCCCCATTTCCCCTATGGGTGTATAGAAGGTTCCCGTACGGCGATTATACATCTCCAGCAGAGATATAAATAATCTCTTGTTTCTAGGCAAGCCATGGATGGTGCCCCGAATAGCATGGTAAAGACCAATCTCACACAGAAAGGCCTCATATTTTTGCAAAATCCACATAGACAGATTGGTCCACGAGGGAATGGGATGTATCCAGCTAGGGAGCATCAACCGACCAATGGGATATGAGCCCTTCCGAGCAAGTTGGTTCATAAAAGTATCGGCTGTAGAAAACGTGAAATTCGGACCAAGCACATTCAAGAAAGTACCCGGGGCCAATCCTATTACGGAACGGCTGGTGTGCACCTTGCCCGCACACACTGACTTCAGGCTATTGTTATAATGGATGTCTCCCACAAACATCCCACTTCGGGTAGGAGTTAAAGACTCTTCCATCTTCCGGTCCAGTGGGAGCATATTGAACCAAGATAGTGGGAAGTGACGCTCCATTTGCGGAATACGGATCGCCATCCTATTAGAAACAAAACTCCAATTCTCTGACACCTCCAGAACCTTATTGTTCTTCACAGTCAAGGCGTCTCCAAAGAAGAACGCAGGCTTCAAGTATTCCCCTTCTAACTTCCCCGAGTTCATCATAGCATTATGAAAATAGAAAGGCTGGTTCTTGAGGGCATTCAATCTCGTCGGAGGCTCGTCACTCGGAAACTGGTCCGCCACATGCCTAACTATATGGTCGTGCCTATAACCCAGAGCAGCTTGGGCAGAGCCTACCAGGAGTTCTCCAGCAGCATTAACCGGCAAATTCACTAAGAAGAAGACAGAAAAAGATAAGTTAAAAAAAGATGGACAAAAAGAACCACTGGGTGTTTTCGAGTTTATGCGGCTCCAACTTAACGAAGCCTCATGCGGCTCAAGAGAACACTTATACGGCCCCAACTTAATGAAGCCTCATGCGGCTCAAGCTCAGAAGAACATTTATGTGGCTCCATTCAGTGAAGGTTCATGCGGCAGTGCTTTCATAGGGCCCTCAGGGATCGGATAAGTTCGTGCGGACCAGGTGACAGACAAATATGTGCGAATCTATACAGCTCAGCGTAGCTTATGCGGCTTCGTTGGCGAAGCGCGTATGCGGCCACAGTGGCTATTCTTATGCGGCTCGCGGCTCGGCCATAGTTCGAACATGCGGCTCACATGAAAATAAAGGCTCGTGCATAAAGCATACGACGTAGCCATAGCAGTTAGGGTTCTTTAAACCCACGTAAAGTTCTTACCAGCAATAGGGGGATGGACGTCAGGGTGAGCTGCGGGCACGTCGGCCGACGGAGGAGCGGCCGCAGTCGAAGTAGAGGCAGTCTTCTTGACCTTTGCCGCCGCAGACGACGAAGACGCCGCCTTCTTGCCCTTCGCCACAACGGTCTTCTTAGGAGCCATTGGTGATTGAAGAAGACGATGACAATCGAGGTAGGGAAGGTTTGAAGTAAAGGAGAAAGTAAAGAAGTTTTCTCTCTTAAACTCCTCTTATTTATAGGAGGACAAGAGAGGGGGGGCACGTAGACTAGTAACCGCCTCGGAAAAGACGAAATCGACTCCTCGGATTTTGTCCCCTCTCTCATAAAGGAGATTCACCCAGGGCATAAAATCCAAATATTTAATGAGCCGACCCTTGGGATTTCCCCTAAAGGCGGCACTAAAACGAATTTGAGGCAATTAAAGACACGCACACGAGGCAAGGAGCTATGCGGCCCAAAAGTCTATGCGGCCGAGACATCCATGCGGCCGAGACATCCATGCGCCCAGGACATCATCTGCGGCCAGGAGAATTTATACATGGCCATGCTTCTTATTCAAAGTATTTCAATTTTGCAAATTGAAAACTTTGAAGGGGGTCTTGTAGAAGCATGGAAAAGAATAAAGAAAGATCCATGCGGCCAGGGAGCCCCATGTGGCTCAGAGAGTTCATGCGGCTCAAGGATCCATGCGGCTCAAGCGTCTATGCGGCTCAAACAAGTTCTATGCGGCTCAAAGAGGAGCCATGTAGCCTGCAAATAGCTCTTCCGTTTGTCCTTTACTGCATTAAATGCCTTGACGGCTGACAGCTCTGACACAAAAATACAATTATGACTCCGTCATAATGGCAGACTTCTAGGAAAATAAAGGAAATCCCTAACACGATCCACCAAGATCCAGAAACTGTCATGCGGCCTTGACACGTGGACATTCGCATGCGGCTCAAGCAGAGACCACCCCATGTGGCTCAGGCCGAAGCTGTCCCATGCGATTCAGATCGAAGCTATCCCGTGCGGCTCAAGCAGAGGCTGCCCCATGCGGCTCACGAGGACTGTCTCCATACGGCTCACAAAGAAGGCACCCATCATACACTCATGCGGCTCAGATCATCACCATGTGGTTCAAATATTCAGGGGGCCACTCACAAGCAGCCTTGATACGTGGCCAGCTTTATGTGGCTCAATGAGGAGCAACCTTCCTGCGGCTCAGATTGCTGCAGTGGCTCGCGGTTAAGACACGTGGCATGATAGTGGGACACGTGGCGTCAAATCGATCGAAATCCCTCAACAAATCCCAATAAAATATTAGGATCAAATCAGATCATTTGCAATCAAGCAAATCAATGACACGTGTCGGGAAATCCGAGGTTGGCATGACAAATCAGGAGGATTTATGTCAATCATCATTAATTACCCACAAAAGATTTGATGCAATCACATTTATTGCTCAAATCTCTTATATTTAAGATGAACGGCCCAGATCCAGTAATCCTTAGCCGCCGACTTTTAAGAATGGGCAATCATTACAAACCCTAATGAGGCCCCCCACTCTTATAAATAGCAAGGTGCCATTCTCTTACGAAGGAGGAGATTTTCAGATAAAAAAAAGAGACACAGAGAGCCAGAAAGCCAGAGAGAGAATATACAGAGCCTGAAAGGAGAGCATTTCTTCAGCAACGCCAAACAGTTCTTCTACAGAGCCAAGGCTGCACCCGATCGTCCAAGGAGTAAGGCAGAGCTGCCGTCGCTTTCCCGAGCCTCTAGCGTCATCCTCCAGAATCTAAAATAAACAATTATACTTAGATTGCTGTACCTAGGTTTTCGTCCCTAGGCTTTCTTTGTACAATCGAGTTTGTATTGTGAAGTAAAAGTCCAGTCCTCCGATAATTATTCTGTTCTTTTATATTTCATGGCAAACAGTAGTGAGAAGTAGATAGCACCGTGGACCTTTAACTTTCTGCCTCAGATCCTTAGGTTTCACCCTCTTAAAAGAAGACCGACAAGTTGTGATCATCTTTCGATTCAAAGGAGTAGCTATCCTGTGGTTGATAGTAGTTCGTGCCTTGAGAGGCATATGTGTTTGTCCTATACAAACTCTTATCTGGTTGGAATGACATGTTGTTACGGAATATCAGAGGTCTGCTACTCCCCGCTTATATTACTGATAAAGCGACAATTTTCTCTGATGAGGACTTGGTCTTGGATCGACTGTGTTGGAATACACCCATGTTGGGCATCGCCAGCTTGCAGTCTTAGGGTCGACTTTTGGAGTTGGAGGCACTAGCCAAAATAGGACAATTTTTAGAAGTCTTCTTGAGAGAGCGTGAGTTCAATGTAGAATTGTACGTGGCAATCAGAAGCTCATTTTTATCTTTTAACGACAACCTCTTGCCGAGTCGTTGTCGAACAGGTGCCGACGATTACTGCCGTTGAAGTACTGACTTCCTTCTTGAGGAGATACTGCTATTTGGTTACAGCAGTAGTTGATGATTATGTTAGCGCAAGTATGCCCTGAAGTAGGCACACTATGCGTTACAGAGGTCTCTCATGCCTTACATCCATGAAAAATCATATCATGTAAATCACAGAAAGAGGGATTCACATCTATGCTCACTTCACGTGCACAGCCAAGCTATGCGCATGAGCGTATTTATGATGAATGAGCTCTTCGACTCAATCCCTACGCATGAGGCATTCTTAGGTCATGATTAGAGGATTGCTTGTGAGACAGACCCACTTTACGCTCGCAGCCACACTGCTCATATGAGTTTGTCACCACAATATTTGCCCCTGGCTTGGTTCTGACGCGTGAGCGTCCAAGTAACAAGGGGACTTTGAAAACTGTTATTCGAGGTACATGAGCACCCGAATCAGTTATCTACAACTTGTCGTCGGCTGCATGCATTACTGTCTGTGCATGCTTTTAGTTAGTTGTTGGTGTGGCACGTTGATCACGTAGGGCGCGTGCTGCCATAAATTTTTTTGTACTAACCCTCAAAGGTGCATAGTATAGAGAATCAAAATTAGCCTTACCCAAGGGGCAGGTGATTCTGTCAAAGATAGAAGACTTTTGCTATACGGTTAGCTTCCTGTACAGATGAGATGCTGAGCCTTTCCCCTTTTACTGTGCCTTTGTTTGGCATACAGCCTGGGAATGGCTGTCTCTACTACATTTTTCAGAGACCGGAGTAGTCTGAAGTACCACAACAGTATCGAATAAAGGCGCATGGGGTGCACCTAAGTTCTGAGAAGCTTGGGATGCCACCCCCTTCGAATGTGCTGTTTAGCACAGTGGTCTTCGGCACCCAGTTGCGTCGAGTTTTCTTCGGCTTTGTTAGCTGCTTTGTAAGACTTGAATCACGTTCAGAAAGTAGATCCTCAAAAGATTGCTGATCGAAATGCACGACTAGCAACTTTTGAGAGGACCCCATCAAGTTGTTAGACTGCGTCACGACCATCTCGTCAGAGGAGAAGGAAGTCCCCAGAAGAGTCACCAATTTGTTTACCATGAACAAAAAATTGAACAAACTTTTTTAGTACAAACAAAGAGAAGTACAAAAGTAATCCTAAATAGGAAATCTGTATACAAGTTGATTCTAGAAAAGTATGACGATGGAGATAGAACACTATAGTGGCTCCTTTACTCCATTGACGATCTGACGAATAGAAGAACTTGCTCTGATTCTATGAATGCTTGTGAATGGGTGATCTGGGTTTACAAATCAAAAAGTAGTCGAAGATCCTGAATGAACGAAGACTTCTTCTATTTATAGGCGGGCACATATACGATGTGTACAGGGGTGTTTGGCATGCAGGAGTGCTGCACACACAAGAATATTGGAGGATATATTGTAAATTCACTGTTGGGGCTGCTGATAAGCTGACATGTGGCAGTTATTGGGATTCTCTTGTTATTGAAATCTTGGGTGGTTCGCACTCATTTATAAATATGACTAAGTCAATGCCACATATCGAGTGTTCTTCGCTCAAATATCTCGTTATGTTAAAATAGAATGTATTTGATTGTATCTGAAGAGATACGGTTGCCTTACTGACCATGCGCCATCTTTCAAACGTGTCATGCTGTGAGAGAGCTGCGCATCGTAGAGGCTACACTTTTTGAATGTCTTAAGGACTATGATTTTAGAGCGTCAAAGTGGCTACGTTAGAATCCGTACTTGACAACTGCTACGTACTGTCTGACATCTGCTGCTTTGATAGTTGACAATTGATAGCTGTCAATAAATAGCTCTCTTCTAACATTTGTGTCAACGTGCCATCAATGCTGAAGTGATGGCCAAAATAACTACTGTGTTCAAGGTGGTGCACTTTTAGGTCCTCCAAGGTGCTGTGCTTTTGAAGCTCTGAACCGCTGCACTTTTTGGGGTTCTGAGGCGCTACACTTTTGGAGCATTTTGAGTCAATGCCTCCTTAATCGCTTCCACTTTATGGGGCTCGATGAGTAAAGACTTAGTCAGAAATCTCATAAATGAGATTCATTGCGATGAATACGAGGTTCATCCCATTAACTCGGGGCCTTTGACTAGCTGTCACTTGGCATGTAGGTTTGACCACACACAACCTATAAATTAGGGCATCTTCGGGTACAACCCTCACTTTCTGTTGGAGACCATTTTGTATCTTGATGAGTCTTCTCTTTGGCTAGCTTGACAAAACATATGCCAGTCGGGGGCTAGGATGGTAGAACTCTTTGTTCATAGAAGTATCGAGTTTGGTGAAGGACCTTTCGAGAAGAACCTTACTAACCATGGAAGGAGTTATCCCTGTGTGGGGAGCATGCTAGTTGAGCTTTGGCTCGAGACATCATCGAGTGCAAAAAGAACAAAGACTGGGTTTGGAGTTGATGTACCCAACCTTCGTTATGCTGGAAGAGCCACAAGGCAGCTCGTGATGTGCTTGTACCGAGACGAGGAGGCGATTCACTCTGTCGAGGAAGTGATTCGCTCTGACAAGGAAGTGATTTGCTCTTACATTTCTGTAAGCTGCACATTTTGTGTCATGTGCTTTTGTATGTTGCGTTGATCATGTACTGCGCTTTTGTACACTGAAATGATAACTTTATTTATGATCATGAACATGGAGAAATATGTAATAAACTTTCATAATCATGATTTAATAAAGATTTTTTCATGCATTTTTGCTTTTGTGTTTCTGTAGTGCGCAACAATTTTTGACTGCGCACTATAAGTGCTGCGCTTTTATGCTTCTACAAAGATATACATCTTTAATAATGGGATAGGGAGCCTTACCAACGTTACCAATACCTATAATGTACCCTTCAAGTTGTTTCCGAATGAGACATCCTTCTTTCTTCCTCGATAATGTTGCAAACAAAGATGCATCGCTGGTCAGGTGCCGTGAGCACCCGTTGTCGAGGATCCACTTGCTTCTAGAATGGGTTGGATGTTCCACCAATAAAGAAATTTGTGGATGAAACATTTAGTACCCTTTTCTTATAGGGTCCTAACATGTTAATTTTTGGTACCCAAGTACAAATATTCAAATCTACTAATCTTCTAATTCCATATGCAGAAGAGATATGACCAGAGGTGCCACAATTTGAAATCTAGCATGTGCATGAGTATTTCATGAAGTGTTGGTCTTGTGTACCTTTTTGGTAGTCCAATAGGCTTTTAGAGGATACTTAATAAAAAAGTATATTTTGAAGAACTATGTCTAGGAGTGTTATACCTCTTGGGTTTGATAGTCTTTGGTTGGACAGTGTTCCTTTTGGGTAAGTGACACGTGTTAGAAGAGGAAACAGTCGATATCGACTGTTTTCCTAGCCTGATTAACTATTTGGAAGTATCAAATAATCTATTATAATCAGCTGATAGGGCATCATTCCTAATCAGCGCATTAATACTTTTCTTCTTCTCGATTTGATAATCTTCTTGCAGCTGAGCTATGGTCTTATCTTTTTCTTCAAGAGTGCGTGATGCTTCGTGTAATTGTAACTTGATAGAAGCTAACTCACTAGTCTCACTAGAGCGTTGACTCTCTCTAATATTTTCTAGTAGTAGGGACAGTTTTTTTTATCTCAAGTTTGTGTTCCTTGAGTACCTTCTTAGAAGTCTTTTATTTGCCTAGCTATTTTCTATGGTCTTCTAGGAGGACACTAAAGGCATCACCTATCTCTTTAAAAGTAAAGTCTTCATATAGAGGGTTAGTAGTTACCTGATCGAATGCCACTAGGTGTCACGACCCGCACCCGCTTTCCGGGATACGAATGCATGTCCAAGCCAGCCTACGGCACAGAGTCGGCAGTAGAATACTGTCAAAGCCATGATCCTCAAATCACATAATAAAACTTTATTGCTCATTCACGTTTCTAAACTAATTACAATATTTACAAGAATTATATTTGAAAAAAAATACAAAGTCTCACAAAATTTATTACAACAATTTAAGCTATCTAACTAGTTTCTAGGTTTTGGCCTGCAAGTACACCCATGTCTCCCCAATTCTAAGAGTAGTCACGGCCAGCCTAAAAAATGTTGGTTTCTTGTCAGGAATGGAACAAGCACATAGACCGACAGGCAATTAGAAACATAATAGAATTTATAAGACATGAAAATAGCATATATGAACTAAAACTAGATAGCAACTTAAACATAGCATATCTAGAAATGAAGCAAGTACTCTACAATAGGATATATCAACTAGAAGAACCTATAAATAGGGTGACATGGCATGTAGTGAAGAGATAAGGAGAATCAAGTAAATGACAACTATCTGTGTGTTTTAAAATATTGGGTTCGACATGTGAACGACTAGGAGGTAAATCAGGCACTCGTACGTACTGTATTATGCAGCTGGTATTCACCACGAAAGACACGGGGGATAGTTCTGGGAAGTCCACATGTCTACTAGGATATTTCCTCTCTCGACTAGTACTCAAGGACTCGAACAAGTCACGAAACACGGAAACATGATAATCAAGAAATATAGTATGCAGAGATCCATGATACTAATTCGTGTACCAAGTGTGTCAGCAAGCAGGAGAGCGTATGTATAAACATGAAATGGAAAAACTACTAAGAATCGAAAGCAATCAGTATATGTACTTGCCTGTGGTCCTTTTCTGGTGAAACCGATAATCTCGTCGGGTCCAAGATAGTCACGGAGGTCATAACTACGCAAGTCAACCTCTATTGATAGAACTGATTATTCCATCGAGTCCGGAATGGTTCGATTAGCCTAGGGTCAATATAAAATAGTCATAATCACACATTATAGGAACGTATGACGAATCACGACCAAAATTAATTTTTGAAGGAAGTTCATTTTATAAAAATATGTATTTTTCTAGAGAAAATATTTATAAACTATGTAGAAAATCTATTTCATACTTGAAACTATATGTTTTATTTATCAAAATAGTCTCTAGGTAAATACTATGAAAAACCATGATTTTAGGTCGAGCCTGTAATTTAATATACACGAAAATAATGTAACAATATATTTGAATTTACATGATAAAATAGCAAAATCATATTATCAATACCAATGAAAGTATATAATATAAATACTGTCATATAACAAAAATAATTAAATAAAAGCTCATAACAATTTAAACCTAAGAGAAATTCTTTTAATGGTTTTATGTTCAACACAAAGCCCATATATTACTATCCTCATATAAAATACAATTTATTATTATCAACGCCCAACTTTAAATTTACTTATCTAAAACTTATTTATGAACTATATTTAAATATTCACTATATAAAAATATTTGCATCTTATAAGCCCAATTCTATATTTAATTATAATTCCAGAATATTTAACAATAATTATTTTATAATTAAAAATTGTGCAAATAATAGTATGAGTGTACAATCCATATTGATAAAACTAATATATCTGTTATTTATGTACGATGTTCCTAATTTACTAATAAAATGAACTTAAACACATATTCCCCTTTTTCCTCTAGGTTTTGAAAGAAAAATAAAATAACAGTGACCGCTATCATCCTCTGTTCTCGAGAGTCAACAGCCCCAAAGGAAAAAAAGAACTATAACACATTAAAAGCTGTTTTGTTCTTAATACATTAGTATCTAAATAAACACAAATAGCCAAGACATCCTACTAAAAGAGACAGAGAGAGAGAATGAGAAGGAAGCAGAAGGAAAGAAGGGGGTCGGGAACTCACCGACTCGGCCCCTGGCGAACGTTGGCGGCGTAGGGAGGAGCGGGAGTCCCGATAATGCCAGAGGAGGAGCTTCCCGAGTTTGGGTCGGAGGAGGCGCGTATGCGACGCTGACTCACTACGGGGCGAGGTGCGCTTGTGGAGAGGCGCTGCTCCGGTGGGTCAAGGTGCCCGCGGGGTGGACGGGCACTGGATGCTCGCTGGCGGAGCCTCCGATGGTCGACGAGCCGTCTGGACGTGACGTTTACGAGGTCCTGAGGAGGGCCTCATCGGCGACGAGCGTGCACACGACGGAGAGACGGAGGCACGTGGCGCTCAACGAAATGGGCACAATGCTCGATACGGGTGCGACAGTGGAATCGATCCCACCTATCCGCGGTGGCTTGGGGATTCCAGCTCGTAGTCCTCAGCTAGCACGGGGGAGAAGATCCAGCGATGAGGAGAATCTTGGCGAAGGGATATGACGAGAAGGAGAAGGTGGTAGTGAATATGGCGGCCAGGGAAGCCGTTGGCCTGTTCGGGGTGGTGGATCGGCTCCATGGGAGGAGGATGATGTCGTGGGTGCTGATGGCTTAGTATCAAGGACGCACTGCTGAATGTTGGTACCCGCGTACGACGGCTCAAGGCAGGGGAGGAGGATTTAGAGAAGGGCTTCACAGGAAAGCATCGGCACTGAAGAAGCATCGGCCCGACGAGGACACGAAGGGTTGGAATTCGATTAGGATTTATTGTGTATTAGGTCGTGTCCGAATGCCAGACACGAAGGATGTACTGATGTGGTTTGTATTTGTTGAATGCGACGGACATGGACACATGGACACAATGGCTGGATAGGACACGAAGGTTGTGGTGATGGTGGTTGTTTGTTGTGGTGGTGATAGGTTTATTGGGCATGGTGATGATGATAAGGTGGAGATGTGGCTTTCGTGCTTGGGTCGGTGGAGTGGCTTGACTTGTCTAAGGTGGTGAGTCGATCGGTTATGGTGGTGGTGAGGGAGTACTGGTGATGACGACTACGATAGGGGTGAGAAGTAGTAGGTGGTCGTTGCAAGCAATAGGGTGAATGTATTCTGGTGGCATATATGTATAACACATGTAGGGAAAACGTAGGATAAGGGCTGGGTTGGAGGAGCTCCATCCGGATTAGATTTTAAAGAAAAAATAAGGTGTAACTGATTATAAATTAACTAGCATATTTATTTAAAATATTTATTTTTTTAAGACCTTATCATTTTAGAAATCTTATTCTATCATAATAATTTAATATCAAATTAATATTTAAAAGTAACCAAACCTATTTTGTACTTCTAACGGCACCATTTAATAAAATATTAGAACAAATTAGCACTCTCGGAATATTTAATTTGAAAACTAGTTTTTTGGCAAAAGGATTAATCGTAAATTACTATCCACAAAGTCTCGACAGACTTTACATTTAAACACAATACATTAGAATAAAACTATTTTTTTAATACGAGAAGAGGAGTTACAAATCTACCCACCTTAGAAAAAAAATTTGTCCTCGAATTTAACTACTAGGATAGACAGACTTGGCTGATCGGTGAAAGATAGAAAAATTTTAGGATAAGAAAATATTTGATCAAATAGGTGAAGATGAAAGATCTTTTGGGTTAGAATTAGAATTAGGGATTAAGATTAGAAATTTGGGATTTAGGATTAAAACTAGGATTTGGATTTTTTTTTGGAAAATTCTTTTCACTGATTCAAAATCAAATAACTTGTAGGTTGATCGAATCTCAATCAAACAATAAGAATTTTGAAATAAGTCTAATATTACCAACTTATATTTAAAACATTTTTTTGATCCCAAAACTTTTTTTTCCAACACGAGAAATATGTATATATAATAATTAAAATAAATACAATTTTCTAACTAAAAAAAGTATTTAAAACAAAAATTTGGGAAGTGGGCTTACAAATCTACCCACCTTAAAAATATTTGTCCTTAAATTTCAAAGGATAGGGCTGGCACTACTAGGAACCTAAAAGTGATACGACTAAAAATTGCTTAAGAACAACCAAAACTTAGACGAAGTGTAAATCAAAATTAAAAATTTTGGCACGAGCATGGACATGATAAAAATAGTCATGATCATAGGAGAATAAATCCAACATTAGAAATAATAGAGTGGAAATATAGGCACAATTAAGAAAATAATCAAGGAATTATATAATCAAAGATCAAATTGGGTTAGATCGTAAACAGAATCGAACCCCAAGAAACAATGTCACGTGACACAATTAAAGTATAGTAAAAAAGGGTCTAGTCACCATGGTCAAGGATATAGTTGAAATAGGATTAGCTAAACAAGAAAAGTCATTACGCACGATTAACTAGGTTGGAATTATAGGCATCATCGACAATCGAAATTAAGACAAAAGTCCAAACATGGTTAAAATCACTAGATGCAACTAAAAGGCAGTCACGATCAAGGTTAATCATGCAAGTCATCCAAGTATGATCAAAATTTAAAAGTTGGCACGAGCACGAATATGATGAAAATAGTCATGATCACCAAAAATCCAAAAAGATATCAATAATTGAGTTAAAATATAGGCACGGCTATGACTATAGTCAAATAGTTTAGTCACAGTCCAAGTCTTCTTGGAACGATCGAATTTTTCAAGATTGTTTGGCACGATTAACTCGATTAACTATATTAAGCGAAACTATTAGGCATGATTCCAGAGTCAAAAATCTAAAAAATATGCGAATTGACTCGATCGAAATATAATAAAAGTAGTCTAGTCACGATCGGAGTCATTTCAAGAATGGTCAAATCAAAATCGTTTTAATACGATTAACTATTTATCCATAATCATTTAGGCATGAGCCTTACAACCAAGATCTTGATAATTTTAGGAATGTAGTGGAAGAAAATAAAAATAGGTTTCAGAGAGGACAAATAGAACTAGTTATTGAGAAGATAATAATAAGGTGCAAATCAATTTGGAAACTTAATAGTCATATGCCAATAAAAGGCATAGCCTCTATGATATTCGAAAATCATAAGCATATCCGAAGTCACTTCACAGAGAATTTATGCCTCGCCAGTGTACAGCTAGCTGCAATAAACTCTTGGTCCTACAACTCAAGCATGGATACGGTAATGAATACCCTATCAGCTCTACCCAATATTGATATAACAACTCAAGATGAAATGAGGATAACCAAGATATAGTTTTAATAGTGTTCGATAACCCACGATTATATGGAATTACTTCAATTTGGGGATCATGCCACGCCAGTGTGCGACTGGCTGTAGTGAACCCGCAGTCCGCAGTCTCGATAATTCTAATAAGTGAAGACAGGGCGCTATTGTCTTGCTATTGTAAGCCATCAAAATCATTCAAACTATATCCCCAAGAGTTTCAAGGGGTTTCTAAAAGATCACACAAATTAATCAAGATAGAAAAAGTGCAAGTATCCTTCCTGGAGTGAAAGCACCAGTTTAAAACTAAAAGTTCGATGAGGCGTCATTTTATTTTATTTTTAAATCAGACCATTGAAAATTTAAAGAGGTCGACTGGGGATTTAATATATAGATAATTAAAGTAGGTTAGGCTCAAACTTAATAAATGTAGATATAATATTGATTTCGAGAAAATAATAACTTATGGAAATAAATGAGTAATAAAGCCTAGGCAGGAAAGTTACTTCAAACCAATTCCAAGGTGATTGAGACAGGAGAAATGTAAGTATCAATCTTATAAGTCTCAAACGAGATTGATTAGGGAGAAAATAGCTGAAGACAAGAGAAGTGCAAACATCAAATCTCTATTTCATGGATATTAAAATGATTTGAGGGAAAAATTTTAACTAAATACTGACTCGAGATTCGTACATGGATAAAATAATAAAAAAATTAAAATAATTCCTTGCGGTAAAATGGAAAAATGATAAATTCGGACTTATGATACGAGAACGATAGCAAAAGAAAAATTGAACAGTTTATCTAGTTTAGAGCATTCATTCTAGGAAGGCCTAACTTACTAAGTGAATTATCTACCCACTTTTAACCCAATCATCATATCAAAATAAAAATAACATATTCACCTATGAAAATTTCTAAAATTATCTATTAGGGTCTAGAATTTAATAATTTTCTACATAAATTGCATGACCTATATAGCAACCTTAACTACCCAATAGTCAGATTAATATGTAACTTCTAATCCTAGTCATTCTCCTAGATCGATCCTATTTGTGAATGAGCCATTCCTAGTCGCAGGCTCGTAGTAGTACGACTAAAATGGCACAACCACCAGTTCGCACAATTTATGAAAACTGACCTGCATGGGCCACCACAAAAATTTGTCACGACCCGTATCCGCTTTTCGGGATACGAGTGTGTGTCCTAGCCAGCTTACGCCGTAGAGTCGACAGTAGAACATTGTCAAGGCCATGATGCTCAAATCACATAATAAAACTTTATTGCTCATTCAAGTTTCCAAATTAATTATAACATTTACAAGAATTATATTTGAAAATAAATACAAAGTCTCCCAAAATCTATTACAACAATTTAAGCTATCTAACTAGTTTCTAGGTTTTGGCCTGTAAGTACACCCGTGTCTCTCCAATGCTAAGAGTAGCCGCAACCAATCTAAAAATATTGGTTTCCAGTCAGGAATGGACCAAGCACACAGACCGATAGGAAATTCAAAACATGATAGAATTTACAAGACATGAAAAAAGTATATATGAACTAAAACTAGGTAGCAACTGAATCATAGCATATCTTGAAATGAAGCAAGTACTCTACAACATGATATATCAACAAGAAGAACATGTAAATAGGGTGACATGGCATGTAGTGAAGAGACAAGGAGAATCAAGTAGTTGACAACTATCTACGTGTTTTAAAATATCGGGTTCGATATGTGAACGGCTAGGGAATAAATCCAGCATTCAGCACGTGTATTGTGTGGCTGCTATTCTCCATGAAAGACACGGAAGATAGTTCTGGGTAGTCCACATGTCTACTAGGATATTTTCCCTTCCGCTAGTATTCATGGACTCGAACAAGTCACGAAACACGAAAACATGATAATCAAGTAATATAGTATGTTGAGATCCATGATACTAATCCGTGTACCAAGCGTGTCAGCAAGCAGGAGAGCATATGTATAAACATGTAATGGAAAAACTACTAAGAATCGAAAGCAATCAGTATATGTACTTGCATGTGGTCCTTTGCTGGTGAGACCGATAATCTCGTTGGGTCCAAGATAGTCGGGGAGGTCATAACTACGCAAGTCGACCTCTAATGATGGAACAGATTATTCCATCGAGTCTGGCATGGTTCGATTAGCCTAGGGTCAATATAAAATAGTCATAATCACAAAATATAGGAATGTATGACTAATCGGGATCAAAATTATTTTTCGAAGGAAGTTCGTTTTATAAAAATATGAATTTATAAAGAGAAAATATTTATAAACTATTTAGAAAATCTATTTCATACTTGAAACTATATATTTAATTTATCAAAATAGTCTCTATCTAAATACTAAGGAAAACGATGCTTTTAGGTCGAGCCTGTAATTTAGTATACAACAAAATAATGTAATAATATATTTGAATTTACATGAAAAAATAGCAAAATCATATTATCAATACCAATGAAAGTATATAATATAAACACTATCATATAACAAAAATAATTAAATAAAAGCTCATAACAATTTAAACCTCATAGATATACTTTTAATGGTTTTATGTCCAACACCAAGCCCATATATTATTATCCTCTTATAAAATCCAATTTATTATTATCAACGCCCAACACTAAATTCACTTATCTAAAACTTATTTATGAACAATAATTAAATATTCACTATATAAAAATATTTGTAACATATAAGTCCAATTCTATATTTAATTATAACTCCAAAATATTTAACGATATTTATTTTATAATTGAAAATTGTGTAAATAATAGTATGAGTGTGTAATCCATATTGATAATACTAATATATCTGTTATTTATGTACCATGTTCCTAATTTAATAATAAATTGAACTTAAACACATACTCCCTTTTTTTCTTCAGTTTTTGAAAGAAAAATAAAATAACAGTGACAGCTATCATCCTCTGTTCCCGAGAGTCAACAGCCCTAAAGGAACAAAAGAACTATAACACATTAAAATTTGTTCTATTCTAAATATATTAGTATCTAAACAAACACAAATAGCCTAGACATCCTATTGAAAGAGACAGGGGAGAGAGAAAAAGAAGGAAGCAGAGAAGAAGGGGGTTAGGAACTCACCGACTTGTCTCTAGGCGAAGCTGGCGGCGTGGGGAGGCACGAGAGTCTCGACATGGCCAGAGGAGGAGCTTCCCCAGTTTTGGATAGAGGAGGTGCCTGTGCGGCGTTGACTCACCATAGGGTAGGGTACGCTTGGAGGAGAGGCGCTGCTCCGGTGGGTCGAGGTGCCCGCGGGGTGGACCGACGCGAGATACTCGCTGGCGGAGCCTCCGTTGGTCGACACGTCGTCTGGGCACAGCGTTCACGAGGTCTGGTGGAGGGCCTCATCTACGGTGAGCTGGCTCACGACGAAGAGGCGGAGGCACGTGGCGCTCAACGGAAGAGTCACTGCGTTCGGTGTGGCGGCGATAGTAGAATCGATCTCGCCGATGCGAGGCTGTGGTAGCTTAGGGACTCCAGCTCGCGGTGCTCAGTGAGTGCGGAGGAGAAGATCCAGCGGTGAGGAGAATCTGGGTAGAGGGATACGACAAAAAAGAGAAGGTGGTAGTAAAGATGGCGGCCAGGGAGGCTATTGGCCTGTTCGGGGCGATGGATCGGCTCCACGGGAGGAGGATGATGTTGTGGATGCTGATGGCTTGATATCGAGGATACATTGTGAAAAGTTTGTACCCACTTAAGGTGGCTCAAGGCATGGGAGGAGAATTTGGGGAAGGGCTTCACAAGGGAGCATCGGCGCTAAAAAAGCGTCGGCCCGACAAGGACATGAAGGTTTGGAATTTGATTTGGATTTGTTGTGTATTAGGTCATGTCTGAATGTCGGACACGAAGGATGTACTGCTGTGGTTTATATTTGTTGAATAGGATAGACATGGACACACGGACATAATGGCTGGATAGGACACGAAGGTTGTGGTGATGCTGGTTGTTTGTTGTGGTGGCGATCGGTTTGTTGGATAAGGCGATGATGATAAGGTGGAGATATGGCTTTTGTGCTTCGGTTGGCGGAGTGGCCGGACTTGTCTAAGGTACAGAGTCGAACTGTTATGGTGGTGGCGAGGGAGTCCTGGTGATGACGGCTGCGTCTAGAGGGGAGAAGTAGTAGGTGGTCGTTGCAAGCAATGGGGTGAATGTATTCTGGTGGCATATATGTATAAAACATGCAGAGGAACCGTAGGATAACGTCTGCGTTGGAGGAGCTCTATCCGGATTAGATTTTAAAGAAAAAATAAGGTATAACTGATTGTAAACTAACTAGCATATTTGTTTAAAATATTTCTTTTTTTAAAAACCTTATCATTTTGGAATCTTATTCTGTCATAATTATTTAATATCACATTAACATTTAAAAGTAACCAAACCTATTTTGTACTTCTAACAGTACCATTTAATAAAATATTTGAACAAATTAGCACTCTCGGAATATTTAATATAAAAACTAGTTTTTTAAAAATAGGATTAATCGTAAAATATATTCATGAAGTCTCGACAGACTTTACATTTAAACACAATACCTTAGAATATAAAAAAAAAATTTAATCCGGGAACAAGAGTTACATTAGGCATACATTTGTAGCGTCTTGAGAACTGTCGTCTTTTGAGTCGCTAGCGCTTCATTTTCGTGCCATATGCTCATGTTTGCATACATTCTAGATGTCAATTTCTTCGTGTAACTCTTTTCATATTTGTTACCCTTCTTGATCGATGATGATGACGGAAAGTCTTTCTTGATGTGTCCTTTCTTTTTGCATTCGTAGCATATTTGCTCTTCATCGTCATTGTTGTTGTTGATGTTCTTGTTTCGACGATTGAACTTCTGGAACTTTTTGAAATTTCTTACAATGAGAGCTTGCACCTCACCGTCTTCAACTATTCTTTTGTGTGTGCCTTGAAAGCAATTGATTTCTCTTTGGTTGCTTATTCTTCAAAATCTTACAAATCCAGCTCGTGAGTCATCAGCTTCCCCATAAGTATTTCAAGCAACATTATTATGAGGCTATTTCCTTCAACAATTATTGTAGCCTTGGGGTTCCAGTTCTTTGTGAGGCCTCGTAGTACTTTGCGAAACTTTTTGTGATTGTTGTACTCCTTGCCGAGGGAAGATAACAGATTTATGATGTCAAGAAAATGGTTGATCATCTGAGTAATCATCTCATTTGGCTTCATCTTGAATGCCTCGTATTCCTGAGTCAATCTACTGATCTTTGATTCTTCTACTTGATTCATGCCTTCATGAGTCACCTCTAGAAGCTTCTATACTTCGTGTGATGTTGTGCAAGTGAACACCATGTTAAATTCAATTATTTCTACAGCACAAAATAGTGCGTTAATAGCACGAGCTTCAAGAATAGCTTGTTTATTTTTACCAACAAGTACACCATCAACAACTATACGTGTTGGATTTTTGTAGCCACTAATAACAATTGACCAAAGGTCAAAATCTAATGACTTCATCTTATTTGTGTTTTTCACTAAGTGTAGTTGGTTCCATCAAATTGTGAAGGTATATTGGTGAATGTCCTTCACGTGCATTAGCCATGTGATAGTGTCTCTAGAAAGTATATGCAAGAAAATGACATAAAAAGTTAACTAGTAGATATATAATTGTCAATTAACCCGCTCTGATACTAATTGTAGGACCAATATTTTAAGCAATATATACTCTAGAGGAGGTGAATACATTGTGCAGTAGAATATTAAAAATTAAAATCCAAACAATACTATATCACTATTGTGTCGCAGTGGCTATGTCACAGTTATATAAAAGCAATAAATAAGAGAGACAGAGAGCAAACACAAACACAGTGATATATCATAGTCTCCCTCTTGTAAGGACTAATCTAGGCCGGTGGACTCTTCCTTCGAGTTAAAAACCACTATTGGAAACACAAGCTTTTATCTGAAGTTCTTGTTGACTTCTTACAATACCGAGCTTTAATCCGAAGTGCTCGATCAACTTCAATTGTGAAGTGTTAACTTCTTGATTAAGCCTCTGATTATAACTCTCTGAAACTTCTAGACCATACCGTACTCGCAAATAGACTAGAGGTTGTAAAATAGGCATAGTATTTAAAAATAAAAGCTTTGAATAGCCGGGGAAGCTAAGAGAAGAGAAGATAGAAAGTAAATGAGTGATATGAAATAAAAAAAACTCTTCTCTATTTATAGGATTTGTGAAAATTGAGTTCTGGCCGAATTCGGATGCCAAACGTTCAGAAATTCGACCGTTGCAGTCGAGTCTGCAGGAAGAATATGTTTATAGGGTTTACCAAAACAGTTATCCGAGTTCGGGCCGAGTTTAGTCCGAACTCTGTTCGAACTCTAGTATGTCTATCTAGTTCAGAATCAAGGTTTTAAAAAAGGGTTTTGGGCTTTTTGGGCTGCTTTTAAAATACAGGTTTTTGGGTTCTTTTAAAACAAGTTTATTTTTATATAAAACTGGATAGTTTGGAAAATATTTTGGATCAAGCCTATTTGTCAGTACGATGTGGTTTACATTTTTCTAGACTCAATAAAATTATGTAAAATACATTTGATAATGGAAACTAAATACAGACGCGACGACGGGAAAATATCAAACTATAGCATTACTGACTGTAATAGTCCAACATGAGTAGCCCGTATATCGAGTCCGAGTTTAGACGATTATCAAAATCGGTTCAAACATCACCAATGGGCCAAAAGAAGATAGAGTTAATGACCAATGACATCAAAATTGAGGGAATAAGAAATTACTTAACTGAGGCTAGGAGGGCAGCAATGTGTCATATACCATCTTTACAATCCTTGGATGAGGATGTTGCATTATGGAACAAGAGGAGGTCCGACAGAAGGTGATGAAAGGCGAGACCTCACCTGTTGTCCGCACGGCATTGGTTGTCCCTAGTACTCCTATCAGTGATAGGGAGTGCTACAATTGTGGGAAGAAAGGGTATCTCAGCTAAAACTTCCCTCAACCCCGCAACCCTTATCGTAGCCGAGGAGGCAGAAGAAAGAGAGATGGACATACAGGTCAAGGAGACAGGGGACGTGGCATCCGTGATAGGACCCGAACCTACAACCATCCGCTCCGGGTTGACTCACCTAGTTGCGACAGAGGAGTCCTAGACCACTACTAAGATGAGTTGAGCTGAGACCGAGCTGGAGGAACTATGACAATTCAAGCTTCAGGTTAAGAGGCCTGAGGGCAAGGGATATGCCACTTGGGATCTGGATGATACTACCTATCTTTGCAACTTTACTGTTTATTCTCATAGGGGCAAAGGTATCTCAGTTCAGGCACTTGTATCGACTAAATCTCATACCGATTGGATCATAGACTCAGGTGCATCTAGGTATATCACAAGTGCGTCTAGTGAGTTTGCATTATATTATCCAAGCAAGCATATGCATCCCGAGACAGTTCAGACTACTGATGGGACATCCCAACCTATTAGGGGTACTGTCTCGGTCTATTGTACTTTATCTGTTATCTTGTCATCTATATAACATGTTCCTTTATTTCCAGTCAACTTACTTTCTGTTAGCTCTATCATTGACCAATTGAATTGTACTGTTCTTTTTTATCGAGATATGTATTCTTTCCAGAAGAAGGACACAGAAAAAAGGCTTGGGACTAGCATCAGGTGTGATGGCCTTTGGTACCTAGATAGGGAGGCTACAATGCTTGCGGCTACTATTAGTGGAGGGCCAGAGGCAAGAAGCAATGCTTTAATACTACAGATTGGGGCATTTATCTTTTGATAGCTTGAATAAATTAGAACCTGAGGTAATAAATAAAGTAGAAAAAGGATATTTTTTAATGTTTGTGAAATCGGGAAGCATACATGTTCTACTTATAAAATGTGCCTAAGTTCTTATGGAGTGAGGTCGTTATGACAACAACTTATCTAATCAATAGGATGTCATCAAAAGTATTAGGGATGAAGACACCATATGAGATGCTCTTGGGCTCGAATATTTTTATCACCAAGTGTGTTTGGATGGACATGTTTTGTGAAAGATCACAGATCGATGGTGAGTAAGTTAGATCCACAAGCAGTTAAATGTATTTTTGTGGGCTACTCATCAAGTTAGAAGGGATACAAGTGTTGGTGTCCTACTGAAAAAAGGCTATTTTTTAGCATGGACTTGACCTTCCGGAAGTTTGAACCATTTTATAGGGAGAAGACAGTGTTGAGTTTCTTGTTCGAGGATGGATCTACTGGTGTTGGTAGAGAGGGAAAGAATTAGAGTGGCATTGTAGTTGGTATGATTCCATGTCCTTTTGAGTCACCGAGGAGTGATGGTGTCTCAATAGGGAACCAAGAGTCATCTGATGGTGTCTCAAGAGGAAACCAACAGTCAGGGAGATCTGAGAGTATATAGGGAGCATAAGCACCAGAAGCAGCATGATCCGCCTCTTGTGCCTATGCCAGTACCCACAAATGTTGATGTCCTAAGTCTCTCTTCTCTAGGTCCTTCTTTAACCCTTCCACCCAAGTCACCTGGTAATAATTCCTTTCCTTCACCTAGTAACAATTCCTTCCCTGATACTTCTAATACTAATGTCTTACATTTAGTAGTTAGGATACTGAGTGGCATCGTAGAACTTCTAGTCTGGAAACAATTCCTTCCCTTCTCTAGGTCCTTCTTCAACCCTTCCACCTGAGTGGCATTGTAGAACTTCTAGTCTGGAAAACCTCCAGCTAAGTTTAGTAGTTAGGATACTGACATTTAACATTACATTTTATATGCAACCATTCCACCCGCATATAAGTCTTTTTTTGCATCATTGCATTCAATGCGTGTACCTAACAACTGCTAGGTTGTAACCCCTCTTCCAAAAATTTTGAAATATCTTTTTATTATTTATTTAAATTAAATGGTAATTTTTAGAATTTTATAAATATTTAACTAATTAATTATTATTATATAAGGCCTTAGTCATTGTTAAGATTTGGAGTATAAGACGACTAGAAATTATGGCACAGATAGTGTGGTCGTGTGCATTGACTAGTGTACTAGCCATGCTAGGGAAGGTCTGGTCATAGCAGTGACCCAACTAGGAAAATCAAGCAAAGTTGCGAGTTAACCCCTATAGATGATTTAATTATTTATTAATTATGTTATTGACTTTTTAGGAGATCCGATAGTGTTAAACCAGTCAAACTTGATCCAAACCAGACCCTAGCTCATTGGGCATATAGTGCGTCCAGAGACGTCCATATAGGTGTATATTTATCATATACGTATGGACTTCGTATTTCATTTAATGGGCTAATAAATCTGTTTTATATTTGTTATATAAAATTATAGGGCTATGTGATATTAAATTAATATCTTTTTACTTTAGAAATGGACAGCATTTTTCTAAAGAACTATCTTAGAGTTATTGGGAATATTTCCTTATTTTTAGTATAAATAGTTTTGTTTCACTACTAATTAATGTGTAGCATTTATTTTATATTAATAAGTATATAAGTATACGATAGTCCCACATTCTAAGGAAATAGGTAATAAATGTCAAGATTTAGATATAATCTAGTTTTATATACTTAGAAACTTTTTGGGTATTTTGGTATATAAACATTAGGGGTTACTACATATATAAATACATATATACCTATTTACAATAAAATAGAATAAGAAAAAGAAAAAAAGAAAAAAAAAACAAAAAGAAAAGAAAGAAAAGAAAAAAAGCCCAACCCAGCCAAGGGCAGCACAACCAAACCCGATTTCTTTCCCCCAAACCCAATATAGACCGACCATATATATATAGTCCGAGAGAAAGGGAGAGGAGATCCTCATCTCGAACCCTAACCCTAAGCCACGCCACCCCGACCCCTGGGCGGCCACCCCATGATCGTGCGCTACCGTGCGAGCCGCGGGTCGACGGCCATGCCACGTGCGACAGCAACTGCAGTAGCAAAACGGTAGTAGCAGGTCCCCTGTGAGGCCAACTTCAAAGTAAGGAATCGACCTCCTCGCAAAATCATTCTTCCAACCGCTTTCTTAGGTTCGATAACAACATAAACACCTTCGATCTCCTTCTAGTAAATTAAAGTTTAGCACGATAGAATGTCCGATAAATCACCCCGAAGTTTGTCAAAATTTGTTCAACACAGGACATCAAAACAACCCCATCACCCTGGTTTGGAAGGGAAATTTTAAGCAGAATAATAGGTATTTTCAAAATCTACTTGAATAGAGCTATAAACAACCTAACCAGGAATAAAACCCCTTTAATAGTTTATTTCCTTATATAGAAATTTTTTGACTGAAATAGTTTCAAAGTTTAGAAAAAAATAGTTTCAGAACAGTGAATATTTCAATGATTTTCACCGATACAGCGTGCGCCCCGATAAACCGGGCGACACGGTCGCAACCCATGAGCATCGAAAGACGTGTATGGATGTTGTCGACGTGTAGGATTTTACGAAATTCGATTTTGCTGTGTGTACGCAACGAAATCGAGGCATATCCGTAAGATATCCCGTATCGACCTTTTTGTAAACTAGCCCATAATTTCGTGCATATTCGTTATCTTGAGACAAACTTGTGCCAATAGGACCATGTCACTTTTTTTGGTCCTGTATACCAAGTTTGATCCAATTCTGAGATGGTTGACCGGAACGCTATTTTGGCGGGCCCGCGACCCGATCCAATGACCGAATTTGTGCACGGCCCATCAGAATCCTACTTTAGACATACGTTTGGGTTCATATCATTAAATTGATCCATAGACATATAATTTGATGACTTTAGAGACCATAGTACTGACACGCTTTTTGATGCAAAGTAGGTTCAACGGTGGACATCGTTTTGATCCAAAATTATGATTTTGCTCCTGTATCCATAATTGGACTTTTTGGTAGGTATTTTTAGATATATCTTTTATACCAAAAATATTTATGATATTTATTTCAGCATCCGTAGATAATTGCGAGAGTTTGACTCTTGTGGCTCACTAAATGGTTCGATGTTGGTTTTGCGTGCTACCCCTACCCAACTGGACTATTTTGAATGCAATGGAATTATCGGTTTTACTAGCAAAGGTATCAGGCAAGTACATATACTGATTGCTTTTGATTCCTAATAGTTTTTTCATTTTATGTTATATATATGCTCTTCTGCTTACTGACACGCTTGCTACACGGATTAGTATCATGGATCTCTATATACTATATTTCTTGATTCTTATTTATATGCTTTCGTGTCCGTGACTTGTTCGAGTCCATGTGTACTATTGGGGTAGGGAAATATCTTAGTAGACGTGTGAACTACCCTTTCTATCTTCCGTGTCTTTCATGGAGAAAAGCAGCCGCATACTTCACGTACGGGGTGCCGGATTTACCCCCTAGTCGTTCACATATCGAATATAATATTTCAAAACAAATAGATAGTTATCATTTACTTGTATCTTCTTGTTCTCTTCACCACTTATCATTTTACCCTATTTACATGTTTCTTCAAGTAGAAATATCCTGTTGTAGAGTACTTGATTCATCCTAGACATGCCATAATTTTTAGTTTACTACCTAGTTCTATTTTACATATGCCATTATCATGTCTTCTAGATTCTATTATGTTTTGAATAGCCTGTCGGTCTGTGTGCTGATTCCATTCCTGACTGGAAACCAATATTTTTTAGAATAGTCGTGGCTTCTCTTGGCATTGGAAGATACAGGTGTACTTGCAGGCCAAAACCTAGATATTAGATAGATGTTGTAGTCATTTTCAGTATTTGTGAGAACCTTGTTTTTTTTAAATATAAATCTTGTAAATATTGTAATCAATTTAGCAATGTGAATGAGCATTAAAATTTATTTTTGAGCATTTGTTTATTGCTGGCTAGACAGTATTCTACCGTCGATACTTTGGCGTAGGCTGGCTTGGACACGCACTCGTATCCCGAAAAGTGGAAGCGGTTCGTAATAAGTTTTTGTGGTTGCCCATGTAGGTCAATTTTTGCAAAGGATTGTGAACTCGTGATAGTACTTATGTTAGTCGCACTATTGCGAGCCTGTGACTAGGAAATGCTCATTCACAATGAGGAGTAATTTGATTTTAGGGGAATGACTAGGAGTAGGAGTCCTTTTTTCAATTGACTGTGGAGTAGTTAAGATTACATAGGCCATATGATTTAGGTAGGGATTTATTGAATTCAAACCCTATTAGATAACGTAAGGAATTTTCGTAGTAGAATACACTATTGTGTAGGAAGGTAGGACCTATGGTGGATAGACTATTCACTTGATAAATTAGGACTTCCTAGAATCTAATTCCTAACCATGATCATTTGTTTTGCCCTCTCTAACTATTACCATATCATAAGTCCATATTGCTTATTTATTTCCTATTTTTCCCTAATAAATTACTTTTATCATTTCTAATTTGTTGTCCATATATGAATCTCGAGTTAGTTCTTTTATCAAAGTTTTTCACTCAATCATGGAGTATTCACAAAAAATAGGGTTATAATATTTATACTTCTTCTGTCTTCAATAATTTTCCTAATCAATCTTTCTATTTTTAAAAATTAGGACTGATATGACAGATACTTATATTTTTCTATCTTGATCATTTGTGCAATTTTTTTTCTGCTTTCTCTAACATCGTCATATCGTACGGTCTATATTGCCTATTTAATTTCCAATTGCCGTAGTAATTCATTTCTCTAAAAGTCAATATTTTACCCATGGAGTTTGAGCCTAACATGATCCATTATCCATATCTCTATTCCGAGTTAGCTTTGTTGAAATTTGAAATATATATATGTTTTCCCCTCGATCTTTGAATATTAGAGAAATAACTAAAATTTATATTTCTCTTGCCTTCGATCATGTTCTTCCTAAGCAATCGTATGATTTTTTGAAACTAATATTTTCATTCAATAAAGGATATTTATATTTTTTTCTATCATGGTCGACTTGTTTAAAATTTTGGAAACTCCTTTGAAATTTTATTGATATAGTTGGAATAAATTTTGATGACTTACAATGGTAAGACAGCAGCGTACTATCGCCACGTGTTTGAATCATATAGACTGCGGGTTCACTACAACCAGCAGCGAACTGGCGTGGCATTATCCCCAAGTTGAACTGATTTCGAATAAGTATAAGTTATTAAATGTTACTGAAACTATGTCCTAGTTGCCCTGTTTTGACTTTTTTAGTCGTATGTTAATATTGGTAGAGCTAATAGAATATTCGATACAATATCATATTGGAGTCATGAAACCAAGGGTTTACTGCAGCCAGATGTACACTGGCAAGGCATAGATTCTCGGTAAAACGACTTCAGGTATGCATACGATTTCAAATACCATAGAGGCTATATCTGTTATTGGTGTATGACCGCAAAATTTTACACTCTCACTTCAAACCGATTTAATATCCTATTTCTTATCATCATATTATAAATAAAGCTTGTATCTCTTTCCCTCTTATCATATTTTCTTATCATTCATTCGTCGAGTCGTCGTTTAGTTTCTCCTCATTTAAAATCTATTACTGGATTTAATTCCATTGTACTAGATGTATAACCGTCCCTAGATTATGATTCTATGATCATGTCTACACAATCGATCGTGCTAAAATAAGTTCGATTTAGATCATCCTTAGCGACTTTTGATCACGACTAGACTATTTTGATTATATTCCAGTTGAGTCAATTTGCATATTTTTCGAGATTTTGACTCGGTAATCGTGCCTAAATAATTTTGCTTAAATAGTTAATCGCGTTAATCATGCCAAACAAACTTAAAATTTGATCGTTCCTAAACGACTTGGATTGTGACTAAACTATTTGGCTATAATCATAAACGTGCCTATACCTCAACTCAATTATTGCTAATATTTATATTTCTATTCCACTATGATCATGACTATTTTTATCATGTTCATGCTCGTGCCAACTTTTAGTTTTGATCATGCTAGGATGACTTGCATGTGTAACCTTGATCGTAACTACATATAGTTGTATCTAAGTGAATTAACCATGTTTTGACTTTGAGTAAAATTTGATAGTTGATCATGCCTATATAATTTCGATAGCGGTTAATCGTACCTAATGACTTTTCTTGTTTAGCTAATCCTATTTCAACTATATCCTTGATCGTTGTGACAATACCCTTTTGAATATACTTTAATTGTGCCACATGATATTTTTTCTTAAAATTTGATTCTATTAATGATCTAACCCATTTTGATCATCGATCATATCCTTTCTTGAATATATTCTTAATCACGACTAATCCTACCCTTCAAAATTTCGAGAAAGGAATATTTCTAAGGTGGGTACATTTGTAAGCCCATTTTCCGAGTTTTCAAAACTTTTTATTTATTTATTTGTAGTTTTAAATATATTTTTCTATTTAGAAGATAATGTTTATTTCCTATTATCGATATTTTGAAAAGATTTGGTTTTAATTAATTAAAAAAATCATAAGTATGTTGACCGTAACATTATTTATTACAAACTTTCTAATTTTATCTATTTATTCTTAAATAAGATTTTGATTAATATATTTCAAATAGTTTCAAATGATATTCAAATTATTTTGAGGATATGAAATATTGTTTTCAATTATCATCGTGATTAATTTTTTGAGTAAAATTTGATATGCTTGATCAGAAATTATATTATTATCTTTGATTTGGTAATGTTAGTTATAAAGAATATTCGAATTTCATGATTTTAAAATATTATTCAAATTATTATGATAAATAAAAAATATTATTTTTAATTATCCTAGCGACTCATTTTATTAAACTCTAATTACTTACTTGGAAATATTTGTTATTATCTTTGACCAACAAGATTGGTGAATAATATTAAAATTTACACGATTTAAAATATTTGATATTATTGTAATATTGCTTTATATTATTATTGTTTTCATAAATGGAATTTTGATTGATCGAATTTTATTTTATAATTTATTTAAATTTATAGGAGAATTATCAACTAACATCTTTACTTCTTATCTAATTAGGAATCCAATGCCTATTTAACGAGGCATCTCCTTTTTCTTTCCCCTACGAATCAATTCCAAATCCCTAACCCAAATTTCCAAATTCAATTCCTAATTTCTAACCCTAACCCTAAATTCCTCTTTCCGGATTTTCAGAATTTTAATTATTCATTTACTTTATTTTATTAACCATGGTTGAAGGTAATTTTTTGTCGATACTTTATTTTATGATTATTTCCTTTTATCAAACTTGTTTTAAATTAAATATTTGAGAGCATTTTAGGGTCTTTAGTGTTTCAAACTCTTTCTTCCTCCTTTCACCTATTTGATCAATATTTTCTTATCCTAAAATTTTCCTACCGTTTCACCGATCAACCAAATCCACTTATCATAGAAGTCCTTAAATTCGAGGACAAATTTATTTCTAAGGTGGATAGATTTGTAACCCCTCTTCCTAAAATTTTAAAATATCTTTTTATTATTTATTTGAATTATATGGTAATTTTTGGAATTTTATAAATATTTAAGTAATTAATTATTATTATAGAAGGCCTTAGTCATGGTTAAGATTTGGAGTACAAGACGACTATAAATCATGGCACGGATAATGTGGCTGTGTGCCTTGACTAGTGTACTAGTCATGCTAGGGAATGTCTGGTCATGTAGTGACCCAACTAGGAAAACCAGGCAAAGTTACGACTTAATCCCTATAGATGATTTAATTATTTATTAATTATGTTATTGACTTTTTAGGAGACTTGGTAGTGTTAAACCAGTCAAACTTGACCCGAACCAGACCCTAGCCCATGTGGGCATGTAGTGCGTCCAGAGACGTCCATGTAGATGTATATTTATCATATACGTATGGACTTCGTATTTTATCTACTGGCTAATAAATGTGTTTTATATTTTTATATAAAATTATAGGGCTATGTGATATTAAATTAATACCTTTTTACTTTCGAGGTGGACAACATTTTTCTAAGGAACTATCTTAGAGTTATTGGGAATATTTTCTTATTTTTAGTATAATTAGTTTTGTTTCACTACGAATTAATGTTTAGCATTTATTTTAGATTAATAAGAATATAAGTATAAGATAGTCCTACATGCTAAGGAAATAGGTAATGAATGTCAAGGTTTAGATATAATTTATTTTAATACATTTAGAAACTTTTTAGGTATTTTGGTATATAGACATTAGGGGTTACTACATATATAAAATACATATATATATATCTATTTATAATAGAATAAAATAAGAAAAAGAAAAAAGAAAAAAAAAGAAAAAAAGAAAAAAAGAAAAACAAGCCCAGTTGGGCCAAGGGCAGCATAGCCAAACCCAGTTTCTTTCCCCGCATACCCGATATAGGTCGACCATATATATATACAGATCGAGAGAGAGGGAGAGGAGATCCTCAACTCGAACCCTAAACCTAAGCCAAGCCACCCCGTCCCTAGGGCGGCCACCCTACGATCGAATGCCGCCTCCGAAAGCATGGTTTGATAGATTCAGGCTTACAGTCTGTGATATAGGATATAGGCAGTATAATGGGGATCATACTGTATCTTACAGGAAATCCAAGACTAGTATCACTGTTCTTGCAGTCTATGTGTATAATATTGTAATTACTGGAGACGATACTGAGGAGATCCTACGACTGAAGAAAAGACTTGGAGAGGAATTTGAATACTAAGATCTGGGACAGTTGAAATACTTCCTCAGAATTGAAATTACAAGGTCACGAAAGGGTATAGTGCTTTCTCAGTGAAAGTATAATCTAGACCTTCTTTTAGAGATGGGGATGATGGGTTGCAGGGTTTCTTCGACTCCTATCGAGCAGAATCACAAGTTGTGTGCCGAGGGTGGTGATTCAATGAGTAAGAAACAATATCAAAGATTAGTTGGTCGGCTTATATATCTATTTCATACGAGACCTGATATTACTCATGTCATGAGTGTGGTAAGTAGATATATGCATGATCCTAGAGAGCAGTATCTGGAGGCAGTTCACAGAATTCTCAGGTATATTAAAGGAATCCCAGGAAGGGGTTATGTTTAAGAAGTTCTGGACATCTGAGAGTTGAAGGCTACTGAGATGCCGATTGGGCGGGTGTATGGACGATCGCAGGTCCACTATAGGTTATTTTACTTTTGTTGGAGGCAATCTTGTATCTTGGCATAGTAAGAAGCAAGATGTAGTGGCTAGGTCTATAGCTGAGGCAGAGTACAGCGCTATGGTAGTTAGCCTATGCGAGATAATATGGGTGAATAGCTTATTGTCTAAAATATATTTATTTAGAGGAGACTCTCTGCAACGTTGGTGTGACAACAAATTAGCAATTGGTATTGCAAATAATCCAGTTCAGCATTATCGCACCAAACATGTGGGGATTGATCGGTTCTTCATCAAGGAGTAGCTTAATCGAGGAGTTTTGACTTTGAGCTAAGTGATATCAGGAGAGCATTTAGCTGATTATTTAACTAAAGGTTTAAATCCTAGAGAGTTTGACATATTTTGTAACAAGATGGGGATAATTGGTATCTATCGCCTATCTTGAGTGGAGTGTTGAATTATAAAGACTTATTTAGTCCCACATCGGATAGAAAAGAAGGAAGAGGCTAGCCTCCTCCTATATATATGTATTCCCTCTTAAATAACAAGTAATCAACTATTCCTTTCTACACATACTTCTTCTGATTCATGTTATTGTTACTTTCTTGTTATCACTATTTTTTCTCGTTATAAGTGCACACAGTTTGTTTCAGTTTTCTATCCTTACTTGTTATAATTTCGTGTTCATGCGTCTTATGATTTATTGTTGCCTAGTCCTATGCCTTGTTCCCTTGACATGATTGACCTAGACTTGACTAGGACATGACTTATTGACTTGACTTGACTTACTAGTACATAGAAGAGAGTGTTTATTAGCCGTGGCTATACCACTCTATTGTTAGTGCCTCACCGGGCTGCGATAGAGAACCTGTTATAGGACTGTTAGGGCCTCACCAGACTATTGTTATTATCATATGCACCTATAGCTATGATTAATATTATATTCTCATAACATGTCACCATCTATAGAGTTCTTCTATGTGTTATTCATTCTTGTACTTGTTAGTCATGTTTTTTCGTATGTTATTATTGTTATAGTAGGCTTGTATATTATGTGTCTTGCTAGTCCAGGTATTAGATGAAGTTATCAAGGTATAATATATCGATGGATGATGGTTGCTTAACCAATGCTCACTACAAGAAAAATGAAGATTCTTGACGATTTATAAGTTGACGGTCATCGAAAACCGTCAACAATAGGGTTTATCTTGACTTTTAAGGCTTACATCAAAAGATGACATTTTTTTATTACTTTAGCAATTTTATAGCATGTATGCTGACGGTTTTGAAGGATCCGTCAAGAAGGAGGATCTTTTATATTGTCGTTTTAATAATAGCCATTAACTATTGTATATGCGGGAAAGTTGTCACAGTTTTTTTGTCTGCCATTATGGTAATTTTGTCAAAGTTTTTAAAATTAATGACGGTCTGCCTCAAATAATTTTGAGGCCCATAAGAACAAAACTCTCTTCTTTCCCCCGCGCTCCCTCTCTTCTTTCCCCCGCTCTCTTCGAAACTCTCGACTTCTCTCCCCCGCTCTCTCAGAAACCCTCGTCTCTCCCCCTCTCAGAAACCCCTCCACTCTAACCCTCTAAGAAACCCCTCCTCTCTCCCCCCTCAGAAACCCCTCTCTTCCCCTCTCCGAAACCGCTTTGGAGAAAGTTCTAACCTCTATGGAGAAAATCCCTCCACTTCGAAACCGCTCTGGAGAAAATTTTAGGCTTCAACAACTTCGTACTGGAGAAAACCCAAACCGTTCTTCACAATGCGGCAACTTCGATCTTCACCGTGTGGTATAATGCCTTTACTTTTTTCTCTCTGAAATTCAATTTTATGCCTAGGTTTTTTTGTGCCAACTTCGTTCTTTCTTCATGTTAGGGTTTTTTTAGTGGCAACTTCGTTCGTCAACTTAGGGTTTTTCTCTGTGCATTAAAACTAAGGGTTCACTTAGGTTTTTTTTCTCTCGCTACAAACTCTTTTTTGGATGTGTTTGTATTCTCTTTACTATTTGTTGTTGGTTCAGCTTTCTTCAATGTGGGGGGTTTGTAGTGGAAGAGAGCTTCAAGTGGCTTTTGTTTGTTTTTTTTCATTATGATGGGCCAAAATGTGTCCCACTTTTTTTGGATGCTATGTTCTGTGTTGATACATTCAATTTGGGTTTGATTATAGTCGAAGAAATAGAGAAGTGGGTTTGTTTCGTTGGGGCAAAATAAGTCCTTCCACCACTAGATTTTTGGATGTTTTGCTCTGTATTCGTACACTCAATGTGGTTTTTGTAGTTGAACAAGTAATGGATTGGGCTTGTTTCATTTGTAGCCAAGATGAGTTCTTTTTTTTACATGCTAATGTTCTTTTGGATGGTATTGATATTGTGAATGTCACACACACGTATCGGATACGGCACAAACACTCGAAAATACACATTGGATACGACACAGACACTACCAAATACGCAACATTTCTGTATGGCTTGTGGTGTTTTGATACTAAGATATATTCAATGTGGTTCGTGGTTAAGGAACTGGAGTGGGTTTGTTTTCATTATGGCAAGACTTTCGAAAAGGATGTGTATTCTTGTTCCTTTTGTTTTTGGTTTCTTCTGTCTCATTTCTTCCTTTTGTTTTTGGGACTAGCCTTTCGAAAAGGATATGTATCCTTGTTGGCATATAGAAAATTTGATTTTGGGCTTTTGGGTGCGTATCAGTAGGTGTATCAGTATACACTGATTTTGGATGTATTTCAATTTTTAGATGTATCGCAATTTTTAGTGTATCGTAGGTCCTTAATTTCTAGATGTATCTCATTTTTTTATATGAAATGCATAATCTCTTAGTTTCTTCCTACTTCAATGTTGCATTAGTTTGCTAATATGTAATGTAACTTAGAATTCAGTCAGAATTGGGCTATGTACCTGAGAATTGTTCTTTCTTTATTTGTAGAATAAATGGTTCTTCAATGTGAAGGGTTTAAATACTTGCAAGCATTGTCTTCTACTAGTTTTAGATACCATTGGAATTTGCATTGCACATTCTTAGATAGTTTTTTCTCAGTCTTGCATTGTACAAGTTTCATTCCCCTTCTTTAAAAATACTGTTGTAGCTTAAAAAATAGCTCTGTCACATTTTGGTTGCAGGAAAGGATGAAACAAAAACCTTAAGGAGTGGACTAAGGTCATCAAAAGTTGAAGCTCAGGTATACAGATCATTACAATATTATATATTGCATTTGTATCCTCTGTTTTACTCCAAAACTTTTATGTTGCCCTCTGACACCTTATTTGTATCCTCTATTTTGTACTTTATATCTTTCTAAGTAGAGTTACATGTCTAAATCATGGCTAACATATTATATTAACCTGTGTAGGCACTTCTATTCTAATCCAACCCAAAATGGATAAATCGTGGATGTCAAAGGATAGAATGTGTAGGGAATATGAGGAAGGAGTAGAAGAGTTTCTTGAGTTTACAAAACACCATTCAAGTAATCCTAATTCTATTAGATGTTCATGTGAAAAATGTAAAAATTTGACATTTCAAATGTTAGGGGACGTAAGAAAACATTTGTGTAGGAGGGGTATAGATCAAAGTTATATAGTATGGGTTTGGCATGGTGAGAAACACGAGAAGATAGGATCGTCAAGCTTTGCAACATATGCTGAAGAAACACACGACTATGAAGATGACTCCTTTGAAGATGATGCAGATGCTGTAAAAATAGTTAATGCTGCATATGAACATATTTCTGGTGACCGCAAGTCATTTATTTCTCTACTCGAAGATGCTGAAAAGCCTCTGTATCCTGGTTGTTCAAAGTATACAAAACTATCAGGATTGATTAGATTGTATAACATTAAAGGAAGATTTGGGTGGTTTGACAGTAGCTTTTCAGAGTTGTTGAAAATTCTTCATGATATGTTCCCAACACAAAATAAAATACCTTCATCAATGTACGAGGCTAAGAAGATGATGAAAGCTCTAGGTTTGGAATATGAGAAGATACATGCATGTCCCAATGATTGCATACTTTATAGAAAGGAATATAGCGATTTATCGGATTGTCCCACTTGGGGAACATCAAGATGGAAGAATGCAACTGATGATCCTCACCAAGGTTTTAGTAAAAACGTTCCTGCCAAACTTTTATGGTATTTTTCTCCCATTTCCCGGCTTAAACGAATGTTTCAATCCTCAAAGACAGCAAAAGACTTAACTTGGCATGCTTATGAAAGAGTAGTTGACGACAAACTTCGTCATCCTGCAGACTCCGCATAATGGAAGCTAGTTGACCACAAGTGGCCAGATTTTGCAAAAGGTCCTAGAAAGCTTCGATTATCTCTTTCAGCTGATGACATAAATCCACATAGGTCCCTTAGTAGTAGGTACAGTTGTTGGCCAGTTATATTGGTTACCTATAATCTACCGCCGTGGTTGTGCATGAAAAAAAATTCATGATGTTGTCGTTATTGATATCAGGTCCAAACTAGCCGGGCAATGATATTGATGTTTATTTAGCACCATTAGTTGAGGACTTGAAACTTTTATGGGAAGAGGGAGTTGATGCTTATGATGCACAAAAAAGAGAGTTCTTTACTTTAAAGACCGTATTGTTGTGGACTATCAACAATTTTCCTGCATATGGAAATCTGTCTGGTTGCACTACCAAGGGGTATTATGCTTGCCCCATATGCGGGGAAGATACTTATGCACCTAGGCTGAAACATAGTGGTAAAAATGTGTATACTTGTACAAGGAGGTTTCTCCCACGACATCATTTGTATCGCACTCAAAAGAAAGTTTTCAATGGTAAGCATGAATTTGGCGATCCTCTAACACCATTAAGCGGAAAGGAGATATTAGACAAGGTTGGTGAAATTCTGAACTCATGGGGAAAGAAACATGCAAAGTGCAAAGCATTACAGTTAGATAAAAGAAGATGGATGAAGAAGAAGTCAATCTTCTTTACACTTGACTATTGGGAACACTTGCATATCCGCCACACACTCGATGTTATGCACATCGAAAAAATGTTTGTGAGAGCATATATGGTACATTGCTTAACATTCCTGGAAAGACAAAGGATGGAGTCAATGTTCATCTTGATCTTGTGGACTAAGGTCTAAGGACTGAATTGAAACCTGAATTTGAAAAGAAACGAACATATTTACCGCGTGCTTGTTATACAATTATGAAGGATGAGAAGAAGATATTTTGTCAAACATTGGTAGACGTAAAGGTTCGTGAAGGTTACTCTTCTAATATCGGAAATCTTGTCTCAATGCACGATTTGAAGCTTGATGGTATAAAATCCCATGATTGTCATGCACTAATGCAACAACTACTACCCGTGGCAATCCGTTCAATTTTGCCTATGCCGGTTAGAGTTGCTATTACTCGGTTTTGCTTCTTCTTCAATACAATTTGCAAGAAAGTGGTGGGTATGAATAAGCTAAATGATATTCAAAATAATCTCGTGGTCACATTATGCATGTTGGAAAAGTATTTTCTACCGTCTTTCTTTGACATTATGGTCAATTTAACTCTCCATCTTGTTGCACAAGTCAGGATATGTGGACCTATTTTTCTGACATGGATGTATCCATTTGAAAGGTGCATGAAACCAGTGAAGGGTTATGTGCGCAATCATAACCGTCCCGTAGGATGCATTGCAGAATGTTCCATTACAGAAGAAGCAATAGAATTTTGTAGCGAGTATCTATCATATGTTGAGGCAGTAGGAAATCCACTTGCAAGAAAGGGCAACGTTAAAGATGGCCAACCTTTGCCTGGAGGTCGCATTGTTGCAGTTGATCATGAAGAATGGCAACAAGCCCATTTATATGTTTTGGAGAATACAAATGAAATTCAACTTATATTGAGTAAATATCTTTATCATGAATTTTCTATTTATTCATTGTATGAAAGTTGTTAGAAAATTGTACGATTAAGTTTTTTATGATGTCTTGACAGTGAGCATATGGAGTGGTGACAATTACAACATCTCCTTAAATCTAAAAATAAAAATTGGTTGCAGGATAAGCACAATCAAACATTTCTCCAATGGTTATAGGAGAAGGTAGAAGTTGTAGCAATAATATTATATTTATATTCTAACTTATTCAGATGTTAAGTTTGATTTTAATAAATCTGAAACTTTGCAGGTTGGCGGTCAATTTAATGAAAGAGAAGACATTTCACAAACTGTGAAGTGGATAGCACAAGGTCCTAGCCACCATGTGCTTAAGTGTTCTGGCTACATTATTAATGGTTGTCGCTATCACACGAAGGGTAGTGACAACGCTCGAGTTACCCAAAATAGTGGAGTTAGTCTTGTAGCTACGACAATGCAGATTGCAAGTTCGAAAGATAAGAACCCTATAGTAGGGGACATGTGTTTCTATGGGGTTATCACAGAAATATGGGAGCTTGATTATCACACTTTCAAAATTCCAGTATTTAAGTGCGACTGGGTTGATAGTAAGGATGTTAAGGTTGATGAACTTGGTTTCACATTGGTGGACCTTAATCGAGTTGGGTATAAATCATATTCTTTTGTTTTAGCTTCACAGGCCAAGCAAGTATTTTATGTAAAAGACCAACTTGATCCTCAATGGTATGTTGTTTTGTCCATGGGTCAAAAAGACTATATGCACAAAGAAGATGATGAAGACCTTGACATTACAATGGAACATCATCCCTTTGCTAATGCATCGATGAATACTGATATATTATTTGATGCTGGGGATGATGATAATATGTGTTATAAAAGAGTAGGTTGTAAAGGGGATTGGGTTGATAAGTAAATGTTGGCCACATGTTTTATATCATATGTGACATTAATGAATTTTGTTTTTTGAACTCATACGATTACTTCAGCCTATTTTTACTGATACTATCCACTTATTTTGTTAGACATATATTGTAAAATCTCCTCTACTTATTTGTTTGACATAAATAGTTTGGTCCAACATATTTGCATATTATTTTGTAGCCTTTTTCGGCCATCTTGCAGACATCAAGCATGCCTAATATGACACCTTCCAATAATAACAAAAAGAGGAAATCAAAAGAGGTATGCATCATATTATGTGTTTGTTTTTGGTAAGTGTTGTCTATCAAAAGAGGTATGCATCATTCTTTTTTGTTAAGTGTAGTTCCTGAGACATATATATGAGATTCTGACACAATATGAGATTATGTATTTGTTTGTTTTTGGTAAGTGTTGTCTCTGTGTGTTTCAGAGTGTCTGTGTTGACTGGTAAAAGGATTGATGTATTTGCAAGAGATTCTGAAACAATATGAGATTATGTGCCTTTGTTTTGAGTAAAAAATTTAAAATTTGGGAGGCTTTTTCTTGGCTTATGTATTATAGAATTGGGTTGAAGTTTTAATTATTTCGTTGATGGTATTATCTTCTCCCAGATGAAAATAAATATTTTTAGCTCTATTTTTTAGCAGCAAAGTGTTGGTTTCTCAGGGAAGATACTTGAGTCCTTTTTGTTTTGGTCACTTAAGGCTCCTTACTGACCAGTGGCTCACTTATAGCAGCAAAATGTTTTTTTGGCCACTTAAGGCTCCTTACTGAACCAGTGGCTCACTTATAGCAGCAAAGTGTTGTATTTGTCACATGCTTGTTTTTGTCACAGGTTATAGAGATGAACCCTCCCCAAGTGGAGGAAGTCCAAAAACAAAAAGCAACAAGAGGTCCTACAAAAATGGAGAGACCTATCAAGCGAAGAAGTGACGAAATAAAAAAATTGTCACATTCAATGAGGTCGGACTGCCTATTAGGGAGCCTGGTGCAGAATGTGTTAGCTTGATTGGGGTTATTGCACGTTCTATGATACCCATTACTTATGACGATTGGCAAAAAGTCCCACAAAATATTAAGGACAATGCTTGGTCGTCAGTGGAGGTAACTTTTATTTATGTAGAAAAAATTATTTTGAGTTCATTAATTAGCACTTATTGCTTCTAAACTGTAGTAATCTTCATATGCAGCAATCTTTTCTCGTTGATCCAAGAGCTAAAAAAATTTAATACAAACAATGGTTGTTGCATCAAAATTATTTCGGCATGCATTGACAACTTATGTTCTTGAAAATATGGACAAACTTGCAGTTCTTAGAAATTCCCCTCCAAACTATGATATTGTCAATCAAAATGAATGGTCCAAGTTTGTGACAACTCGTCTTTCTAACGACTTTCAGGTATTGTAGTGTAATTAAATATGTTTTAACTTTGTAACTTCATAAATTCTTACTTACTATAAACAAATTACATTATCATTTCTGTCCCGGTGCAAAAAGCAACAAAGCCGGAGAATGAAGCATGTATATAACCATAGGCTAAGCCAAAAAGGCTATGCCGGTTTAAGAGAAGAAATTGTAAGTTATATCATTTTGAATTTGAAGTCAGTATTTGAGTTTTATATATCTCATTTTGAATTTTAAGTCAGTATTGTGAGTTTTATATAATAACTTTTCTAAATAAATGAAAAAAGATGGTACAATACCTGAAAGAAGCAAAAGCGGAATGTAGGCACCAGTTCAACAAAAAGAATACTAGGGGGTGATAATGAAGATGCTGATGAAGGTGATGATCAATCGATAGTTTATGATCCAGTCACACAAGCAATGGTGGATAAAATTGTAAGCAAGTCTTAACTGTATTTCATTTTCATTCTTCTTGCACAACTTCAAATATAGGATGAAGTGAAAAAGAAAATAAGTTCTGGAGAGTTGTTGATTCCTCAAAATATAGATGCTTTTGGATATGCAATGGAGAGGCCCGAGCACAGTGGTCGTGTTACGATAATGGGGAAATATGTCACCCCAAGATCTTTTTTCAACACTCCTAAAACTCCGACTGGTTGGGAGGAGGAGAAAAAGAAGTTGCTTGATGAGATTGAGGGAAAAAATAATATGATAAACAACTTACTTTCACAAGGTCTCTGTGCTACGCCGTTATCCGATACCGGTTCCAACTTTCGAATTCCTCCAATCCCTACCGTGAATGCACCGAGTTATGCCTCCGAAGGTTCGCAGAGGCCAAGGATCATGAACCAGGTTTATTTCTTCCCTTCTTTCAATTTTAGTGTAAAGTCGACACATACTATCTACTTCAACTTTTCTTTCTATTTGTTTATTTCTAGAAAGTTGGACTTCTCTATCTACTTAAACTTTATTGTCTACTTGCACTTTTCTGAACACTATCTACTCGAACACACACTATCTACTTGCATTTTTTTTTTCTACTTGAACTTTTCTGGAAAGTTGGACTTTTCTGTCTACTTGAATCCCTATCTACTTTTCTGATACCAGTATCTACTTTTCTGAAAAGGTTGTAAGTAAAAAATCTCCGCTCCAACCTGATCAAGATATGGATGTCGATGCAACAAAACCTAGTCCGAAGAGTAAAACAAAGGTACTACATGTCAGTTTCTTTATTCTTGAAATCCTAGTAAAATGGAAGTAACAAAGGGACATACAATTTTCTATATGCTTTCTTTTAATAAGGTAGAAGATTGCCAATTGGTTGTGGGTTCCGTCGACAATATTGTTGCCAAAGGAGCCATTATGGAATACAAGCCCCCCAATGTTATTGTGTCCATCTAATTGGTATTAGACGAGGATGCGTTGCTTCCTATTCCACCTAAAGATATCCCTCTAACTAAGATTAAGGATGCTATTGGATATCACATACTTTGGCCAACTAATTTAGTTCTTCATAGTACTCTAATTAGAGAGGTAGTCAATATTTATTTAGAAGTCTCTTTCATGTATAAATATCATATTATTTAAGTCTTATACATTTTTACTCTGAAATTGTGTTGTATTTTAGGCATCCGAGGTGGACAAGGAAGCTCCCAATGAGCAAAGGAAAACGCCAACTAAAGTAAAAACTCCAACAAGGGCTTCCACTAGAATTCTAAGGTCATTCAAAAATTTGTCAGAAATGGACTGCTTTGCTAAACTGGTACAACGCTTGATCGTTGAAAAAATCGCAATTTCGGTACTACTTCCTAGCGAATTATTTAATACCACAACAGTTACAATTCTTTTCAAGGAGGATTTCAAAAATGTCATTAAAATGCGTGCCCTATCATCTAATTGCGTCCAAATATACATAAGGTAATTGAATACTTTGCTTTTCAAATTTTTGTTGTTACATTAATAAGTTGATCTAAACAATCTGCAAACTACATATATAGGTTGTTGTACATTCGTTTGAAGGAGCTAAACCTTTTCGAGGATGTTTGCTTCATTAATCCGAGACTAGTCTCCGCATCTGGTTTGAAAGACGTTCTTGGAACGCGGGATGCAAGGGCACGAAATATTTGTAACAGTTTAATATCTCGAAAAGAAAGTCGACTTGTTTTCTTGCCATACAACCCTAGGTAATACATTTTCTTACTTATTTTTCTTCTACAAGTTCTCACTAACTCGATAACTTGTATATATCTTGGTGATATATGGTGTTACAGTTTTCATTGGGTTTTGGTTATCATTGACCTGTCACTAATGAGAGCATATTATTTGGACTCTTTGAGGAGTTACGTCCAAGATGATCTTAAGTACATTGTAACAAGGTATGCATCAATATTTGTACCATATTTTAGGAATTTCACTACTGTAGTTAAGGTACTAATTAGATGATTCAATAATGACTATTAATAGTATCCAATTTAATTTGCATATAGTGGACTTCGGATGTTTCATGCTCAAATGGAAAAGCAAGTCAAAAAGTTTAAATTGAACTGGATAACAATTAAGGTATAGTATATTGCTCTCATGTAAATGTAAATAAAAAATAAATACAAGTTTGTAAGAACTTTGCTTAATTTTCTATGATTAGGCGCCACAACAAGCCGGCTATGTGGAATGTGGGTACTACGTGATGAGATTCATGAAGGAGATCACATCTGATCGAACCTTACTTTATCCAAAGGTGATATTTTTCTTAATCGACATGCATATTTAGAATATAAATATATCATGATTGTAACAGTTTTATTTTTCTTCCTATTTACAAACAGTGCAATCAAAAGGAAGACTATAATTTTGAAGAAATTAATGAAGTTCGTACAGAGTGGATGGAACATGTTTTGCAGTTCCTTAACTAACAAATAGTCGCAGGTAATTTTAGACTATCTACAGTGAATCGATAGTTTAATAATTTCGAAGAAATGTTTTCATTATGGAGTTTTATGATGGCACTTTATTTCCATTTGTTTACCTATTAGCTATTTTATTTCATGAGTCTATAGTTTAACGAGTTTAAGCTGTATTTCTAAATTGCAATGATCTGGAAACTATATTGCTCTTTTAGTTTTAAAAGACTGAACTGGTTGCCGCTGGGCAACTTAAGGTGGGGTACCTCGAGGGGCCTAGGGATAAGTCAATGTTTACTAATATTGATGTCAAATGGTCAATTTTGTAAACAAGCTTATATGCTTCTCTGGATGTTGGGAAGTTTTTGGAGAGTTGTGGGATCCTGAGTCTGAAGTTTGTGGAATTGAGATATTGTGTGAAATTTGTGAACAATAATTTAAGGGTGATATTCATCTCAGATTGATATGATAAAGAAAACTGACAAATTTCCTTGCTCAAGTGTTCACATGTTGAAATTTCTGCGCTATTTGGTCAAAGGAGAACCAATAGTTGGTTGTTTCAGTATCACATCTTTCTGTGGAATATATATGTACACACATACATACAGTCTACATGCATACAAAAATCTGAAGAGTCTAATGTCAAAATTAATCGAATTAGACTTCGTACTTTCTGACATTTCGAGGTTCGGGTGATGTAAAATGGTAGTTGGAAGCTCATAATTCCACTCTAGTACCTTTAAATTTAGTCCACATGTAAGCCAATATTACCATGTTAAAGTAGCTGTTTTAGACTAATAGAGCATGTCGATTGAAATTGGGCATCCTTAGATTTAACTTTTTTTGTCTCTAATCATCATATGTTTGTATTGCATGAGATGGTTTTTATTTCCAAAAGTCTTCCATGTTTACTTTAAGGAGCTTGTGTTGAGAGATTTTGATGGTTTATGATACCTTTTTATTGTACTTCTGTTTCTTGTGTACATTTTTCTTAAAGTAACTATTTTCTATTACTCACAGTGCTAATACTAAAATTCTTATTTCATACATGTCCCAAAAACATGCAAATAAGTAGTAGATGTTCTACATATAAGCTGAATTCTAAGATCTGATCTTTTAGTACTCTTAATTTCATCTTTTATGTTGTAGCCTAAGTTTGTTTCAAGAAGAAACCTATTTGGTTTCCCAACAGACATATTTGAGAACTTTCAATGGCTTGTGCTTATGGTAGATTGTAAATAACTTTGTATCTCAGGCTTCTTAAGGTGAAATTTTATTTCAGAAAGATTGTCTTAACCTCAATTCTAATGGGAGAAGGTTTGAATCATGATGATTTGGGATGATAGTATTGACTGTATTCTTTTTCATTATTGCTATTTGGATAACATTACTAGCAAATTTTATGGTCTTCTTGTCTCGTCCAACAATTTTCTTACATATAGTTGAATGAATTCCTGGATGGTCACAAACAAAAGTTTAAGTTTTGGTTGTTAGGTTAGAACTTCTTGTATGTTTCTTGCTAATAGTCGCAAACATATTTTACATTTAGTCAAACTGTATTGATAATTTTGTAATAGTGAGTTGATACTTTGTGTTCTTCTTCTCTCAGGAACTAGCTGAAAAATAAATGTGCTGCATGCTGTGAATAGGGGAATGCTGTGGATATGGAGCGATGTGCTCCGATATGGTTTGTTACTTTTTTTGTTTCATTTTGTAGTGTTGGTGGATTATGTTTTATTGTGACAAGTGATGGATGTTTGTGGTTTGGATGTTTAAGTGGCATGTAAACAATAGATGTGGGATGTGTACTTCATGGTTGTATTATGTTGTGGTTGGACAAGTGAAGAATACTTTATGGATGTGTATTGGAAGTTTTTGTCGTATGAACAATACAGTTTGTTATAAAATTTGGGTTTTATAGTAATTTGATGTGTGTAGCTTCTGGATTGATATAATGTGTGGTTGATTAATATTATATAATTCTTAACAAAATTTTGGCGTGCTTCTCTTGACGGTACTTTGGATAGCTTCTATTGACGGTTGTCAAACGTTAACTTTAATTCATATCATACTACAAGATATAGTCGTGAAATAGTGCTTTTCAAGACGGATTTTGTCCGTCAAAACAAAATGCTTTTATTGACGGCTAAAGGCCGTCATCTAGGCCGGAGTCAAGAAAAGTTTTTGCCTATGTTGACGGTTTCTAAAAACTGCTATCTTGACGGCTAAAAGTAGTCAAGAATTTTTTTTTAATATGACGGCCAAAAACCATCAAGAAAAGCCATGCCAGCGATCGTCAAGAAAAGGGGGGTCTTTTCTTGACTCCGGCCTAGTTGACGGATCTACAACCGTCAAAATACCCATTTTTTGACGGTTTTTCCCCGTCAAGAAAATCCTTTATTCTTGTAGTGACTTCAGGTATATTTAGTTGTTGATATTGTCTTTCTCTTCCTTAATTTATTTTGTCTTGTATTTGATTCATGCTCTTATTATAGCCTAATATTTTACAAGCATCATCTTTCTTCTAGCTTGTTTATAATATATGTATTATTGGGGATCCACTCTCATACATTTATCTATTCTAGAATTAGTGTATTACGATCTGATCAACCTTAGTGCACTCGATTCGTTATTGTTATCAATACTTAGCGGATTGAGATATAGTTAGCTTTGTAGACACACAAAAAATGTTGTCTTTTCGTACTGGCACAAGGCACCACAAATCGAGTACGACTGAGAGATCCTGCACTGAGGATCCCCGAGTACAAAAAGAAATTTGGGGAATGGGACGATGAAGATCGAGCGGCAGCTGCTCCTTTACTCCGTTGACACTCTGATTACAAAAGTGGAAGAAAACCTAAGAAAATTGCTAACTCTCGGCTCACTGGCAAGAAGGGCAGCAATTTGGCTCTTGAAATGCTATCCGTTCTGTCTATCTTTGTAGAGGGGGATGCCCTCTATTTATAGTCGTTTGGCACTGAAACGACTGTTATGCGCCCACAGGTGAAAAATACACTGATTTCACTGTGGGCGCATAGGGTGTAGGCGCATGGACACTGGATGATCGTGGGTAGATCGTGGGGTTGACATGGAGTTGACGTGGCCACATGCTTCGGTGCACGATTGATCATGGAGTTTGACTAAGTCGTAGGGATCTTCTGCCTTGGGCGCATAGTGTGGGAGTAAGTTTATGTGCCCACACTTGGGTGCATATTTGATCTGCATGAAAATAATATGGGCACATAGCTCCTCTTCGATTATGTGGGCGAACAGCTCCTCATCGATCATGTGAGCGCATAGCACCTCTTCGACCATGTGGGCGTATAGACTCCTTTTGGTTCTGTGGGCGCATAGCCCCCTTTTGGTTATGTGGGCGCATAGCTTCTTTTGTCTTCTTCATGTGGGATACATAGTCTTGTATTTTTATGCTTTTACAAGACCCCCATCAAAATGTTTGAGACTCGAACGAGTGTCGGAATACTTTGAAAGAAGCATGGGAAAAAATTGCCTCCACCAGCTTCATGGGCGCATGATAGAAATGACCCCTTTGGGCGCATAGGTGTTTGCCAGGCTGTCGAAATATGGCTGTTGAGTTCTTCCTTGGAAATTTGAAGCGATAGACTCATTTTGGAACAGAATTTGAAAAGGTTCGCTATTGTATGCGTTGTCTCCATCAGCAAATACCAGGCGCATAATCTGTAAAAGACTGTCTTTGCGTAGGCGCATAAATCGTATGGGCGCATAGACCGTGTGGGCACATAGGCCATGTGGGCGCATAACTCCCAGTTCGTGCCTATAAATAGGCCTTGAAGAGAGAGAAAGCTCATTCTCTCTTATTTTTCCTCAGAATTTTTAAAGAGTTTTTTCTTTACTCTCTTTCGAGCAATCATGTCTCCCAAGGCTGCTTCGACTCCCAAGAAGTCTACAAAGGGCAGAAAGGATGTAACAACTAGTTCTCCTCCTTTGGCAGTGTCTCATCTGGTTTAGGACCCCATCCTGGGTGAGGCGATGTCTAAAAGAATGAAGCCTCGAGCATTAATTTGTGACGCTCAGACTTTTCTCTGCTTGGGTGCATAACCATCGATATGCGCCCAAAGTAAGCACTTCTTTTGTGAGCGGTCTTACGCTCTCACAGATGCATACGCCCACACACTTTGTTGTGTTATGCACCTAGGCACTTGGTTGTGTCATATGCCCACACACTTCGTATGATGCGCCCAAACAGAACATGTGCTTATACGCCCACACAGAACTTGTGCTTATACGCCCACACAGAACTTGTGCTTATGCGTCCATAGGCCTTTTGGGTGCATAATATCAGGGCGCATAGAATTTCTCAGTACTTAGCTATTTTTTCTGTACATTCTAAGTCTGACTTTTTTTTATGTCTTCGCAGTTGACATGGTTGTCCCGGCTCTTGGTGGGATTCCTCTTGGCTCTGCCCACTATGCTCTAGATTCAAGCCTCGTCACCACAATGGTAAAAAATTCTCAGGTAATGATCAGCCAGGACTAGCCTTCGGTGCGGGTGATTGCTATGCTTGAGTAGGACAAAATTTTCTTGAAGCAAATGATGAATGATGAGAAGTTCACGCTCGGAGGGGCGCGGAGCTTTAAGAGACGTACTTCTTGTTTGGTGATAGCCTGGGATTTGAGGACGATGAGACGATATGTCTAGAAGGCCCTCTGGTGGTCAGGTTAAATAACCAAAGGGTATGGTTACAATCGATGAAGCATCAATACCCTCTGTCAGTGTTTACTGATCTAGCTGTGCGGAGGCAAATGAAATGGGACCTGACCCCTGAACTACATGGGGTTGTTTCTGGCAGGATCCAATTCAACTCTGTTGACCGAAAGAAGGAAACTTTCAAGTGTGTCAAGGGCTCCACGTCCTACTCCACGAGGGGGCTGCATCCTGGGGCCATAATAAACGATGTCCCGACTGGTCTTCACCATTACGCCGCTGAGACTCTTTCCAACCTGATGCTGTAAAAAAAAGAGTCGTATCCGGGAGGGAAGCTACGGATGGAAGGTTGGAGATACTCTGTCCCGTTCTGGAGCGAACTTACTGAATGGGTGCTCTCGACTTATGAGGCCACCCAAAAGCTACCGGCCTTTTTTATGCCGTTAAGGCCGCCCAAAATGGCATAAAGGTTAACTGGCCGATGTTTATCTCATTGGTGGAGTTGTACAACTATCACATATGTACCTTCTTCACTCCGGGTAGGGAGATGGGTCTGGCATTTCACGAGATACATGCGATCTCAAAGCTTCCCTGGGGGACTGAGCCATACAAAGAATACGTCCCCTGTGATGAGGAGCTCCTGGATTTGGAGAAAAAAGAACTCCGAGATGATGGAGGTGTACAAAGAATTACTCCGTCACCTCTTAATTTGTCACCAGGTCACAAAGAAAGGTAAGACTGAGGGGTCCCTTCCCCATACGAGAGCTTGAACCAACTACATCTTCATCAGAGATGGAGGAGACGGTCGAGTCTCTTTCTTGACTCACAAGCCCTCGACAAAATCTGAGATAGAGCAATTGATGACAGATCACAGGGCAGTAGACACTGAAGATAGTGATGATCCCGAGGGGAACTTTCCGATTTATCATTTCTTTAGGCAGGCTGAGTTTAAGCTGTTAGAAAAGGCTGTGCTAGCCGCTTTTCTGATGACATGGCTCCGCGATTGTGTAGTCCCTGGTGGTTCAGGGTCTATTGAATGAATAAGCCAGAGTTTGATACTTCCGGCTGTAAAGCTGGCCTTTGGATGCCAGCTTGTCCTGCTTCCTGCGATGGTCTGCGCCATCCAACGAGGCTTGCGATACTTCATTGTTAAGCGGTAACACCAGATGGTAGAAAGGATTTTGTCAGGACTGAATTAACCTTTCATTATCTGATGGGATGGCTGGTGCTGCATTGTCCCAGATTAATGAACGTCGGACTGATGGCAGACTCTTTGGCGGGAGATGCCTTTCTTCGGAGATTCAAAGATGCAGATTGGACCATCATAGGGGTGCCTGTTTGCAGGAAGACTTTGAGTTTCCTACAGAATTATGAATTCTTCAGAGTGTCGCCTCCGTCTGGTAGCGTCCGTATAGGAGACACTCTACATGAGGGAGCACTCACTACTAGCCTTCCTATTGGGGCATTCCGTTGGCTCCAGTCCATCAAGCCTTCCCATCTGGTACTGAAGAATAGGAACCAAACTTTCCTGGAACCTTATCTGTCGAGTCACTTTGCACGACAGTTCGGCTACAGCCAGCTTCTTTTGGACAACCCTAGCCCTCATCTACAGTCGATAGGAAGCCTGACCGATGGGACACGTGCATGGGGCTACTACAACGCTAGATTTACGGTGGCAATTTTTACCTTGCCAAAAGATAAGCCTGAAACCCATATGCTCTTTGCTGCTGCCAAGTTCTATATTCAGGTCAATACCCTTCATTCTCGGTATGACCGTAAGCAGAGTTTAATATCGGGGACTAGGCTTGCCCCCATTCTTGCCGATATAGGACGAGTGCGCGAAATGGGGGATCACAGAAAGGAAGGTGTTGCACCCTTAGCTGAGGTGGCTGCAGCGCCACAACAGAGAGTCGCTCTTCAGGAGCCTGTTGTTACAGCACCTCAGAAATAGGATACTGAAGAACCTCCTCCTGATATTCCTCACAGGAGGAAAGCTTCCACTGAGCTGGTTCAACGGTCCAAAAGGAAGAAGGTTGTTGTCTCCAGAGGAAGAAAGAAGGTCACGGACGTGAGTGCCAGCTCGCCTCCTCCCAGAAGATCTTCCTGGCAGACCAGGAGAGGTGGAACGGTGTCGCGGGCCATTACCATTCGGGAGGTAGATCCCTTCCTAGACTCTATAGCCATTTTGGTCAAACCGTTAGAAGCATTCTCACCATTGCGTTTGTCCTTTGCGTAGGACGTTGAAGTCACGACCGCGGCAGGTGATGGAACTGGGGATTCCCAGGACCTTTACTTTGGTGTGCGTATTGATCAATAGAATGTTAAACAGATTTAATACGTGTTCTAACCCTTCATAGGCAGAAACTAGGGTTCACGAATTGTACCTACGGTGGGAATAAGACAAGTAGTTCCTGGCAATCTCGAGCGGATGACCCCAAGATCTTCTGTACATATTCCTTCCTCGAGTTGGACATCGTGTGGGCGACGATCTCCCAACCTTTTCTTCTCCTTGGCAGCTCTCTCTTTCTCTTCTTTCGTGAATCACGAATTTAGAGAAAGCTTCAGATTTCTGATCAGTAATATGGCAGCCAGAAAATAGAGGATATATATAGGCTACGGCAGGGATCATGAGAAGAAATTAGGGTTAGGCCTCCTAACGAATCTGGATATCTCGTGTTCAGCCCGAACACACAATACATGCCCATTAACAATAGCTCGATCCACTAATGAGCTATTGTTGCCCTACCTCCCTAATCCCAAATTATGTTTGTGGGCTCCTTTTATTATATGCTCGTTTGGCTCCCCATGTTAAGATATCGAATGTCCGTCGATCAAATTAAGTTAATGACAACTATATTAATTCGACATCTTTTATCCTTAAGTAGTACTGCTCAACTTTATTTGTTATATCGGATATAATCCACCTACAAGGTTTACATGACAATCCTTATGAGCTCCTTAAAGGGACATCATCAACCCGATGTATCGGGACATGGATTCCATTTATAATCAACAACCCGTCATATATACAATGTTATTACCCAATTCATAGAGGTTGTTGACCCATATTGAATCTCACTCTTTCATGAGTCAAAGTAATGCATACTGCATATACATGTCTGTTATTATATCCAGATTAAGAGCACAACTATCCATAATAACGGAGATGTTTGTTCACTTATGTAGTTATTACAAGAGAACAACCTCAAGTGGTCCTATTCAATACACACAAAGTGTACTAGTATAAACCTATAGTCATACCAGATTATACTACAACCTTTCCAATAGATTGTCCAAGTCCATCTAGGTTGTGAACTATTTCTATACTCCATAGGAAACTGATAATAAGATCTTCTGTGTGACATCGCACACCATATTATTTACGATATAGAATATCAGACATTTGCATTAACACTTACAACAAATACAATATACAAACATTTGCTCATATGATTCTTATTCAAAATTTAAGGAAATAAGGTTACTACAAAAGTGATACGTTTAGTATATAACCCTAACAATCTCCCACTTATACTCAAAGCATTGCTTTTCAGTATACTGTTACAAATCTCCCACTTATACTTAAAGCCATGCTGCTACACATTTGACTCCCATTCCCTCAATATGACTATCAAAAGCCTTAGCTGGTAAGCTCTTTGTAAAGGGATCAGCTAGGTTGTCGGCTGATGCTATCTTGATCATAGCAACTTTTTCTTTCTTTACGAAATCTCGTATCAGGTGGTACTTGCGCTTAATGTGTTTACCTGTCTTACGGGCTCGTGGTTCCTTCGAGTTTGCAACTGCACCACTATTATCACAATAAAGTATAATAGACTTAGGCAAACTAGGTACTACATCCAAGTCTAACAGAAAGTTTCTTAGCCAAATCGCTTCTTTTGCTGCCTCAGAGGCTGCCACATACTCGGTTTTCATGGTGGAATCAGCAATACATTTTTGCTTGATACTCCTCTACACAATGGCTCCACTTTTCAAAGTAAACAAATAACCTGAGGTAGATTTCCTGGAATCCCTATCTGACTAAAAATCTGAGTCTGTATACCCCCAAGGGAACTAAACTATCTACCTAGTAAACTAGCATATACTCTTTAGTCCTTTTCAGGTACTTCAAAATATGCTTTACGGCAGTCCAGTACTCTTGTCCTGGGTTAGACTGATATCTGCTGACCAGCCTACGACAAAGCAGATGCCTGGTCTCGTATATAGCATTGTATACATTAAGCTTCCTACTGCTGAAGCATAAGGAACTACTTTCATGTTCTCTATCTCTTTAGGTGTCCTCGGACACTGCTCCTTTGATAGAGTAATTCCATGTCTAAAAGGTAAGAAACCTTCACTACAAGAAAATATAGCATTTACGGTGCGCAATTTACGGCGCACAATTGTTGCGCGTTGTAAATGACATTCTTTTACAGTGTGCAAATATGTGCGCCGTAAAAAAGTTATTTTTTGTCTTTTTTACGGCGTGTTTCACATGCACGCCATAATTGAAGTCTCATTTACGACATGCATTTTTGCACGTTGTAATTAAAGATTCATTTACGACATGCATTTTTGCATGTTGTAAATTAAAGACACATTTACGGCATGCAATATTGTGCGTTGTAATTGAACACTCATTTACGACATACATTATTGTGTGTTGTAATTGAAGACTCATTTACAACATGTAGATTTGTGTGTTGTGAAAGAATACACATTTACAGCGTGCGTGAGCACGTTGTGAAAGATATTTTTTAATTTTCCTATATCAGTTTCCCTGCTAGTTGCGTCCATCGAGAAATCACAAGTGACTGCTCTCATATAAGAGAAAAAAACCTCTCCTTTAAGTGAAACCCTCCTCTAAAGGAAAAAAAAACCCTCATTCTTCTCTCTCCTCTTCTTCTCCAGATTTTTTTTCAATTGAGGAAGCCTGACGAGGAAGGGCCAGAAGCGGAAGCTCGAAGAGGTCCCCTCAACGGCAGAAGCCACGGCGATGGAGGTGGATGACGAGATCTGTCCCCACTCCGAACAGAGCCTAGTGGTGGAGATCGGGGCCCAGATGGGGGTCCTCGGCGGGAGCTTCTCGTGGCGGGAGGCCAAATGCGTTGTCGCCAAGCGCGTCATGCACGCACGTGCCGAGCTCGCCAAGAACGGTGAGGAACGACGACTGGTACTCCTTGAATTTTGTCAAAAAAATTCTAGGGTTTCTTTCATTTGATGGATCAATTTGGTTTTGGGTTTGGGCAGAGGAGGTCGTGAACGAGAATCTGCAATTTTGGGATTGAATTTCGTTCAATTTTTTCCACAAAGGTCAACGACAACTACTACTTGATGAAGATATTCTTCGAAATCCACAAGCGGAAGGGTCTTGAACCCTCGATAAGTACTCATGGTCTTTTTTTCCTCCAGATTTTAGGGTTTTAATGTTGAAATTTTTTGGGTTCTTGGTTTGCCCTTGTTATTAATCTATTGTTTTTTATGGATGATTGAATAGATGGATAGGAAGAGAAGGACTGTGAGTGGACGATGCGATCTGGGGGTTCTTCGGCGACACGTTGGCGTAGATGAAGGAGGGGTGCAACATGTACGCCATATGTCTGGAGAGGATCCTCATGAAGGAGACCGCACTCGTCGTGGGCATGAGCATGCCTATTGGTTCTTATTTCCTCCTTTCGCTACTTCTTTTGTTTCCTGATGCTAAATAAAGACTGGATCTTGGTAGTTTTCTGTAGTGTTTGTGTGTATTGCTGTGTTGGTTGGAATATGGGGTAGTAACCTTAAATTTTAGGAATAAAGGTTTGTTGTTCTTGTTGTTGGATAGTAGTACAAGCAAGGTCTTTAGGTTAGGTTTACCTTAGAATCTGGAGTCTTGGGATTTAAAATGGAGATTCACAAAAATCTAGGAGGAGTGGAGTTTTGCTAAATCTAGTTTGAAGGGTCTTATGGGGTTGGAATGAGCTTCGTCGAACTCCAAAAGAACTTTAAATATTTGAAGTTTGGTGGCCTAGTTCCACTAAACCCCAAATTTATTTTCAAAGTGAGGCCTTAAGAGTGTTATTTGATATGAAATGGTGTACATTAGCATTGTTGATTGAGTTGAGATACCATCAGACCGATTTCTTAATTAGGATATTCTTTTATGGTTCCACAATATACTTCTATTAGGTATTAATAACAAGGTCAGGTATCACTGAGCCACTGAAAGTATGAAGGATTATGCTAGTTTTGGATGGGTAATCGTGAAGTACATTAGAACCAAGTGAAAGAAAAACAAGGGCAGATGACAGATGTTGGTTTGATTATGTCTTCAATAATTTTTCTTTTTATGATTCTATAGGTATCCATGTTGTTATCAGCAATAACTTCACTGCCCTCGTATATGCGAGAATAGTTACTACATGTTCAGTATTGGATTTTCCTCAAATAAATATGTTGATTATTCCCGTATTGAAAATATTTGAAGCCCCAAATTTGGGATTAAAAAAATTGTTGTTGTTGTTGTTGATTCAGAGGGTCAGTATGATTTTGTTTGTGTTTTGGGGGTGGAGGGGTCTTAGTTAATGATACAGTAACAAAGTAATTACTTTCTTGTTATCTTCCTTGTTAATGATACAGAGAATTATCTAGGTTCCCAAGTAAAAGTAAACCAGGCATTGCTTATAACTATCTTCCTTGGCAAATTGAAGTTGTTAATGATACAGAGAATTATCTAGGTTTCCCTCTTTCTATTGTGCATGATTTCTTTACCACTATTATATCTTTGTATTATCTTTAGATGGACATTCAACTTAAAGGGCATAATGTTTTCTCAATTTATCAAGGTAGAGTTGCTATCCATGGTTTCATTGGAGTCATAACTTGCACCTAGAGAGCATTATGATTGTGTCGACTTAACTAAATAATTAATTAACAACTTGTCATTTATATAACATATGACACACAATGTCATCTCATATGCACTAGTCATCTTAGAGTAGGTTTTAGAGTATAATGGATCATGTACTATTATTTTTTTGGTAGTGTTAAATTGTTGTCTTCTTTGTATATTACATCTTCTCTTAAATTTTGTTTTCTATTTGTAATCATTCTAAGTGTTATATATAATGACATGTGCTAGACATGTGATCTATTTGTACATTAGATCTTAAATTTGTACCATCAAAGAAAAACTAGATAATTTCTAACCTAATTTTTTACACTTGTTGATATTTGCTTCACCTTATAAAAGAAATTCATGTGGTTTTGGCAATTTCTTTTATTGACTGATGCTTAATTTTCTTATCAACTGATACTTAAAAACCTTATTTAAATGTTCTCGTTTGGTTTCAACTATAATGGTTCCCGTGGGTGTTATTTTCGTACTTTTGGGTTTGGTTATGTGCAAAGTTGATCCATAATGACTGATACTTAATTTTGTCTGGTACCTTATTTCAATGTTCTCGTTTGGTTCCAAGTATAATGGTTCACATGGGTCCTATTTTTTTTGTAATTCTGGGTTTGGGTGGGTATGTGCAAACTTGATCCACAATGACTGATATTTAATTTTCTTATCAACTGATACTTAGAAACCTTGTTTCAATGTTCTCGTTTGGCTCCACGTATAATGGTTCACATGGGTCCTATTATATTAAACGATTTTGCTTTGGTCAATTTGGGTAGCTTAGGTGGTTCTAGCAATTTTCTTACCGACTAATAATTTTATCGACTGATCCTTAGGAACCTTATTTCAATGTTCTTGTTTTGCTCCAACTATAATGGTTCATATGGGTCATGTTCTAAAAAAATACAAGGGGTGAACATGGTAAGCAGGTCAACACAGGCCATCAGTTTTAGTTCCCTGTATTAGTAAGCTATAGTGGCCAACAAGACCTACAATTATGAAGAGAGAAGTTGGCAAAATGCAGCGAATGAGAAAGTCTTGAATGACATTTGCCCATGTAAACAAAACTGTTTTAAAATGTCTACCGGCTGCCTAATGCATCCTAACAATGAACAGATAAGATTAGAGAATTGTTTTTGAATGAATTGTGACTGATAATTTTCTTATCGATTGATACAGATGTAGCTTATGTCTATCGGCTGCCTAATGCATCCTGACAATGAATATATAAGATTAGAGAAATGTTTTTGAATGAATTATGACTGATACTTAATTTTCTTATCGACTGATACCGATGTACAAATATTCTCACTAGATTTTTTTCGCTCAAGAACATGATGTACAAATATTCTCACTGGATTTTTTTTTATGTCATTTGGTAAAACTTGTTGGAGTGGGTGGGGTTCCCAACCTATGTGGAGAAGATCCCGGAGTGCGACGAGCGCCGTCCGATGTCGGAGAAGCTCGGGAGTAGTTGTTACTGCTGCTGCTGCCCCAAAAGGGGTTCTGGACCAAGTCTGCCGAGTTCGGGCCGAACTCGGTCCCAGGCCGAGTTCTGGCCGAACTCGGTCTGGCCGTTCCAGGGTTTGGCCACCCAGTGCTGGTTGCCCCACACAGAGTTCTGGCCGAACTCTGTGTGTCGGGGGGCTGAAGCGGATTTCTGGATGAGTTTTCATCATTGGATCTAATCCAACGGTCCAGGTTGGTTGCGGGATTAGGGAGATATATTGAGTTTTCTCAACCCTAATTCATAATCGTATAATCGCATTGGACAACACAAGTTTTAGAGAGGAAGGAGGCAAGAGTGCCATTGCAACTTCGGAGAAGAAGACGGAGGATCGAAGGTCGTTTTCGAAGGAGATCGTGTTTCGGGTAATCTCTACTCGTCGTTCTCGTTCTTCGTAGCCTTGTGATCATTGTTCTTATCTCTGAGTGTTGTGGGGATCCGATTTGGATCGGGAGGAGTTTGTAGAGGGTGTAATTCTTCTATTCCATTAGTGGAGGCTTCTCAGGGTTGGACTCCGATCGTCCCGTGGTTTTTCCCGCAAGGGTTTCCACGTCAAAAATTCTCTGTGTCTGCGTGATTGTTTTTGTGTGTTTTTTTTGGGTTCGTGCGTTGTTTGCTCGGTCCTCTCGCAGGTACTCTCCGGTTTGGGGAAAGGTTTCCGCGCTTCTTTCCCAATAGAGTGGTATCAGAGCTTTGGGTTCAAAGGGTGTCAGGAGTTGACAGAGGAACCAGAGAGGAGAGATGGACGCGAAGTCGGTGCGCATGGTGAACCTTAATGGCACAAACTATCATTATTGGCGGAGCAAGATGAAGGATTTGCTATTTGTCAAGAAGCTACATCTACCTGTGTTTGCAACCGAGAAGCCCAGTGATAAATCCGAGGAGGACTGGAAGTTCGAGCACATACAGGTGTGTGGGTACATACGGCAGTTTGTTGATGAGAACGTGTACAATCACGTTGCCAATATTGAGCACGCGAAGACGTTGTGGGATAAGCTGGAATCCTTGTATGCGAAGAAGACCGGGGTAAACAAGTTGTTCCTGATCCGAACGATGATGGGTCTGCGGTACAAGGATGGGGCGTCTATTTCGGATCACTTGAGTGAGTTCCAGGGCGTGGTTGACCAGCTATCTTCTATGGGAGTCAAGTTCGACGACGAAGTTCAGGGACTGTGGCTGCTGTGTACATTGCCAGACTCGTGGGAGACCGTACGAGTATCTATGATCGCTTCTGCTCCAGAGGGCGTGGTCAGTCTGGAGTTTGCCAAGAGCGGGGTGTTGAATGAAGAGATGCGGAGACGTTCTCAGGGCACTTCATCCACATCCCACCACTCAGAGGCACTTGTTTCAGAGAGCCGCGGAAGGGGCAAAAGCAGGGGTCCAGGTGGTGGCAGAGACAAGAGCAGGGGGAAGTCCAAAGGTCGGTACGAGGACTCAGAGTGTTATCATTGCGGTAAGAAGGGCCATATCAAGCGGAATTGTTTCGGCTGGGAGAGAGAGAAGAAGGGCGACAAGGGGAAGCAAGAAGAGAACACTACAGCGGCGGCCTCGGTGCATGGAGGCGATGTGATCGTCGTAGGTGATGAGGTCATTACTAACCTCGCCTGCGATGACAATTCTTGGCTGGTGGACTCAGGGGCTTCAGCACATGTATCTCACAATAGGGCACTGTTTGCCACTTATACGACAGGCGACTGTGGCATGTTGAAGATGGGCAACGGAGATGTGTCGAAGGCGGTTGCCGTTGGAGATGTGCATTTGAGAACGAAGACGGGTGCGGTTCTTGTTCTCAAGGATGTTCGTCATGTCCCTGATATCCGTTTCAACCTGGTGTCGGTTGGAAGGTTGGATGACGAGGGATTCTTCAGTCTCTTCGGGAATAGTCAGTGGAAGCTTTCCAGAGGTTCGATGGTGATTGCCAGAGGAAGCAAGAAGTCCGGTCTCTACTATATGGAGGGGAGCGCAGAGGGGGCACAGGAGGTGAACGCAGTCAGTGACGCGTCTACCGAGTTGTGGCACAGGCGGCTCGGCCATATCAGCGAGAAGGGGATGAGCTACTTGGTGAACAGGAAAGTGATTCCGGGGCTCAAGTCTACAAAGTTGGAGAAATGCACGCACTGTTTGGCTGGGAAGCAAAGTAGGGTGTCTTTCCAGAGTCACCCAAGTTCGAGGAAGCCGGCGTTGCTCGAGTTGATTCACTCGGATGTCTGCGGTCCTATGAAGGTAAAATCTCTTGGTGGTGCTTCTTACTTTGTGACTTTTATTGATGACTGTTCCAGGAAGGTTTGGGTCTATGCCTTAAAGACCAAGGATCAGGTGCTGCCTACTTTCAAGGAGTTTCAGGCCTCCGTTGAAAGGGAGACGGGCAAGAAGTTGTTGTGTGTTCGGTCCGACAATGGCGACGAATACATCGGTCCCTTTGATGCGTATTGCAGAGAGCAAGGGATACGACACCAGAAGACTCTGCCAAAGACACCTCAGCTCAATGGTGTAGCGGAGCGCATGAACAGGACACTGATGGAGAGGGTGCGGTGTTTGCTGTCAGAAGCAAACTTGCCGGGCAGTTATTGGGGTGAGGCTCTTCTCACAGCTGCTTATATTATTAATTTGTCTCCTAGTGCTCCTTTGCAGGGTGATGTGCCTGACAAAGTATGGTACGGCAAGGAGCCGTCATACAGTCACCTGCGGGCGTTTGGTTGTAAGGCCTTCGTGCATGTACCGAAGGACGAGAGGACCAAACTTGAGCCGAAGACGAGGCGACACGTCTTTGTCGGCTACGGTCGGGATGAGTTTGGCTATAGACTCTACGACCCAGTGGAAGGAAAGCTCTACAGAAGCAGGGACGTGGTGTTCGTCGAGGATCAGACCATGACCAACACTCAGGATTCCGAGACGCCTTCTGAGGCTGAGGAATTGCCTGAGTTAGAGTCATTTCGCTTCGAGCAGTTTCCAGAAGACATCGCAGAGGATCCAGTTATGGGGGAGCCGGTACATGGAGTTGCTCCCAACCTTGATCATCAGCCTGCTGATGGTGGTCAGGGTGTCCCTCAGGAGGATGAGCATGCCGGGGAGGCAGTTCTTGAAGGGGAGGAGGCTGTCGGTATACAGCCAGCACCAGTGGCTCCACTGAGAAGGAGCAACAGGGATCGTCGACCATCTACGAGATACTCGCCGGATGAGTATGTGCTATTGACTGACGGGGGAGAGCCCGAAAGTTTCGCAGAGGCTATGGAAGACGAACACAGGCAGGAGTGGATGGTAGCTATGCAGGAGGAGATGAGTTCCTTGCACACCAATTCTACTTATGATCTGGTGCGGTTGCCAAAGGGCAAGAAGGCTTTGAAAAATCGATGGGTGTTCAGAGTGAAGCAGACGGATGATGCTACTCGCCCTCGATACAAAGCGAGGCTGGTAGTCAAGGGCTACGGTCAGCGGAAAGGCGTGGATTATGATGAGATCTTTTCGCCTGTCGTCAAGCATTTGTCTATTCGGGTGGTGCTAGCATTAGCAGCCAGTTTTGACTTGGAGGTCGAGCAGATGGACGTGAAGACGGCGTTCCTCCACGGTGATCTTGAGGAGAAGTTGTACATGGAGCAGCCGGAGGGATTCTGTGAGAAGGGCAAGTCACATTTGGTCTGCCGGTTGAGGAAGAGCTTGTATGGTCTGAAGCAGGCTCCGAGGCAGTGGTACAGAAAGTTCGAGTCGTTTATGGGGGAGCATGGTTATGCACGGACGACGTCGGACCATTGTGCATTTGTGAGATATTTTGCCGATGATAATTTTATCATCTTATTGCTCTATGTTGATGATATGCTATTAGTGGGTCGGAATGCCACTAGGATAGCGGAGTTGAAGCGCCAACTGGGCGCGACCTTCTCTATGAAGGATTTGGGCGCAGCGAAGACTATTCTTGGGATGGAGATCAGCCGAGAGAGAGAGTCCAAGCTGCTACACTTGTCCCAAAAGAAGTACATTCACCGGGTACTTCAGCGTTTCGGGATGGACGGGTCGAAGAAAGTGAGTTCCCCCCTCGCGGCTCACTTTAAGTTTACTGAGGAACAGTGTCCATCTACCGAGGACGAAAAGGAAGATATGGAGCGGGTTCCATATGCCTCAGCTGTGGGAAGCCTTATGTATGCCATGGTGTGTACGAGGCCAGATATTGCTCATGCAGTTGGTACGGTTAGCAGGTATCTTTCTAATCCTGGAAGGGTACACTGGAGTGCGGTCAAGTGGATTCTACGATATCTTCAGGGCACTGCTGGTTGGAGACTTTCCTTTGGTGGTGACGAGCCGAAGCTGGTTGGGTATACCGACGCTAATATGGCTGGAGATGTAGACACGAGGCGATCGACTTCGGGCTACGTGATGATGTTTGCAGGAGGAGCGGTGTCGTGGCAGTCGCGGTTGCAGAAGTGTGTTGCCTTGTCGACGACAGAGGCAGAGTACATTGCGGCGACGGAGGCTTGCAAGGAGCTGTTATGGATGAAGAAGCTGTTGCAGGAAATGGGACTGAAGCAAGAGCAGTATACTTTGCTTTGCGACAGTCAGAGTGCTATCCATCTTGTGAAGAATCAGACGTTTCATAGCTGGTCCAAGCACATCGAGACTCGGTATCATTGGATACGGGATGTGGTTGAGAAGAAGGACGCGGAGCTTGAGAAGGTGCATACAGATGACAACGGAGCTGATATGTTCACGAAGATTCTACCAAGGGGGAAGTTTGAGTACTGCAGGCAGATCGTCGGGATGACGACGTCCTCCCCATAGTTGTGAAGGGGGAGATTTGTTAGAGTGGGTGGGGTTCCCAACCTATGTGGAGAAGATCCCGGAGTGCGACGAGCGCCGTCCGATGTCGGAGAAGCTCGGGAGTAGTTGTTACTGCTGCTGCTGCCCCAAAAGGGGTTCTGGACCAAGTCTGCCGAGTTCGGGCCGAACTCGGTCCCAGGCCGAGTTCTGGCCGAACTCGGTCTGGCCGTTCCAGGGTTTGGCCACCCAGTGCTGGTTGCCCCACACAGAGTTCTGGCCGAACTCTGTGTGTCGGGGGGCTGAAGCGGATTTCTGGATGAGTTTTCATCATTGGATCTAATCCAACGGTCCAGGTTGGTTGCGGGATTAGGGAGATATATTGAGTTTTCTCAACCCTAATTCATAATCGTATAATCGCATTGGACAACACAAGTTTTAGAGAGGAAGGAGGCAAGAGTGCCATTGCAACTTCGGAGAAGAAGACGGAGGATCGAAGGTCGTTTTCGAAGGAGATCGTGTTTCGGGTAATCTCTACTCGTCGTTCTCGTTCTTCGTAGCCTTGTGATCATTGTTCTTATCTCTGAGTGTTGTGGGGATCCGATTTGGATCGGGAGGAGTTTGTAGAGGGTGTAATTCTTCTATTCCATTAGTGGAGGCTTCTCAGGGTTGGACTCCGATCGTCCCGTGGTTTTTCCCGCAAGGGTTTCCACGTCAAAAATTCTCTGTGTCTGCGTGATTGTTTTTGTGTGTTTTTTTTGGGTTCGTGCGTTGTTTGCTCGGTCCTCTCGCAGGTACTCTCCGGTTTGGGGAAAGGTTTCCGCGCTTCTTTCCCAACAAAACTTTCCTTTATTTTTCATGGACTACTTAGTGGCATACCGATATGTCTAATATACCCTTCTAACAAGTATCATGTGTATCATATATGACATATTTCACTTTTTTACCAGGTACGCGTGCGGGGTTGCCAAAGTATGTTCCTGTCAATTTAAAGACATTAAAATGGTTGGATTCCGGGAAGATGATGAAGTGTCATTAGAGTCCTTGAAAGCTAAGTGCTTAATCAACCCTTGTGGCAGAGAAAGAAAAGTATTCTTAAAGGTACACTGATTTGCTTTCATCTGCTTTAGAATAAGCCCATCAAGTCTTTTACTTTGATCAAGTATTTGCTAAGACTACATTGAGCTTGAACTTCCTTCTACTAGATTAATGATAATTGCATCTTACTAAGTGCATGACTTTTTACTCTTGTTGACTTTCTGGTTATTTTTTTGGTTGGGTAAGATTGACCCAATTATGTTCGGTTTAGTTTAGCCACACCATCAAGTTTTGGATATGACTATATGCAGATCAACCCAGTATTTGTCATATAATTTTATTTCTGTAAACAAGACAATACGGTGAACAATGTCATCCCCTAACAGACCAGTAATCGAATTGACAGAGTTATAAGTGTTCAGTTTGTTTAGGAGAAGTTATTTGCTTAGAGTATTGATAAGTGGACAAGTTCAAGCTCTGCTTGAGTTGGACCCAAATCAATGGATGGTTTAATTAGGCAACCTAAGTCAAGCTCAAATCTTTTCTTGAATAGCTCTTAGCTAGATACCATGAACAATGTTTAAAATGATCCCTGCAGTATAGGGCCTTGCAATCATTTACTGTTAGTTTATCATATTAGTTCTACACTGATTATTTAATAACAAATTCCCAAATCTACTTCTTATTTCTTACGTTGATGTATCATATTAGTTCTCTTAGGTTGTTATTAATGTTAGTGCAATTCCAATGTAGGAAAGATAAACAATATTTTAATTGTTCTTTTTTATGTTTCTCTACACTTTTCTTATTATAGCTTTAGCTTTGACCACTCTCAAAAAGCACAATGTTAAGTCATTTTTTGTGGAAAATCAATAGACTACCTAAACAGGCATCAAACTGAGGAATGGAAAGGATGATGCAGGGTAGAACTACACTATTGTCTACTAATTTTCTTTCTTTCAGTAAGCAAATGCCAGTTGTACATATCTAAGCCTTCTCATAATCTGTTAATGATACTCAGACTACCGTATGGATTTTAGATGAGTACTCCAAGTTCCATGTCCACTCACTTGCTGTTGTCTTCGAAAAGTCAATAGTCAGTATCAAAAGTACATAAAACTTATATTATATACCCCCATTAAGAATTTGCATCCTGATTATAGGACAACTTTTGCTTCATTTAATGGTTACTCTATGACCTCGGTGGTTCATTAGGTAGGGATGTTGCTACTGGACGAGGCGTTGTGTTTGCAAGAGAGACTTTATTGGCTGAGTATCGAAAATTAGTTTTAGGATTGACATTGGCGATTCAGGTTTTTTCACACTATGGTTCTGTTATTCATAACTCCTAAACCAAGTTAATTTATAGAAGGTTGTAACATTCATAATTCCTCCGAAATGTTGGTAGAAGCATCCCTAATTATTTCTTGTAGTTTTTTATTGTCACAGAATTTTGGAAACAAGTTCCTCCAAGTGAGCTTATCGTGTTGTATGTGAGGGACAAATTATATCATACACATGAACGAACTTGCAATTTATTGTGAAGTGTAGGTGCTATAACATTCACGAGGAAGCGACTATCACCAATGTTGAGCAGGTGCCTTTTTTCTTCACTCTACCAGTTGTATTAAGGACTATGCTTGTAGCAAAGTACATATGCAATTCTTGAAGTTTGATTTTCATATGAAAAGATTGTATTGATCATGATAAAATGATCATACAATCTTGAAAATAGCAGGAAATTGAAACCTAAATAGACCTTTCCTTTCCTTCACATACTTTTTAGAAATGAAAAGAAAATATTTATATGATTTTTCCATTAAATTTGTAAGAAATTTCATTATATAATTAGAACAAATAAATGTGGTTTCTAATGATGTTTTCACTAATTTTTTGTATAACCGAATTAAGATGCTTTTTAAAGTTGTATGTATATACCTTCTTTTATTTATATAGAAACATTTTAAGTTGTCATATTTTTTTACTGTTCCAATTGATTGCATAGAATGTATGATTCACTAAAAGATATGATGTTTCCATTTGAAGATTATGAAACTTCATAATTATTTGGCAATAGCAGTTCCTATTATGAATTAAGGACTTGGGGACTGTTTCAATCCAATTAAATAATTAGCTTGTATATACATCTTATTTGAATTTCCATGTCACATCACAAAATATTTGGATGTTCATGTTGTATACACTTTCTATTCGGGTTGCACATCACTAATATGCCTATTACTTTTTAAAGTTTTTTGCATTTTTTACATGATGAGATATTCTTTTTTTTGTTTTCTTTTCTGAAACCTAGAGAGGATAGAAGTCACAAATAGGTGCAATCTAGAAGAAAGAAACACTAGAAACTTTGAGATCTAGAGGTTTTTGTTCTTTTATTCTTGTCGAATGTACCTTGCTTTGTTTAGTTGCTCATCTTTCTTGCACTTTGTGCCTAGATACTTAAGGACGTTTGCACCAAAGTGTGCTCTCTCCTTGTCAATTATTAGTATGAACATGGTGTGTTAATGTCTAGTTCGCAGCTAACATACAAATAATCTTATCTGCATTCATGTCTTGTTCTTCTGTAAATTTATTCTAAAAACCATATCCTTTACTTTTTGAAGGCCAATCTGGAGTATACGTTGCTTCTTGAATGCTATTCTTTTGTTGTTGTATATGGCTTGATTTGTTTACTTGGGTGGTGTTCTCCTGGTCGAAATTTTACCCGGTTTACCGAAAGAGAGTAATATCTTATTTGTTGAAACATGACATACTAAAACCAAGTACAATTTCTCTTTTTTTTACCTTACAATTTATCATGCAGATTTCTCTGAGAAATAATTTACTTTTCATGTAGGTTTATGTGAAATAATTTTGGTTTAGAATAACTTCACTCAATTCTGGGGGATATCTGTATATTTTTGTTGGTTTTGCAAGTACTGTAGTCTAATTTTTGTATAGGCATTCTTCAATTTATAGTGTGCACTCTGTGTTGCGGCATCAAAGTATCGTTTTTGGTAGTCAGCATATTTTGAGGTAAAGTTTTGTTTCATATATTGCTCATAAAACTGTTGCTATGGTAATAAGAGGGCTCCATGGTGTCTAACTCTTGTTTTTTGTTTGCAGTGGGTTCTCTCACCAAAATATTTCAAATTTCCCTTACTTAAAATGCTTATTATACTATGATTCACATGGGTTTTCTGGTGTGGTAGCTTGCTTTCTTGTTTGCATTTTTATGGTAAAGTTTTAATCATTGTACTTATATTTGTTTTCAATCCATTTATTAAATTGTAGTAGCTTATGTTTTACTTTGCATTACACCACAAATTGCAGGGATACAATATTCATATTTGTGACTTCTATTCTCTCTAGATTTGAAATTGGCAATCTTAAGATGATTGATGTAGCAGTACCTGCTAATTTGGCATATTGACTACAAGAAGATACCTCAGAGGCCCAAGCATCAGCTTAGTGTATGTATTATTGTAAACTAGGGGAGCAATATTTCATCTGGATGCATCTTTCTTCGGGAGTGGATTGTAGCTCACTATAATTATACGAAGCTTTCTTCGATTCAGGAATAAAATTGAATGCAATCTTGTAACTTGAGAAACGTCTTGACAGTGTTATCATAGTGTCAATAAGCCTTTTATAATAAAATGTAGAAGTTTTATAGCATCTTGATGTTTCTGGACAATGTATCCCTATTCTTGAGATTGGATGTTCAAGTCTCCGATCAAGCATTTGAAAGAAATAGATTCTCACATGTGCACAATATATAGTCCGCCTGTTTTTGGGAAATTTGAGGGCTAATGCCCGACATATCATTAATGTCTAAGAAAATAAATTTGATTTTTAGGCTCAATATGGCCACAAATTTTTTAATATTTTTTTAATTCCTAACAGTCATTTACAGCGTTCGAATGCGTGTTGTAAAAAGATGGAGAGAGTCATTTACAACGTTCGAAAGCACGTTGTAAAAAATGGAGGGGGTCATTTACAAGAAAAATGATCATTTACGGCAGGCGAAACGTGCCGTAAATGATCTTGTACGACGTACATTTTGGTGCCGTAAAAGGCCATGCCTTAAATGACCATATTAATTACGGCGCGCATTTGAACGCTGTAATTGACCCTCTTCATCTTTTTTACAGCGTTCTAATGCGCATTGTAAAAAAGATGGAGATGGTTATTTACAGCGTTCAAATACGCGCCATAAATAATAGGGTCATTTACGGCATGGCCTTTTACGGCATCAAAATATACGCCGTGAAAGATCATTTACGGCATGTTTCGCGCGCCATAAATGATCATTTTTCTTGTAGTGCTTTCTTAGAATATTGCATACTAAAATGAGTTAGTACAGTATCGATATAGGAAGCTTGGAATAAGCGCAACATCCTTTTCTTGCAATCTCGTAGAACTTTGATCCCAAGGATGTGACCTACTTCTCCCAAGTCCTTCATATCAAACTGTTTAGATAACAATACCCTTACATCAGATAACACCTTCACATTGTTTCTAATGAGCAAGATGTCATCCACATAAAGTACTAGGAACACCACCACGTTTCTGTCGTACTTTTTGTATACACATGATTCATCCTCACATTGATCAAATCTATAGGATTTTATCACCTGATCAAAACATATGTTCCAAGATTTGGAAGCTTGCTTAAGTCCATAAATGGACTTTTTGAGCTTACAAACAAGATGCTCTTGGCCCTTTTCAATGAACCCGTTTGGTTGCTTCATATAGATGTCTTCCTCAAGACTTCCATTAAGAAAAGCTGTCTTGACATCCATTTGCCAAATCTCTTAATCGAGATGAGCTGTAATAGATAAAAAAATTCGGATAGACTTAAGCATGGCTACTGGAGAAAAGGTTTCCTCATAATCGATACCCTCTCTTTGAGTAAAACCTTTTGCTACAAGCCGAGCTTTAAAGGTTTCAACCTTACCGTTTGATCCTCTTTTTCTCTTATAGACCCACTTGCATCCAATGGATTTTACACCAACGGGTGGTTCTACAAGCTCCCAGACCTTATTAGAATCCATAGATTCTATTTCAGATATCATTGTTTTTTGCCAAGACTCTGTATCTTTATCTTGGAGTGCTTCATTGTAGGTACAGGAATCATAATCTCGTTCCTCAGGGACAAAGTCTGACGACTCTCCCAAGAACATATATCTATCAGGTTGTATCACAACCCTCCCACTACGATGATGCACTATCAGTTGTGGTGTAACATTTGTGACACGTTGTGCAGTTATCTGTGGTTCATCCTTTTGTACTGTTGGTACTGAAGTACTTGGTGTCTCACCTCTCAGTTCTTCTAAAACAATTTTACTTGTGGGTTTATGGTTCATCACATAGTCTTCCTCCAAGAATCGGGCATTGGTGCTAACAATGACCTTCTGATCCTTAGGAATATAAAATAAACCTCCTTTCGTTCCTCTCGGATAGCCTACAAACAAGCGTACTTCTGTACGAGATTCCAACTTATCTTCTTTCCCATTCAGCACATGTGCTGGACTACCCTAAATGCGAACAAGTTTCAGACTAGGCTTACGCCGAATCCACAGCTCTGTGGGAGTAAGAGGTACTGACATAGAAGGAACCATGTTCAAAATATAAGCTGCAGTCCTAAGGCATATCCCCAAAATGAATCTGTAAATCCGAATAACTCATCATTGATCTAACCATCTCCATAAGAGTTCTATTCCTTCTTTCGGCTATACCATTCTGTAGGGCGTTCCAGTTGCAGTCAACTGGGATGTAATCCCAGCCTCTGATAAATAATCCCTAAACTCTCCAAAGAGGTACTCGCCACCACGATCTGATCGTAATGACTTGATACATTTTCCATGACGTTTCTCCATTTCAGCATTGTACTCTTTAAATTTCTCAAAGCACTCAGACTTACGGCGCATCAAATAAATGTATCCATACCTTGAATAATTGTCAATAAATATGACAAAATATTCAAAGCCACATCTGGCTTGGATAGTCATGGGTCCACACAAATCAGAATGAACCAATTCCAACACATCTTTGGCCCTATATCCCTTTGCCGTAAAAGGCCTTTTGGTCATTTTACCTTCCAAGCATGATTCACAGACTGGTAGTGCCGCCACTTCCAATGAACTCAAAGGTCCATCTTCAACCAGTCTTTGAATCCTTCTTAGGTTAATATGCCCCAATCGCAAGTGCCAAAGATATGTTTGGTTCATACAAGAAGGTTCTTTTCTCTTATTTAAGTTAGATGACATATTATTCATTTCTATAAGTTGCATTGTGGGCGAAATAGGATTAACGACATACAGATTATCAACCAATGCAACAGAACAGATAAAATGTTTATTCTTTCTAATAACAATATTATCATTAAAATAAACTGAATATCCATCCTTAACTAACATAGAAACAGAAACTAAATTCCTTCTAAGTGAAGGTGCATAAAGACAATCTCTCAATGTCAAAGACTTATTTTTACCAAAAGATAAAGTAACATCTCATAATGCAATGACCGCTACTTTTGTAGCATCACCCATAAACAAGCATATCGCTCCATCACTGAGCTGTTTGGTTTCCTGGAACCCCTACAATATATTACAGACATAATTAGTGGCTCCTGTATCTACACACTAGGTGCCGGTAGATAACACCGCTAAACATGTTTCAACTACTAGTAAATAAGATATACCTTCTTTGTTCCCTTGTTTACGAAGTGGACAATCAGTCTTCCAATGTCCTGACCCTTTGTACTTGAAACATTTGCCTTTCGGCTTTTTCACCGTGCCTTGAGCTCCCATGCCCTTCTTTGCTAAGTTTGCCTATTTTTGAATGTTATTCTTCTCCTTACCACCTTTTGGCTTAGAAGTAGAAGCCTTTTCAGAAACAAAAAATATGACCACTCTGCCTAAATAGAGATTCCGCATCCTGTAGCTCTTTTGCAAGTTCTGCCAAACTATACAACCTTTTGTTCATATTGTAATTAAGGCTGAAATTGTCAAAACTTTTAGGCAGAGTCCCAAGAATGATATTGACCTGGGATTCCCTATCAATTTCAGCTCCGTGGATGTCCATCTTTTTCAGATGACCCATCATCTTGAGAACATGATCCCTTACTGGTGTACCCTCAGCCATTTTTGTATTCATCAAACACTTCATAGCAAACTGCCTAGCTGCTCTACTCTGATGTCCGAAGAGTTCCTTGAGGTTATACATCATATCATAAGCCGTGCCCATGGCCTGATGCTGATGTTGTAGTACATTTGACATAGATGCCAGAATGTAATACCACACCATCTCATCTGCCTTTTTCTATTTCTTATAAGTCTCTTTAACCTCTTCATCATAGTTAGCATTAGGCTTAGGTGGGCATTCCTCAACAAGTACATATTTGTACTCCTCAGTAGTAAAGACAATGTCCAGATTACGTTTTCAGTCAATATAATTAGGTCCAGTAAGTTTGTTTTCTTTAAGAATCACCATAAGTGGACTGAAAGAACCCATTTTTGAAATCCTGAGAATCACATAAATAAAAATTATGTACGGCAAATTTTTTTGAATTAATTAAATAAAAATTTACCAACACCTTGAACATCATGAATTTAGCATGCCACGATAGTGTGGACGTATACAAATTCAACTTTGTTCAAGTAGGTACTACCTATTAATTTTACTATCATGTCAACATAACTTTATGACAAATAAAATTAATATGTTGGTCTTGCTCTGGTCATGCAAATAATAGCAGTGACTCCGATGGGAAGGATACCATTATTTGTATCTAAGTGTATACCATTACTTAATACTAAGTCCATTACCTTGTAATAAGTTCCTTCAGATGGAGAAGTAAACACATACTAGGTAACTTTCTACAATTATCCCTAAGAAAGTTTGTACTGGTGATCCATAATTATACTCATCTGATATGGAGGAAGAAACTAAAGCTAATGCACAAGTATAATTATATCACCTACAAACCAGTAATAGAGACCATAGGATTTATACTAAATAAATATCCTCTCCCACTTAGTTATTTAACATTGAGAGTTTTTCTACTAGTTGATATTATGTCCATGTTGTCCGTTATTGATGTAGGCTTAGTTTTTCAAAAAAAAACCATCCAAACAATAATAAACATGCACAATCAGAAAAAGTAAAATGACAACAAGTAAGAGAAAAATCCAACTATTATGGCCATCTTTCCTGCTCCGTCATCAACTATCCGAATACAAAATCTGGCGCTGCGCAGATCTATTCGGGGTTCGACCTTCATCGAAAATCATATGTCTGCCTCTGGACTCAACTATTAGTTTTTTTTAGGTTTTGGCTATCGATCCTTTCATCGAAAATCATCTGTCTGCCTCTAGACTGCTTAAAACCAGCATCTCATCCGGCGTCAGAAATAGCCACCACCGCCATCACGATTGATCAAAAATAATTAAAATTACATTAATCCTATGCCTCCCGAAGGAGTTCACATATAATATAGATTGAAAAATTAAAATAATAAGCACGATCAACCCTCGTGATTTTAATTACATCCACAACAACAACAACATCCACGACATATCCGTGGTTTAAACAACACAATCAAAAACATGCATTGGACCATAATAGTTGGATCTAAGACTTCAGAGACTTGTCAAATCGTGTCTCCTTCTGCTTAGCTTTGTCGGTAGTTGGAGAATTAAATGGACCAGCTTCTAAACTTGTGGGAATAGATGGAGCTTGAGAAGGTATTACATCTTGTTGTGCACGGTCATAAGTCAGTAGGTAGGCCTTCCCAGATCGCGTTTCGTCAGATAGAACTTCATAAATGGGAGAAGATACTATATGGCATGATTTGTATTTCTTGTCCCTCTTTACTTTGGAAGACACCACCCCCTGGGTCATTTCTTGCATAAGGTCTGGATGGACCCACATGATCTCACCACATTCTGTCGTGAGTGGCACCAAGGTTGAGTTACAAGCTGGCGACAGGTTGACGACTTCCATTATTGTCTTTGGGATTGGGACTACGCCATTTGGGACTTCTGTGGGAGGAAAAGTCACCAAATTGAAGAGAGATCATGTTAAAAAATACGACCGTGTCTTCAGCTTCGAGGTTGAACACTTGGCTGTCGATAAGCTGTTGTATCTTTTTCTTCAGGATGATGCAATCCTTGGTAGAGTGGTGCACATACTGATGATAAAGGCAGTACTTGGGATCATTGAGTTGGTTCGCCTCCGTAGGATGTCATGGTGGAGGCAATGTCAGTTTATTACCCTTCATTAATGTGTGAAAAATGGTAATAACATCATCTTCGTCAAAGGAGAAAGTCTCCTTAGGTTTGTTAGGAGCGCCCTGAGAATTGGAAGCTCCCTTGGAAGTGTCGACCTTTGAGACTTCTTTTCCTTTATCCCCATGGACAGAGATAGTTTGGGGGTGCTTGCTTTTATCTTCAGATTTAGGTGTCTTCAACCCCAGTAATTCCATATTAGGGACGTCATTTTCAGCAGCATCAACAGCCCCGATAAAAGTAGGCCATGTATCATACTTATGTATACCCAGACAGAACTTCACTGTAGGAAGGAAGTTATGTTGATAGGTATCCATAAGTTCTGAGTCTGGTATACCGAAGGGCATCTTCAATGCTAGTCGCCTGAAGCGTTCGATGAAAGCAATAACAGACTCAGTTCTTCTTTGATTGGTCTCGATGAGGGTGGACATACTAACATGCATGCTACTCTCATAACACCTGTTGAGGAATTACCTCTTCAAGTCTTTAAAGGAATTAACACAACCGTCAGGCAGACTGCAGAACCAATCAAAAGCTACCCCCTGCAAGGTGCTAATAAATAGCTTTGACAAGAATGGATCGTCCCTTGGTAAGTATAGAGTCTGCGTGTTGAAGTATGTCATGTGTTGGCGAGGAGAAGTCATCCCGTCAAATAAATTTAGCGTCAGTGGCTTATAGTTAGGAGGACAAGTTGCATTCTTCCATTCAGAAGGATAAGGTTGAGATATCCCTATTTTTTGAAGCTCGTCTTTGGGTGAGATGGTATCGAGGCGGGTAACAAGAGAATCAATTGCATCCTTCTATTTAAGCAGATATTGAGAAATGACTGTTGTACGGTTGTCAAGCATCGTTGGCGAAGGACCACCCCAGCGTTTACATGATTTGGAGGAGGTGCAACAAAATTATACTCCTTTTGTAGTGAAGGAGGATTGTTGCTATGGGTCGGACTAACGTGTGCTGAGACGTTCGGTTGAGGTAGAGGAACAGCCCCAGTAGTTTGGACTGCCATGATACTGGCAAGCATATCAGTAATCTTGAAAAATGTTATTTCAAGACTCTCTAGCTGCTTGTTGGTCTGATCATTGGCTTCTTCAGGTCTCTCTCCATCCGCCATGTACGTAGATAACATGCCAGGATAAATAGAGAAGACAGTACAACTGGTGCTGATACTGTCTGTCTCTGAGTTGAAAAGACCCTCATCTTTAGGTAGGGGAGGTAGATAGTCACTGTCAGACTCAAAGAGATCATCGTCATCTGGAAGGCTACCTCCGGTGTGAAGGTCATCTGCTTCAGATTCTGAGGGAATACTACCCCCAGCATGGGAGTCCTCGTCATCTATACGGAATCTTGTCCTTGACCGAGTCCCATATAGACTCCTTCAGATGTAACAGCTTGCTGGCTATCTGTTGGCACGCTTCTTCTTCTTCTGTTCGTAGAACTAAAAGAAAAAGTTGGGTCAGTGGTCCACCTTCTTTGATTGGGCTCCAATAAGGAGGACCCCATGAAGCCATGTTGGATAAAACACATAACAGCTTTTCATCAACAGAGCGATGCAGTCGTCGAAACACGAACTGCCTTTGAGGCACTTTCTTTGCTCTGGAGCAGCAACAGATGATGACAATACTGGTGCACGAATGTACGCCTTGAATTGCAATATCCTCCCTTGCTTTACGCTTATGATTTATTATGTCGCATAAATCAGCGGTAGGGAGTTTTGCTTTAAAACCCATGTCACATGCATCGTCGAACTTTGTATATGGGATTATAAGGGGAGTTGGCGCATCCGGACTTAGTGCACATGCAGGGGCAACCCCTACACCTAAGTTCCGTAATGACCTTGAAGACAGCCCCGTGCTATACGAGGTGGGGTCTGTCTTTCTGTTGTGGGTGCATAGACCCTGGAGCATGCCCTTGGGCGCATGCTTCCCTGAAGTCCTAGCAGCATGCCTGGCCCTCCTGGATGTGGGCGCATCGAATGGGTTATTAGAGCCTGGGAGCATGGCCCTGGGCGCATAGTCTATCGAAGAAAGAAGTCCTCTGCCTAGGGTTATGCGCCCATATACTGCCTTGGGCGCATGACTCTGGGTGCATTCTTTGGAAAATAATGCTATTTTTTTCAGTTAGCTGAGTTTGTCCAGAGCGTCGAACACTTCGATTCTTGGCGTCGTAGTGTTTTCCTTTGCCAAGTTTCGAATGTTGAACACTCTGTTGTTGGTTGCGCAAGAGGGAAGTCGCTGGGCTAGTAAAGCCCGGAATGGTATGCGCCTTCTTCGTGTCAGGAGCCTCTATGGCAGAGCTATGCACCCACAGGGGAGCTCTATGTACCCACATAGAAGGCCTATGCTCCCACGTGACAGAGTTTTTCAGTTGCATATCTTCTATGACACTGGCAGGATATACACCACGAGCCTTCGGAAGCCAAGTCTTGCAAGACTTGTTTGGCTTTACTGATTTTGAGGGAGTAGAGTCGCCCTCGAGAGCATCTCCTTGAATGCCTGCTGATCGAACTTCACGATCAACATCTTCTGAGTGCTTTCCACTTTATTGGTATCAGATTGCGTCACCACCATCTCGTCAGAGGAAAAGGTAGTCCCCAGCAGAGTCGCCATTTTTGTGGACATAACACATAAAAGAAGAAGAAATGCTGTATTTTTATTGGCACAAGGCACCATAAATCGAGTACGCCTGAAAGATCCTGCACTGAGGATCCCCGAGTACAAAAAGAATTTTGGGGAATGGGGCGACAGAGATCGAGCGGCAGCTGCTTCTTTACTCCGTTGACACTCCGATTACAAAAGTGGAAGAAAACCTAAGAAAATTGCTGACTCTCGGCTCACTAGCAAGAAGGACTGCAATTTGGCTCTTTAAATGCTCTCCGTTCTGTCTGTCTTTGTGGAGGGAGATGCCCTCTATTTATAGTCGTTTGGCAATAAAACGACTGTTATGTGCCCACAGGTGGAAAATACACTAATTTCACTGTGGGCGTATAACACCCCTTTGGGCACATAGGGTGTAGGTGCATGGACATTGGATGATCGTGGGTAGATCGTGGGGTTGACATGGAGTTGACGTGGCCGCATGCTTCGGTGCACGATTGTTCATGGAGACTGACGTGGCTGTATGCTTCGATGCACGATTGATCATGGATTTTGACTGAGTCGTAGGGATCTACTGCCTTGGGCGCATAGTGTGGGAGTAAGTTTATGCGCCCACACTTGGGTGCATGATTGATCTACATGAAAATAATATGGGCGCATAGCTCTACTTCGATTATGTGGGCACATAGCTCCTCGTCGATCATGTGGGCGCATAGCCCCTCTTCGATCGTGTGGGCATATTGATTCCCTTTGGTTCTGTGGGCCCATAGCCCCCTTTTGGTTATGTGGGCGCATAGCTTCTTTTGTCTTCTTAATGTGGGATATATAGTCTTGTATTTTTCATGCTTCTACAAGCTTGACTTCTTTTTAGACAGTTATACGTGACCATATAGATAGCTTATACATATTTGAGCTCGGCTGGAGTCCTCTCGATACGTAGGTGGCTTGTATAAGAACTCCTAAACATATGTATTTTAGGACGGGAGAGTTACAGATACATTCTTGACATGTATAATCATTTCTAGATTCTGAATTCTTTAGTCTTCATGATTATCTTTCCTTATTCAAATCTTCCTTAGTTATATGTGATTGAGTATATTTTGATATTGTGTATTATAAAATATTGAGATATTTCTATTGAGAACTAGACAACATTCTACCGCCGACACTGCAACGTATGCTGGAGGTGCCTCACGTACTTGTACCCAAACATCTAGGTGCGGTTCGTGACAGTAATTGTGTCGAATGTCTCCACTGGGAATCGATCTCTGACAACTTGGGCCGCATGCCTCACCACTATCACTAGGCTAGTAGTCATTAGCCATATATATATATATATATATATATATATATATATATATATATATATATATATATATATATGTACATAAAATATATATAATATATATATATATATATATATATATATTATATATATATATATATATATTATATATATATATATATATATATATATATATATATATATATATATATATATATATATATATATATTATAATATAACATAATATAATATAATATAATATAATATAATATATATATATATATATATATATATATATATATATATATATATATATATATATATATATATATATATTTTAAAAAATATATATATTATATAAATATATATATATATATATATATATATATATTTTTATATATTATATAATTTTTTTTTATATATATGTATATATATATATATATTAGCACCGCGGTAGTAAATCTTGCGATTTTTTCGTTTTTCGCCGACTCCGGCTTGGCCGCAGGCCAGGCCGGCGCCCTCATGGCTGTGCCCAAGTCCTTTGTGGATGTGGTCGCCGGCCGAGTTGAGCCTCCTCCTAGACTCGCAGCTTGAGCCGTGTCTTCTTTTAAAGGAGCGCATGCGATCTCGTTTACCGAAGAAGAAGAAGAAGCCCTTGCTGTTCCTCTGAAATATGCTCTCATTGGGAAGTTCTCGCATAACAAACCCCCGATTGAGGACACTCGCAATGTTATCCAAGGGTTCGAGTTCAAGGGATCCATCAAAGCAGGAGTCATCGATCGTAAACACATACTGATTAGACCATCTATTGAGGAAGACTATCTCAGGCTTCGTTCTAAGGACATGTGGTTCATTGCTCATGCTCCTATGCGTATCTTCAAGTGGGAATCCGACTTCACACCTTTGGTTGAATCTGCTTTCATGCCTGTGTGGGTTAATCTCCCAGATTTACCGACTATATGCCAAAGATGCGCTCTTTGCTATTACGTCAGCGTTCGAGACTCCACTCAAGATAGATCGAGCCACGGAAGAACTGGCCTGCCCTAGTATGGCCAGGGTCTTTGTCGAGATTGATGCAGGGAAGCCTTTGCAAAGAAGAGTCCGCATTCACTTGGCTAAGGGGAGGAGTTTTTGGCAAAACATAGAATATGAAAATACACCTCTATATTGCAACCATTGCTTTCATCAAGGACATACAGTGGAATCATGTAAGCTCAAGAACAAAGGAAAGCCGTCATATAAGAGGGGTTAACTGAAACAGTCATCAATGCACAAATGGCCACGCGTCGGGCTCCTACACACGCGCAGGTCACATCGATTTTGCCAAGAGGGGGAGCCGACTAAACTACCATTAATAAAGATTTTAATCCCTCGGGTGGGGGATTAATAATGAACCTGCAGCCACTCAGGTCGAGCCTATTATGCCGCCACCTCACATTCCCTCAGGAGTTAATACTCCGGCTCTAAGTGTGCTAATCAGCAACGAGCAAACGGAAGTTCTCACTGGCTCAGAGGATCGTGTGGAACCTCATAACGACATGACGATGGCGATCATTCCTGATCAGGCCACTACTGACGTTAATTCCACTTTATTAGAGAATATGGAGGAAGGAAAAGTTCAAGGGCTTCATAGTAACTCGGTGGATATTGTCGAGGAAGAAGAACTTTATGGTCGGGGGGGGGGGGGACGATACGACGGAGCCCACAGGGGAGCATTGAGTACAGATCATAAAGAAAATGGTGAAGCAGGCAGTGGACTGCCACACATGCTTCAAGAGCCTTTGCACCATGAGACTCAGACTGAAGCGGGACATACTCAAAGGCAAGCTGAGAAGGGGAAGAAGCTGGTGGAGCCATCTGATCGAACCACGTACTCGGCTGCAAGCAAGGCAAACGCTGGTATCCCCCACACCCTTAATGTTTAATTTCCTTATATGGAACGTCAGAGAAATTGCCAACCCCATGACGTTTAAAAGGCTGAAGTCTCTTATAAGAGTACACAAAGTTAATTTTGTGGCCATCATTGAACCTAAAGGGGATAGTGAGCAGCTCACTCGCTATCGGGTCAAGCTGGGGTTCTCATCTGCTTTCTCTAATGCTAAGGGTAATATCTGGGTTATGGACAGAGCGAATTATGATATTGTGCTGGTGGACTCGTTCGACCAGGTAGTATCCATTCGGGTTTTTGATCCTATGCTGCCGGTCGAGACACTATTATCTATTGTTCATAGGGAGAATAAGAAGGAAGGGCACAGGTTATTATGGGACAGGATGTTAGAGCTCCAAGGATCTCAAAGATTACCATGGATTGTTGGTGGTGACTTCAATGCTGTCCTTACAACGGAAGAAAAACTGGAGGACAGACTAGCTGATGCGGTGTCCATACAGGAATTTGCTAACTTTCAATTGGCAGCGGGTATCTCTGAATTGCCTTATATAGGGAGTTCCTATACATGGGTGAAGTCAGACAAATCTGATCGTCGTGCCTCGCGATTGGATCGGGTGTTCATGGATAATATATGGTACCAATTGGCTCCTTGCACAATCGAAGAACATTTGAATCGGACTGAATCCGATCATGCACCAATCCTTGTTCGATTATTATCTCAGCAGCAAGGTGGTAAAAAGCCATTCAGGTTTTTAGATTTTTGGACTAAGCACGAAGATTTTCAGCAACTGATTCATGGAGCATGGCATTCAGGGGATCATCGTCATGGTCTCACAAAGGTGGCTCTCTGCCTGGATGCGTGCAGGAAGGCTTTATCGAAGTAGAATCGAGCTACATATGGGGACTTATTTCAAGCTGTCAAGAAGGCGGAGGACAAGGTGTTAGCTGCAGAGTTAGCTTTAGAAGCAGACGGCTCTGCGATGAACAAAGTTTTGCTTGCTCAAGCTGCTGCGTTGCTTAAGCAACGAGTTCGGATCGAAGAGGAGTATTGGAGACAAAAGTCCTGGATGAAATGGGATCTAGAAGGGGATAAAAATACGGCTTACTTTCATTAATGTGTAAATTATAAGAAGTAGGCACTCTAGATTCACTCCATCTCCACCCCGAATGATACTTTGTTGAATGATAAAACTCAATTTTAGGCATTCACTCCATCTCCAGATTCGGCTTTATATGAGAGGGGGGAGATTAAGGAGGATGATGATTTACTTTCGGTTATCCCCTGTTTGGTCGAGGACGATGAGAACGATCGGCTAATTGCCATTCCGACTAAAGAGGAGCTATTTACAACTATTAAATCCTTGGATATGAATAGTGCATCGGGCCCATATGGGTTTACTGCTAATTTTTTTCTTAGTAGTTGGGAGATCAAAGGAGATGATGTTTCTGAGGCTGTGGGAATGTTTTTCGATGGGTTTTCTTTACCCAGAGCTATTACAAACACATTACTTGTGTTGATTCCAAAGATCAAGCAGGCAACATATTTTACTAACTATCGTCCTATCAGCCTGTGCTCGGTATTGAATAGAATTATTTCGAAGACTCTTGCTCTCAGATTGGCTCCATTACTGCCTAAGCTCATTTCTCCTGAACAGAGCGGCTTTGTTCGAGGTCGAGAAATAAATGATAATATTGTGCTAGCTCAAGAAATAGTGGCTAAGACGAACAAGAAGCATTGGGGGTGTGTCACGACCCGCACCCACTGTAGGGGCACGAGAAGTGGGTACGTCCAGCCTACGCCACAGTATCGGCGGTAGAACGCTGTCCTAGGTTACTATCTAATCAACAACTCACGCAATTATATAATGTACTTGTCAAATCTCAACTCCGAACGGAGGACAAATATAGATATAATGAAATCTCAATCACAGTATAAGCACGATATGATAACACAGAAGTTTATAACTAAAGACTAAACAACAACAATTATAAACTACTAAATAATAATGTCTCAAACAAACTCAAATACAAAATCGTATCTCAAGTTATTACAATTCAAGTTCTAAAACATGAAAATTAAACCAAGTCAACTAGCTAGTCTCCCGATCACTTCTGAGTGTCGGGGCCATAGGTAGCTAAGTCATCTCCTGCTCCAAGGCAAGTAGGACAAATATCCTCAGGGCAATTATCTGTAATATTTTCAACATGTCCAGTCAGGACAGGAACGAGTACAATTCATCAAGAAATCCCAAGTAAATGACAGAGAACTATAAAGCAGTTATAGATAGTTGTATTGATGAACATGACAGTTTGTACGAGTAATGATGTAGAGAAACAGTTAAGGTACAAGGAATGTAAGGTAACTAAACAAGAGGAGAAACATGGCAAAAAAGACTGTAAAATAAGATCTAGCTGAACTAGAGTAACATGATGAGTCCAGACGGTATAATATAAGTCCAGTGTAATCCCAATATGAGTTTAATACAAGATGAGTCGAATGTGATTCCAGTACAGTATGAGTCGAATGTGATTCTAATCATTGTTCTAATAAGGTGATTCGAATAAGGTGATACGAATAATGATTCACATAATGATCTAACAATGATTCGAATAAATTCTCCAAGTGTGTTTTAAAATACCGAGATCGACATGTAAACGGCTGTAGGTAATACTGTGCACCACACACTAATCAGGTGGAGGATGGCTATCGTTCGAATATCATTCACAGAGGAGTGATTCGAATAGGGGGATATGTCTACATGTCTAATCAGTATTTCTCCGCCCAGTCTAATACAATGAATCCATAATCCAACACATAAGACGAATACAAGTCCAACTAGCACATGAAGATGCGAATAGGTGGTTCGAATAGTAGAGGCAAGACGAGTAAGTATGTGTGTCGTATACATGGATTCAGTAATAACAATACGTGTTTGTAACAAGAATCAAATAGAACTAACTAGAATTGAAGTACTGTAATTGACAAGTAAATGAAAGAAATATCAGAGAATGTACTCGCCTGATACTTTGAAAAGAGTAGTATAATATCAGATGTCTGCACCTGAGTCACAATGTCTTAAATAGAGCAGTACAGGTTATAATGTGTTTAAAATATGGTAAATGATGTTTACGATACAATCTACATAATTTCTAGGCCAATCTAGGTCAAAGTCAAACTTGGTCAACTCTGGGTTAACCCAAGTCAACTCTGGTCAAGTTCGGTCAAGTTCTATTCAAGTTTAAGCTAAAATTGACTTTCGGTTAACTTTTGGTCAAACAGTCAACCGGGGTCGATCGAGGCTAAAACTAGGCTAAGAGCACTAATCCTAACCATTACCAACGAAGAAAATCAATTTCTAAATACATCTTAAACTATCAAACTCATACCTTGTATTTATATAACCTTAACTTGAATTTACCTTCTTATCTTAACTTAGGCAATTATCTATACCTTAAAACATTCTAACATTTTAATCAATCGAACACAAACTTCTAATGTAATACCATATCTTAATACCTTACCTCTCTAGCACAATACCTTAACATTCTAACGTACCTTACCATAAAATTACACTAATATATCACTTCTAACAAAATATCTTCCAATATCCTCACATAAACACTCACACACACTCACAATACTAACTCTCAACTCACATCTCACAAGTACACACTAACACACTCTAACTCATAATGATATGGAGGATGAGATGGTGGAGGGATAAGTGGATTGCTATTTGTATAGGTTGTGGACTGAAAAGTCCAAGAGTGGGCTGAAATCATTGTAAAAAAATATAGGACTGTAATAAGAATGGAATGAACTAACCACCCCCACATCCTCTGATACATCACAAAGCTCATTTGATATTACTAACAGCCTTCAAATCCCTTAGTTAGCATCAACCCAACATACATAAATGAACAATCCGGATCATTAATATCAATGATCAGTTTAGAAATTCAATCTAAGTCTCAGATTTAGTGAAATATTAGTGAATTTGAAGTTCATAAATAAACTTTCAAAATTCACAGGTTTACATTAAATTCTCAAGGTTCAATCTAACATGCTCAGTTCCTCACAAACTCAGATCTTGACATACAACAATGTGTGTAGATTAAGTCAAAATCTAACTAAGTTTCATACTAAAACAATCCACAGTTCGAATTTCAATTCCAATCTCAGGTTTCTATTAACTGTCAGTTTCATTAAACTAAACTGGGATAAACCCGACTAAATTAGGATAGGAAAAACCCAAATATATTAGGGAAACATGTGTACCGAGGTGTCAGTCATGTGTGTGCATGTGTGGAGGGTGTCCACGTGTCCATACAGTGGACACAAGTGTCCAAACAGTGTCCAAAACCTAAGTGCCAATAGGGGGTATCAAATTGTGCACAGGCAGCATCATACACATATGTCGACTAGCCTAGGGACTCGTGTGTCCATCCACAAGTGTCGGGGTCATGTCCGATGATAACCTAGGTCTAGGGCTACGTATCCCATAGCCTGAAATGTGTCCACGTGGTGTCGTGTCTAAAATACGAAGACGTATCCGAAGGAGTCTACTACGTGTGTGTGCAGTAGGGTCGAGTCAGTGCAGGTCGATTTTTACCCTAACCACTCCACGAAATCCAACAAAACTTTGGGGTCATGCTGTCAGTGTATGCCCCCTCATGTCCACCAAAACTGGTGCTAAGAGAATCCATGTCGTTTCCTACAGAGGGACCGAGTAGCAGGGGAGAGCACGGGCATAGTACGGTGCCTCGTGCACGCGTGTCACAGACTCATGTACGTAACACACGACATGTGACACGTCGTGATTGTGTCTAGGGGTAGAGGGGGACTAGGGCTAGGAGTCTAGGTGTCTGTATCGAGTCGGGGTCGTGTCCTCGCGTGACACGAAGTGCGTGTCAGAGAGTCGAAAAATTAGTGCACTGTGTAAGGTTAAACCAGTGCAGCTCGTGTTTCGTGTCCGACACTACTCGAAATAATATGAAACTTTAGGGGGGTCCTGACAGTGTCTGCCCCTAACCTCGTGCCAGTTTGCATGTGTCCAAGTGGTGTGTGCAACGAGAAAACAGTGCGTGGTAGCAGGGCACGGGAACGGGGCATCGTGGTGAGGTTCCTGTCCAATTTTGGAAACAGACACGTGTCCAATCATGCTCAGAGTTATAGTTTTGAAATCCCCATATCTAGGGCTACACAACCATGTAATTAATTTTGAAAATTACCAAAATCTATTTCTATGTGACATTTCATCGAACACGTATTTAAATACACCGATACGTGTCCGATACGGACACAAAATGGACACGAGATCCTACCAACCTTGGTCTACACCTAGGGGAACCCTAAATAGATGCATCTATGTAAAGAAATCAGGAATTTACTAGGATTTGTAGGGTTTTACCTATTGTGTGTTCAAACTCAATGTAAAGAGCCTCGACTTGACGTCTTCCTCGATTTGCTACGGTTCAAACATCCTCAAACCTCGCTAGCAAGCACCCACAAGTCTCCTCTAACGTTGGGGATGATGATACAATTGATTTGACTCAATTTGGGCTCAATTTGGATTAATTGGGAGGAGTTTAGGGAAGAACAACGTAGGGTTCTTCTAGGTTTTTAAAATGAGGCAAAGGCTTCTAGGTGGGATACTTATAGGAAGGAGGGGGGCTTGTATGGCTGCCACAATAGTGAATTAGGGTTAGGGTCAGATATAGATGAGTGGCTAGAGCTTGTCCACCCAATTTCGAGCCTTCCTATTGGTTCAAGGCTTTCTTTTTCACAAATATCCAAAGAAAAATATCCTACCATAATAATATCTAGATATTACTAACCTTGGCACTTAGTAGGAATGGTCTAACCATGATTCTAACCTCAAGACTTATCTAGGTTAGGTTAAACTTCTAGGTTAAGGCTTAACTAAAAGATTAGCACAATATTTAATTAATCAAAATTACAATTTCACAAAATTGTCAAAATGACCAAAATACCCCTAGGCTAAAAAGTAGTAATATGACATTCCAATCACATGACTGGGCTCCCTTGGTTATGGTTAGTCTCTTGGTTTAGCAAAACTAGGGTTACACTAGTTAACCATCAAAATCACCATTCGACATTTTAAATATTTTTAAATTAATTAAAAATCACTAAAAATTACAATATGATTTAAATATCATAATTAAATAATTATAATCAAAAAATTTCAAAATTACCCTCATTTGGAAAACTGGGTGTTACAAGTCTACCCCCCTTAGAAGAATTTTGTCCTCGAAATTAAGATGATCGTACTTCTCCTAGGTCAAACCCCCAATCAAACAAGGTCAATAGATAACATGCAATCATAGTCCTACTGGTCGTGATTCTACGGTCTCGAACAGGGTAACTACGCTATCTAGCATATCACAAAAATATCCTGATAGGTACTAATGGAAATCAAACATGAAGGTGGGAGAGAAGAACAAGGAGGTCAAACCTGCTAACCCGTCACCTGCAGCGTCAGTCTCTTCGACTGCCATAGCAAAAGCCCCACCCCTCTGGGCCTGGCGCTGCGCTACAGGTGGCCTAACTCCCTCTCTCTGACCCGGTGCTCCGTCATGTACGGGTGCAGTAGGGCAATCCCTGACCTGATGAGCAAAGGATCCACAGAACAAACAAACCTTCTGCCTCCTGTAACAAGTCTCCCAAGCATGCCCTGCCCTCTTACAGTAAGCAGAAGTCTGCACCTTGTGGTCTTATCCTCTAGGCTGATGCTGTGCCTGCTGAATCTGTATGTGAGGCCTCTTGGCCTGGCCTCCGCTGCTACTGGCTCCCTGAAAGTCCCGACCTCTCTTCAGCTTCAGCCCCAGGTCATCCTCTGCCGCCATAGCTCCTGCAAAGATCACCATAAAGGTAGCATCACGGTCACTCTTAGTCACTGACCGAACCTCTCTGATCAAACCTCTGCAGAACTTCCTCGCCTTCGTCTTCTCGTTCAGGTCCTCGATGAATCTGCCCAGCCGGCAAAACTCTCCAGCATATTCCCCGACTGTCTGGTTCCCTTGAACCAGGCTCTCAAACTGTGCCTCTATGCCTCCAAGTGCTACGTCTGGAAAGAACTGCTCCTTGAATAGCTCCTTGAAGGCTGCCCAAGTCTGTCCCTCGGTTCCCACTCGGGGTCTGTCTAGTACCAGGTACGAGCCTGGTCCTGCATCTGGTTGCCCACCGCCTCTATCTGAAGTCGGACTGGTATCTCTGCTAGCCGAAATATCTCCTCTATGTGCTCTATCCAGTCATCCATATAGTGGATGCCCTGTGTACCAAAGAAATCCCTCGGACGCATCTTTTGAAACTCCTGAATACCCGGCGTCCTCTGATGGCACTGATGTGTCTGTCTTCCCTGTGGTTGTACGGTAACCATCTCCACTGTCATCCTGACCAGCTGGTGAGCCTCGTCTATACCATTATAGAAGTCGACAGTCTGACGCTGCTGCTACTGCTGGTGGGACTCCATAATCCTCTCCACAAAGGAAAACAAGTGGGCAGCATCAACCAATCCTGCAGGTGGCTGCGGATGCTGCGGCTGAAATATTTTCTATGTTCTCCTTAGGATGAGTTCATGGCATATTCGAAGACTGTAACATGTTATCATGGCAAGCATGTTATTCAATTTGTATAAGTAAACAGGCAAGCAATCTCGTGTTTGTTTAGTGGCACGACTTACAAATATCGACGCACTCACCCTTGCACTGACGCAAGGTGAATACGCCTACCAGCTTTCCCTGTCATGTTATAAGTGCTCTCTATGCGGATCTATATGTGCACGATATAAGTATACCTTGCACTTTAGGGCTAGGATCTGTCCATACAAGATATATGTATATCTTGTACTTCCAACCCGTCGCCCTAAACTATATGAAGGTCACTGGCTTTTCGGGCTAGAATGGACTTATATTTTTATCGAATCGAAACATAAGACGATGTTAACTCTGTGCGGTTGCTAACCAAACATCAGAGGCCACCGAAATAATCGTAGCAAGTGGCTTATCACATTCACCAGAAGGTCGCTACCCGTCTAAATAAAGTGCACCAACAATACCGTAAACGCAATCCCTCCTAGGCCGAACGGTCCCAGCACCCTGGCGTGCCACGTTCGAAGGAATACCCATGCACAGGCGTTTATGTCTTTAAGTCCATTTGACCATGCAATGTATATTATTTTTCATATAACCAAGCAAGTTCACTTATCTCTATTTCAATTGGCACAACGCCCCAATGTCCTCAACGAATGCCCGAAGGCCACGAACATTTCGAAGACAATATGCCGCATCGACAGTTGTGTCACATTCGTGCTACAACTGTTCTCCTCATCGCAATGACGCTATCTTTTGTAAGTTTTGTGCAGTTGCGCACGTTCGCCGTCTTTCCTTATTCTACGCCTTAGCATTCAATGCGTTATACTTATGTTCCATCCTTCCGACTCGTGCAACTGAGGCACGCTTCGATAAGGTATTCAATGTTCTATCGCTCGTGCACTGAGACACTCGCACCGATATAGTCTTTCAATGTTCTGGCCTGCTTACTCGTGCGCGGGAGCACGGAATGACTTATGTACTGGGGCACTCGTCGATATATTTATCCCATGTTCTTATGGCTTGCGCACCGAGGCGCTCGCCATAGCGATATTCTATGTTCCATAGCGACTCGTACATTTACTGTACGATTCATTTTGATTGGTCTATCGAGTGTTCGACATGCACTATGTTTATATCTCTATCGAGCCATGCCCGTGGCGTTGATAGGTTAACTCAGCATACAATAATATATTTTACTTAGACATGAAGGAGTAGGAAAGAGAGTTAATATCCCCCGACCTTGAGTCGATATGCCTTGTCGTTTCGCCAAGCCGATGCGACTCGATTTCATAACTTCATTGCACGGCCACTCTCCTAACTTAGCCATTCGAGCACTTCGTGCTTCATTTAATTATACGTCCGTTTTGGCTTACCGTGCCCAAGTCTCAGTCCGTTGTAATGCGACGATTTGCTTTCGCAGACCCTTACTGAATAAGGCAGAATGTCGACCTCTAATATTTCAGCATAAACGTATAGCCTGCACATGAAACTAACTAAAATTAATACTTGCATCGATTCGGACTTGCGCCTTGGTCGATTCGATTTTTTAGAATCTTTGAGCCGATTCAACGCACTTATCCTTCGGGGTAATGTGGCGCTTCGCATCGATTCAACTCGATGCATTCTTCGGGACAAGGGAACTCTTCGCATCGACTTAGTTCGATGCGTTGCTCGGGACAACGTAACTCTCGTATCGATTCGCATCGATACGCAATCGGGTCAACGTAACTCTTCGAGTCAACAACTCAGCATAATGCACCGTACGGAGCAGGGCATTTCACAATTCTTGTTGTGATATATGTATTCATCACTCAACTTTTAGGTGGTTGCCTGCATACTTCAAGACACTACATCTAGAAAATTAATATGGCAGATAAGGTATGAGTCATATATTACTTGTTTTCTATCATTTTTGATATGCCTATCACACTTTTTTTACAAAATATCAGTTCATTATTGTGCTATTCTTTTCCTCATTTGTCAATATACTCTGTAGAATGAATACTTGTCTTGAACTTAATTTCAAGTTGTTTCCCCCTTCATAAGGTGATCAGAGAGTAATCGAAGAGCCATTTAAAACTGAAATAACAATAGACAGTAATCGGAGAGTCATTTGAAATTGAAATGACAATATTTCTGAACCAACTTGGTCTTAGGATGATGCCTTTGGTTGGTCTTGATCTGCAGTAGGCTTTATACTATATTAATATTCTTCAGTTTTGTCACTATTGATTACATATAGTATTAGCTTGATTTGATTAGTATCAGCTTGATGGCTTGATGCAAGATGAATTGATGCGTTGATGTAAACTAATATTTGCCTTTTGGCTTTATTCCTCGATAACCAGATGTTGATATGAATTACTGATATGGTACGTGTTTGGTGATTGATGCGTAGATTTAAATTACTTTATGCATTTTAAGTTTCGAGATGTTTCTTTAGTTTCGAAGCTTCTATTATGTATTTTCTATCAATAACCCTGATCTTTCATTCATGGACATGCAAATGGCTTGACCATGGGGATATACGGGACAAATAAGTACTATGATCGGAGTCCTGGGAACGTCAAGGCATTTATCGAGGCTTCAATGGAGATGCTAAACTAGTAAATGTGGAGACCATTATGCTTTTGGAAAAATAGGATGGGGGAGTAGACAAACCTGGACGAGCTGGATTGGTTCGCTGCAACCTAGCTCGCATTGACTGCAACCTAGAAGCGATAGGACCACCTTCACTGATCTAAATCAGATGGCAAAGAGGCCAAAAGACGAGCTGAGTTTGCAAGGTTAATTTCTAGGATTATTGACTACTAAATTTCTTTTTTTTTTTTACATTTTTCTTTACTACCAGCGACCTAGGTCGCATTGACACATACATGAATTTAGCTACTGACCATGTAATGGTTAATTATATTTGCAGGTCTTTCAAAAGTGTTTTGGATTCACTTTGCAAATGATGAGCGAAGGTGCTAATGATGGAGAATATTATGGGTTAATGTTGTAAATGCTTAATAGACGATACATAAATATGTAAATCATTTTGGGCTCATTGTGTAAATGATGGTGTAGCGAGATGATCATGTGTTTTAGTTGTATGTTTTATAGTTTATACAATACTACAATATGTAATTAAACTTGTATAGTTATAAAAGGAATTTGTTATTTATGTATTTTAATTGTATGTTTTATTGGTGGAAAATGGAAATAATAATTTCATAATAATTAGCACAATTGTTATTACTTTTTGGGACGAATATGTAATTATCCTAAATATAAACAACATCCTTTCGTGACTCAGTTAATAATTTTTAGGACGTTTTTTATCCGTCCCAAATGCTTATAGTTTGGGACGGTTTAATAATCTGTCATTAGAAAACAATAATTTAGACTTTTTTGGGACGATTAGATTTTTTGACCCTAAAATCCAATTAGGACAAATTTTTTCGTCCTAAAACTTTTTGCCACGCCACCCAAATAGCACTGTTTCAATCCGCCCAAATAATAATTTATGACGATTTAGACACTTTTTGGGACAGATTTTAGGCGTCCCAAAAGGACACTTTTTATAGTGAAACAAATTCCATATACATGATCTAGACGGGTCCACCTTCAATTATGCCTATCATGTCCCATTCAAACGTGTCTCCTCGTGCACTATTTTTACAGCACAATATTCGGCCTAGAGCCTCAACTTTAGGCACCCCCACGATACCGTTGACCATTCCAACCTAAATTGGAGGGTCGACCTCAACCATCCCTTTTGACCCACCATACGATTTTAGTAGCCAGGATGTTAAACTTGGTGTTAGATATAGCACCTCAAGATAACAAGAGTCCCTTATGATAAATTTTAGGGAGTTTTTTAGGAATATAATGGCTTGGTAAGCCATATATTTAGGGCTGGACCTAAGACTGTAAAGAACCATTATTTATGGAAATTTCTCAAGCTATGATTCCATGCTTTACGAGATTAGGTAAATAACTAAGGTGGGTAGAAATTTCGTGAATACTTTCCCAAGGAATAAGTCAGGTATAGTACGGTATGAAGCCTAACCCTAACCAGCAACCCTAAAAATTGATAGACTAAATCTTTCTACCTTTGTCCTAAGATAGGGCTTAAATTAGGAATGCTAGAGGAATTATTATCTAACGATAGTGTCAAGATGGTTAGTAATATAGGAGTTAGATATGGTAAGAAGATCAAAGTAGAACGAACTATCGTTTCTTGAAATGACGAATAGTAAGCCAGATTTAGAAGATTGACCCATAGGTGTACGTAGCGCTCTAGTTCAGCCTTAGCCTTAACCCCAAATAGGTATCAACGGTCAGATATACTTGCAAGAATTGTATAGATTGATTATAGGTAGAAAGGAGTGGATCGCTAGTGAACTATTATAGAAGTTGGCGAGGTAACTTATAGGAATATAATATATAGTTTACAGATTTAACGAGTTGCGGAGGAATTGTGAACTTTCTATAAGCATCAAGATAGAAGCCTTACCTAATGGATTGTAACCCATAGGTCATATAGAGCGTGTTGGAGAAGTGACATATAGTCTCGCATCGCCCTATTCTTAGAGGGAGTGCAGGATGTATTCTATGACTTGCAGTTGAGGAATTATGCGACTAATCTCAGTCATGTTGTCGACCATTTCAAAATTACAGTGGGACCCAGTCTATCATACAAGGAGCAGTCGGTTGGTATCTTGGATACTAGTGAGAAAATGCTTAAATGGTAGATTAGATCGGTTCGGGTTGCATGGAAGCACCATCCTCTAGAAAAATCTACTTGGAAGCAAGAAGGTTCCATGCAAAATGTTATCCCATCTATTTACGAATTCTGGTGAGTTTTAGCTTAATTATTTTATGATATAGATTTTACGGGAGTGTTATTTTAATTTCGAGGACAATATTTTCTAAGGTGGGTAGGTTGTAAGCCCCCTGATTTTTGGATATTATTTTAATTTTTATTTTATTTATTGAATATAGATATTAGATTTTTAAATGAGATTTTTATATCAATATGACTATAGACGTACTTTTTTGTAGCTTTGATTTTTGGAGCACGAGACATGCCAATCTTTTAAAATATCTTTTATGAGTTTTGGAGTACACATGATGACCTTCAATTTGGTATATCATGTCCCATCCAAACTTTTCCTTAACATCCTTTTGACTTCGTCCAACTTCGTATCAATTTAAAGGACTGTGGACACACACAAAAAAGAAGAAGAAAATGCTGTCTTTTCTTTATTGGCGCAAGGCACCACAAATCGAGTACGCCTGAGAGATCTTGCGCTGAGGATCCCCGAGTACAAAAAAAATCTAGGGAATGGGACGATGGAGATTGAGCGGCAGTTGCTCCTTTACTCCGTTGACACTCCGATTATAAAAGTTGGAGAAAACCTAAGAAAATTGCTAACTCTCGGCTCACTGGCAAGAAGTGCAACAATTTGGCTCTTGAAAATGCTCTCCGTTTTGTGTTTTGAAGAGGGATGAGGCCCCCATTTTATAGTCATTCTCGAGCTGGAACTATGTTATGCGTCCATATGAAGAAACATGCTGGTTTTTATGTGGACGTATAGTCCTGCTTTGGGCGCATAAGACGTAGGCGTATACAGGCTGCGAGATCGTGGGTTGATCGTGGTGTTGACGTGGCCGCATGCTTCGGTGCACGACTGCTCGTGGAGACTGACGCGACCGTGCACTTCGGTGCACATTTTGATCATTTCTTTGACTGAGTCAGGCTTGGGCGCATAGCCATGTCTCAGGCAATGTGCCCTATTTTTGGAGGAGCTAGTCTTGGACGCATGAAACTTCACTAGCTGGGCGCATGGAGCTTCACCGGCTGGGCGCATAGAGTTCTACTGACTAGGCACACTACAAAAAAAGTTGGCTTTTGGGACAACACTTTTAAGAACTCTAGTTTTAAACGTCCTAAAAAATTATTATTTGGGACTGCTATATTTTTTTGTAACAAAAAAAATTTTTATTGGTGACAGATTGAAAAATGGATCTCTTATTTGGGACTATTAATATTTTTCGTTCCAAATAAATTTTGAGACCGTCTCAAATAATTTCAGCGGGAATGTCAATTATTTGGCGGACCAAATCATTTTTTTTAGAAATCTTTTTTTCCCTTACTCCTAACCGTTGGATCTCTAGAATGAATCCACACCATTCATCCACATATATTTTTAACCTGCCTCCACTCTCTCTCTCTATATTCACTACCACTTTGGGAGAACCTAGTTTTTTCCCCTCTCCTCTTCTTTCTTATTATTGATGAGTAATTCTTCTTATTCTCTCTCTCTCTCTCTCCCCCTCTCAGAAATCAGATTGGAAATCAATTTTTAGGTACGTTTATATGATCAGAATTGATTCCACTAGGAAAGCTTTAAACAAATTCTTTTGTTTTTTTTGTTCATTTTTAATTGCTTATTTTCTTGGTTCAGGTGTTTGGAATTTAGACCTCTTTTTCCGCATTTGGAATGAGGCGCAAGCGAGCAGAGGACCACCTGGATTACTTCCTTCCGTCCCCAAGAAAGCTGTGGTCGATGGGTCTCGCCAAGTCCGTCTCGACCCTCATCATCTTCGTCGTCGTCTTGAACACCCTCGTGTGCCTGGGTCCTCTCCTGTTCGCCTCGCCCAGGGGCTGTATTCCATATTATTTAATGGCCACCAGGGGCTATATTTCATGTACGTGCATACCCTGCCATTTTTCTTTGCTGTATTTCGTGTACGTGCACACCAGGGGCTGTATTTTGTTCGTCCCACTCTGGGACAGCTCTCTCCCATTTTCCGTTGCTCGCTCAGTTTATGGGGCTATCGTCACCACCGACGGAACCAGGCTTGCCGCGCCGCCCATGTCAAGGCCATCAAGTTGTTCGATCCGCTCACCACGTGTTTGTTGATATGGCATAGAGGAGGTTCCTTGTCTAACTTCAAGTGTAACTTCTATTTCATTAATGTTATTCCCTTCTGTTTTATTTTACTGTCAAACTTGGGTTATTTTAGGTTGATGTTGCAATTCTTGAAGTTGGACTTGGTGGATCATTCGACTCGACAAATGTGGTGTAGTTGTATGTGCATTCCTTCTGTAAGTAATACTGCTATAATATCAATTACAAAATTTATGTATATATAGCTCGTGTGCTAATTTTGCTATGTCCAGTACTTGAATATCTATAAGCCTCGTCTATTTATGACATAAATATCTACAATTTTGCATCTGATAGTCTGTATGAAGTAATACTGATGTATTGTCAATTACAAAATTTATGTATATGTTGACCCTCGTGTCTCAAGGCATGCTTGCTACCCAAATTTATTTGTGGTGGTTCTGGGATCTATCCATCAATGTCCATTATTAGGTTTACTACTTATATTTATTTTTCAAGGTAATAATAAACTATTATCTATACTTGCAATTGTTTTCTTATAGTATTTTCTCTATTATGTACATATAGCTCTCTACCATCAGAGTATTCTGGGAGGTCCTAACACTATTGGACAAAGTGAGGGTTTATTTTCCATGAATTTTATTTTCAAACGCCCTAGATATGAAATTGCGAGCAATCTGTCTATATATCCACAGCGGCCAGGAGAGAAGGATTGTGCTCACTATATGTTAACAAGAACCTGTAACTTTGGAGAAGCCTGCAAGTTTGACCATCCTATTTGGGTTCCTGAAGGCAGAATCCTTGAATGGAAAGAGGTGACTGGTTAATGTTGTTTTTGAATGACAGGCTTTTAATTACTAGATTTATTTAAATTGTACATACTAGTTTGTATGCTATATTTGAGTCTGCTTTTATAGATCATGGAAAGAGGTGACTGGTTCATGTGTGCACAAAGGCAGCTTTATTTAAATTGTTCACATGCCTGGAGCCGAGCTTCTTATGTTCAAGCCCAGCCTATTAAGGGAATCAAGCTCAATACTTTTGCTCAAGCTCGGCTTATTATGGAAGTTGAGTCTATTTGAGCTCACAAATGCTCTGTTCATTTGCAGGCTTACATCCTATATTTATTTAGCATAAATTGGCTAGTTGTGTCATCTGGATGACACTCACCTGGCCTATCAACTGAATGCATTTTTAAGATATTTTCTTCCTTTTCAGTTTAAAGAACATTCTCCTGTGACAATGACAATCATCATTTTTCTTGCAGTACTTTGACATAGGCATTAATGTTGCACTTCTATCACAGGTTGTATTTTGCTTTATAAATTTTCTTAATCTCTACTTGTAAGTTTCGTAATGTAGCTATGTCTTAAGAATGATGACCATACAATTACATTTATATCATTGTGTGCACCATCTCTTTGTAATGTAACTAAGCTAGCTAGTTTATCTGTTTGCATAAATTGTACTTTGATTTATGTTGCATTTGCTAAATTGTACTTGGACAGTTGTCACTCCTATTAACTGGCTCTTAAGGCTTGAGTAGAAAAGTGTTGTCAATGGTAGATACTAAATTTGCATCACAAGTCTTTTAGACTGAATATCATTAAGATTGTAGATATAGCCAGAACTGCTCTTAAGGCTTGAGTGTCAAAAATAAAATGCCCTTTCTCCTCTCGACCACACTCCCATTGCTGATGTTTCAGAATAGCAACTTCTATAGTTGTCACTCCTATTAACTGGCTCTTGCATCATTAAAGGGCAAATGTAGGGAGTGAAGAAGATCGGATATTGCAGTACATTTGCCTATTTCGGGAGACATTTTGTTTTCCCCTTTTGACCCTTTCGTTTTGTTTCTCCAATTACCTTCTCTTGGTCTGCAAGCTGTTGAGATTTTCTCGTACTTCTTCCCACATAGCTTATCAAGAATTTGGAAGACTTTAGAACTCCTTAGGGAGTAAGCTATTTTTACCCTTCACACTCTCCCTTTCTCGTCCTTCATGCATTTGTTAATCTACAGCCCAACTTACTATCCTGCTGAAAACTCGCCAGGAATTAGTTTAAAGTGTTAGCCTCTTATACATAAATTATTCTGGTTTCCCTTGATTCTTTTAACTGCTGGAATCTGTCGATTGTCTATATCATGTATGATCACTTTCTTCAATAATATTCAAAATGCAGCTAAAACTCTGAGCGTTTTCTGACTAAGGTTTTATTTTTGGTGGATTATATTTTGTGTTCTCATGTGTAGAAGAACATAATAAGCCGTAATTAGGATGTGGGATCTCCTCCATGACTTCTTTCCCAGTTTGTTGTGTGAGATGTCTATCACAATTGAATATTTCTCCATCTTGAGAGTACATCAGGTTAGATGGTAGCTCTTTGACCTTTCGTGGAACTTTGAAGCTTCTTTAACACTGAAATAACAAACCATACACCCTATGAGGTGAAGCTGGATGCTCAAATTTCTTTAATCTGGTTGCATGGTAAAATTTTAGGTTAACTTACAGCTGATCAATTCCTGCTCACTCAGTAAAAGTTTTATTAAACATCCACAAGTTGAGAGATTTTTACATCTTTAACAAAAGAGAGTAAGTAAAGAGAGAAATGAACTCTGAACATAAGTTTCTTAGTATGATTAATTTATCTTCAACTTTATGCATCTACGCTTTTTGTAGTTGATGGGTATCCAGCTAACTTACAGATAGCATACAGGTAAACAATGTATTTGTGAAACCATCAAGCCTGACGACATCGCAACTCTCATATATACAAGTGGAACAAGTGGTTCACCAAAAGGTGTAATGCTTTCACATCAAAATCTCTTGCATCAGGTTTGAGGAATATCTTCTCTGATTACTGCTTAGTAGGAGACTTGTGTTATTTATTGTGGAATTATACTAGTTTTATCCGTAATTATTCTTACCTTCTGTGAAGAATAATTCACAAATACAATACATATTTTTGTTTCAAAGGCCAACTTGACTATCCACATTGGTCTCGATTTTACTGTTCACTTGGTGCCCAGTTGTCCTAGTGTACATATCTTAGGATATACTTCAACCAAATTCTCAGTTATTTTCTTCTTGATGCATGATGTTTTAGATAAAGAACTTGTGGGACCCAGTCCCTGCAGAAGCTGGAGATAGGTTCCTCAGCATTCTTCCACCTTGGCATGCCTATGAACGTGCTGCTGAGTATTTCGCATTTACTCGTGGTACACACCAAGTTTACTCAAATGTGAAGAACTTAAAGGTACTAAGCCTTAGGCCAGTGACGTGTATGAACTAGTAAACATTTGACACTTCTTTCTGATTAGTAATAATAATTCATGTATGTTCCATATATTGAAAAGCATGCAGATTTTTTTTTTGCCTCATCCATTGTTCTTTCTTAATATTTCCCTATAAGTCTATAAACGTTTACATGAAATAGAACATGCTGCCTTTTCTTTGACTTTTTTTTGTTTTGATAGGCAGATCTGAAGAAGTATCAACCACAATTCCTTGTTTCTGTCCCTCTCATTTATGAAACTCTATACAGGTTGGTTCTATAATGTAGTTGTGCCTCTGTTTTGATATTTTCCTTCACGAGACTATGTGAAATTGTAGTAAATGATACAACAAATTGAGTTACCCAGATTACATCATTCCTGCTCCTCTTATACATTCTCTGATACATGAATCAAAATATTTTTCTCTAAACTAATGAATGCTACAAATAGCAAATAATGAGTTTGACAGAAGGCAACAAGCATAGGAGTTTATGCCTTCTCTTTGTAAATCGGTTTGAGGAAAGTAGTAAATTTTCCTTTTTGCGAGGGCGAAAGAAAAAGAATAGAATTGTCCTCTCCAGGAACCAAGTAAAAAACTAAATATAAGAAAAAAATGAATGCAAAAAAATTACAAAGTAGCGGAGGCAATTTTAATTTGAATAGCTTGTTATTGTCCCATCTTTTACCTTCAAATATTATCCCTTAACAATCTATCTCCTCCATCAGTCAGTCATGTATGGTATGTCTAGAACCTAGTGTTATATGTCTATAACTTTAGTCCAAAAACTACAAATGTTGGCAGATTATTGACAATTCTGATACTATATTGGCAAAAATTAATTATGAATTGCTGAAAATTGATTTTTAGGCACACTCAATAGCTAAATATGTTAGACAATGATATGTGCATGTGGCAGTTTTTTCCTTGATCCTACTCCTTTGGAACTTGACCATGCAATAATATATGTTCACATAATCTAGTTAAAACTGAAACACAAATCAAGAACAAAAACAAGAATGCAGATTACAAAGAACTTTTTTATGTGGAAATCAAATCAGGCAGCAACATGTTTTAGATATGCCCTATAGAAAATCCAAATCCCAAATTTTCCTACTATTTTACTTATGATTCGTTTCTAAGAACAAATTGCGACTTTAAATAAGCCCCACAGAAACCATAAATAACCCTTGGGGTAAATTGCAAGTAGAATTCCTGAAGTATTCCTCTACTAGTTATGGTTACAAAAGTACAACATACATTCAAAATAGCTTATGTCAAACTCAAGTTCCTTTGCAAAGGTCCTGAAGGTTTTGTGAACTGAACCAGTTTAGGGACCAATTTAGGATTCAAGACACCCAACTATACCTATGATACTAACGTAGTAAATTAACTTGAGTTGACAAAGTTGACAGCACGGTGTGATCTGTGTGGCCATCCTGCCTCATTTACCTTGAGGAAGACGGTAGAAAACACATAATTGTAGCTATGTTGATAATAGCCATAATTGAAGCAAATATTTTTATTAGGATGTGTTCATTATCGTCATCTCGACTGAAGAGTTAGACCATCTTCTTATTGCTTCATTAGTTTAAATATTGATAACATGAAAATTGAGTATTCACTGAAAGTTATCCATGTGTTTTACATATTTGGCACCCTAACAAATTTTTGATTGTTTTCTTGTCATTCGTTTTTAATACTATTTGTATTCACTGAAAGAGATCGACCCAAAATCTTTCTCCATCGTGTGTAATCTTATTGTGTCCTCTGTGTTTTTATGAGTGTTCAAAATCTTTTACTATATATTTCTGTGGAGAAAAACTATATGTTTCAACGCAGATTAGTGGTCTGGTCTGCTAGTTCTTTCATTGTTTTTCGGTCTTGTGTAGGTGTCATCCTAAAGAAAGCGAGAAAAATAGGGAAATGAAGGCATGAAAGTTTTTTTTACAAGAGGATGTCTTATAGACACTCTTGTTGTATTCTCAGATGACATTGGAAGTTTTTTTTACTTTTCCATGAATCTGAGGTCCCAATTAACTTATAACTAACCATATTTCTGGTTTATTCATTTGTTTCCAGGTAGCCAATGCTGCTGGCAGCTATGGATGTGTGGATCAGTTTGTTAATGGATGTGGAAAATAAAATATATATGTTTTGGACTTGTGTAAAAAGTTGTAGATTTTATTTTGTAAATTAAGTGAATGCTTGCTGATGTAAAACTTGATGGGAATAGTGATGTAAGACTTGGATTTCGTTTTGTGAACAATGGGATATTGCCTTTAAATATGTTTTATAGAAATTGTCTTGTTAATGTTGCGGCTACGCTTTGTTAATGTTGCGGCTACCATATGCATTTTTATTAAATAAAATAGTTCTGTATGAATTTTTGTTGTATATAAAATTCAATTATATATTTTATATATAAACATGAAATTAGTAATTCCATAATAATTTAAACAATTGTTAAGTTTTTTCGTACGATTACAGTACTTTTTAAAATTTCGTCCCTTATTTATTAGGACGAAATATATCTGTTACAAAAACTTGTTTTTTGGGACAAATTAATAAACCGTCACACAAAAGCATAAATTTGAAAACTTTTGAGACATTTTGCCTAACCGTCCTTTAACAGTAATTAGGACGGCAATATCCGTCCCTAAACTTTTTGCCACGCCACCCTAATGGGACCGGCCATTCCCGTCCCAAAGGCCGTCCCAAATATTTGTTGGGACGGTAATTGCAGTTTTTAAGACGGTTTTTTGTTGTCCCCAAAGGTCACTTTTTTTGTAGTGGCACATGGAGTCTAACTGACTGGGCGCATGGAGCTTCACTGACTGGGCGCATGGAGCTTCGCTGGCTTGGTGCATGGAGCTTCACTGGCTTGGGCGTAAGGGGCTTCATTTGCTAAAAAAATTCATGCTTCTACAAGACCCCCTTCAAAGTTTTCGATACTTGAACAAGTTCGAAATACTTTGAAAGAAGCATGGATCGTCTTCTCGTGATACAATGGGCGCATAGCACAGCTCTCTCCTTGGGCGCATAGTATTTGGCCAACATATCAAAGAGATACGACTGTTGAGATCTTCTTTGAAATCCGAACTGTCAGATTCATCAGAGTGGAATTTGAAGCGGTCCATCCTTCATATGTCATCCACGTCAGCATGGGACAGTCGTATAGTATGTAGAAAGATGATTCTTCACGTGGGCGCATAGACCGTTGTGGGCGCATGGGCGCATAAAGCAATTGAGCGCATAGGAAGTGGCCTGTACCTATAAATAGGCCCTCAAGGAGAGAGAAAGCTCATTATTCCCTTCACTTAAAATTTTTCAGAAAACTCTGCATCTTCTTTCTTTGAAAACCATGTCTCCCAAGGTCGCCAAGAGATCCGCGAAGGGAAAGGGGGTTGCGCCGAGTAACTCTCCTCCAGCGGCAGCGTCTTCGGCAGTCCAGGACCTGATTCTGGGTGAGGGCATGCTTTAAAAACAAAGTCTCGAGCGTTAATTTGCGACACTCGGACTTTTCTTCTGTCGGGGCGCTTGCGCCTAAGGCAAACATACTTCTTTGAGCATTATTATGCACCCACAGAAGTCATGTGCCAATATTGTGGTGTGTTATGCGCCCACATGTTGCCGTCTCATGCGCCCTCAAGCTGTGGCATGTTATGCACCCACATGTTTTGTTCCGAACACATATCCTTTTGGGCGCATAGCCCTTTGGGCGCATAAAAGCCCTTCAGGACTTAGTTTTTTCTGCAGTTTTCTGAGTCTGACTTTTCTTATGTTCCTGCTTCTTGCAGCATCTATGCCGAAGGCTAAGACCATTTTGAAGGAGGAGATGCTACCTTCTTTCATCGGACAAGAGTCACCGTTCGTTAAGGATGAGGTAATACCAAAAATTAAGGTAAAAGAAGAATTGGCGCTGATCGGGAAAGGAATTACTCCCACGATTGAAGCTGCGGTAAAGGAGGAGCCCATGTCTGAGGAGAGTAGCACTGGAAGTTCTGGCCTACCTACCCCGGCTGAGGACCTTAATTGAATAGATCCTTCATATGTAAAATGGTTGAGGGAATGGTATATACCTTGACACAGCTAGGATCCGCGGGATCCCATAAATGTCCGTATTTTGTCTTGGTATTTCTGTCCGTCTTTAGCTTTATGTCTCACTTTTTTTGGACATCAAATGTAATCCTCTACTTCTTGCCCAGATGAAGAGATGGAGAACTTTTTGTTTTGCTCATGAGATATAGTCCTGTGAATGTAACTGATTTTGAATAAATAGAATGCATTCACTTCATCCATTGCTTGTGATATCGTGGTGCTTGTATTAGAGAGCTTGTTATACAACATTTATGTGAAGGGTATCCTGCTGGGGGCCCCTCTCTCTTTTTTTTTGTTTGGACCTATTGCCCCTTTGTGCACCCGAAGATGCGAGCAAATAGATTAGAATGATACTTTTGTGGACCTATTACCCTTTGGCATACCAGTGGTGCGGGTAGTAGATTTGAAATAAAACCCAACAGAGGTAACATGGTCGTGATAGATTTTTTGATCTTGACATCGTGACTTTCATCCCGGGTTGGGTACAGGCGTCAAGTCGAAAGACTATCTGTATCAGAGGTAATATGGACGTGACACGTGATAATCAGGAGTGGTTTCTGGTGGAATGGATTTTCTCGTTTTAGCTTCTTGTCAAGTATCCCTTCCTGAAGCGGAGGAAACTCTCCAAGCCTCCTTTCCGACGACCTCCACGAAGGATAGCGAGATAGCCCAGGAAGTTGTCAAAGCTTTCTACTCTGTACTAAGAGTGAAGCTTCCTGGAGTCCTGAATTAGAATGTCGTCTTTGGCCCTATGAGGATTGTTGCCGAATGTCAAGTGGCAGCCCTCGAGAGCATGGCTGGCTACGGGGAGCGGGCCAACACTCTAAGGAAGGTGCTAAATAACCTGGAGGTTCATGTGGCCAGGTTCCAGGATGCCAAACAGTAGAATCCGACGTCGCTGTTCCGCACAGAGGACGAGGCTTTGATGACGGCTCTTACGGAGGAGAAGGCTACCTTCCAGGCAAGGAAAAATGCCCTTGTTCGAGAGATCGCTGAGCTGGCTGACCAGTATGGCCAGTTCAATGCTGCAAGTGAGGCACTTGCTGCCTCGAACAACAGGTTGGCTGCGTAAATCACTGAAAAGTACAATCTGAATATGAGGATTATTTGTACCAGGTTGCCATGACTGCCACCACTTCTTCCCGTTTAGAAGAACAGTTGGCGAAGTTGGAGGGGAGCATCAGAGTCTGATCCTCTTTAAAGATGAAGCCGCTCGTCGAGAAGAGGCACGACGCCGAGCTATTGTGAAATCTGAGGCTGAGATTGTGGCTCTAAAGGACAGCATCAATCGCCTATGTATCCCATAGATTTTGTAACTCTTTTCTCTAGCCGTCACGGCTCTTGTACCTTTTTCTATCTCTTGATAGACGTTGAAGTACAAAATAAAGAATCTTTTCAGAAGTGAATATGGTTTTGTGAAATATCGATGCTAGAGGTAATGTGGACGTAGCAAGGATATTTTTTGGTGGTTATTCCGCTGGAGAATTGTGATGTGGACCTATTATCCGTTATATATTCAAGTTATTTGAAGATAGATAATAAGTTGAATGAAACTGCTAGTAGATGTAATATAGACGGAACAGCAGAGGATGTTCTATATCTGACCAGAGGTAATATGGACGTAGAAAGATATATAATATGTAGGGGAGTAGATAATTCAGTGGTAATAGGGACGTGATTATCCTTGATGAATGCTTTGCTCAAAGGTTATGTGGACGTGGAAAAATATTTAATCATTCCACTGGGGAAATAATTATCAGAAAATAATTCAGAGGTAATAGGGACGTGACTTGTTTTTGTCAAACCGAGTTTGGATAGAGTCAAAAACGGGGATGATTCTACTGGGGAAATATTTAGAGGACCTATTATCCAGGACGTATTCAAGACTCTTGAAATACGGATAATAGTTAGATAGTTTTTCGAATCATATAAACATCGTACTGTACATTTACATGACTGAACATATGTGAACATTATGTAAAAGAGGTTACACATAGTATTTCTTCAGGAACTTGCCGTTGATAGGCATCATGAGCAAGTCACCATCAGGCTTGGTTAGCCGGTACATACCGTTAGAATAAATTGATTCTATAATGAAAGGACCTTCCCATTTAGGCTGGAATTTTTCTTTTGTTTTGTGCGTCATGACCATTGGTCTTCTCACTATTAAGACCAGATCGTCGACTTGGAAGATCCTTTCCTTCACTTTTTTATTGAAGGCTCTAGAAAGGCGTCTTGGTATAGCTCAATGCGCTGTTGAGCTAACAAGCATTTTTTGTCTAGCGCTTCGAGCTCATGCAGTCATAGAAGGTAGCTTACTTTGGTAGTCAGCTTGTTGGCTAGGGCTACTCGAAGAGAAGGAATCTGGATTTCAGGGGAAGAACTGCTTTGCTCCCATAAATCAGAGAGAATGGCGTACTGCCTGTTGGAGTCCGGACCATTGTACGATAGGCCCATAGACATTCACCGAGCTTCTCGTTCCAATCGCGCTTGTTTGAAGACACGAACTTCTTGAGAAGTTTTATAATGGTTTTGTTGAAGGCTTCTGCTAGCCCGTTAGCCGCTGGATTGTAGGCAGTAGAGGCTACGTTCTGGATTCGATTCTTATCACAGAACCAATAGAATGCATGGCTTGGGAACTATGGACGATTATCATGGATAATCCTGTAAGGTAGGCCGAAGCGATAAATGACGTAATGTTTGATGAAACTGATCACGTTTGATGTCTTCACTTCAGTGAGCGGTATAGATTCTATCAATTTGGAGAAGTAATCGATTATAGCTAGGATGAACCGATGTCCTTTGGAGGATGGCGGCCTGATTGGTCCTATGACGTCCATCTCCCAGGCTTCAAATGGCCAAGATGCTGCCGTCGGGTGTAGAAACTCCGAAGGTTGATGAATAAAATTGACATAGAACTGGCAAGCTCTACACTTCTTTGTATATTCAACAGCATCTGCTATCATTGTGGGCCAGTAATAACTCATTCGTCTGAGGCGATCTTGTAGTTTGGGGCCTGGTTGATGTGCACCACAAACTCTATCGTGAGCCTACCGGAGTACATATTTGGCTTCTATGTCTGATAAGCATCGTAACAGTAGCCCGTCGTAAGAGCGTCGGTACAGCATCTTGGTAGCTGTGTCATAGTAAAATCTGAGGGATCGCCTTTGGACAGATACTGCTTCCTTCGGCTCCTCGGAGAAGATTCCATAGATGGCGTATTATATGAAAGGAAATCTCCAGTCTTTGACATCGACATTTATTTCCGCTACGTAACTTTGATGAATATGTAAGGCATTTTTCACACAGAATAGTTCTCGACCAGACACTATGATCGACTGCTGAGTATTGGTTGGAACGGTCAAGGAAGCAGCGAGATCGGCTAGAGCATCTGCTTCTATATTCTGTAGTCGAGGCACGTGCTCGATGAAGAATCCAGCGAAAGTAGACGCCAACTCGATTATTGCTCTGTGGTAGGGGATGAGATCTTCGTAGCGAACTTCATAATCCTCTCGGACCTGACTAACTATTAGCTTGGAATCGCCGTAAGCTTCTAGACAGTCAACTCCCAGTTGCTTTATTAGTTGTAAGCCGATTAATAGAGCATTATATTCGACCACGTTGTTGGTGTATGGTTACACGAGAGAATATGCGCGGTGTATAACCAGATGATCAGGTGATACGAGTACGACACCTACTCCGGCCACGATATTTCTTTTAGGTCATGATCTTGATGCATCATCAAAAAACATTCGCCAAATGGGGATTTCTTCAGTTGCAGTGTTAGATTCTACCACTTCGTTGGGGATTTCATCGTAGAGTTTGGACGATTCTGGCACCAGATGAGCTGCTAGGAAGTCAGCTAATGCTTGGCCTTTTACTGCCTTCTGAGGAGCGAAGATCATATCGTATGGAGTCAACAACATTGCCCATGTAGCTAAATGGGAATTGAGAGAGCCCAATTTTGTCATGAGTATTCTGAGAGGGTTGACTTTAGATATAATGTAGATAGTCTACCCAGACACATAGTGGCGTGTCTTCTGGATGGAAAATACTAGTGCAAGACATTCCTTCTCCACCGGTGTGTATCTGTGCTCGGTACCTACCATTGTGCGGCTGAGGTAGTAGATTGCATGTTTATGGCCGCCTTCATTCTTTTGAGCCAATAAGGCACTAAGAGAATGGCCCATAGCATGGACATATAGTAAGAAGGGCTTCCCTATTATTGGAGCTACCAATACTGGAGGGCTTGTAAGGTACACCTTGATGTCGTCGAATGCGCATTGACATTGTTCAGTCCAAACGAAAGATACGCCTTTCTTCATGAGCTGAGTGAATGGTAGACACCTTCCAGAGAGGTTCGAAATAAATCGTCTGATGTAGGCTAGCCTTCCTTGTAGTCCGCGTAGCTCTTTGAGGTTTCTTAGAGGATGCATGACAAGGATAGCCTTCACTTCTTCCGGGTCCAAATGTATACCATTTGAAGTGATGACGAAACCAAGGAACTTGCCGTTGGAGACTCCCAGAAAAGACTTGTTTGGATTTATCTTGAGTTGGTGTGCACGCATTAGTTCGAACACCGTTCTCAAGTCTTGGAGGTAGTTGCCCTTGAGACGACTTTTGACTGTGATATCTTCTACGTAGCACTCTACAGTTTTGCGCAAATGATCACAAAAAATTGTGTTCATGGTTCACTGGTATATCGCCCCTGCATTCTTCAATCTGAAGGGCATCACCGTACAGCAGTATACCCCCAATGGTGTTCGAAAATATGTGTGCTTCTCATCGTCGGGGAACATCTTGATCTGGTTGTAGCCTGAGAACCCACCCATGAAGGACATCTGCTCGAAGTCGCAAGTATTGTTGATCATTATGTCGGTGATCGGTAGAGAGAACTCGTCCTTCGGGCATGCAGAATTCAAATCACGGTAGTCGATACAGACTCGAACTTTATCGTTCTTTTTCAAGACTAGAACGATGTTGCCAACCCAGTCTGGGTGTTGTTCTTCGTGAATGAATATACTGGCAATGAGCTTCTTGACTTAATTTTTGATGGCTTCCATGACGTCTGGTCAGAATTGTGGTTGTTGCTGCTTCACTGGCTTAGCTTTAGACGAAATGTTCAGGTGGTGCATGGCAATTTTAGGGTCCAATCCTGGCATGTCTTCATAGCTCTATGCAAAGACGTCAATGTATTCTCTTATAAGCTGTATAAGAGATTGGCGTTCATCACCAGATAGACTTTTGCTGATGAAGATTGGTTTGAAAGACGCTTCATCTCCCAGATTGACTTGGATGATTTCGTCTTTGGTAGGTGGTTCCCGTTGTTCGAAGTGCAGCTCCCACCTAGTATCCATCTTTTGAGCCCATTGTTCAAGCTCAATTGATTGGACATCATCTGTAATTTGGTCGACAGAAACCATGATGACGGACAGAGTTGCTTTGAACATGTCGTCGATGCTGGAGTCTGAGTCCCAGAGGAAAAAATTAGAGAAATGAGAACAACGATCTTCTTCATCATCTGATCTTTCAGGAGTTGTTGGAGGAGTGACATAGCCCAAACCAATACCGCTTCGTTGATAGTAGTTATCGGGTTTGCCTGGAGGAGCAAAGTGTAGTATTGGCAACCGTCGTCCTCGGCCGTAATTTAGCCCTTTGTCGCTTTTGATGTCATATCCCACGTTCTGGATGATGTTCTTGGCCTTCCAACTATACCAAAAAATTTATATTTTCCCAGAGTCATAGTCAGCTTCTGTGTTGTGCTTGGGAGAAGTAGAGTCTGGGACGAACTTTCTCTCGCCAATTATATGACCGAAGATGATTAGTTCTTCATCCTTCTTTCTGGCTGGAACGATGAAGTAGAGGATATCTTCAGGGTAAAGTTTTTCCTGCAGGTGAGGCGTCGTAACCGGTATGCAGATGTGTGGTCCTATGCCATTTTCTAAGGCGTATATCGTCTCCATGTACTGGTTTACAGATTGATAGACATCGAAGTAATTCAAAGATAAACCTTTACTAAGGAAATACACAAGTTCTTCTTCAGGGATAACATCATCCGCTGAAGGTACATTATTATGAGTATTAATATACTCATTGAGAGGATCATCACCTGAAAGAGAAGCCACAGTCTTGGCAGAGTTCACCACTGTAAAACCCCTAAATTTCTACTATATTTTTTATATATATTAAATTTGGTACTGATTTAAAATTTTTGTATTGTACGTCGCATAGTCGTATTGTACGTCGCGCACGAAATTTTATTTTTCGTAGTTGCTCGACGAGTGCGAATATGTGCGAGCGTACATATTTTGAGAAAAATATTTTTTATTTTTATAGTTTCAAAATAATATATGTAATATTTAATTTAGCAATAAAAATTTCCTAAATTTATGATTTTATTTATGAAAGGCCTTTTATTTGGAATAAATAATATTATTCATGCATACATATATTTCATAAATATTTGCTAGTTTAATTTAAGTAAAAATATAATTTTTGAGATTTATTATTCAAAAAGATATTTAGAAATATTTATTATTTTCGAAATTATTATTATTGGTATTTTGAAAAATATATTTGGAAGTTATGGTGGCCATTTAAATCTTGATTTGATTTTTGGATTTATTTAAATAGTTAAATATTCAAAATTTATTTATTCCATTTGATTTTGAGCTCAAAATTTAAATAGATTTAAATTGGATTTAATTGATTTGATTTTAAACTAAGAGAAATTGATTTGATTTGATTTAAATTAGATTTGGATTTGGATTTGGATTTGGATTTGGTTGCTTTTAAATTAAATTAGGAAATATCTAAATTGGGTTTAAAGGAATCCTAATTCTTATCTAATTGGAAATTCCCACATCCTATAAATAGGAAGGTACTCCTCCATATTATTTTCACCACAAATCATCTTTCAAAACATCCTTGTCAAAATTTCTCTCTTTTTTTGGTCATAAATTCAGCCTCAATTTTCAAAGGTTGTAGCAACTTCGAATGACCATAACTCCGGACTCCTTTTGACCTTCAATTTTTTTTGTTGGAATCGTATTGAGGTAGATTTTATGAATGTAAATTTTATATTCATAAATTCGGAACTTCATTTTCTGGAAAATTTGTGGAGTGTCAGTGGTCCAAAATCTGACACGTTTTAGTGTTTTTGAGATTCTGGGAGAACCAGGAATCAGAATCACGATCCGTTTGAAGTTTTGGAATACTAACAGAAAAATACATATCATATATTTTTTCCAAAAATTTTCCAGAATATTTTATTTTTGGTTTTTATTTTAGAAGTTTGTCACATCGTCTGAGTTATCTTGTGTAGCCCTGTGACTATTCTGTACCCAACGGGATTGTCGGTTTCACCAGCAAGGACCTCAGGCAAGACACCTTGCCATTTGCTATTTAATTATTTTAGCTCATATTTTATGCATTATTTATTTTCTTTATGCAAAATAAACTGTGATACATGGCATAACCTGTTAGAACTTACTGTTCATTTATATTTCCTGCTATGTATTATTTTTATCACGTTAAACCTAGATTTAAGGGACCACCTTGTGTGTTGCATTCATTGGCCTTGACACATTGTACCACGAAGTTGTGTGTCGCATGTAGAACACGAAAGTGCGTGATTGGCTGCCCACCAGTACGTATAAGCCGTGCGATAGGAATAACCGCTAATAGAGATTGTATGCTAGTTTGACTTAGCGGTTATAGTGGTTTGTGTTGTGGATACAACACAGTAGGCATTGGGCGGGGAGGACAATTCCTTAGCGTATGGGCTTTGATGCACTTCCCTTGTGACCCGGACTCTCCGCTGGAGATACGGGGTTGATGACCCATGATTACTGACGGCCACTGACGATTCTGCGGAACGTCATGCTCTTACTGATGGGGCCTCTGGTGCCTAAGGGGGGACCATGCCGATCCTATTCAGCCAGGGCCCATGCGTAGGAAGGATTATTCTTAACTACATATCACTTAGACCGGTTAGGTACCTTTATCCGTTAGGTACGAGTACTTTTGGTTTGGGTACTTGTATCTGACCGTGGCTTGGAACAATAACTTGTCGCGGTTTAGTTCGTCACATCTTGTCCTTGTTTGGTTGTAGGTGTGACTTACTACTTCGATGAGAAGGTATTGAACCTTGTTGGGGTCCGGATACCATATTGGATTCATAGCATGGAAAGATACGTCGCCGTGAATTAGTTTACCATCTCCTGTCCTTGTTTGGTTGGGGGGATGGTACGCTCGTTCAGTAGGTGCGTATTGGACCATGTTATAATTCGATTTACTTATTTATTTGAGCAATATTTATTCAGTTTATATGGCATGATATTATGTGTCTTGTTACGTCTCTCTGAGGACCTGGTTATCTCTCCAGGTGTGTGCTATTGTCTTTCGCAGGTGTTCTAGCTCTATCCGTGATTATCGCTATTTCTTCGAGGATGATTGCATTTGGATCGTCTTCGTTTCGGTCGCCAAATTCATATCTTTTCTTATGTATTTTTCCTTTACTTGTTGGTAGTGGATTTGTCTCCGCCCAACATATTGTATCAAGACAATTCATTATCTTTATATGATGTCTTTTATTCATTTATTTTACGTGGATGAGATTAGTTATGGTTCTACTGTATTTTACAGCTTATGTATTTATACGAGGTTTCCATATATTGGAGTATACTTCGTATGTATGCAGCTGGCATGGATACGTACCTAGTCCTAAGTATTTTTGGACTGGGGCATTACATATTTTTGTGGTGGCCCATGCAGGTCCAGTTTGTCACTTCGGTTACGTTACAGTACCGATGCGAGCCTGCAACAAAGGATTAGAATATAGGAATCTCATCCATACAGCTTGACCTCTTCCCTTGGCTTCAAATTCTGAACTCTCGATCGACTTCCTTGAATTACATCTTGCTTGATTCCTCTCTACCGTTGATTCTTATTTTCGTGCTTAGTGTCAACTAGGAAGATGACTACACTAGTATATGCTCATAGGTCACACATATGGCTAGAATGGTTATATTGGCAATTGGAATACATTCAAGACTCTAATTGAGTTAAAAGATTTTTTTTTATTGTGGTTTAACGATTAGTAATTGGTAAAGTAGGATATTACCATGAAAAGTTTTAACCTTGAGATTTATAAATAGTAAACACCAGAGGATTTATAAAATTTCATACTTGGTATAAGAAATTGATTAATTTTTGAGATTTGATATTTATGATTTACTGGGTTATAGTTATACATCCTTGCACAAGTATAAAATTGATTTGCTTTTCGAGTTGTGATATTATGAGTTTTGGGTGATAGATATACATCTTTGAACAAATATAAAATTTATTTGATTTTTGAGTTTTGATGTTTATGATTTATTGTATTATAGTTATACACCTTTGAACAGTTATAAATTTGGTTTGAAAATGATCTTAGCTTTTAAAAATGGCCATAGAAATTATTTAAATTGAGTTGTACAAATTGCGATTTTCGTGTTTAGTAAATTTGAATTTTAAGTGAAAGTAATGACGGTAAATTTTGGTTTAAAATATTTGAAGGTTATGAAAACGATTTTTGAGAATTTTTTTTTTTTAAATGGTGTCCTATGATTGAGGATTTACAAATCTATTTAGATTTTTGGTAAACAAAAAAGATTTTGACTGATAAGGTTATTTGAAAATTTAGTTTAATGAGGGATTGCTAATATTAAAATTTGGGAGAATTTCGAGTTGATGGGATAAAATGTTATTTTGGTTGATTAAAGTAAGTTATCATTTAAAAGTTGTGATTTTTGTTGGAATAACTTAGCATGAATAGAAGTTAAAATTTATGAGAGCATTGAGCTTAATTTTTGAGATTGCTTTTAATATGCTAAGAGTTTTATTATGAGTTACTTGAAAATTTTAGAGTGTTAAATTTTTTATTTATTGTGAAATTTTTATGGATTTGTAAACTATGAACTCTTGAGTTAAATAGTTGAACTTAAACGTTAATTTTGGAAAGGGTTAGTAGTAACGTGATAAAATTCTGCTTTGAGATTTATGAGAGTGATTAAATTTTTTTTTATGATGAATTTGAACTGCTTGGAGTGAATACAAATTTTGGTGGTTTATTTTTGAAAGTTTATTTTTGAAACTTTTGGAGGATACTTGAGTTAAATTTTAAGGGTAGGCCCCAAGATAACCCTACTGAGTATTCCACACTAATTGCCATATCACTCATGGCCATGATAGTAGTATATACACAAGTGTTGTTAGTCATCTACCCAGCTATGTAACTGTATTCCACCTTGACTTACTCGACCTTCCTTCAATTCTAGATCTTTTAATTGCGACCTTCTAACCCATTTGCAATTTGAATAATGAGATAATGGTTCCTTAACTGTATTCATCTAGGAGACTATCTTCTCTCCGAAATTTTGTTCCTAAATTATTTTTATGGAATCTTTAATTAATTTTATTTCATGCTTTACTTGATCTTCTTTATTTTGTGCATTAATTATCATCTCATGAACTCCCACTTTCTATTTTTGAACTTCTGGCGTCCCCTACCGTGACTTGTATATTTGGGGTACAACACTACACTTTTTCTCCCAACAAATTTTACATATAAGACCTAGACAAGCCCACCTTCCTGTAGACATATCATGTCCCACCAAAACCCATCTCCTTGTACACTATTTCTATGATTTGACCTTCTGGTCAAAATGGCCAAACTATAATCCTTAACATGATACCAATATATTTTTCGACCACGGATAGGGATTCAACCTCGACTCAATTCTTTCAACCCAATATGTGATTTTGTTCTACTTAAATTCATTAATGCTTAGCGTTGTACTTTATCTTGGTTGCTTGACCCATGGTCCCATCACACTACTAGTTTAACTCTTGTAAGTTGGGTAGAATACCTCACGGCCCAACAAAGCCTTTGTCCTTGTGACCCATGTGGATAAATTTGCTTAGCCTATAAGTTCAGAGGACCCTAACTTAGCTGGTCAACCAAGACAACTGTATAGGTCCGAACTTCAGGCGAGCCTTGATCTTAAAAGATCTGGGACTATTTAAAAAAAATTTCATCAGTACCTCCCTTGCTTATATTTTGACTATCTCGCGCTGCTAACGTAGCTTCAGTTTTGCAAGCTTATTTCGTTATCAAGCTTGATCATGACATATTTTATTGGGTGCACCCACTAACATATTGTCTAACCAGAACCGGTGCATGATGGTCTGATCAACCTATTGCACTTTGGTTCGCTTATCACATATTATCCTACGTGGATGGGGACATAGCTAAACTTGTCTTCTAGAGTCCCATCCGCGACTGCCTTGACAACTCCTTTTGAATTATTCGGTCGCCTTTGAACCACGTATTCGTATTCGATAACGCCTTCTTCGAACTCTATATTGCGTTCGCCTTCACCTATTTTAGAAGGACGAAAGCGTCGTACTAAAACTCCTCTAACTGTTCTATCACCATGACCATTACCACCCAATGTAACCATATCTTTGTCTTGAACTACTCGACCTTTCCCTCGACACTAAATTTACAATCTTGACTTTCTAATCACTTGAATTTAAGAGTTATTACAATCGTCTCTTAATCATACCCTCAACCTCGACTACGACCATATAAACTTCCTTAAACCCTTCTATCTACCGTTGTGCCTTCTCACCCTCTCCTAATTTTTAATTTCGAAGACGAAATTCTTTTAAGTTGGGTAGGATGTAAAACCCCTAAATTTCTACTATATTTTTTATATATATTAAATTTGGTACTGATTTAAAATTTTTGTATTGTACGTCGCATAGTCGAATTGTACGTCGCGTACGAAATTTTATTTTTCGTAGTTGCTCGACGAGTGCGAATATGTGCGAGCGTACATATTTTGAGAAAAATATTTTTTATTTTTATAGTTTCAAAATAATATATGTAACATTTAATTTAGCTATCAAAATTTCCTAAATTTATGATTTTATTTATGAAAGGCCTTTTATTTGGAATAAATAATATTATTCATACCTACATATATTTCATAAATATTTGCTAGTTTAATTTAAATAAAAATATAATTTTTGAGATTTATTATTCAAAAAGATATTTAAAATATTTATTATTTTCGAAATTATTATTATTGGTATTTTGAAAAATATATTTGGAAGTTATGGTGGCCATTTAAATCTTGATTTGATTTTTGGATTTATTTAAATAGTTAAATATTCAAAATTTATTTATCCCATTTGATTTTGAGCTAAAAATTTAAATAGATTTAAATTGGATTTAATTGATTTGATTTTAAACTAAGAGAATTTGATTTGATTTGGTTTAAATTAGATTTGGATTTGGATTTGGATTTGGATTTGATTGCTTTTAAATTAAATTAGGAAATATCTAAATTGGGTTTAAAGGAATCCTAATTCTTATCTAATTGGGAATTCCCACATCCTATAAATAGGCAGGTACTACTCTATATTATTTTCACCACAAATCATCTTTCAAACCATTATTGTCAAAATTTCTCTCTTTTTTTCGTCATAAATTCAGCCTCAATTTTCAAAGGTTGTAGCAACTTCGAATGACCATAACTCCCAACTCCGGACTCCTTTTGACCTTCAGTTTTTTTTGTTGGAATCGTATTGAGGTATAATTTTTGAATGTAAATTTTATTTTCATAAATTTGGAACTTAATTTTTTGGAAAATTTGTGGAGTGTCAGTGGTCCGAAATCTGACACGTTTTAGTGTTTTTGAGATTCTGGGAGAACCAGGAATCAGAATCACGATCCGTTTGAAGTTTCGGAATACTGTCAGAAAAATACATATCATATATTTTTCCCAAAAATTTTCCAGAATATTTTATTTTTGGTTTTTATTTTAGAAGTTTGTCACATCGTTTGAGTTATCTTGTGTAGCCCTGTGACTATTCTGTACCCAACGGGATTTTCGGTTTCACAAGCAAGGACCTCAGGCAAGACACCTTGCCATTTGCTGTTTAATTATTTTAGCTCATATTTTATGCATTATTTATTTTCTTTATGCAAAATAAACTGTGATACATGGCATAACCTGTTAGAACTTACTGTTCATTTATATTTCCTGCTATGTATTATTTTTCTCACATTAAACCTAGATTTAAAAGACCACCTTGTGTGTTGCATTCATTGGCCTTGACACGTTGTACCACGAAGTTGTGTGTCGCATATAGAACACGGAAGTGCGTGTTGGCTGGCCACCAGTACGTACAAGCCGTGCGATAGGAATAATCGCTAATAGAGATTGTATACTAGTTTGACTCAGCGGTTATAGTGGTTTGTGTTGTGGATACAACACAGTAGGCATTGGGCGGGAAGGACAATTCCTTAGCGTATGGGCTTCGATGCACTTTCCTTGTGACCCGAACTCTTCGCTGGAGATACGGGGTTGATGACCCATGATTACTGACGGCTACTGACGATTCTGCGGAACGTCATGCTCTTACTGATGGGGCCTCTGGTGCCCAAGCGGGGACCATGCCGATCCTATTCAGCCAGGGCCCATGCGTAGGAAGGATTGTTCTTAACTACATATCACTTAGACCGGTTAGGCACCTTTATCCGTTAGGTACGAGTACTTTTAGTTTGGGTACTTGTATCTGACCGTGGCTTGGAACAATAACTTGTCGTGGATTAGTTCGTCACATCTTGTCCTTGTTTGGTTGTAGGTGTGACTTACTACTTCGATGAGAAGGTATTGAACCTTGTTGGGTCCGGATACCATGGTCGTGAATTAGTTTACCATCTCCTGTCCTTGTTTGGTTGGGGGGATAGTACGCTCATTCAGTAGGTGCATATTGGACCATGTTATAATTCGATTTACTTATTTATTTGAGCAATATTTATTCAGTTTATATGGCATGATATTATGTGTCTTGTTACGTCCCTCTGAGGTCCTGGTTATCTCTCCAGGTGTGTGCTATTGTCTTTCGCAGGTGTTCTAGCTCTAGCCGTGATCATCGCTATTTCTTCGAGGATGATTGCATTTGGATCGTCTTCGCTTCGCTCGCCAAATTCATATCTTTTCTTATGTATTTTTCCTTTACTTGTTGGTAGTGGATTTGTCTCCGCCCAACATATTGTATCAAGACAATTCATTATCTTTATATGATGTCTTTTATTCATTTATTTTGCGTGGATGAGATTAGTTATGGTTCTACTGCATTTTACAGCTTATGTATTTATACGAGATTTCCATATATTGGAGTATATTTCGTATGTATGCAGCTGGCATGGATACGTACCTAGTCCTAAGTATTTTGGGACTGGGGCATTACAACCACGTAGGGTAATTCTTCAGGATTGGGAGGACGGACATCAGTAGGTTCCTTCCAGGGTGTCTTGCTGAGAGTGATGGTCAGTGGCTTGACCTTGTCAGGGTTCTTCTTTTTTATCCAGATTGTGAGAGACTTCAGAGTACTTTTTAGAGTAGTACTGTTGGCCCATTGGTCATATGGTCAACCCGATTTTAATAATTGACCAAAACTCTGTCTGGATATACGAAGCTTGTTGGGACATCTCAGCTTCTTGGACATAAGCAAGATTGGATATTCACTCCGTTCAAGACTGAAGATCTGTTTGCCTACTTGAGTCTGTACTTCCTATGCAATGTAATTTTTCACTTTATTTGAGTCTAGGAATACGTTGTACACCGAGTCGTACTGGCAAATAGGCTATCCCCAAAATAGTTCAAAATGTTTTTAAAATGACCTATCAAAATGTTTACAAAAAGATTTTCAAAAAGGTTTTCAAATATCACCAAAAATCTATTTTAAAACCCTAACCTAACCCTGACAGAACTCGGCCAGAGTTCGGCCAGAGTTCAGCCAGAGTTCGGTTGGTGGCCGTTTGATTTTTGAATTCTCTGGAACTTGGTCCTCCTGCAGTTGCGGATTTGACCGAGATTTGCTCATCGAGTTCTGTCCGAATTCTGCCCGAATTCTGACAGAGTTCTCCCTTTGGAATTCCTATAAATAGAGATGGATTTCGATCATTTCAATTCACTCATTCACTTTCAATCTTCTCTCTATCTAAAAAGCTTTCTGCCTTCCAAAGAGTTTTCTAGAGCTTTCATTTTCAGATCCCAAGCCAGTTACAATCCTCTAGTCGATTTGCCAGTGCGGTACGGTATAGAAGTTTCTGAGAGATTGTAATCAGAAGGCTTGATTGAAGAATACCTCTTCACATTTGAAGTTGGACAAGTTCTTCGTATCAAAGCTCGCGTTGTAGAAGTTGCAAGGACTTCGTAAGAAAACTTGCAGTTTTTTCTATAGTGGATTCAATTGGTAGCAAGAGTTCTACCGACTGGATTAGTCCTCAACAGAGGGATACCAGTATACATCGCTGTCTTTGCGTTTGCTTTCTGAACTCTGCCTTTACATTATTTCAACTGTGATTATATACTGTGATTGTGTTGCTAACATTTTTTAATTAGCATTATTCTGCTGCCAACTCTATTCACCCCCCCTCTAGAGTATTACGCTTTACTATATCGTTCCTACAATTTGTATCAGAGCGGGTGTTACAGGTAAAGCGAGGTAACAGTGCTATTATTTATTCATTATTTATTAGATCACAGCACATCACATGGCTACTATAAAATTCACAAGTGAAGGTCAGGCCACAAACAGACCCCCACTGTTTGATGGTACTAACTACACTTATTGGAAAACACGGATGAGTTTCTTCTTGAAATCTCTTGATTTTGACTTATGGGCTATTGTTCTTGATGGCTATCAGAAGCCACCTCGTATAAATGTCGAGGGAGTTTTGGTTGAAAAACCCCAAAGCAGTTATACAGAGGAAGAAAAGAAAAAGGCCAGTCTTGACGTACGTGCCATTAATGCTCTTTTTTGTGCCTTAGACAGAACAGAATTTAACAGGGTATCTACATGCACAACGACAAATGGTGTGTGGAAGCTTCTCGAAATTACACATGAAGGCACGACTCAAGTCAAGGAGTCAAAAGTCAGCAGACTTACTCAAGAGTACGAGGCGTTCAAAATGAAGCCAAATGAAACAGTCACACAAATGTTCGAGAGGTTCTTGGATATTGTAAACCCTTTGTCCTCCTTAGACAAAGATTACAGTAACCACGAAAAGATTCGCAAACTCCTGCGAGCTCTCACCAAGAACTGGATTCCAAAGGCTACAGCTATCATTGAAGGAAACGACCTTACCACAATGTCACTTGAAGTACTCATGGGTAAACTACTCACTCATGAACTGGAGCTACAAGATTTTGAAGAGCCTGCTCCAAAGGAGAAGACTATCGCCCTCAAGGCTCAGCACAGAAAAGCTGCTGAAGATGACTCAAACAGCATTGGATCTGACGCTGAAGATCAAACTCTACTAGCAAGAAAGTTCAAAAGATTCATGAGACATGAGAAGAGAGTCAAAGAGAACAACAGCAACAACTGGTATCAAGAAGATGCTGTCTGCTATGGCTGTAAGAAGAAGGGACATATAAAGAAGGACTGTCCCATCAACTCATCATCGAGAAGAAGAACAACAGGTATGAAAAAGGCAACCTGAAAAGATCAACGTCTCGGAAATATGCCAACACCAGCATATGGCATGAGAGTGAAGCTAGCGACTCAGAAGATGAACATTCAGAGGACGCTGCAAACATCTACTTCATGGCAATCGATCAGGTACCTACTGAACCTGTAGAAACATATGATGACTTCACCTTTGAGCAATTAGGAGATGCCTTCAGTGACCTGATGCTTGACTACAGGAAACTGCGTAGTAAATATCAGACCGCTAAGAAGGTACTCAAAGAGTACAAAGGAGAAATAGGAAGACTTACCGACCTACTAGCTGAGGTTAGAGCTAATGTTAGTGAGTCTGGTGAGCTTTCCTCTATAAAGCTCTTATTACACGAGACTAAACAGTCATCCGAAGAGAAAGACAAGATTATAGACCAATTGAGAGAAGATCTTTCTAGAGAAAAGAAAAGTCTTCAATCTGCACAAATCAGAATGGAATCACTCACTTCTGATTATACTAAGTTATATGACACTTCCAAAAGGTTGGAAATTAGGTTAGGAAAACAGCCTGAGCCTGCTGCTTCCTATCCTAACACGTGTCACTTACCGAGAATTCGGAACATTCCCAAGCCAAACACTGTCAGACCAAACCATATAAAACCTTTACCCCAAAAGGTTAAGCCCAAACATGATCATAGGTATGCATTCTTCTATACTAGAAAACCCAAACCTACCAACCATGCACACCACTCAGCTTTCAACACTCGACATGCACAATGTCATTATTGTGGCCTCATTGGTCATATATCATCTGCATGTAGAATGAGAAAGCTTGTAGATTTAAATGTTTATGCTTGGATACCTAAAGCTAACAATTCAGGACCCTACAAGAAATGGGTACCAAAGGTTTCATCTGCAAACTGTTTTGTAGGTGGAACACCCTTCACATGCTAGAAGCAAATGGATCCTCGACAGCGGTTGCTCATGGCATATGACCGGTGACGCTACCCTATTTGCAACACTGTCGAAGAAAAAGAAGGAAGGTTATGTTTCCTTCGGTAATAATTTGAAAGGGTATATTATTGGTATCGGTGATGTTGGTAAGTCTCCCTATTCCGTGATTAAAGATGTCTGTCTGGTTACCGAGTTGAAACATAATCTGCTCAGCATAAGTCATCTAGCTGATCATGGTTATGGTATCAACTTTGGCAAAGACAAATGTACTATAGTTGATAGCTCAACTGGTAGTACTATCTTTGAAGGAATCAGGGAAGACAATATATATGTTTTCTATCTGCTGGAAGAAGCTAACATTTCAGGTAGATGCTTAATGGCCAAAAGTGGTGAGAGTCATCTATGGCACATGAGACTCGGTCATGCAAACATGGATACAATTTCAAGATTATCCACAAAGAAGTTAGTACGCGGTTTACCAGACATAACATTCAAGAAGGATTCGGTATGCAGCCAATGTGAAAAGAACAAGGCTACCAGATCCACATTCAAGTCTGTAAACGCAGTATGTACTACTAGACCTCTACAATTGCTACACATGGATTTATTCGGTCCTAGCAGAGTTGCTAGCCTCGGAGGTAAATTATATGCATTTGTAATTGTAGATGATTTCTCTAGATACACGTGGGTATATTTCTTGACACGCAAAAATGACGCATTATCAGAATTTGTCACCTTTTGCAAGAAAGTACAGAATGAAAAAGGTTACATGATCACTCGCATTAGAAGCGATCATGGTGGCGAATTCGAGAATGCTGATTTTGAGCAATTTTGTGACACACACGGTTTTATTCATGAGTTCTCCTGCCCTAGAACTCCACTACAAAATGGAGTTGTGGAACGTAAGAACAGAACTCTAACCGAAATGGCCAGAGTGATGTTAAATCAATTTAGCCTACCCAAATACTTCTGGGCTGAAGCTGTCAATACAGCTTGCTTTGTGCTCAATAGAGTTCTAATTCGACCCAAATCGAAGAAGACTCCATTTGAGTTATGGTTTAATAGAATTCCTTCAGTTTCATACTTTAAGATTTTTGGCTGTAAGTGCTTTATTCTTAATACTAAAGACAACTTGGGAAAGTTTGACGAAAAGGCCGATGAAGGTATATTTCTAGGTTATGCGGCCAAGAGCAAAGGGTACAGAGTCTTCAACAAACGTACCATGATCATCGAAGAATCAATCAACGTCACTTTTGATAAAATGAACCAAATGACTCACGATAATAGTGATGAAGATCTGCCTACATCAAGTTCAACATCAGCTGAACCTGAACCAAGCTCTGCACTAGCTGAACCCCCTAGAGGAGATCCAGGAACCAGCTACCTACAGAGTCTACCGAAGAGGTTAAAATTCACAGCTGATCATCCACAAGATTTGGTAATTGGTGACATTACCAAAGGAGTAAGTACTCGATCATCCAGTAGAGATATTGTTTCTAGTATTGCATTTATTTCACAGCTAGAACCTAAATCTATTGATGAAGCATGTAGTGATAGTTTCTGGATAGATGCCATGCAAGAGGAATTGAACCAATTCGAACGGAATCAAGTTTGGGAACTTGTTCCCAAGCCAATTGATCATCCGGTCATTGGCACCCGTTGGGTATTCCAAAACAAACTAAATGAGGATGGTTTAGTAACTCGTAACAAGGCTCGACTCGTAGCTCAAGGATACAATCAAGAAGAGGGTATCGACTACGATGAGACTTATGCCCCAATTGCGAGATTAGAATCCATTCGAATGTTATGTGCATTTGCATGTTTTCATGATTTCAAACTTTTTCAAATGGATGTAAAAAGTGCTTTTCTAAATGGCTTTATAAAAGAAGAAGTTTTTGTAGCACAACCTCCGGGTTTCACGGATTTCAAAAATCCTGACCATGTTTTCAAGTTGAAGAAAGCCTTATATGGTTTGAAACAAGCCCCTCGTGCTTGGTATGACCGTCTAAGCTCTTTTCTACTTGACAACGGTTTTTCAAAAGGAAAGGTTGACACTACACTATTTATTAAATCTTTTAATGGCAAGCTGCTTTTAATTCAAATCTATGTTGATGATATCATATTTGGATCCACTGATGAATCTCTTTGTCAAGAATTTTCTAAGTGTATGCAGAATGAGTTTGAGATGAGCATGATGGGAGAGCTGAAGTTCTTTCTCGGATTGCAAATCAAACAAACCGACAATGGGACGTTCATTAATCAAGCCAAGTACACAAAAGATTTGCTAAAGAAGTTCGATATGGACAATGTCAAACCTATTGGCACTCCGATGGCAACTTCAACAAAGCTTGATTCTGACGAACAAGGCAAGCCAGTCGACACACGTAAGTATCGAGGTATGATTGGTAGTTTACTTTACTTAACTGCTAGTCGTCCTGATATAATGTTTAGTGTTTGCCTGTGTGCACGTTTTCAAGCTAACCCAAAGGAATCACATCTGACCGCAGTTAAGCGTATCTTCCGATACCTTAAGGGCACTTCTTCTGTCGGCTTGTGGTATCCCAAAACTAAATCCTTTGACCTTATTGGTTATTCAGATGCAGATTTTGCTGGATGCAATGTTGATAGAAAAAGTACTAGCGGTACATGTCATTTCTTAGGCAAGGCTCTAGTCTCTTGGTTTAGTAAAAAGTAAAATTCTGTAGCCTTATCAACAACAGAGGCTGAGTATATCGCTGCAGGACGTTGTTGCGCTCAGATTTTGTGGATGAAACAAACCCTAGAAGACTTTGATTTATTTTTCACACATATTCCCATTTTCTGTGATAACACGAGCACCATTAATTTGACTAAGAATCCTGTATGTCATTCTCGTACTAAACATATCGAGATTAGACATCATTTTCTTAGAGATCATCATCAAAATGGAGATATAAACCTTGTGTACATAGATACTGAAAATCAATTAGCTGACATCTTCACTAAACCTCTAGCGGAAGATCGTTTCAATTATTTACGTCGAGAATTAGGAATTTTGGACGTCAATAATATTAATTGATTTTATTTTATGATTATATATCATTATGCAAAAACTGTGTTAGAGACAAGCTAATAAAGAGTCTGTCTGTCACCACAACTACGGTTGAAGCGAAGCGGTACTTAAGAGTTCCCCGGTGAACCTCCGCCAGCTGGGACAGTACTCCTACAGCTAATCTGAGACAGTCACTGTATAATAACTTTTAATTCATAAAATATTATTAATTATGTTATTTGAAGACTAAAATAACTAATCTTTGAATTAAATATTTGCAACGAGTCAATGAAAAAGAAGTAGCAAAAATCAACCTGAAAGAACCCTAGGCGAATTCGGCCAGAGCTCTGACCGAATTCGGCCCGAGTTCGGTTGAGGGTGTATGTGTATATATACAGAACCGAGAGCTTCTTCTCTTCCATTGCTTCCAAACTTTCAAACAGCAGCTCCAGCCGCCCGAAACTCCTCCAAACCCTAGGTATTCACCAACCCATTGCTCCCTATCTACTTGGTGAAATCCTTCCAAATTTTGGAATCGTGCGGAGATCGTTCTTCTCTACAACATATCCAATTTTCGTGAGGTATAACTCCCTCTCTCTCAACCTTTCAAATTGGTGCTTTTTATTTCAATGGCACCTAGATTTAATCCGTCTAAGAGGAAGAAGACCACTCCTAGTGAGGAAGGGTCCTCTTCGAATCCTCATACGGATTCTTTGTTTTCGCCGGTCCAAAAGAGCGACGGCGCTTTCGATGGGTTCTTCTTTCAAACCCTCGATCAAGCTTTATTATGGTACGGTGACTTTTCCACCCGATCCATATGTAGCGGCGCTCCGGTTAAATGGACGGTATTCCCTGATCATCGTCACTTATTTGAGGCATTAGGGTTACACTTACTTGTTAAACTGTGCTTCCCAATTGCTACTAATGCCATTAGATTGTTCTATTGCAATCTCGTAGTTAACACTTTTGACGTGAGCACACGTGTTGGAGGCATAGACATTGAGTTCAATGATGTCCTCCTAGCGGAGATTCTTGGTATTCCCAATGAAGGTGAACCGCTAGTTGATATCACGGAATTCGATTTCCCCGAAGGCACTACACTCACGAGTTTCAAAGCGGAACTCTGTGCACCTGACAGAGTACGTTCTGGAAAGTTCAAGGCTAACAACCTGAACTTGTTTAACTACGAATTGCATCGCATCATCTACTCTACTCTTCTTCCAAAATCCACTTCCAAGGATGATGTGACTTCGCTTGAGCTGTCCGCCATGTACCATCTTATCAAGGGGATTCCTTTTTTCGCCCCTAAGACTATTATTCAGATGATGGGACGTTGTCGTGCTAGAGATCGAAATCTCTCTTACGCGATGATTCTCCCTCGTATCTTTCAGCGATTCGAGATCGATCTATCGACTTGTACTCAGGACTCTGAGCCCAAGTTACTCCAGCTTTTTCGTCGCAGCCGGACTGCTTCAGCTCTACCTCCTGCTCCTTCTACTGCACCATCTTCACCACATCAGCCGTATGCCATGACTTTTGAGGGCATACATCAGCATTTATCATCTTTGCACGTCTCGATGACGGACATGGCTCGCGAGCGTGAGTTCCACGATGTCACCCGTTATCAGGCGATGGCAAACTCCTTGGCTGATCTTCGATTCGCTCAGACTGGTTATTCAGCCGGTTCCATCCCTCGAGATCCAGCTTTTTCGGGTTACCGCTGTGAGGATGAGGCTGTTCATGCCTACTTCCAGCCAGGTAACGCCTATGACTGGTATCGTGCACCTCGAGATTATGTTGGTGAGTTCTATGCTGGCGCCCCTACTCATCCTACTGGCGCTGGTACTTCTGGTGCTGGTACTTCCGGTCATGCTGGCCACGCTGCTGATGATATTGATGAGGATAGTGAATATGAGATCTGATTTGATTATTAGTAATATTCTATTGTATACTTGGAAATGCTCCGACATTCCAAGTTTTTATTATTTACTTTTTATCAGTACTTTGTAGTTTGCTATCAGTACTTTTTATCTTCATGGACATGTTTATGATGTTTCATTTATGACATCTCAGTTTATTTCAGCATTTTGTTTAAGCACTATCTCTTTATACTGCTTCTCCATTTTAAACTCCCTGTGAAATAGCATGCCTGAGATTTTTTTTATGTTTTTGAAGCAATACATGCCTGTGATGATAATTTGTAGAAACATTACATGCCTGTGATGCTATATCTCTAATTCTTATACTATATTTCTTTTATTTTTTTTCTCACTATTTGTTACTTATACATTGATTGCGGGGGAGCCTTCTGCATTTAATGCGGGGGAGCCTTCTCTTGTGCAATTATTTTGCTAAGTGACAAAGGGGGAGAAAATTAAAGATCTAACATTTTTTTTTGAGTTAAATACAGGACATGAACAATTTCACGTTTTGATTCTTTTTGAACAAGCTTAATGTTATATCATTCATAGTTTGTCAATTATCAAAATGGGGAAGATTGTTGGCCCATTGGTCATATGGTCAACCTGATTTTAATAATTGATCAAAACTCTGTCTGGATATACGAAGCTTGTTGGGACATCTCAGCTTCTTGGACATAAGCAAGATTGGATATTCACTCCGTTCAAGACTGAAGATCTGTTTGCCTACTTGAGTCTGTACTTCATATGCAATGTAATTTTTCACTTTATTTGAGTCTAGGAATACGTTGTACACCAAGTCGTACTGGCAAATAGGCTATCTCCAAAATAGTTCAAAATGTTTTTAAAATGACCTATCAAAATGTTTACAAAAAGGTTTTCAAAAAGGTTTTCAAAAATCACCAAAAATCTATTTTAAAACCCTAACCTAACCCTGACAGAACTCGGCCAGAGTTCGGCCAGAGTTCGGTTGGTGGCCGTTTGATTTTTGAATTCTCTGAAACTTGGTCCTCCTGCAGTTGCGGATTTGACCGAGATTTGCTCATCGAGTTCTGCCCGAATTCTGCCCGAATTCTGACAGAGTTCTCCCTTTGGAATTCCTATAAATAGAGATGGATTTCGATCATTTCAATTCACTCATTCACTTTCAATCTTCTCTCTATCTAAAAAGCTTTCTGCCTTCTAAAGAGTTTTCTAGAGCTTTCATTTTCAGATCCCAAGCCGGTTACAATCCTCTAGTCGATTTGCCAGTGCGGTACAGTATAGAAGTTTCTGAGAGATTGTAATCAGAAGGCTTGATTGAAGAATACCTCTTCACATTTGAAGTTGGCCGAGTTCTTCGTATCAAAGCTCGCGTTGTAGAAGTTGCAAGGACTTCGTAAGAAAACTTACGATTTTTCCTATAGTGGATTCAACTGGTAGCAAGAGTTCTACCGACTGGATTAGTCCTCAACAGAGGGATACCAGTATACATCGCTGTCTTTGCGTTTGCTTTCTGAACTCTGCCTTTACATTATTTCAACTGTGATTATATACTGTGATTGTGTTGCTAACATTTTTTAATTAGCATTATTCCGCTGCCAACTCTATTCACCCCCCTCTAGAGTATTACGCTTTACTATATCGTTCCTACAAGTACGTCCTTTGACTCGGATAATCAGGGTACCATTATTGGAGGATGGACTTGCTTCAGCTTTATTGTCAGCTTCGTTGCCGTCATCCTTGGAGGGCTGAGATTGGTAAAGTACCGAATCTCCATAGTAAGCTTCGATGCCCTTAAAAGGATCGACATCAGCAAATTCCGTCTTTACGACACCGTTGCTGTTGACGTACTTGAAGCACTAGTGAAGTGTGGAAGGAACGATCATGTTCTCGTGTATCCATGGACGTCCCAACAAGATGTTGTAGGATACGTTGGCATCGATCACATAGCAGGAAACCTCCGTTTGGAGATCACCTATCTGGCATTTAAGACGGAACTTGCCCAGTGGATGGCTTCGACCAGCATTGAAGGCCATGATAGTTGTGTTGGTTGCAGATAGCTTGTGCAGAGGGATTCCCAGAATTTGAAGCAGACTTCTAGAAATGATGCTGAGGGAGGATCCTGGATCGATGTGCATACAGTCCACCTTGATCGCCCCGATGTACCCAGTATAGTACAGGGGTCTATCATGATGATTATTTTTTAGTAGCATGTCCTCTTGTGAGAAGGTGATGTTGGGCACCACTTTCATAGTACTGTGTGTAGGCCTCAAAAATGGAGTCACGCTGAGTTAATACAGCTTATCAGAACAATGTCTAAAATACACACTGAGTTCTATCAGACCATTTCCTCAAATATACGCAGAGTTTTAATGGTACACAGAGACAGCTCATCATTTGTCAGAGTGTCATTATGACTGACAGCACGACAGTCAAAGAATATCTCCTCGTATGCCACGTATGCACGGGACTCGAGAGATCTCAGCCGACTATTGCGTGACTTTCGAAATCTTTCTCAACAAGATTCAGTCTTCATCAAGTTGGCGTACCAAAAAGACCTTATTGTCATTTAATGTGACTGACAAGGCAATCAATGTCAGAGATTTTTATGCCAGTCGAGGCACGTCGAATCAAGACAGCTGGCCGTTCTGACTCAAGTCTGCGTATATTTTGAACTTCTATGTTCCTTCCTCAAGTTTGTGTGAATTTTGAGCTTTCTGCCCCAAGTCTGCGTGGATTCTGAAGCTTTCTGCCACAAGTTGGCGTGTATTCTGAAGCTTTCTGCCTCAAGTTGGCGTGTATTCTGAAGTCTTCTGCCCCAAGTCTGCGTGGATTTCATCCTCAACCAGTTGGCGTAGATTTCATCTCAAATTATCAGATTGGAGTACGTGGCAGACATGCCACAAATCTCTCGTATGCGTGCTCAGTAACTTGCACACGACTCATGCACGATTGCCATGTGTCCAACATTACAGGCCACGTCTAGTAACTGCTCATTAACATTGCGTACGTTTGAGTCCTGCGTGATTATCAACTATGCATAGGTTATGAAAACAATTATCTTTTTAGTTATTTTTGACTCTATAAATAGAGTTCTCTTCTCATTCATTGTACAGATATACAGAATATCTAAATTGCTGTCGAATTCTTGAGAGCTTTTCTTCTTCGCATCGTCCAAGGGATAAAGCGATCGTCTTCTAGATCGGATTCCTAAAGTTGCATTTTTCCAGAATCAAAATAAATAAAGTGAATTTATTTATGGAAAACAAATTGGCGACTCTGCTGGGGAAACCCATCTCCTCTTCTGAGATGGCAACAACTCAATGCGACGCTTCGTCGGTCGGATCGACGAAGAAGGTGATATCGATTCAGTTCAATCAACTCGCCTATGAAGAAATGCAGCGGGCTAAGGGTGGCAAGCACACTTCAGCCTCTATCACCACCGCCAAATCAAAGGGACGATCTGTCTACGTCCCTAAGAATCAGTTGGCAACCAAAGATGGTGAAGTTTCTGCCACAGTGTCCATTACTAACACTGGCAAGAACTCCACTGCAGGCACGCATACTCATGTGTGCTCGAAAACGACAGCATCCAAAAGACTCGCTAACAGTGATGTCTCTTTAGCCAAATCTGTTTCCGTAGTCACGCAGTCCAGAAGTCACGCTGACAACACTGGCTCTTTAGCCATGCCTGTTCCAGCGTGCATTTCCAAACCCAAGAATCACGCTAACAGCACTGGTTCTTTAACCAAGCCTGTCTCAGCGTGTATCCCGCACGCATCATCCACCAAGTCAGCTCTCCTTGACTCAGCATGCGTACCAAAATCTGGCTTTTTAGCCAAGACTTCATATGCGGACAACATTGGCTCCTTAGCCAAATTGTCACCAGCAAATTCTAAGAAGAATAACTCTTTAGCTATTTCTTCTTCCTTGCCAAGTTCTGCTAGAACTGGGGATAGTCTTGCTATGACTTCTCCACAAATGGCTCACAAAGTCCCTTCGAATAGGAACAACTCTTTAGTTGTTTCTTCTGCTCCTGTAGTGTTTACTTCAGGAACAGCTTTGGCTGACAACTTTGTTAGTCAAAGAAAAGGAAATAGTCTTTTGACTACTCTTCCTTCTGGAC